>OX451739.1:767023398-767623398 GCA_948472305.1 Vicia faba | reverse complement strand
TCAACCCACATTGTAAAATAGTCAATGGCCACTAGGATGAAGCGGTGTCCATTGGAGGTTGTTGGCTTGATTTCCCCAATCATATCAACCCCCCACATAGCAAAGGGTCAAGGAGCCGTCAAGATGTTCAGAGGAACTGGAGGTACGTGCACCTTGTCAGCATAAATCTGACACTTATGGCAGGTTCGAGAGTGTTGATAATAATCTGCTTCCATGATAAACCAGTAATAGCCTGCTCGTAGGATTTTATTTTCCATCGTATGCCCACTGGAATGGGTGCCAAAAGTGCCTTCATGCAATTCAGCCATGATTCTTTCAGCTTCAACCTTATCTACGCACCGAAGTAACATAGAGTCATGATTGCGTTTGTACAGGATGCAGTTACTAAGGAAGAACTTAGCGGAGAATCTCCTTAAGAACTTTTTGTCATTAACTGAAGCTCCTTTAGGATATTCTTGAGCCTCGAGATACCTCTTGACTTCGTGAAACTAGGGCTGGTCCACTACTTCTTCAGTATTAATCTCGTGATAGTGTGATGGTTCATCCATTCGTTCGATGGTGATTTGGGGAGCCTCGTTATCAATTTTAAGTTTAAACATGGATGACATTGTGGCCAGTGCGTCTGCTAGCTGATTTTCTTCTCGTGGGAAATGCTCGAAGGTAATCTTCTCAAAATGTGGTAGCAATGTCAAAACATGTTCTTTGTAAGGGATCAAGTTAGGGTGTTTGGTGTCCCATTCCCCTTTTATGTGACTGATGACCAAAGCTGAATCTCCGAACACACAAAGATTTGATCCCTAGGTTTATGGTAACTCTAAGGCCAAAGATGCACGCTTCGTATTCCGCCATGTTGTTTGTACAATTGAAGCAATGTCTGGCAGTAAAGGGAGTATGACACCCTTCCGGAGATATGAGTACATCACCGATACAATTGCCAAGTGCGTTGGATGCTCCATCAAAGAACAGGGTCCATCGGGATCCTTGTTCAGGTTCGTCATGTGGCATGAATTCTTTACAGTTGTCTAACGTCATGATGTCTTCATCCGGAAATTCGAACTTCATGGATTGGTAGTCTTCCACGGCTTGGTGAGTAAGGTGATCAGCTAATACACTGCCCTTTATTGCCTTCTGGGTGGTATATTGTATGTCGTACTCTGTTAGGATCATGTGCCATCTCGCTATTCTCCCGGAGAGAGCAGGTTTCTCGAAGATGTATTTTATTGGATCCATTTTAGATATCAACAAAGTAGTATGAGTCAGCATATACTGTCTTAGCCGGCGAGCAGCCCATGCCAGAGCGCATCAAGTTTTCTCAAGCAGTGAATATTTGGTTTCACAGTCGGTAAAATTTTTGCTTAGGTAGTAAATAGCATGCTCTTTTCGGACAGACTCGTCATGCTGCCCCAATATGCATAGTATTTTTTCACTATGTCTACATTAACGGGGTGAGGAAGGTCGTCACCATCCATGGTAGTTAGAATCACAGCTCCTCCTGAGAAAATGTTTTTAACCATGAATGGCCCTTCGTACGTGGGGGTCCATTTGCCCCTGGGATCACCTTGCGGTAGTATGATGCGTTTGATCACCAGATCCCTAACTTGATACTCTTGACGTCTGACTTTCTTGTTAAAAGCCTTGATCATCCGCTTTTGATATGTCTGACCATGAAAAATAGCAGTAAGCCTCTTTTCATCAATTAGGTTCAGCTGATCAAGCCGGGTTTGGGTCCAGTCGTCTTTGCTCAAACCTGCATCCTTCATAATCCTGAGAGAGGGTATCTGGACTTCGATGGGTAGGACTGCCTCCATATCATACACCATAGAATAGGGTGTTTCCCCTGTTGATGTCCGTGCTGAGGTACGATATCCATGAAGAGCAAATGGTAACATCTTGTGCCAGTCTTTGTATGTCACCATCATCTTTTGCACAATCTTCTTGATGTTCTTATTAGCTGCCTCAACAGCCCCATTCATCTTCGGTCGGTAGGGAGAAGAATTATGATGTTGTATCTTGAATTGTTTGAAGAGCTCGGTGATCATTGTGTTATTGAGATTTGTACCGTTATCAGTAATGATCCTCTCGGGGACACTGTATCGGCATATCAAATTGTGCCGGATGAACCGCGCCACGACGTTCTTGGTTACTGTAACAAAGGAAGTTGCCTCGACCCACTTTGTAAAATAATCAATAGCCACCAGAATGAAACGATGCCCGTTAGACGCAGTAGGTCTGATCTCACCGATCATATTGATGCCCCACATTGCAAAAGGCTAAGGAGCTGTCAAAACATTCAGAGGAACTGAAGGTACATGCACCTTATCAGCATAGACTTGGCACTTATGACAGGTCCGAGAGTGTTGATAACAATCAGCTTCCATAATGGACCAATAATATCCTTCCCGTAGGATCTTCTTCGCCATGGTATGTCCACTGGAATAAGTTCCGAAGGTACCTTCATGTAACTCTGCCATGATCCTTTCGGCCTCGCTCTTGTCCACACATCGCAGTAAGGTTGAATCATGGTTACCCTTATAAAGGATACCATTATTAATGAAGAACTTCGCAGCAAATCTTCTCAGAAACTTCTTATCATTAACAGATGCCCCCCTCGGGGTATTCTTGAGCCTCAAGATACCTCTTTACCTCATGAAACCAGGGTTTATCTGCTACCTCTTCAGTCTCAATGTCACAGCAATGTGCGGGTTCGTCCAACCTCTCGATGATAATCTGGGGAGCTTCATTATCCCACCTGACTTTGAACATAGAAGACATGGTAGCTAGCGCGTCCGCTAACTGGTTCTCCTCTCTCGGGAAGTGTTCAAAGGTTATCTCCTCAAAATGTGGGAGCAATGTTTGTACATATTATTTGTAAGGAATAAGATTTGGGTGCTTCGTATCCCACTCGCCTTTGATCTGACTGATCACTAGAGCAGAATCTCCGAATACACTCAAGAACTTAATCCTCAGGTCAATAGCAGCTCGAAGACCCATGATAAATGCTTCATACTCCGCCATATTATTAGTGTAGTTAAAGCGTAATCGGGCGGTGAACGGAGTATGACAGCCCTCAGGAGATATAATTACAGTTCCAATGCCATTACCTAACGCATTCGAGGCTCCATCAAAATACATAGACCATCGGGATCCTTCCTCGGGTCCTTCATTTGGTCCAAATTCTTCACAGTCGATTACCAACATGATATTCTCATCCGGGAACTCGAAATTCATGGACTGGTAGTCATCCATGGCCTGATGCGCCAAATGATCCGCTAATACACTCCCCTTTATTGCTTTTTGGGTGGTGTATTAGATGTCGTACTCGGTTAGGATCATCTGCCATCTCGCTATTCTTCCGAACAAGGCAGGCTTTTCGAAGATATACTTGATTGGATCCATTTTTGATATCAACAAAGTGGTGTGAGTCAGCATATACTGTCTCAGCCGGCGAGCAGCCCATGCCAAAGTGCAGCAAGTTTTCTCGAGCAATGAGTATCGGGTCTCACAGTCGGTAAACTTTTTGCTAAGGTAGTAAATAGCATGCTCTTTTCGGCCAGACTCGTCATGCTTCCCCAGCACGCACCCCATTGAATTATCCAGCACTGTCAAGTATAAAATCAAAGGTCTTCCCTCAACTGGAGGCATTAGAATTGGTGGCTCTTAAAGGTATACCTTGATTCTTTCGAAAGCGGTCTGACATTTATCATTCCATTTTAACACTTGATCTTTCTTCAGCAGCTTGAAGATTGGCTCACAAGTAGCAATCAAATGTGAAATGAACCTGGTGATGTAATTTAGACGTCCCAAGAAGCCTCTAACCTCCTTTTTTATGCGGGGAGCCGACATCTCTTGTATGGCTTTTACCTTTGCAGGGTCTACCTGAATACCTTTATCACTGACGACGAAACCCAGAAGCTTACCAGACCTTACCCCGAAGGTACACTTGTTCGGATTCAACCTCATCTTGTACGTCTTCAACCTGTCAAAAAGTTTATGGAGATGATCAAGGTGCTCTTCCTCATTCTGGGACATGGCTATCATGTCATCAACATAAACCTCGATCTCATGGTGAATCATGTCGTGGAACAAAGCGACCATGGTGCACTGATAAGTTGCCCCAGCATTCTTCAACCCGAAAGGCATTACCTTGTGATAGAAGGTGCCCTACTGTGTAACGAAGGTTGTCTTCTCCATGTCCTCAGGAGCCATCTTGATCTGGTTGTAGCCAGAAAAACCATCCATAAAGGAGAAGATCTTGTGCTACGCGGTGTTATCGACTAGGACATCAATATGAGGAAGCGGGAAGTCATCCTTGGGGCTTTCCCTGTTAAAATATCTATAGTACACACACATCTGTACCTTACCATCCTTCTTAGGCACCGGAACAACTTTGGCAACCCACTGCGGATAGGAAGTAACAGCTAAAAATCCCGCGTCGAACTGTTTTATGACCTCAGCTTTGATTTTCTGACATTTCAGGGCGCATACGGCGGACCTACTGTTTTACCGGAGGGCGGTCTTCTTTAGTCGGCAGGCGATGTACCACAATATCAGTGTCCAAACCAGGCATATCTTCATAGGACCAGGCGAAGATCTCAACATAATCGTGCAACATCTGTATTAGCCGTTGTTTGACACTAGGCTCCAGATTAGCACCTATTTTAACCTCCTTCATGTCTTCCTCTGTACCCAAATTCATTGACTCGACTGGCTCTTCATGAGGCTATATGGCCCTTTCTTCCTGCTGTAGTAGTCTAGCAAGTTCTCCTGGCACCTCACAATCATCCTCACATTAGTCTTTGGCTTGGTTGATCGGATTTTCGAAGTCATAACTGGCAGTAGCAGAGTTGTTATCAATGGGACTCAGAGTGGATATGGATCTGCATTATGATACGTGAGTGTGTGTAAGCGAATAAATGTTTTGATAAAGCGAGAGCCAGGAAAAGAAAAACAAGGAGCGCAAAATTTGTAATGCAAGAAACATCCAATGTTTTATTAATGATATATGAAATGAAAAATAATAAGCCCTCACAAGCAAAGCCAAGGTGCCGCAGGCAAGGCACCAGGCCGTAAAGTTTCAAATTGTTTATTACAAATCTTAAAACAAAAAGTCAATTACTGCAGAATAAAAGAAACAGGTATGAAGTCCTTCACCATCCAGTTGTTTAGTCCACCATTGGTTGTAGGGTAGATCCAGCTGTCGATGTCTGAATCCTCTTCACTGTCCTTGATTGCATTAACTCCCCGATTGCTGATGTGCAGATGAGGTCTTCTAATCCGTGCGCGCCTAACAGCCCTTTGAGCCCCTGTAGTAAATCCCAAACAAAATTTGTCAGTTTTGTGCGTGAAATCAGGAAGCTGACCCCAATTGGTACACCCACCTTCTTCAGTTACAGCCCTGGTGTCCTTAAGAGAAGCCATCTTTAGCAGAGGTTTGTTGGTAGCAAATTCAGTTGACGCCAAAGTCTAAGGGACCTCTTCAAAGTTCTGATAAGGGGTTTCGATGAATTCCCCATCCATCTCCACATAGCGGGAGGAATTGAGATGACTCACCATATACTCCTCCTCACCTTGCACCGTGACGATCTTCCCCTTCACCGGATATTTCAGCATTTGATGGAGCGTGGAAGTCACTGCCTCAGCCTTATGAATCCAAGGGTGACCCAGCAAACAAGAATATGATGGTCTAATATCCATCACGTAGAAGGTGGATGAAAAAGTCTGAGAGCCAACTTTAACAGGGATGTCCACCTCCCCGTGCACCATTCCCTTTGACCCGTCAAAAGCCCTGACCACAATATTTCTCGGCTTTAGAATCAAACCTTCACAGTCCAGAAGGTCTAATGCTTTATTTGGAAGAACATTCAATGAGGACCCGGTATCCACCAGTACATGGAACATAGTTGTGACCCTTCACTCGATTGAGACGTGCAGAGCATCATTATGATTTCTCCCCTTAGCAGTCAGATCTGCATCTGAGAAACCTAACCCATTGTCGGTAGTCAGGCTAGCTATGCAATCTTTGAATTGATCGGCTGAATTTTCCCGCGGCACATGTGCAATTTTGAGGAATGCAATTAAATCCTTTGCATGGGCTTCAGAACACAACAACAAGGACAACATGGAGATTTTTGACGGGGTCTACCCCAACTGCTCGACTATGTTGTAGTCGCTCTTCTTGATGATCTTTAAAATTTCCTCTATCTCTTGCTTAGAGGTTTCTACAATGATCTTCTTAGGCGCCTCCGTCCGGGCAGGCTCACCTGTGCTTTCTTTGCCCCGAGTCCCAGACGACTCGACGACAGAGGTGATAACTGGAATAGGAACTGGGATAGTAGCTGATGTACTAGCAGATGGAATGACAACATGTTTGTGGATAGTCGGAGGGGAAATCTCAGGAGAAAAGAGTCTTCCACTTCTGGTGACCTTGCTTGTCCCAACAATATTACAGATATCCATATCGGCTTCTTCAGCCCTCAAATCTTGTTTAACACCATGGTAATATACATCAGCACCGTAATTCCATGGGATAGCCTTATCTGAGGTATATGGGATGGGACCCAGAGCAGTGATTATTAACGGAGCAATTCTTGGAATGGGTGTAACCCTAACAGGTTTTCTCGAGGAAACCTTGGAAGGGTTGGCGGAAATGGTGATAATGGCAACATCTTCAAACGGAATCATAACTTTCTCAAACAAAATTTCCTTATTATCCATCAGGCGTTGAACACCTGACTTCAATAAATAGCAACCTGAAGGCAGAATTGAACACATGTGGAAACCTTCACCATAACCCGGAAATAAATTGGCCAACAATAAATTCTTCTTAACCATCATCAAAGGAGTAGAGATCTCTTCCACAGAGGTTACAACTGAATCGGTGTCCACAATATTGACTCCACGACCATGCTTGGGCATAGGAGCAGTTATAACGTTGGGCTTTTCCGGAGCATCAAACTCAATCTCTTTAGCTTCCAGCAAATCTTGCACTTTATTCCTCAGAGCTCAGCAGACGTTCGTGTCGTGGCCAGGACTCTCTGAATGGTAGGCGCACTGCGCGTTGGGATTGTATTTGGGAGAAGCAGTGTTGGGATTCTTGGGAGCCTCTTTCAAGGTTTCCAAGTTGGACTTTAACAGATGAGGCAGAACTTCAGCCAAAGTCATGTTGATGCGGGTGAACTGCCATTGTGGTCTTTCCACCATTTGTTGATTGTTGCATTACGGAGCAACTGCAGGTCTTGATATCACTACAACATTTACCGTTTGACGGTGTTCAGGTCTTCTTTGGCCCCTCGGGCCGTAGACTGCACTAGCTTCCTTCTTACCGGCGAAAGGCTTCTTTATTGCACTTGATAAAGCATCCTTCTGTATTTTACCACTTCGAATGCCAGCTTCTATGCTCTCTCCAGTCAAAATCAACTTAGTAAACCCAGATGACGAACTGTCGATCAGATGATTGAAAAATGGACCAGACAGCGTCCCTAGAAACATGTCAACCAACTCCCTATCAGACAAAGGGGTTGGACTCTTCAAGCCAAGTCTCTCCACTTTTGAGCATAGTCCTTAAAACCTTCACTTGCACCCATAGACATACCCTGGAGCTGAGTACGAGTGGGAGCAAGGTCGGCGTTATACTGATACTGCCTGTAAAAAGTAGCAGCAAGGTCTTCCCAGTTTTTGACACTGGCTCCTTCCAACTGATAAAACCATTCAAGCTGAGTACCTGACAGACTATCTTGAAATAAGTGTACCCACAAATTTCTATTAGCAGTGTGGGGTTAGATTTTTCTTACGTAAGAGTGGAGATGGAGTTTTGGACAGGATACTCCATCGTACTTGGCAAAAACTGGAGCTTTGAACTTATGAGGGATCACCACTCCCGACACCAGTCCTAGTTCTCCTAAATCCAAACCAGGGATCTTCTGAATCTCCATAGCACTCATACGGTCCTCTAGCTTCTTGTACCTATCCTCAGTGGGAGGATATTGCTCATCATCGTAATCTGTATCGTTATCAGAAACTACTGGACTAGGGTCATTTACCCTTTCTTGGTTCTCCCCGTCCTTGGATGAGGAGGTCAGATCAGCTGATTGTCTTATCCTTTCTCTGAATCTTCTACCCATGTTCAGAATACCAACCTTCTTCTTCTTCTTCTCTTTCAGAATAAGGGTCTTCAGGTCCTCTTCTCCTTTAGCCAGACTTAGGAACATTTGTTGGAATTGGGCGTTCTGTGCCTGAAGATCTTTGATGGCTTGATCGGAAGACATTTCTGCTTAAATAAACAGCGAAGAAGATGAGAAACCTGTAATGGTACCTGTAATGGTGTGCATGATAATGGGATGCATGTAATGATTTCAAAGACTTTGGGAAATTTAAATTTGCAAACCAAAAATAGACAAACTTTATTAGATTAACTTGTAAAAAGTTCAACAATGCCTTTAAGGCGTTACAAAGAAGTAAATAGAAAACAAATCTAAACTAGAAAAGAAAAATCAAAAGTCCCATGGACGCTTCCTCTTTGTGCCGATGTAGTCATTAATCACTCTTTCTTCCTCGAGCTGCCTGGTGAGCTTCAAAATCTTCCTTTCTTGCTCATGGTACTTTTCCCGGTAAGTATCCCGCTCATCCTTCAACTGAATCCAAGACCTCTGCAACTCCCCAGGATCAGTGGGCATGTAAGTATAAATAACCGTGTAAGGAATTCCCTCTTCATTGGTGGGCTCCACAATCACTGGCAATACGGCTTCATAGGGCATCCCAAGCTTCTGGGCACGAGCTCGGACCCATTGGAGGTAAGGCTGCATAGGGAGGGAAGTCCTTTGTCCCAGTTCTTGGGGGTCAGATCTATTCACCATGCTCCAAGATCGTATAAACCTCTGGCGATGCTCCTCAACGTCCTCCTTGTAGTCAAATGCAATATCCTCAAGAAGTAGCTCATAGGGACCATCTCTCCGAGCACGACCAAACTGTCACAAAGATAGGCAAGGATTGTAAGTTATACCCCCTCTGATTTCAAGCAACGGGACATAGGGTATCCCCCACAACAGTCGATAACAACAGTGTCTTCCATAGCCCGAGAACACCAAAGAATGTCTGTATGGGCAAGTGACATTATCCTGTAGGACCAACCCAAACCTTCTTCATTCTTCAGCACAGGCTTAGGGAGGTGCGAAATAAACCAACTCGACAGCAAAGGCATGCAACACATGAGAGTTCCTCTTCTTCGCACGGTACGAGTATAAAGGGCATGCAAGATATCACCCAGCAGGGTAGGCATAGGATTGCGAGAAAGGAAAATCTTGACAGTGTTTACATCTACAAAGGAATCCGGATTCGGGAAGAGAACCAAACCATAGATAATGAGAGCCAAGACATCTTCAAAAGCCTGAAAATCCAAATTATCCCAAAAAAGTTGAGCCTGATCTATCAGAAATTTGGCTAGAAAACTTTCGACCCCGCTTCGTGTTTCCCAATTGGATACTACATCAGCTCGTTTCAGATGCAGAGCTGAGGCAATGTCTTCTGGTCTAGGAACCTCTTCCATACCTGTGAAGGGCACCTGTTCAAGGATGGATATGCCCAATAGGTGAGAGAACTCTTCCAAGGTGGGAACCAGCTGGTAATCTGGAAAGGTGAAGCAATGATGCACAGGGTCGAAGAACTAGAAAAGTACACTCATCATCTGCTCATTAAGATTTGAGGTGACCAGGCTAAGAAGCTGACCATGTCTCTTAACGAACATAGAAGTCTCAGAAACTCTTGAGGCTAACTCTTTAAGTTGAGCAGGTATTTGCACAAAGTTAACTCGGATGGTATTTTTGCGCACGGAAGCCATAATCTGCAAAACAGAACAAAGATAAATTCCCTTGGTCTTTGAAATGGTTATTGTAATGAAGCATGTATGCTATGGTATGATGCATGATGTCATGATAAAAAAACAGGTATAGCAGATAACAGGCATAGAAAAGACAAACAAGTCACACAAAACCCTTAGGTTTAAGGCTTACATGAGGTCAAAGGTAGTACCCTCTTGAAGTTTAGTTGGTTTCAAGCTGTCCTAGCAAAAGTAACCGGGTTCTAGAGGATCTCAATATCACTGACCATCCTCCATCGGTCATGGTTTCAGCTCACGCAATCTTTTCTTGCGGCTGACACTATCTCGAGAGTATGGTCTCAATGAGTGTAGCATCGAGTATCAACCAGTTCTCAGCTTTACACTGAGGCCGGCTATCTCACTACTTTCTAATGGCCAAGTTGGTCGATTAAAGGTTCTAAGGTCAGTTGATGCTTAACGACACCATGCAGCGGCCCCGTATTCTCCTCGTTTCTCCACAAGGGATACCAGTACCAACCAATGTGCCACATCAACGTAGCTACTGCTTCAACCGTATCGGTCTATACCTTATAGTTCCCTCACAGTCTATTTCTACTTACCTAAAAGGTGTCCCCAGATCCGGGTTAGGATCTATAGTAACTCCCAAACAAAACCCTTAAAAGTAAAGCAATCAAAAAAATCAAGAGAAGCAATTTTAATGACCTAAATCCTAAGGTATACCCCACTTATATTTCCCCAGCAGAGTCACCAGTTCTGTGATACGGTGGAAAAACCGACTGTTTTGAAATGCTGGTTCGCGTTTCACGTTTTGTGTTTGCAAAATGTCGTAGTAAGCAAGAGTCGCCACCGACTTTTATTTCATCCAATCGGAAAGGAAAAAAGTACAGAAGAAAATCCTTTTTCGAGATATTATGAGTACGGGGGGTAGATTATAGAAAGGGAAGGTATTAGTACCCTTTCTATCCATGGTTTTCCATGGGCTCTTAGGTACTTGCTCATCTTTAAAATTGCTTGTGTACGTGCTTTGTTTTGAAAAGTTTGACTTCATGATAACCCTTGTATCAGTCCTCAAAAGTGTGATGAAGTTTGTTTTGAAAATTTGTTTGAAATGTGTAAGTGTGAAAAAATTTGTTTGGAGTAAGTACCTACTAGTATCAACCTACTTGAAAAAAGATCGTTTATATTCTCATTTCCGTTAGACAATGTTATCCTACTATTGAGGAGTAGGTAGCACCGTCGTTGGAGTTTTAAGGGTCAATTCGTAAGGGACGTATGATTACTAAAGCAATATTAGGACGTCTTAGTAATAACCCTAAAGTCTTAAGATCATATTCGAGGCAACATTTCTGAGGCAACATTTCCGAATGGGACATTTGATCTTTGTTAGACAAGAGGGCAACCACTAAGACACCCTATACTTAATGATCGTTTACCGAAGGCAACCGAAGTGAGAGTATACCCTAAGAGTGATATGTGCGAGTGATTAGTTTCAGTTATTATCTTTGCACATTAGGGTTTTCTAACCGTTTTATATTATCATGAAATCTTGTCATACAATCCTATCAACATACATCTAAACAGTTAATATTTGCGAGAATTAAAATGCGAGAGAATAAACCTACGCTATTACAAGGCTTCGGGGTAGGGATTAATTACATAGCCAAAAAACTCGCAAAAGACGATAAATAAAAGAAAGTTCTAGATTAAACTATTACATACCGTGGACACTTACATCAATATTTCAAAAATAATAAACACGCGCGATGAATCGAAAACAAGATAATCAGGGTTTTGACCCTAACTTAAACCTAGTTACGATTAGCTCAAAAAAGGGTTTGTGTTTTGTTTTGTTAATAGAGAAATTGTTATATTAAATTAAAAAGAAAATCCTAATTCTAATTAATTTTAATTTTAAGAAAAAGTTGAATTAATTTATTCTAAAACCTATTTTTGGTATTTATTTTGATAAAGAAATAAAAATTAAATCAAGAGTTTAAACCTAATTTTTCTAATTGGTTTTAATTATATAAAAAAACTAGAATTTCCCTAAATTAAATTAAACTAAATTAAATTAAATTTGATATAAAAAAACCTAATTCTAATTTTCATGAACTCTTGATTTTATTATTTTGTGAAAAAAAGATTAATTTTGTTAAAAATAATTAAGCAAAATAATTAAAAGAATTAAAAAAAACAAAAATAAAAAAAAGTGAAGAGATGGGCCTGTATTAGCAAATGTGGGGGGTTTGAATCTGATTTTCTTGGCCCAACAAACTCCTGGCCTTCTTGACTTTGCCCAATCCCATGTGCACGTTTGACTGGGGCGCATGGTGGTCCTCCAGGGGGAAGGCGTTAGATCTGAAGCATTTGTGGATTGGATGGTCAGATCCTGGTAGCACATGGTGGATGCTGGGGCGTGACGTGTACCTGATCCTTCATTGAAAAATAATATGAAGCAAATATGGGACCTGGGGATCGAACCCAAGTCCTTATGCATTCTTCCCTTGCACGCTTGCCAACTGAGCTGGCTGATTTAGTTATACATATAATCAAAAACAATTATAATATAATAAAAACAAAATACTGAAACTCAAAACGCACAAATATTCAAATCACCCAACCAGGGGGTGCCACGCATCCATCTCCTTCCTCCCAACCGTCGTGTTAGGTTTTGTAACTTTTACCTACAGACATCAAGCGTAGGTATAGCCCCTGTACATTTCAAAAATCATGTACGTGCATGATAAATGAAACCTAATGGTACCAATCAACTCGTTTCAACCTCACGAGCAGCATGGTACCATTATCAATGCCCAATTTCTCCTGTATAAGAAACCCCTAAAAACAAAGAACAAACCCTAGCCATGGCATATGCAAATGCAGGCATTAAAAATGAAATTGAATCATGGTGTCACGTTGCAAACATCTCAAGGGTTATGAATATGTCAATCACGTATGCTAAATATGCAAGAATTAGTATATTCGATTTCAAGAAGATAGGCCAATCGTATGAACGTTACAGGGTGATTCTGAGCATCCCAGGCCTTGCAAACGATCTTATTGGCTTCAGGGATGATCCAAGAATCTGAATTGATCTTTTGAAGCGCTTGAAACGGCCCCTAGAGCAAGATTCAATCAACACTTTTCTTTGAAAAAATTGAAGTTTTCCTCTGACTTTTCATGCCTCCAACCTCTCTTCTTTTGATCTGCCTTTGCTCACTATCTATAATAGAATGCATTAGGGTTGAAGTTTGTATCAAATCTTTGCCATTTATGAAGATTGATCAATGATTTATTCCTTGCACCAAATATTTCCAAAATAAGCATTTTCAATCTTTTTCTATCCATATGAAGCCTTGCACGATTTGATCTTGTCTCCAGCTGTATAATGACTCTAGTCATGCACAAAATCTCAAGGTTTAATTGATTTTTGATATTTTCATTATTTTATATTAATTTTATTTGATTTAAATGAAATAAAATCAAAATAAATAACAAATATAAAAGAATGACAAGTGGAGGGGCTCATGGGTCGTGGATCACATTACAAACTCAGTGCAGACATAAAAAAGTTGGGCCCATTTAGCAAAAAATGCAATTTTGGACACATTTGACTTTTGGCAATTTTGCAAAAAGGGTCAACTTGGCCACTGCATAACTCTCTCAATTTTGACCCTAGAGATGTGTTATTGGACTTTTTATACAGCTTAGGATATCCTCTAAGCAACCCTTTTGGCCTCATCTCAATTGATTCTTCCATGTTCATGTATGAAGCTTTGACCCAAAAGGTGTTTTTGTTGACTTTTCAAAATGACCTATAATATCCAAATTCATATCTTCTTGTGAGTGCATATTTTGAATTTGGTAGCTGAAGATGAAATGTAGGGAATTACATCCTCTTAAAAATGAGCTTTTGATGGGTCATTTTTGATAAAGTATGAGAAAGTTATGATTGGTCAAAGTTGAGTTGACTTTTCCTACAAAACCCTAATTTAGCAACTTTTTGGGTTTTTATGAATTGGGAGCAATCCTTGAGGAATCATGATCAACCCTTAATCAAATGATGAATAATACTTCAAAATGATAATGTTTGACCAAAAATCTTGAAGTTTGACTCTATGTGGGCTACAGTTGACTTTTGCCCTAGCACAACCGATTTCTAGGTATTTGAGCAGTTGACTGAGTAAACTTCCTCTGCAAGGCTTGAAACTTGACATGGATGATCTTGAGAACATATTAGGCCTCTCTTGCCATGTGTTGAGAAATATTAGAGGGAAAATTTTGGGGTACAACACCTACTATCCAGGCTTTCATCTTGAAGTAACCCTACGATCCAAGCTTTAATCTTGAGGTAACCCTACGACCCAGGTTCCTTCCCATAAGCCCTACTATCCAGGCTTTCATCTTGAAGTAACCCTACGACCCAGGTTCCTTCCTATAAGCCCTACTATCCAGGCTTTCATCTTGAAGTAACCCTACTATCCAGGTTCTTTCCCATAAGCCCTACTATCCAGGATTTTATCTCGAAGTAACCCTACGACCCAGGTTCCTTCTTATAGCCCTACTATCTAGGCTTTCATATCGAAGTAACCCTACGACCCAGGTTCCTTCTCATAGCCCTACTATCCAGGCTTTCATCTTGAAGTAACCATACGACCCAGGTTCCTTCTCATAGCCCTACTATCCAGGCTTTCATTTCGAAGTAACCCTACTATCCAGGTTCCTTCTCATAACCTTACTATCCAGGTTTCTTCTCTCTTGTCTCCAGACAACAGTTTACAACACTGTAAGACCTGGACCCGACCAGATACGGTGGATTTCATATTTCCCAGTAAGTCGTTGTGCAGCCTAGACCCTGACCAAATATGCAGTTTACTTCCACCTCCTCAATCAGGAGTTAATTCCCCAGTAGAGTAATGGACAACCGAAGCTCCTATACTCTATTTCCCAAGACATAAATCAACATTCCCTGGTGAAGTCCTCCTCAACGGCAGGTATAGGAATTCTCGCAAAGGAATCTCTTATGCAACCAATATCTTTTCTGGATGGCATCTTTAAGCCCATCTCCGACGATTCTCTATCGACTTCCAAATGGCATCTGTAAGCTCATTCCAATATCACCAATCAATATTATTTCATGCGAGTGCAAATTTCTAGGCACTCTAGTGTTCAATCATCTTCCACCTTCAAATCACGAAAGGCAGACAAGCCAATCTACATCCTCGGGTCTAAGAAGATTGAACAGGGGCAGCTGTTGTACCCCAAAATTTGCCCTCTCACTTTATTCAAAACATGCTCCTAAAGGTCCTCAACTTGCCCAAGGATACCTAAGGATTGACCAGACAAATCCTCCTCCTAAGACAATGAGCCTCCAACTAGGGTTTCACTCCTCAGCAATGTGTTTTAATTCTAGAGGTCCTAAATGGTTTCCATTACCCTAATATGTTCTCAAGATCATCCATGTCAAGTTTCATCTGTTGCACAAGAAGTTTGCTCAGTCAACTGCTCAAATGCTTGAAAATCAACTATATTAGGTCAATAGTCAATTGTGGCCCACATACAGTCAAACTTCAACAACGGATGTTAATCTATTGCTTGTTCAGATGCAACTTTTGAAAACAGTTTACGGACGCTTCCCAACAACGAATGCTGCTCTATTGCTTATTCAACTTCAAGACTTCTGAAAACAGTTTACGAATTCTTCCCAACAACGGATGTTAATCTATCGCTTGTTCAGATGCAACTTTTGAAAAAAGTTTACGGACGCTTCCCAATAACGGATGCTGCTCTATTGCTTATTCAACGTCAAGACTTCTGAAAACAGTTCACGGGTTCTCCAAGTAACGGATGTTGACCTATCGCTTGTTCAGATTCTTCTCAACTTTTGAAAACAGTTTACGGACGCCTCCCAACAACGGATGCTACTCTATTGCTTATTCAACTCCAACTCCTGAAAATAGTTTACGGATTCTCCAAACATAGATGTCAATCTATTGCTTGTTCAGACCCCCAGTTCAGAGATGTTCCAAAACATGGATACCTTGCTGATACTCGTCCACTCACCAATGACATACAGTTCAACATTTCCAGATGGCATCTTTACGCCCATCCTCCTACCAGCAACTTCCAAATGGCATCTTTAAGCCCATTTCTAGATGGCATCTCTAAGCCCATCCCCCGACAAGATTCTGTCACATCCCTAGATGGCATCTTTAAGCCCATCACCAAATGGCATCTTTAAGCCCATTCCCTCAACCATCACATCACCGAGTGCAAATTTTTTGGGCACTCTAGTGTCCAATCTCCTTTTAACCTCGAGTCGCGAACGACAAACTTACCAATCTAACTCTTCAGGTTCAAGAAGATTGAACAGGGGAAACTGTTGTACCCCAAAATTTGCCCTCCTCTTTTTCCACAAGAAATCACTGCTTCGGGCTTTTCCTGATTTTTTAAATTGGCATAAGAATCAGTCAAACAGATTTTTCTTATCAGTCTATACAAAATTAGGGTTTTCATGGTTCTGGAACAGTTCAAGCAAATTGCTAGGGTTTTGTTTGAGTTTGGCTCAGGTTTTGATCAGGCGGACGTTTCTTTGGCGTTTAATCAAGAACTAGGGTTTGTGCGCGCAGAAAGAATTAATTCTACAGTTCTTTTCAAATTACTCTGAGATATGGACTGAGGTTTCTGATTGAGAATTTGCAGTGTTTGATTGAATCAGTAAAATAAAAGGCATGTGGACGTTTTGTTTGATTAACTGTGTAATGTTTTGGATTATTCGGAACGCCGGACGTTCATTAATTATTTCTTTTTCTAAGTCAAAATAATTGGATTTACTTACAGTTGTTTCAATTTAAGAAATTCAAATGATTAAATAAACAGGGAATTGAAAGAAGGAATTAACTGACAAAAAGGGATTTTTATTCATATTTAATTGTTTGTTACAAATTATTATTTAAACAACTGTAAATTTATTTACATTTTGTTTCCAATGATAATGTTACAAATAATTGAAGAATAAATTGAAACTATCCTAAAATTTCCTAAGTCTTCATCTTCTATCCAATGCTCCTTTGCTCAATTATCTTTACCTGCAAAAAGAAAAGAAAAGAAGTCAAAAGCAGATAAAATAAAAGAGCAGACACAATTAATTTAAGAGTTCATCATTAAAAGTAACTGGCCGAAATCAGTTGTTCCCCTCTCTGCAAATCACGAGATTTCTCTCGGTTCACAAAGAGGAATAGAATATGCTTGCAAATAAAGTATGAAATGCACAAAAGTTATAATTGGACAAATTCAAATTTTCAAACATACTGCATTGTCAACAAATTGCCCATTTCAAAAAATTCCAAACAAAGTCCAAAGGCAAACTGAACTGAATTGCCTAACTGAAAGTTACAAATTCAAACTATCCAAAGCTGTCAAAAAACTGTCAAAGGTACAAGAGCCACCAAAAAGGCTATCCAAAAGCTATCCAAAAGATATAGAAAGATATCAAGAAGTACAAAGTATGCAGAGGAAAATATGCATTGCAAGCAACATCAAAATATCATCATTTTCAGGCCAGTACTTTTTCAGCATAAGACAAATTTAAGCAATATTAAATGCTTTAAATCTGCGTGGAGAGAGAAAAAGAGAAAAAAGAAGAAGGCTTACAGCAGGCTTTAGGCTTGAGAAAAGATATAAACAAACTTATCAGAACAGTAGAGAGGAGACAGAGATATCACAAAGCAAAAAATACCAAAAACTGTATGAACCAAAAACATACAGTCATGCCTCAAAACTTGCTGGAAGCTAACACCAAACTGAAGCAAGCCTCAAGCTCTAAGCCTTCACCTGCAGAACCAACAATGGCCTGCCTCCAAAACCCACAAAGCCATGGCCTTAAACATACAAACTAACATAAAATGTCAAACAAGCTTACAGCCTGCTGAAGCCCAAGCCTCTAAGCCCTGTCAAACAGCCAAAACCAGAACATCAAGCCTCAAGCTTAACCTGTCCAAGCCTAAACCTGCATCAAGCCTAAAACCTGTTTTAAACTCAGTAAAACCAGAAGCCATAAAACATCTAGCCTAAAAGCCATACCAAAAACAACTTGTCCAAGCCTAAACTTGTCCAAGCCTTACCTGCACCAACCTTAAACCAGAAAAAGCCATAAATTGAAGCCCGTATTCAAACCAGAAAAAAGCCATTCCAAATAACCATACCAAGTTTTGAAGCATTCAAGACCAAGACCCTCAGAACTGTGTTCATCACAGGGTTAACATCCAAGGCAACTCAGCAATCAACATATAGAGGCAAGCATATCAGAAGCAGACAAGCATTCAAGGCAACTTAAAGTCAGAACAACATTCAAACCACAACACCCTCAGAACTGTGTTCATCACATGGTCCAATACTCAGCAATACCACCAATCCAAAGCAATAACTCACAAAAACAATATTCAAATCAATATCAGCATTCCTTCAAGAACATCATCAGAGGCAACCAGAAAAGAAGAGAAAAAAAAGCAATAAGCAACTAAGAAATCTCAGGGCCCAACATCAGAACAAAAAACATTCCAACATCAACATCATTAATATCCAGCATACAAGCATACAGAGGCTAACAAGAGAAGAAGAAAGGAAGCAATCAAAGGCAACTAAAGCGAGTAGAAGAAGAGGAAAGAAGTGATAAAGCAGAGGTTTTCAGTGTTCATCATTAAACCTAAAAAAGGCAAAGACAAAGGTACCGGATTTCCAAGCCAACACAGTGCATCACGCGTCCCTCCGCCTTCAGCCGTCCTAGGCGCCTCCGGTCCACCTCGCCTCCATCTCCAAAAGCCAAAGGTATAAATCCCTTCCTTTTTTTTCCTTTCACAGAAACAACAACAACACTTAATCAGAATCAATAAACGAAAAGCAAAACATGCAAGACATAAGAGCTAAAACACTAAAATGAGCTAAGGTAGAAATTATCACCTTGAACGAACCACCGCCTGCGTGACCATGGAAAGGAGGATGTAGAGGCGGCGCCTGGTGGCCCTAGGCGGAGGAAAGCTCAGTGGCTATGGCGAAGGAGAAGAGAGGAACGAAGACGAAGAAGAGCGTCGCTCTGTAAATCAAACAAACCCTAGAATTCCCAAATGAGCAAAACAATTAAAACCCTTGCAAAAAACGTGTAAAACACAATGGGCCGGTTCGCCCCATCAGCGCCTAAGCCCGTTTCAAAATGGATACCCCCCTCTTCCTGGTCTCCTCATAATTTCATTATGGGCCAGTTGTTCAACTTAAGGCCCATGTTAATTTCTTTTGTTTTTTAACCAAACTTTTCATTTTTTCTTTCATAATTTAATTCTTTTCTTTGTAAACAAATAATACCTTAACCTTTTCTATATAAAATTTTCTCAACTACTTTTAGTTAGTATAATTATAAAATACATAAAAATATAGATTTCTTTTTTTAAGATTGAATATTCTTTTTAACTAAAACATTTTATATACATTAATATTAATACATAAAAAAATAGAACTTAAAACATTTTCTTTTCTTTTATTAAATTTTCTTGTTTGTACATAATCAACAAATATCCAAAAATAAATAAATACTTAATTTTTCATTAAGTTAACATTTTTCACTTTGTAAATAATTACATACACTTACACAAATATAATACACATTTGCTTATCTTTTATTATTGTACATTGCTACATTTTACATTGCGATTGATTCGATTTGGTTGTAAATATTTGGACACTACTCTCCTATTAAGTCTCATCCCCATTTGTAAATATTTGTACCCCCACTCCCGGATACTTATTTGTAATAGCGTAGACTTTTAAATTCCCGCAATTTATCGCTTTCAAATTACACCATGGTTAGACTTAGGGTTTGTATGTAAATAAAATCAAACGCTAGATAACCTAAATACAAGACAAATGCATGACAATCAATACACAATTCACACTTGCACCCCTAGGGTAATCCCGCTTGTTGCCTTCCAAAATGGGCCATGCTTGCACGTTGAGTTTCTTTGGCAAAACAAAACAAATCCAAATGATCATAGTCCCTCGATGACGCTTTCGAAAGTTGCCTATCCAAATGATCATAGTCCCTTCAAGCAAATTGCCAAAGACACTTGGCACCATTGCGTTCATGGTTCATACGATGACCCGCGCCTGTCCCGTTAACATCCTAACACAAGATTGTCCACCAAATACAATGATGGAACAAAATTGTTAAAAAGGGTTAAAACATAAGAAAAATCTTTGAGTACAATAGGTTAGACAACTCTTAGTTACTTGATCAAACTTGCAAACACGCTTGCCTACTTTTCAAAACCCACTCCACAAACACTTTCAAAAACAAACTTCCAAAAACATTTGAAACATCTTTTCGAAAAGATACACACCTTTGTATATACTCAAACACGAGTCATTACAATGGTTGCCTAGACAAGGTGTCTTTTTCAAAACATTTTCAAACACACACACACACACACACACACACACACACACACACACACACACACACCATTTCAAGCAATTGAAAATCAAAGGCAAGTGATCTAAAACAAATAACTAAGAGCCCATGGATAACCATGGATGAAAAGGGTGCTAATACCTTCCCCTTTCATAATCTACCCCCCGAACCCACGAAACATCTCAAAAGGTTTTTCCTGTGCTTTTTAACCTTTCCTTTAGGATAAAATAAAAAGTTGGTGGCGACTCTTGCTAAACCGAATAAGTGTGAATACAAACGCAAAACCTCAAGTCAGTTCTCCCACCGTATCACAGAACTGGCAACTCTGCTGGGGATCTCATTTAAAAAAAAGTGGGGTTACCTTAGGGTTTAGATCACCTTTACATTCTCGCTTTGATTGCCTTGATTGCTTTACTTTTTGGGTCCTTGTTTGGGTTTGTTGTAAATCCTACACCCGAATTTGGGGCACCTTTTTAGGTAAATAGCAATAAAACTGTGAGGGAACTGTGCGGGGTATACCGACACGGTTGAAGCAGTAAGCTATGTTAGTGTGACATATTTGTGAGTACCGGTAACCCTTGAGTTCAATCAAGGAGAGTACGGGGCCGCTGAGTGATGTCGTGAAGCACTAACGAACTCTTAGAACCTTAATTGACCATCCTAGCCTTTTTAGGGGTAGTGAGATGACTGACTTTGGTGCAGTCCGAAGTTGGTAGATACTCGATACTACACTCATTGAGGGTTGTTTTCTTGGAATATTTTGGTCGCCAGTTAAGTGGCTAAACCGAAACAATGAACATAGAAAACAATCCAATGATATTGAGCTCCTTAGAACCCAGTTTCTATTTTAGGACAGGATGAGCCAACTAACTTCAAGAGGGTACTTACCTACAAACCCCATGCAAGCCTAAACCTAAGGACTTGTTTGCTTTGTATGAATATGATTACATGTATATACACTCATACATGTACATAACATCATGACATCATACCATAGCATTTTTCAATAACCATTTCAAGGATCTCGAGGGTTCTTTTGATGTAGGGTTACGTTGAACCAGACCAAAAGGCAAGAGGTTTTCTCCTCTAAGCAAATGCCAATCAAAGATCAAGTGCAACAACTTGAATCAGGGGCTATGACCCACTTGACATGGTGAGCTTGATTCTCGTGGAAAGACATCCACAAGTGCAAAGTTCTCCAATCAAAGATCAAGTACAACAACTTGAATCAGGGGTTATAACCCACTTGACATGGTGAGCTTGATTCTCGTGGAAAGACATCCACCGGTGCAAAGTTCTCCAATCAAAGATCGAAGTTCAACCTCTAACATTCTCTTGTATTTACCCCAAGAGATCCTTGAAAACATTGCATATATATCATACATATCATTGCATAGCAGGTTTCTCCTTTTCAGGTTTCCTTATTCTCCCTACTGTTTATTTCAGTAAGATGGATATCGAACAAACGGTGAAAGATCTCCAGGCTCAAAACGCTCAATTCCAGCAAATGCTTCTGGCTATGGGGAAAGGGCAAGAGGATCTGAAAGCTATCCTTCTCAAAGACAAGGGGGTCAGTCTTGAAGAAGACCGCAATCTGGAGATTGATGAAGCTGACTACTCCGAGGAATAATATCCTCCCGCTGATGACAAGTACAAACAGTTCGAGGATCGCCTCAATGCTATGGAGGTTCAACAAATACCTGGCTTGGACTTAGGAGACTTGGGTTTAGTTCCTGGATTGGTCATTCCGCCAAAGTTCAAAGTCCCTACCTTTGCTCTGTACGATGGAGTCTCTTGCCCTAAGACGCATCTAAGGTCTTATGTCCGCAAGATTCAACCATACACAACTGATCCAAAGCTTTGGATCCATTTCTTCCAAGAAAGCCTGGTAGGGGCTCAACTCGAGTGGTTCTATCAATTGGAGTGTTCTCGCATCCACACATGGGGGGACTTAGCTACTACTTTTTACAAACAATATCAGTACAATGCTGATCTCGCACCAACTCGTGTGCAATTGCAGAACATGACCATGGGTTCTGACGAGAGCTTCAAAGGATATGCTCAAAGGTGGAGAGATTTGGCTGGTAGGGTGCAACCTCCTTTAACTGATAGGGAGCTGATTGACATCTTCATGGGAACTTTGACAGGGCCTTTCTTCAATCACTTAATTGGAAGCTCTTCAGCTGGGTTCACCGAGCTAATACTGACCGACGAAAGGGTCGAAGCGGGCATCAAAAGTGGAAAGATCCAAGGAATTACATCCTTGGATACTCAGATAATTCCCTATAATGGGAAGAAAGAGTCCAATGCAGTGACTGGTCAAAAGAGCCGTCTTGATCAACATGCTAGGGCAATCCTGATCTCTGATCCCACGACTGTTCAACAAAAGCAGGGCAAGAGGCGTAGGGTGAGATATCAAGAAAGGCAGTACACTGACATCAACATGCCTTTGTCTCAAGCATTACAACATTTGCTAGAGTTGAAGCTGATCACGCTGAAGGATCCTCCTCAAAATCCTGATACTTCCTCTTCCAAGTACAACTCGAGTGAGAGATGTGCCTACCATTCTGACAGCCCTGGGCATGACACCGACAGTTGTTGGACTTTGAAGAACCAGATTCAAGACTTGATTGATGCCAAGGAGATCAAGTTTTGACCCTCCGGAGACTCCAAATGGGATCACTACTCCTATGCCAAATCATTGAGAGCGTCTTTGTTCCTTTGAATTTCCAAGTTGTAATCTCTTTGTCATTCAAACAATTATCTATTAATGTCAAACTTTGTTTCATTAATGCATTGCATATGTTTGTCTTGATTTGATCCACTCATTTTCATTACACTTGAACTATGCTTTCTGCTTTCTTTATGATATTTGACTCTTGATAAAAAGCTGCAAGCCTTTAGAGGGAGGATGACGAAACAATACCATAATCTCATACAGTATGCTTTTGAACAGACCTTGCTGATGATGTACAGGCATTTCTTTCAATTCCCAAACACTGGAGTTATAAGGAAGATAATCCCTAGTAAACCCCTTCGAGCCAAAGAAGTAGGAGTTTTCTGTTCTAAACAATCAAAACCTTTGATATGAACCTGGGGCAGGGTAGTATCTCAGTTGATTCAAAAGAAAATGCGCATTGAAGTCGCAAACTCTCAGTTCGTAACACAACGAACGACGTAAAAAAAAGATACATTCCTTTGGAATCACAAGACAGTGATGGTTCCCTATCACATAGGCAGTCAATCTCTCAAAAGAGAAAATCCCACTAAGCTAAAACCTATAAAGGAGGCTTAAGAAAGTTAGGGATAACAAATCAAAATCAAAATAAAGAGGTCATTACAAATCCTCAACAACATGAAAAATGTTGAAAAAGAAAAAGGAGATGATAACTGTCTCCCAAATTCAATTGGTGAACCATCACCCAAAAGGTCGTTCCAAACTCAAATAGAGTGCGACGCATAATTAACTGAGCTTAGGGTTGAAGAACATCACGAAGAGCGGGTGGGTACAAATATACTTTGAGCCTTTATCCTTTGTTTCTTAAACCGTGAACCAAGCCACGTTACAACCCTTCAAAAGTCCTAATTGAAGCATGGGTTAGTGCGAAAGCATACTGTTACAAAAGGTATCCTGACTCCTGTAAGGCTTTGCTCTAAAATCTTGTGTTGATTTTGTCTTATGAAAAGTTTTCTGCTAAAAAACGCATTTTTCAAAACTTCGAGACAAACATAAACTTTGCATTGCTTGAATATCACTGTTTGCATTTGACTGTTTGTTTGACGGCGAAGAAATTCATACAGCAAATGTTCGGAGGAACGGAAACTCTCTCAGTGAATAAAATCACTTCAAAAAGGATGACACTTTCAACGACAAATCTCCTATCAACAAGGGGGCTTGACATGTCACCATCCAGCACGCCTGGGGCAGTCCAGTCAAGGTTTCAACTGATCTTTCAAAGTTCAGTTAACCTGGGGCAGTCCAGTCAAGGTTTCAACAGATCGTTCAAAGTTCAGTTAACCTGGGGCAGTCCAGTCAAGATTTCAACAAAATCTCTCAATTGCAGATTAACCTGGGGCAAGTCTCCGTCACCATCACTTGGGGCATTCGAATTTCAATCTCAAGGGTTACGAATAGACCAAGTTTCCTGGAAATATTACATGCATCTGGTACTGGGGGCAGTGATGAAACCTCTCTAGCAGACCTGCAGTCATGGGTTTATTTCCCCAACATTTGTCAAGGATTTATTCTCCAGCACAAATTACCTTTCAACAACATTCTAAACATATGCAGAGTAATCATCAAGGTTCCTTCATCTTGAAGTAGTAATCATCAAGGTTCCTTCATCTTGAAGTAGTAATCATCAAGGTTCCTTCATCTTGAAGTAGTAATCATCAAGGTTCCTTCATCTTGAAGTAGTAATCATCAAGGTTCCTTCATCTTGAAGTAGTAATCGTCAAGGTTCCTTCATCTTGAAGTAGTAATCATCAAGGTTCCTTCATCTTGAAGTAGTAATCGTCAAGGTTCCTTCATCTTGAAGTAGTAATCATCAAGGTTCCTTCATCTTGAAGTAGTAATCATCAAGGTTCCTTCATCTTGAAGTAGTAATCATCAAGGTTCCTTCATCTTGAAGTAGTAATCATCAAGGTTCCTTCATCTTGAAGTAGTAATCATCAAGGTTCCTTCATCTTGAAGTAGTAATCGTCAAGGTTCCTTCATCTCTTGAAGTAGTAATCATCAAAAAAATTCACATCACCTGCTGAAGATTACAACCACCAACAAGATAACAGACAACTACAAAATCTGTTTCTCTCAAAGAATGAAGACTCTCATCCTCAAAACCTCATAAGATTGGTATACTCCCAGTTTCTGACCGTTAACAGCATGAAGATTCTCATCACCTCAGAAGATTGGTACACTCCCAATTCCTGACATTCCCGACAGAATGAAGATTCTCATTCTCAAAGTGGCACGTAACCTGAGTTCTCAATTCCCCAAACAAAGTTAACTTCAGGATCCTCAGCAGAACAAGAGCATTCTCAAAGTTGATTTCCCCAGCCAGAGAGCCTTCCAGAATCTAATTCCCCTCAGAGTCAAGATTCAAAATCCCCAGTGGAGCTAAAACTTCCAACTATCAATCCCCAAGCAGAGTGAAGACTCTCATTCTTAGTTCCTCACAGGATATTCGAATATTCTCCAGTGAAGATCTCCTCAAGACAGGAATTCCCAGTAGATTGGCATACAACCCAAGCTCCTGATTCCCCAACAGTGGTCCCAGGACTTCTCATCTGCAGCAATCAAAAGATTCTTGCCCTCCCCAGCAGCAGCCAAGGAATTATTCTCCCCGGCAGCAGTCAAGATTCTTTTATCTTCAGCCATATAGGATTCATCTATCCTCAGCAAGACAGCTCATCAGCTTACATGCGCATTCATCACATTCATATCATAAACATTGATATAACATACATTGCATCATGCATCATGATGTTGCATACAACTAACTCTTTACCTTTTCAGGTAACATCAGTCGACAGACAAAGATCATCATCTTCTGAGATTCTTTCTAGAAATAGTTCAGATGTGACCCAGACACGGCGACATTCTGATACTTATTCCAGGTTCATCCAGAGATAGTTCAGATGTGACCCAGACATGGCAACATTCTGATACTTATTCCAGATGCAATTTTACACTGACTCATCATCAGGAAATCCTACACCGGTTCCTCCTCCACTTTCAAGACCTATGAAAACAGTTTACGGGTTCTCCAGTAACGGATGTCAACCTATCGCTTATTCAGATTCTTCTCAACTTTTGAAAACAGATTACGGACGCTTCCCAACAACGGATGCTGCTCTATTTCTTATTCAACTTCAAGACTTCTGAAAACAGTTTACGGATTCTTCCCAACAACGGATGTTAATCTATCACTTGTTCAGATGCAACTTTTGAAAACAGTTTACGGACGCTTCCCAACAACGGATGCTGCTCCTTTGCTTATTCAACTTCAAGACTTCTGAAAACAGTTTACGTATTCTTCCCAACAACGGATGTTAATCTATCGCTTGTTCAGATGCAACTTTTGAAAACAGTTTACGGACGCTTCCCAACAACGGATGTTGCTCTATTGCTTATTCAACTTCAAGACTTCTGAAAACAGTTTACGGATTCTTCCCAACAACGGATGTTAATCTATCGCTTGTTCAGATGCAACTTTTGAAAACAGTTTACGGACGCTTCCCAACAACGGATGCTGCTCTATTGCTTATTCAACGTCAAGACTTCTGAAAATAGTTCACGGGTTCTCCAAGTAACGGATGTTGACCTATCGCTTGTTCAGATTCTTCTCAACTTTTGAAAACAGTTTACGGACGCCTCCCAACAACTGATGCTACTCTATTTCTTATTCAACTCCAACTCCTGAAAACAGTTTACGAATTCTCCAAACATGGATGTCAATCTATTGCTTATTCAGACCCCCAGTTCAGAGATGTTCCAAAACATGGATACCTTGCTGATACTCGTCCACTCACCAATGACATACAATTCAACATTTCCAGATGGCATCTTTAAGCCCATCCTCCTACCAGCAACTTCCAAATGGCATCTTTAAGCCCATTTCCAGATGGCATCTCTAAGCCCATCCCCCGACAAGATTCTGTCACATCCCTAGATGGCATCTTTAAGCCCATCACCAAATGGCATCTTTAAGCCCATTCCCTCTACCATCACATCACCGAGTGCAAATTTTTTGGGCACTCTAGTGTCCAATCTCCTTTTACCCTCGAGTCGCGAACGGCAAACTTGCCAATCTAACTCTTCAGGTTCAAGAAGATTGAACAGGGGCAACTGTTGTACCCCAAAATTTGCCCTCCTCTTTTTCCACAAGAAATCACTGCTTCGGGCTTTTCCTGATTTTTTAAATTGGCATAAGAATCAGTCAAACATATTTTTCTTATCAGTCTATACAAAATTAAGGTTTTCATGGTTCTGGAACAGTTCAAGCAAATTGCTAGGGTTTTGTTTGAGTTTGGATCACGTTTTGATCAGGCGGACGTTTCTTTGGCGTTTAATCAAGAACTAGGGTTTGTGCGCGCAGAAAGAATTAATTCTACAGTTCTTTTCAAATTACTCTGAGATATGGACTGAGGTCTCTGATTGAGAATTTGTAGTGTTTGATTGAATCAGTAAAAGAAAAGGCATGTGGACGTTTTGTTTGATTAACTGTGCAATGTTTTGGATTATTCGGAACACCGGACGTTTATTAATTATTTCTTTTTCTAAGTCAAAATAATTGGATTTACTTCCAGTTGTTTCAATTTAAGAAATTCAAATGATTAAATAAACAGGGAATTGAAAGAAGGAATTAACTGACAAAAAGGGATTTTTATTCATATTTAATTGTTTGTTACAAATTATTATTTAAACAACTGTAAATTTATTTACATTTTGTTTCCAATGATAATGTTACAAATAATTGAAGAATAAATTGAAACTATCCTAAAATTTCCTAAGTCTTCATCTTCTATCCAATGCTCCTTTGCTCAATTATCTTTACCTGCAAAAAGAAAAGAAAAGAAGTCAAAAGCAGATAAAATAAAAGAGCAGACACAGTTAATTTAAGAGTTCATCATTAAAAGTAACTGGCCGGAATCAGTTGTTCCCCTCTCTGCAAATCACGAGATTTCTCTCGGTTCACAAAGAGGAATAGAATATGCTTGCAAATAAAGTATGAAATGCACAAAAGTTATAATTGCACAAATTCAAATTTTCAAACATACTGCATTGTCAACAAATTGCCCATTTCAAAAAATTCCAAACAAAGTCCAAAGGCAAACTGAACTGAATTTCCTAACTGAAAGTTACAAATTCAAACTATCCAAAGCTGTCAAAAAACTGTCAAAGGTACAAGAGCCACCAAAAAGGCTATCCAAAAGCTGTCCAAAAGATATAGAAAGATATCAAGAAGTACAAAGTATGCAGAGGAAAATATGCATTGCAAGCAACATCAAAATATCATCATTTTCAGGCCAGTACTTTTTCAGCATAAGACAAATTTAAGCAATATTAAATGCTTTAAATCTGTGTGGAGAGAGAAAAAGAGAAAAAAGAAGAAGGCTTACAGCAGGCTTTAGGCTTGAGAAAAGATATAAATAAACTTATCAGAACAGTAGAGAGGAGGCAGAGATATCACAAAGCAAAAAATACCAAAAACTGTATGAACCAAAAACATACAGTCCTGCCTCAAAACTTGCTGGAAGCTAACACCAAACTGAAGCAAGCCTCAAGCTCTAAGCCTTCACCTGCAGAACCAACAATGGCCTGCCTCCAAAACCCACAAAGCCATAGCCTTAAACATACAAACTAACATAAAATGTCAAACAAGCTTACAGCCTGCTGAAGCCCAAGCCTCTAAGCCCTGTCAAATAGCCAAAACCAGAACATCAAGCCTCAAGCTTAACCTGTCCAAGCCTAAACCTGCATCAAGCCTAAAACATGTTTTAAACTCAGTAAAACCAGAAGCCATAAAACAGCTAGCCTAAAAGCCATACCAAAAACAACATGTCCAAGCCTAAACTTGTCCAAGCCTTACCTGCACCAACCTTAAACCAGAAAAAGCCACAAACTGAAGCCCTTATTCGAACCAGAAAAAAAAGCCATTCCAAATAACCATACCAAGTTTTGAAGCATTCAAGACCAAGACCCTCAGAACTGTGTTCATCACAGGGTTAACATCCAAGGCAACTCATCAATCAATGTATAGAGGCAAGCATATCAGAAGCAGACAAGCATTCAAGGCAACTTAAAGTTAGAACAACATTCAAACCACAACACCCTCAGAATTGTGTTCATCACAGGGTCCAATACTCAGCAATACCACCAATCCAAAGCAATAACTCACAAAAACAATATTCAAATCAATATCAGCATTCCTTCAAGAACATCATCAGAGGCAACCAGAAAAGGAGAGAAAAAAAGCAATAAGCAACTAAGAAATCTCAGGGCCCAACATCAGAACAAAAAACATTCCAACATCAACATCATTAATATCCAGCATACAAGCATACAGAGGCTAACAAGAGAAGAAGAAAGGAAGCAATCAAAGGAAACTGAAGCGAGTAGAAGAAGAGGAAAGAAGTGATAAAGCAGAGGTTTTTAGTGTTCATCATTAAACCTAAAAAAGGCAAAGACAAAGGTACCGGATTTCCAAGCCAACACAGTGCATCACGCGTCCCTCCGCCTTCAGCCGTCCTAGGCGCCTCCGGTCCACCTCGCCTCTATCTCCAAAAGCCAATGGTATAAATCCCTTCCTTTTTTTCCTTTCACAGAAACAACAACAACACTTAATCAGAATCAATAAACAAAAAGCAAAACATGCAAGACATAAGAGCTAAAACACTAAAATGCGCTAAGGTAGAAATTATCACCTTGAACGAACCACCGCCTGCGTGACCATGGAAAGGAGGATGTAGAGGCGGCGCCTGGTGGCCCTAGGTGGAGGAAAGCTCAGTGGCTATGGCGAAGGAGAAGAAGAGAGGAACGAAGACGAAGAAGAGCGCCGCTCTGTAAATCAAACAAACCCTAGAATTCCAAAATGAGCAAAACAATTAAAACCCTTGCAAAAAACGTGTAAAACACAATGGGTCGGTTCGCCCCATCAGCGCCTAAGCCCGTTTCAAAATGGATACCCCCCTCTTCCTGGTCTCCTCATAATTTCATTATGGGCCAGTTGTTCAACTTAAGGCCCATGTTAATTTCTTTTGTTTTTTAACCAAACTTTTCATTTTTTCTTTCATAATTTAATTCTTTTCTTTGTAAACAAATAATACCTTAACCTTTTCTATATAAAATTTTCTCAACTACTTTTAGTTAGTATAATTATAAAATACATAAAAATATAGATTTCTTTTTTTAAGATTGAATATTCTTTTTAACTAAAACATTTTATATACATTAATATTAATACATAAAAAAATAGAACTTAAAACATTTTATTTTCTTTTATTAAATTTTCTTGTTTGTACATAATCAACAAATATCCAAAAATAAATAAATACTTAATTTTTCATTAAGTTAACATTTTTCACTTTGTAAATAATTACATACACTTACACAAATACAATACACATTTGCTTATCTTTTATTATTGTACATTGCTACATTTTTACATTGCGATTGATTCAATTTGGTTGTAAATATTTGGACACTACTCTCCTATTAAGTCTCATCCCCATTTGTAAATATTTGTACCCCCACTCCCGGATACTTATTTGTAATAGCGTAGACTTTTAAATTCCCGCAATTTATCGCTTTCAAATTATACCATGGTTAGACTTAGGGTTTGTATGTAAATAAAATCAAACGCTAGATAACCTAAATACAAGACAAATGCATGACAATTAATACACAATTCACACTTGCACCCCTAGGGTAATCCCGCTTGTTGCCTTCCAAAATGGGCCATGCTTGCACGTTGAGTTTCTTTGGCAAAACAAAACAAATCCAAATGATCATATTCCCTCGATGACGCTTTCGAAAGTTGCCTATCAAAATGATCATAGTCCCTTCAAGCAAATAGCCAAAGACACTTGGCACCATTGCGTTCACGGTCCATACGATGACCCGCACCTGTCCCGTTAACATCCTAACACAAGATTGTCCACCAAATACAATGATGGAACAAAATTGTTAAAAAGGGTTAAAACATAGGAAAAATCTTTGAGTACAATAGGGTAGACAACTCTTAGTTACTTGATCAAACTTGCAAACACGCTTGCCTACTTTTTAAAACCCACTCCACAAACACTTTCAAAAACAAACTTCCAAAAACATTTGAAACATCTTTTCGAAAAGATACACACCTTTGTATATACTCAAACACGAGTCATTACAATGGTTGCCTAGACAAGGCGTCTTTTTCAAAACATTTTCAAACACACACACACACACACACACACACACACACACACACACACACACACACACACACACCATTTCAAGCAATTGAAAATCAAAGGCAAGTGATCTAAAACAAGTAACTAAGAGCCCATGGATAACCATGGATGAAAAGGGTGCTAATACCTTCCCTTTTCATAATCTACCCCCCGAACCCATGAAATATCTCAAAAGGTTTTTCCTGTGCTTTTTAACCTTTCTTTTAGGATAAAATAAAAATTCAGTGGCGACTCTTGCTAAACCGAATAAGTGCGAATACAAACGCAAAACCTCAAGTCAGTTCTCCCACCGTATCACAGTAATGCTGGTAAGAGGAAGGACCTGGGTTCGATCCCAGGTCCAAGCATCATGGGATTTTATTTTCTTAACGCGCTTTGTTGGATCCCATGTACCTCACAACCCAGCGTCTATCATGCGCCCAAGATCCACACCATCAGATCATGTCATGGCCAAATCCAACGCTCAGTGAGTGCAACGCATGTTGGACATTCCAGATCTGATTGCACTGAATCCAAATAATTGATTGGGCTTATGAATCTTGGTCCTGGAAAAATCAGCAATGAACCCCCAGAATTGCTTTCACAATAGGCCCAATTTATTTTCTTTTTAATTTCTCTTGTTTAATTATTTGCTTAATCATTTTTTTTACAAAAACAAAATCATTTTTTTATTAAATAAAAAAATTAGAAAAAATGTAGAATTGGGTTTTTTTAAAATTAGATTAATTTTATTGAAAATAAATTAGTTTAATTAGATTAACTTGATTGTTTTTATTAATTAAAATTAACTAGAAATTAGGTTTAATTTGCAATTAAATTATTTTCTCAATAAAAAATACACCAAAATATTTTTTTTAATTAATTAGATTTTTTAGGCTTCTAATTTATTCATGTATTTAATTCATCTCGCGCGCATTTACTTATTTATAATTCCAATTATTGTAACTGTTTCGAGGTTTTTAATAGTTTTTAATTAGGGTTTATTTTACCGCTTTTTACTTACTGTTTAATCCCCAGTTTGGTTATGTAACCCCCTCCCTGAGGCCTTGTAATAGTTAGGACTTTAATTTCTCGCACTTTACTTTCTGCTATTATAAACTGCTAGATGTATAGATAATAGGCTTGTATGCGAAAGACAGATGAAATCAAAACAGTAGATCACCTTAATTGTGCAAAGATAAATAAATTGAAAAATAACCACTTGCACATGCTCACTCCTAGGGTTTTCCCCACTTCGGTTGCCTTCGGTAAACAGTCATGAAGTATAGGGAATTTTAGTGGTCGTCCTCCAGCCCCGAAAGATCAAAATGACCCATTCAAATGTTGCCTCGAAAAGATCTTTAGGACTTTAGGGTAACTACTAAGGTTTCCTAACCATTTCTTTTGTGACCGTAATTGTCCCTTCGAATGTCCCTTAAAACTCCAACGATAGGGATACCTACTCCTTAATAGTAGGATAGTGCTGTCTAAAGGAAACGAGAAAATGAACAGCCTTTTTCGAGTAGGTAGAAAATCTTAAGTACTTGCTCAAAACAATAAAAACTTTTTTCACAAACACTTTCAAAACAGTTTTTAAAAACAACTTCGTCACACTCTTGAGGACAGATACAAGGGTTATCACGAAGTTAAACAAAAAAATTTCAAAACACACACAAGCAATTTAAAAATGAGCAAGTACCTAAGAGCCCACGGGAAACCATAGATAGAAAGGGTGCTAACACCTTCCCTTTCTATAATCTACCCCCCGTACTCAGAAACATCTCGAAAAAGCTTCTATTTTTTCTTTTTCCTTTTCCTTTGTTGGATGAAATAAAAGTCGGTGGCGACTCTTGCTTACCGCGACATTTGTGAACAAAAAACACAAACCAGGATTAACAGTCAGTTCTGCCACCATATCACACCGGCCAACCAAGTCATCACCGTTTTGGTATAATCACAAACTCAAATCTTTATTTTTACGAATTGTTGAATGTTTTGATATGTGTGTATAAGTTTATGGGCGTCATTAGAACATGTTAAGAGCACTACATGTAATGTGTGACGTCTAGATCGTGAGATGCCATGTTCAAACCGTGCTAGGGTTTTTTTTTTAAACTCAGGATACAGGAATTTTCTGGCAAATCTAAGGTCAGATCCGTGATCAGGGCATAATTTTAAGTGGGATGGGGTCTTTTTTGGTCTTGAAACTAAAGATTTTACAGGGTCCAGGTTTTGGTGCACCGGAGAAGACGACCGAAGTTTGACTCTGGCGTCCCTCCGGTCGTTTGACTCAGGCGTGTGTTGCGTGGCAAGGAAGCGTGCCCTGATTGGTACATTTAAATGTAGGGGGCCCATAAGCACGCGTTTTATTTTTTAAATATTGATTTGTTTCATTTTCTAATATAATATCATCATTTCATTGATATTAACGAATGGATAAGCAGCTCAGATGGCAAAAGGGAAGGCGTATATTGGAAAGGATCTGGGTTCGATTCCCAGGTCATGCATTTTGCTTTTTTTCTAACGAAACTGTTACAAATCCAATGTGTTGCGTTACCAAGCACCCACCATGTGCCTTCACGCCTGGGCCATCAAATGGCAATAGATATAGACCCAGCACCTCAAGCACGTTGTACATGATGAACCCTCAAGGGACCAGGCACATGGAATCAGGCACAAAGTCTGGGTTGATTTGGTTTGGGTCCAGCGAATTTCAAATCCTATACCCCCTTATTTCTTTTGCTACCATGGTCATTTGCATTTTTCTTTCTTTTATTTATTTGTTTTATTTGTTTATTTATTTTAATATTTTTTTAATAACAATATAAAATAGATAAAATCACAAAAAAAAATATAGTTTTAGTTTTTTTATTAAATTAATTAATAATTATTTTAACCCACATTTTTTATTTATTTAAAATTAATAGAACTTAGGATTTTAATTCATTTTCTTTTCATAATAAAAACACAAAAACACAAAAAGATAGAATTAATTTCTTTTAATTAGTTTCAATTCTTTCTTCAATTATTTCTATTTTTTCTTTAAAGTCTAGATTTAGGTTAACTAATCTAATTTTCACTTAAGCCATTTTCTTAAATGAAACAAAAAATATATATATTTTTCTTATACCTTAGGATTTTTAGACGTACTTTCAATTCACACGCGTTCTTATCTTTCGCATTTTATTTTCATATTTTTGTAACTACCTACTGGATGTAATAGACTATAATTAGGACTTTTACTTTAATGTTTTCTTTATTTTTTTCCCCAAGTTTTGGACATGTAAATAATCCCTTCCGTGAAGCCTTATAATAGCTAGATTTACATTTCCGCACTTTTAATTACTGCAAATTATTAACTGTTTAGATGTATGCTAATTAGGATTGTATGGCAAGAATAACAAACCAAATACTAGCAAACCTAATGCAAAGACAAAAATAACTGAAAAAATAACACAATTGCACATATACACCTCTAGGATATCCCACTTTGGTTGCCTTCGGAAAAACAGTCACATCTCTCAAAACGTGAGAGACTTTAGTGGCTACCCTCCAGTTTAAAAATTATAAGTCCCTCGATGATCCTCTCGACGTTGCCTCGATATGATCTTAAAACCCTAGGATAGTTACTAAAGTTTCTTGCCCAGTTGCCTTCGTGACTGTATAAACGTCCCTTCGAATGTCCCTCAAACATCCAACGACTAGGGCTACCTACTCACTAAATAGTAGGATAACATTGCCTAAAGGAAAATAGGAAAAGAACAAACTTTCGAGTAAAGTAGATAGCTGTTAGATGCTTGCTCAAACAATTTTTAAACTTACACAAAACTTCTTTCAAAAACATTTTCAAACACTTTGTATACGTTCTCTACCATTCCGAGAAACATTACAAAGTTCTCCGTACTAAGGCGCTTTTAAAAATACTTTTCAAAACACACAAAGCACAAGGTATTTCAAAATGAGCTAAGCATCTAAGAGCCTGTAGATAACTATGGATGGAAAGGGTGCTAACACCTTCCCTTTCCATAATCTGCCCCCCTTACTCAGAAAACTCTCAAAAAGTCTTTTTCTGTTCTTTTCACCCTTTCCTTTGTTGGATAAAAGAAAAGTCGGTGGCGACTCTTGCTTACCGTAACACTTGCAAATAAAAAATGCAAAACTAGTATAACAGGCGGTTCTCCCACCGTATTACAGAACTGGCGACTCTACTGGGGAACTTATAAAAAGTGGGGTTACCTTAGAGTTACATTATTCTAAATTTGCTTTACCTATATGCTTTACTTTTGATGGCTTGTTTGGGTTGCTACTAAAAGATCCTACACCCGGATCTGGGGCACCTTTTTAGGTAAGTAGCAATAAATCATGAAGGTCATACGGTGTAAACCGATATGGATGAAGTGATATTTATGTTAGCGTGATACTCTGGCTTGTACTAATGTTCCTTGAGTCAGTCAAGGATATCATTAGGCTTCATTATAGTGTCATTAAGCACTAACGGACCTTTAGAACCTTTAATTGACTTATCCTAAGCCATTAGAAAGTAGTGAGATGGACGACTTTGGTTCTGACCGAAGAATGGTTGATACTTGATACTACACTCATTGAGATTGGACTTTTGGGATATTTTGGCTGCAATACTTTGGTGCTTAAGCTAAAATAATGCCTAAAAGAAAGGTCAGTGATATGAGACTCCTTAGAACCTGGTTACTTTTCTAAGACAGGTTGAACCAACTAAACTTCAAGAGGGTACTTTCCTATAAACCCCATGCAAGCCTAAACCTACTGTCTTGTGTGTTTTGCTTGTGTGTGATTAAATTGTTCAAACATAACATCATGAATCATAACATCCATTATCATTTCACTAACCATATGAAGGGTCTCTAGGGCCTGTGATGCAGGTTATGATAAACCAGACGTCTAGCAAAGGGAAAGGAGATTTATTTTCCTCTAGCCAATTCCGTCAAAAGACCAAAGTACAACAACTTGAGTCAGAGGCTATGACCCACTCGACATGGTGAGCTTGATTCTCATAGAAGGACATTCAGCAATATGAAGTTCTTCGATCAAAGTTGCAATCAAAATTAAAAAAATTTCTTGTGTTCACCCCGTGAGATTCTTGAAAACATCGTATAAACATGGCATACATATCATTACAGGTATTTCAAGGATAAATGTGATATGGTGGGAGAACTGACTTGGGTGTTTTAAGTTTTATCGCAGATGTTGCAGTTAGTAAGAGTCGCCACCGACTTTTCTTTTATCCAAAATGAATGGATGAAAAGAACAGGAAAGAACTTTGAGATTATTTCTTGAGTTCGGGGGGTAGATTATGAAAAGAGAAGGTGTTAGCCCCCTTTTCATCTATAGTTATCTATGGGCTCTTAGTTGCTTGCTAGATCGCTTGCTTTTGTTTGAAAATATGCTTTGTGTGGTTTTTGAAAGTATTTTGAAAAGGCGCCTTTGTTTAGGCAAACATTGTAATAGTTCTCGTTCGTAAGAACGTATACAAAGTGTTGGACTTTTGAAAATGTTTCATGTTTGGAAAGTGTTTTAAAAGTGTTTTTGAAAGTGTTTGGTGTTTGTTTTGAAAATAAGCAAGGGGGTTTGATTTGAAAATGAGCAAGCAACTGGGAACAATCTACCTACTCAAAAGTCTTAGTTCATTTCTTCCTTTCCTTTGATATTTCTATCTTACCATTGATTTGGTAAGAAGCCTTATCTTTGGATATAAAGGTACGGGCGTGGGTCATCGTATAGCCATGATAGAAATATTATGATATATCTTAGCATTTCTCTTTGAGGAACTAAGATCATTTTAAAAGGCAACATTGATAGCATCATCGAGGGACTATGATCTTGTATTTTTTATTTCTTTTTGCTAAGATATCCCACATGCATAACATGGCCATTTTTGTAAGGCAACAAAGTGGAATCACCCTAAGGGTGCAAGTGTGCAAATGTGTTTGATTTACATGCATTGTTATATTGAATTAGGGTTTGCTACTTGTTGATTTTTAGTCTTGCCATACAAACCCTAATTACTAGCATTTATATAAAGTGGTAAATTGCAGAAAGTAAAATTACTACGCTATTACATCATTAGGGGAGGGGCGTACAAACTTACAAATGGAGATTTGCAAGAAAATTAAACCTAATTAACTATTACAACCATATTGAATAATGTACAAGAATTGAAAATAAAATAATAATGCAAGAATGTAAATGGAAAAAGAAATGATTTTTGTTTGATTGTTATGAAGGGGTTCTAACCTAATTAAAGAAAAATGATTAATTAAAATTAAACGTAAACTAATTATCAAAGAAATTAAGTTTGAAGCATTTTTAGGGTTTTTTATGAAAAAATGTTTTAACTTAATAATAATATGAAAAATTAATTAATTAAAAGAAACCTAAATTCTAAGTTAATTTTAATTTAAAAGAAAATAAAATAATAATTAAACCTAAGTCTAAATATTAATTATTTAAGAAAAGAAATTAATTTGTTTAAGAAAATGTTTTAGTTCTTTTTTTTGTTTTATAAAGAAAGTAAATAAAATATAAAATGTGAAAATAATAAATAAAAATATTATTGGATTTTTTATTAATAATAATAATAATAATATTAATAATAAAAAATAATAAAGAAAAATAAAATATAATAAGAAAATGAAAATAAAAAAAATAAAATGATAAAAGTAATTGGGCTAGCCTGCAAAAGTAAACAGGGGGGTTAGAGAAAGCAAAAAAATCAAAAGCCTGGCACCTTGAAGGCCCATGGGCCTGTTTGACAAAAAAAGGAAAAGAAATGCTGAAAAAACAAAACAAAAGGTAGCACTGGGTGTTGAACCCATGACCTCCCATACATACGCGCGCTACCTTTGCCACTGAGGTGGCTGTACATCCGATAACATTGGTGAAACAATAAACATATAACACAAATCCAGTTCTGAATATGACTTCATCTTCAACCTTCAGTCTGAACATCTGTAACTTCACCATTTTTCAACAAAAATGAAATATGCAAACATGAAAGTTGCTCCATTTTTCCATACGAATCCAACCATATAAATATCATAAGCTATAAATCAAAGATGAATGAGAATTTCTAAAAGTACCAAATTCTGACCTAATTATTTTCAGAGATTCAAACCTAAAATTCTCTAAGCTCAATCAATATAAATGAAATCTATGGATATGTACAGTTTCAGGGTAATGATGTCTACATTTTATCTTCACAAATGCAAGCCTAACAATGCCTAAATGAAAAGAGAGAAGTTCAGAAAACTCACCTTGCAGCTGGAGATCGTGTTTTGAGTTAGAGCTTGATTCAAGTTGTTGTGATGATCAGGTTAGCTTCCTCAAGTTCCCAGGAAGCTAATGTGTGATTGGTGGAAATAGAACTGACTTTTTTTTAAGCTGGTTCGCGAAATGTCGCGGTAAGCAAGAGTCGCCACCGTCTTTTATGTTCTCCAACATGGAAAGGACAAAAGCACAGCAAAATTCCTTTTTTGAGATGTCTCTCAGTTCGGGAGGTAGATTTATAGAAAGGGAAGGTGTTAGCACCCTTTCTATCCATGGTTATCCATGGGCTCTTAGGTACTTGCTCTTATGTTTTCAAGATTTGTTTACTTTTCAAGTGTGTGTGGGTTTTGAAAAAGTTTTGTTTGAAAATTTCTAAGTAACTCTTGTATCTGTCCTCAAGAGTGTATGAAAAATTTGTTTGAAAACCTTTTGAAAGTGTGAGTGCGAAAAGTTGTTTTGTTTGTTTTTGAGAGAGCAAGTACCCATGAGAAATCTACCTACTCTAAGGAATTAGGTTGTGTAAGAGTCCTTTAGACAGTACCATCCCACTATTGAGAAGTAGGTAGCACCGTCGTTGGAGTTTGTCGGGTCAATTCGATTATAGGGACATGTGGTCACCAAAGCAATAGTAGGACGCCTTAGCGGTAACCCTAATGTCCTAGATCCTTTTTATCCGAGGCAACCGTTTCGAGGCAACTGGATCTTAGACAGGAGGGCGACCTCTAAAACACCCTATACCTGACGACCACGTTCGAGGCAACCAGTGAGGCGTACCCTAGGAGTGGCATGTGCATGTGTGTTGTTTTTCAGTTAAATTGTCTTTGCATGTTATTTGTGAGCTACGGATTGTTTTTAATTTTCATCCAAGTCTTGCATGCATATTAACAGTTAAGAGTGCGGAAAATAAATTGCGGAAATATGAATCTACGCTATTACAAGGCGCGGGTCTATACATCGCCAAAAACAAAAACCCGTTTGGAAATAAATGCGAGAAAATTAAAGAAAGCGATAAAACCTAATTAACTATTACATCCTCGGAAGCAGTTACATCAATATGATCAAAAGAAATTAAAGCGCGAAAAGAAATTTAATCATGATGTCCTTAGGGTTTTGACCCTTTTTGAGAAAAGAATTTAAGTTTTGTCCTTTTTTGCAATTTAATTAAAATATTAAACCTAGTACTAATTAATTATTTAATTAAAAAGAAAAAAATGTTTTTTGTGTTTTTTAAGTCTTTAATGAAAATAAAAATAAAAGAAATTAAAAGTCAAGAAAACCCTAATTCTAGATTGTTTTTATTTATTGTAAAAAAAGTTAAAATTACCTAATTAAACTAATTAATTTGTTAGTATTTTATTTACAAAAATAACAATTAAGGTGAAATTTAATAATAATAATAATAATACAAATATTTTAAGTTTCTGATTTTATTATAAAAATAATTTGTTAGTTAATAATAATAATAATAATAATAATAATTAAAAGAATTAAAAAGAGAAAGAAAATAAAAAGGAAAATAAACCAGGGGGGTGTTGATGGACCCAATGGAGGTTTAGTTCTGCAAATTTAGGCCCAATAGCACAAAGCCCTTGTTGACTTCTGGAATCAGGTGCGTGCTCATTGACTAGAGAACACCATAGCCTTTCATCTTTGGCCATTGGTTTTGAGTGGGAAGACACTTGGCGTCTAGAATCTGGATATGTATGGTGGACGTTACTGGAGAGCGTTACATGTAATCACATTAAAAAAAATAGGAAACAATTATTTAGGTGGACCTGGGGATCGAACCCAGGTCCCAATGGTGAACGCCCAGCGCACCAACCACTACTCCACTCGCCTGCGTTTAATATTATAGTGGCCACTGAAAATAATATATGAAAATAACAATTATGCTGGACAAAGCAAAGCGCGCGCCATATTTTTTGAATGGACCAACCACGCGCTTACACCTATTATCTTCTTCCTCGTTTCCCTGTAAAACAAAAGCAAATAGCGGGGGGTTTTAACCCCCACAACCTGCAAAAAGGGAAAATAGCGAATAGATCTATGCGTTATATAAATAGGGCGCGACATGTCCATTGAATTCATCTTGATCCTCTGAATCCAACCATGGGCATCATTAGTCCTAATTTTGCTTGGTCAAGAAAGCCCTAAAATCAAAGCTTCGAAACCCTAGATTTCTTTAATGGCAGTTTTCATTTCAGGGCACCATAATCAAATTAATTTGTACCATTAGCTTCAGAATGGTGTTAGCAATGCAAAGCAATGATCATATCATGTTAATGATGCATAAAACTTGAGTTTCGATTCTAGAAAAATTAAGCAAATCGTGAGTTCGTTCTGGACATTTCTTTGAGTGTTGGCACGTGATTTTGATTGCAAAAGGCTTCTGGGAATCCCTGCAATAGGTTTGAATCAAGAGAAAGCTTTGAATCGTGCTGGAAGGTGGAATTCAGTTTTCAAAATTTTCTTGAATTTTTGGAATTTGCTTATGGCTTTTGACAGCAACTTGCACGTGTGAGGCATTAGGTTTAGGTTCTGTATATGTAGTAGAATGGAATTAGGGTTCAATCTTTGTCCAAAAATCCATGAAATAATGTTTTCAATATTTGATTTCAATCAAATCTTTTTGCACATTTTTGATTGACAAAACTTGCTAAAATTGGATATTTTGGTCCCCTTTATGTGTACACGAGATCTTCAGCTTGTCTTGAGTTCATTTGCATCACAAAAAGATTTGAAAACCATATCTTTTGAATTTTCCTACAATTAAATGAATTAAATGAATTAATATTAATAAAAATTCAATTTATTAATTAAAAATAAGAAAATAAATCAATTTAAGTTCAATGGGTCGTGCATAGGCCTTGGACAAAGTTTCAAGAAAGAATTTGAGGCCCATTAGCAAAAATGAAGTGTTTTGGGCAAAGTTGACTTTTGCAAATTCCCAAAAATTTCCCAACTTCTCCAATGCATATCTTGCTCAATTTTGATCCTATGAACATGTTCTTGGACATTTTGGAAAGGTCTTGAAGTCCTCTAACCAATGATTTTGGTCCCATGTCATTTTGATTTACCAATCTCAAGTTATGGTTTTTGACTTAAAGTGCCTTTTTGTTGACTTTTGAAATTGACCTATAATGTAGAAATTGATAACTTTTTGTGAGAGCATTTCTTGGTCTTGGAATGCGAAGATGAGTTGTAGGAAATGTCATCCCCTTCAAAATGAGCATTGGATGGGATTTTTCTGATGAACCCTGAAAAGTTATGCCTTGGTCAAGTTACAGTTGACTTTTCAACTGTCCAAAAATAGAAACTTTTGCATCTTGATGATTTTTGAGCCATGCTTGTGGAATTATGATCAGACTTGATCAAACGATGATTGTGGCTTCAAAATAAGATGTTGACCAAAAATTTTGACTTTCGACTGCCAAATGACCATTTTGCCCCTGCAGTTGATTGTGGAGCAACTAGGGCTTTTGACTGTGCAATTGGACCCTGTGAGTCTTGAGACTTGACATGTAGATGCTTGGCAATGTATATAGGCCTATGGGACTTGATTGAGCCCTTGAAAACCTCAACTTCTTTGCAGGAACCTGTCATACCCCAAATTTTGACCTAAGATACCACCTCCCATCTGCATTATTACATAGCAAGCGTTCACAAGCGATTCGACCTATTTTTGCCATTTTCTCGGGTCAGATTTCAAAAATTCATAACTTCTTCGAATTTCGACATTTTTTTAGTGGTTCTTTTACACATGATTCTCCTTGACAACAACTACAACTTTCCTTTAGAAGTCAAGAGATGATTATTTTTTGAAATGCCACGAAAGAATGAAAACGTTAGAAGTCGCTTTATGAATTTAATGAAATTTGATCATGTCTTGTCCAACCTTTACCAAATCGTGCATATCGCACATTTTTTTCGTCTTGTATTTATCATTTTTGTATTATTTAAAAAATCTAAAAATATGTATTTTAGTTCATGTCATTTTTTTTTACAAACGCATTATTAGAAAAATCACAAAAATATTTATAAGTAGCATTATAGTATTTTAAATTCGCAATTCTTAATACAAAAAAATATAAAAATTAATATAGTTTTATTGGTTCCATTTAGATTCATGTTTTAGTATAAATTTTAATCCAAAGAAAATCTCAAAAATGTAGTTAATATCTTTTTCCTTTATTTTACATTTTTTTGATTATTTTTAGTCATTATAGTTTTAGTTTCTTTTAATCCAATATTGATTTTGGTTTGATTCTAATTTTAATTCAATTTTAAAACTGAATTAATATTAAAATTAAAATAAAATTAATTTTGTTTGCATCTTATTTTTATTATTATTATTATTATTATTATTCTGTTTTATCTTACTAACAAATTGCCTTTTATCTTTATTATTACTATTATCTTTGTTTATTTGTTTTATGTCCAATAAAGTTGTGGTCCCAAAAACAATTTTTGTTGCTGCCCATAGTCTGCCAAATCTGCATAAAACATGCCAAAAACAGTCCAAAACAAAGCTAAAAATGTTGATGTCCAAAACTGATTTGCACCCTATTGTTGTCTTGCTGTTACTAACAATTCAAACGGTCCAAATGCTATATCACAACCTGCTAAAAGCTGCCTCATATCAGTCCAAACCAACCAAATATTACACTAATTTAGCAAAACCAAAACCTTTATTAGAAAGGCAATAAATCAGAGTATCAAATATGTTCAAGTCTCACCTTTTTCCCCCCCTAAAAATCCATTATGATTCACTATACAAAGACGGGGGGGGAATACATAGAACAGCAGGGGAATGGAAATACAAAAAAAAAAACTTCATTGGAAAAACAGTAGAGGAGAGAAATCAGTAGAGAAAACAGAACAATACCTCTCCATTGCTCACTCATTTGAATCTTCAACACACCGTGTAATAATTCAGAAAGAACCTAGAAAACCCTCAACTAAAAACTCTGCTCAACCTCAAGCTTAACCACCCAAACTTGGTCACCTTCATCCTCACATAAACCTCATTCCAAATCTGCAGAAACCATATACACAACAGAAACATAAAGAAGGAAAGGGTAAAGAACAGCTTATTACCTCTGGTTTCTATTTTTCACCTACGTGTCAGCTTTTGAGGTAAGTCGTTTCTGCATAATAAATTTAATGATTCACCTTATTTCTGGAATATATGCTTGAGACCCTGGTACTATGATATTTGCTTGTTTAAAATACTCCTGTCTACAATGCACCATCATTAAAATAGTTTGCTCCTACAAAATAACTGAACAAAAAATGTGTTAGTATTTGAACCAAAATACAGAGAAGCAAATACAAAAAACGGTGGAACACAAAGAAGCGAACCTTCTGAACGAATCTTTAGGTCTTCACAGCAACAACAACTTCTACGGTCGATTCGTCCTTGTAGAAGACACTGTCGACACAAGCGCCGCTTTCGTTCTTCACCATATCCCCATCACCACCTTCCTCTTCCTCACCATCTTCTCATCCTTCCACGCTCTTTTCTTCACCTTTGTTAACAACTGCCCCTACAACAATCCGCCTTATATCCCTATCCCCGCACGTCCTATCCACCTCCGATCTAATCCTCACCAAGGTTGACCGTCGTATCGGTCTATCATCACAAATCGTCCGCACCACTACTTCTCTAAAGGTAGTGAGTAAAAAGCGTTTCGATTTGGTACTCAGTGAATGAGTTGAACCATCAGCAGAAGCAGAGAAGAGCCGCCACCATCGTCGGAGCTTCGACGATGGGCCGTCATCAACGTCACTCTCCTCCCTCCGATCGATGTGGAATCACTCTAATGGTTTTTTCCCCTGTCAACACTTTGACCTAAGTTTTTTTGTTTTCATTTTCAATTTTTGAAATGAGGGTTGTAAATCTGTTCTTGTTTGTTTGTTTGAGAAATTGAAAAGAGAAATGACGAATTTTTGAAAGAAAAATGAATTTTGAGGAAGGAACATAGATGAGTTACGGTTGAGAGAGAAGAGGAAGGTGATGGCGTTGGTACTGATGGGAGAGAGAGGATCGATACAATCTTTTTAATATTTGTTTCAATTTTCTATTTAATCTATTTTATTGAAAATGATGTAATAATAATAATAATAAATCTGATTTTTTCCTTTGCAATTCCAACAGCAGCGGCGGCTTGTCTCTAAGTGTACTAGGGTTTCTTTTTGTCCCTCCTAATCCATAACCCGGTTGGCCCATTGGGCCCGTTTGGCTTAGCTTTTTCTAGTTCTTTTCCTTTTAATTTAATTGAGTTGTAGATATAACAGAAAGTGTTAACAGTTTAATTGGCAAGGCATATTACCAGCAATCTAAAGGTCCTGAGTTCAAGTTCTTGTGAGGTTCTTTTTTTTTGTCTTTTATTCTTTTGGCCACTTTCCTTTTATTTAGACATACTTAATTAATCATAAATTTAGTTTGCCGTAAATTATTAACTATTGTAAAAAACACATAAAAAATGTTTAAATAAAGTTCGTCTTTATTATTTTTGTCAAAATACTATTTAATTCTTATTTTTATTTTGTGTTGTTGCTTATTTAATTATTCAAAAATACATGTTTCATGATTTAATTTTTGTCATGTGTTTAATTATCAAAAAATCTATGTTTTCTTAATTCAATCTTCATGTACTTTTTTATTATTTATTTAATTTTTAAGATGCATGCTAGTATGATTTAAATTTCATTAGTTAATTGTTTAATTATAATTTTAATTAATTGATCGTTAATCCGTATATCCCTCGTCCGTTTCAATCCAAGGGAATTGTTTAATTTTTGCCGACTTTAATGTCATCAAACATCGTGCGAATACCCTCATTCATTAAAAACATAGGATAATTTTCCCAAATATCCGATTTCTTCAAAAAAACTCATACCTTTTAAGTCAAAACTTCGACATTAGGTCTTCGTATCTTCAAAAACTCGTCCATACCCATTTTTGGCCAAAACAATTTATTTTTAATCAAACAAACATTTTAAAAATAACAGATATTTCAAAAGGTTCCTATAGAATACTATAGATACATTGGGTGCTAATACCTTCCCATTGTATAACCAACCCCCGAACTCTAGACCTCTTTTCAAAACGCCTTGTATTTTCATTACTTTTAAAAGTATTATTTTACATTGCATATTTTAGGGTTTTATTTCGCTCTTTTCCCTTTCCCCTTGGAAATAATAAAGCGCGGTGGCGACTCTTGCTTTTGTGAGACGAATTAATTAATAGTTCGATCTCCGATTTACCCCGCTACATTTTTTATCGCTACAGAAATGGCGACTCTGCTAGGGAAAGATTGACCTCTTGCTGGTCCATCCCTAAGTGGGTTAAGCCTAGTTTATTTTATCTGTTTTATTATTATTTGTTTCGTTTGATTATGTGTTTATATTGGGGTTGTTTGGGTTTTTTGCAAAAGGACGAATCCTATATCCGGATTAAGTTACACTTAAGAATAGGACGGGCGGTATAGTCATGTTAACTTTGAGGGAGTAATCCCGAAGAAGGAGGCATGAAATCCCCCACTCAGTGGAAGGCCCTTTTGAACGTAATATTTGTTTACCGAGTAATCGGGAAGACATTATTATTTTCGACCTGGGAGCCAGAGAAGCTGAGAACCGTAGAACCCTAACCCATCTTGGCCTTTTAGGTGTAGCGCGGAGACTATAACGGAGTAATTCGGAAGTAGTTGTTACGCGATGCTACGCTCGGATGAGTTTCTCTTGAGAATATTGCTAATTATTGAGTAATCAAGACGTTGGTAATATCTGAAGGAGGAATGTAGACTCTGGGAACTCTTAGAACCTTGTCTTACAGGTGTGATTAAACCGTTAGTACATACCTTGGGGTGGGCTTTACCTTTGACTCCATGCTCGAAGCGTTGAACCTTTGAACCCTATATTTGTGAACTTGTGTATAACTGTTGCATTATCATTCATCCATACATCCATAAACATTTTTTTGTAAAAAAAACTTGTTTTTCAAGGAACTTAAGAATGATTTTTGCAGACATCTCAGGTACTATTATTATGGAATTTGGAAGGAGAAACACTCGAAGTTTTAGTTTTAAGGAGCCCAAGATTGAAGAACTGGAGAGTTTAATTCCTAAGATCAAGAACCCGACGGATTTTCAGAAAAAGTATGGGTCCATTATACCTCTCATGAAGCGCAAGATGAAAGAAGGCATCCTTGGTACGTTGGTCCAATTTTACGATCCTTTGTACCGATGTTTCACCTTTCCGGATTACCAGTTAATGCCCACCTTAGAAGAGTACTCCTACATACTTGGTTTGCCGATCACCGACTGTGTTCCTTTTTCTGGCTTAGAAGAGGAACCCAAATCTCACGAGATAGTGACCATCACCCACTTGAAGAAGTCAGAGATAGAGGAGAACATGACTACAAAAGGGGGAATCTGAGGCTTGTCTGCGCATTTTTTGTTGAGGAAAGCTCGTCATTTCGCTGAGATAAAAGATACTATTGCCTTTGAAGACGTCTTTGCTTTACTCGCTTATGGTCTATTCTTGTTCCCTAATGTTGATAAGTTTATGGATATCAACGCCATCAGAATTTTCTTGATTGGAAATCCGGTCCCTACGCTGCTAGGAGATACCTACTACTCCATCCATCTTTGAAACTCTTATCAAGGAGGGATGATTATTTGTTGTGCACAGTTGTTGTATCAATGGTATGTTTCTCATCTACCTAGGTCTGATGTTTTCTGGGATCTCGAGAAGGAGCCGCGATGGGCGCCAAAAATTATGGCTCTCACTCATTTCGACATTGATTGGTATAATCGAGCTTACTATGACGTGAAGATCATCGATAGCTGTGGTGCTTTTCCTAACGTGCCTCTTCTTGGTACGAAAGGTGGAATTAACTATAATCCTGTTCTCCGCACCGTCAGTTTGGATACCCGATGAGGGACAAGCCAAACAACATCCATGTGAGTGGTTTCTTTCTACAAGAAGGACAAGATCACCAGGCAGCTAAGAGGGAGATCGAAGGAGCTTGGCGCCACATCCATAGGAAAGGGAGAGACATGTTAGGACATAGGGGTGCCGTTTCTTTGGAGCCTTACCTACAATGGGTCTGTGCTAGGGCTTGTGCTCTCAAGATGCCCTATAAACCTGAGAAACCTTTATTCCCTACTGTTGCATCATCGTCTGTTGATATCCCTATCGAGAATATGGGAGAATACCAAGGAAATCTGGCTAGGATGAAGTCCGAGAGAGATGCTTGGAAAGAAAAGTATAATATGTCTGAATATGAGAATCGAGTCCTAGCTCGACAACTAAAGGAAAAGGAGGATTTGCTATTTATTCAAGACGGCTGGTTCATTGATCATGATGAGAAGCTTCGTCAAAAGGATGCTTTACTGAAGAAATATGCTAGTGAAAGGAAGAGAAAGAAGGAAGGTTCGGTAAGCGTTGCTCTCGTTCCTAATCCACAAAAGGAAATCATTGGTCGACTGGTAGCTGAGAAGAAAGAGATGGAAGACTTTTATGAAGAGAAGATCAGGAAGCTCCAGTTGCAATTGGCATTTGGTCCTTCATCTGATGATTCTGAGTGATCTTTAGTTCTTAGTTTTATTTTACTGATGTCATTTTGTAAAACTCTGTAAAAGGGCTTCATGTTCCGAAGTTGTAATTTACTGCTTTTATTAAGGGCTTCATGTTCTGAAGTTGTAATTTACTGCTTTTATTATGGGCTTCATGTTCCAAAGTTGTAATTTACTGCTTTTATTATTGGGTTGTTGTCCCAAAGTTGTAATTTATTGTTTTGTTGTTCCAGAGTTGTAAGTTGTAATTTACCGCTTTTGATTAATGAAATGAGTTTTTGTTGTTCCAAATTCCTTCACCATTGATGTGTGCAAAATTATCAAAGTTCCTTGAAAAACTATTGAAACAAATGATCATTTGCACCGCATATCATGCATCATCCAACATTCCACTTCACATGTCTTTTAGAGTCTTATCCTTGTTTCTTTTTCCACTCCGATAGATTGCCAAGCTGTCTCATCGATACGATACCCGAGCCAACCGTCAGAGGAAGATGGAAGATCTAGAACAGGAAAACCACGAGCTTCGCGGGGAGGTTGCTACCCTTCGTATCGAGATGGAAAAGTTAACTGCGCTGGTGGAAAGTTTGATGGCTGCTCAGAATCAGCCATCGACTGTAGCTGCTGAGATTCAGACTTCAACTACTATGGTTTATGAGATTGTCACTATTCCAACATTTGTGACTCAAATCAACTCTCCGCTTCAACATCAGATGCCAAAGGGTTTTCCGTGGGGAATGCCTTTTAACTTTGTGCCAGAAGGGTATCAGCCTGTCGTACAGCCTTTGGTTCAACCTACTATGTCTTTTCCTCAACCAGAGACAACTGTTATGCCGCCTGTAATTCCGTTTGTGGTACCCTTCCCTCAACCAGTGATGACGACTGTCGCTCATGTGGTTCACTCTATGCCATACATGAATGAACCTACTTATCCTGCCGAGCCTGCTGAAAGTCTGGGTCTTTTTGATAGAATGGAAGAATTTCAAGACCAGTTTCAAGAGATGCAGAGGGAGATCAGAGCGTTAAAGGGGAAGGATTTGTTTGGAAAGAATGCTCATGACCTGTGTTTAGTTCCGAATGTAAAGATTCCGGAAAAATTCAAAGTTCCAGACTTTGAAAGGTATAAAGGTGATTCGTGTCCTCAGAGTCATTTGACTATGTACGTGAGAAAGATGTCTACATATTCTGATGATCATGACTTGTTAATTCACTATTTTCAAGACAGTTTGACTGGTGCCGCTCTAAAGTGGTATATGGGCTTGGACAGCACTCGGATCCATAATTTCAACGATCTTAGTGAAGCTTTTGTTCGCCAGTATAAGTACAACGTCGACATGGCGCCGGACAGAGATCAACTCCGGGCGATGTCCCAGAGAGACAGAGAGTCCTTTAAGGAATACACCCAGAGGTGGCGCGAAATTGCTGCTCAGATCTATCCTCCTCTTGAGGAGAAAGAGATGACAAAGATATTCTTGAATACTTTAGGTTCCTTTTACTATGAAAGAATGATTGCCAGTGCACCCAGTGACTTCACCGAAATGGTAAGTATGGGCATGCGGTTGGAGGAAGGGATTCGTGAAGGACGTTTGGTTAAAGAAGGAAGTCCGTCTAGCAGTATCAAGAAGTTTGGAAGTGTTTTCCCAAAAAGAAAAGAACAAGACGTCAGCGTAATCTTCCCAGGGAGACCAAGGAGAGGTTACTCACATGTTGCGGCAGTCACTCCGGCTGTCCGCCCAACAGTGGTGACCCCAACTCATCAAACCCCACCAATTCAGCAACGGCCATTTCAGCAGCAGCCTCGACAACATGCTTATCAATTTAACAACCAGAATCGTTCACCAAGGAAACCGCAATTTGATGCCATTCCCATGACTTACACTGAGTTGTTCCCCGCTTTGATCAGAAAAAACCTCATAACGACGAAGCCTCCTCCTGTTGCACCAAATAATACTTCTCCGTGGTACAAGGCAGATCAGTTTTGTGAATATCATCAAGGGTCGCCGGGGCACAACATTGAAAATTGTTTTTCTTTAAAGGCGGACGTGCAGAGGTTGATTAAGAACGGTATCTTGTCTTTCAAGGATGTTAACCCAAATGTTAGAGATAATCCTTTGCCTCGACATGGGGCAGCATCAGTGAATATGGTGGAAGGTTGTCCAGGAAAGTTTCGAGTTTTCAAGTTGAACACATAAGAGATTCGTTGATCAGGTTACATCAGAGCTTAAGAAGACTTGCCTTTTTTAGGCATCATCATGATTATGATGTTTGTGAATTTTGTTCAAGAGAGGCTGATTGCCCTATTGTGAAGGAGGACATTCAAAAATTGTTAGACCAGAGGGTTATCACTATTACACATGACAGAGATCCGGTGGATGAAGTGAATGTTATAATACCACAATTCAACTTGCCTGAACCAGTAGAGATCGTTTACGACAGTCAGACTGCACCTGTTGCTCCTTTGATCATTTATCCACCTGGTCCTGTGCCTTACAACTCAGACCAAGCTATACCGTATAAGTATAATGCCACAATGATTGAGAATAGGGTAGAAGTCCCTATACCAACAAGGCCATCTTTTGTTAACATCGCTGATGTGAGTAGAGTTACGAGAAGCGGACGTGTCTTTGCAGCAGTACTTTGAAGAGACCAGAAGTTCAAGTCAGGAGACCCATACCGGCAGAAATTCCAGCAAGAAATGTTGAACCAAGGGTTGAGATAGGCCGATCCAATGAACCTATCCCTCATCCCGATGATGATGAGATTCTGAAGCTCATCAAGAGAAGTGAATATAAGATTGTGGACCAACTATTGCAAACTCCTTCCAAGATTTCTTTGCTTACTTTACTGAGAGATTCTGGTGCCCATAGAGAAGCTTTGATGAAGGTCTTGGACCAGGCAATCGTGGATCATGATGTGACGGTTGACCAATTTGATGGAATTGTGGGAAATATTACTTTGTGTAACAATCTTGGTTTCAGTGATGAAGAGCTTCCGGAGGAGGGAAGGAACCATAATATGGCTTTGCATATCTCAATAAGTTGTGGAAATGATACTTTATCAAGTGTGTTGGTATATACAGGTTCTTCGTTAAATATAATGCCCAAAACTACATTATCTCGACTCTCATATCAAGGTGCTCCCATGAGACCTAGTGGGGTAATTGTCAAAGCGTTTGATGGTTCTAGGAAGACTGTCATTGGTGAAGTGGATCTTCCTATAATAATTGGTCCTCATACTTTTCAGATCACTTTTCAAGTAATGGATATTCGTGCCGCCTACAGTTGCCTATTGGGTCGTCCATGGATCCATGATGCAGGGGCAGTCACTTCCACGCTCCATCAAAGATTGAAGTTTGTAAGGCATGGAAAGCTGGTAATGATTGGTGGAGAGCAGGCTATGGTGGTAAGCCATTTGTCATCTTTCTCTTTTATTGATGCTGATGAGGATGTTGGAACCCAATTCCAAGCTCTATCTGTTGCTAATAATGAAGTGAAGAAGCAAGGGACATCTATTTCTTCTTTTGAGGATGCGCGACGAGTGGTTGAAAGTGGTTCGGCTGAAGGTTGGGGCCAGGTGTTGACTTTGCCCGAGAACAAGTCTGGAGAAGGTCTTGGTTTTCATCCCGTTTCTACAAGAGTCAAGCAGGAAATAGTTAATCGTCTGATTCAAGAAGTTTTCCGAAGCGCAGGTTTTATCCATCCGACTCCTCCTGAAGTTGATGCTATAATAGGAGACGATTCTGAAGAGGATTTACCCGATTTCGTAATGCATGGAGTGGTTTGCCAGAACTGGATTGCTGTTGATGTTCCTGTTGTGATGCACATTTCTGAGTAATGTTTTGTTTTATTTTTGAAAAAAAATTTCGCTCTGCCCAAGGCGAAAAGTATTTGTGTCGGGCTATGTTGAAAATAAATCCTTTTGCTCTGCCCAAGGCAAAAGAGAAAATGTCTGGGCTCTTTGTTTCAAGTATTGCCCCTCATGAATAAAAATGTTATTTTGTCCACTACTGTTTTATTTTTCACTTTTTCTGGGAAATAGTAATGAAAATTAATTGGTAGTAATAGGAAAATATAATAATATTTTGTTTCATTTGTACAACATTCATATTAATCGATTTCTAAAATAAAGCATAATCATATGTGCAGATTAATCCATGACTTAACCATTGAAAACAATGATCCTATGCCCTCTCCCAACTTTGAATTCCCTGTGTTCGGAGCCGAAGAAGAGGATAGCGAAGAAGTTCCTGATGAAATTTCCCGTTTGCTTGAGCACGATGAAAAGACTATTCAGTCGTTTGAAGAACCTATAGAGATGATCAATTTGGGTGATGAAGAAGATAAAAAGGAAGTTAAGGTCGGAGCGTTGCTTATCCCAGAGGTCAAACAGAAAATGTTGGAGCTTCTCAGAGAGTATGTTGATGTGTTTGCTTGGTCCTATCAAGATATGCCAGGTTTGGACAATAATATTGTGGAGCATCGTTTACCGTTGAGACCTGAATGTCCGCCGATTAAACAGAAGTTGAGAAGGACTCGTCCCGATATGGCTGACAAGATCAAAGAAGAAGTTCAAAAACAAATTAATGCAGGTTTCCTTGTTACATCGGTTTATCCTTAGTGGTTAGCCAATATAGTGCCTGTTGCTAAGAAAGATGGCAAAGTTCGAATGTGTGTAGACTATAGAGATCTGAACAGAGCTAGCCCAAAGGATGACTTCCCATTACCGCACATTGACGTATTGGTCGACAGTACCGCAAAGTTCAAAGTCTTTTCTTTCATGGATGGTTTCTCTGGTTACAATTAAATCAAGATGGCACCAGAAGATATGGAGAAGACAGCTTTCATTACACCTTGGGGAACATTTTGTTATCGGGTTATGCCGTTTGGTTTGAGGAATGGTGGTGCAACATACCAAAGGGCCATGACTGCTTTGTTCCATGATATGATGCATAAAGAGATAGAAGTGTATGTAGATGACATGATTGCCAAATCACAAACTGAGGAAGATCATTTGGAACATTTATTGAAGTTATTCCAGCGTTTGAGAAAGTATAAACTCTATCTGAATCCCAACAAGTGCACTTTTGGTGTTCGTTCTGGAAGACTTCTGGGTTTCATTGTCAGTCAGAAAGGTATTGAGGTAGATCCGGATAAAGTCAAAGCTATTAGGTAAATGCCCGCACCCAAGATGGAAAAACAAGTAAGAGGATTCCTTGGGAGACTGAACTATATTTCTAGATTTATATCTCATATGACTGCTACCTGTGGGCCGATTTTCAAGCTTCTCCGAAAGAACCAAGGATGTGTGTGGACAGAAGATTGTCAGAGAGCTTTTGATAGCATCAAAGAATATTTACTTGAACCTCCCATTTTGATTCCTCCGGTGGAAGGAAGACCTTTGATTATGTACCTGACTATATTGGAAGATTCCATGGGATGTGTGCTTGGTCAACAAGATGAGACTGGAAGAAAGGAACATGCCGTATATTATCTGAGTAAGAAATTCACAGACTGTGAGTCTCGATACTCAATGCTTGAGAAAACCTGTTGTGCTTTAGCTTGGGTTGCTCGCCGTCTGCGCCAGTATATGATTAACCATACCACTTGGTTAATCTCCAAAATGGATCCGATCAAGTATATCTTTGAGAAGCCCGCCTTATCTGGAAGAATAGCCCGTTGGCAGATGTTGTTATCCGAATATGACATTGAGTATCACGCTCAGAAAGCAATCAAAGGGAGTATTTTAGCCGACCATTTGGCTCACCAACCAATTGACGATTATCAATCCATCAAGTTTGATTTCCCAGATGAAGATGTTATGTACTTGAAAGCTAAAGGTTGTGAAGAGCCGTTACCCGAAGAAGGACCTGATCCTGAATCCCATTGGGGTTTAATATTTGATGGAGCTGTGAACTCTTATGGAAATGGAATTGGGGCAATCATCGTCACTCCCCGAGGTACTCATATCCCGTTCACGGCGAGATTGAAGTTTGACGGCACGAACAACATGGCTGAATATGAGGCATGTATTATGGGTCTCGAAGAAGCAGTGGATCTAAGGATTAAAATTCTTGATATTTACGGAGATTCGGCATTGGTAATTAATCAAATCAAAGGAGAATGGGAGACTCGTCATCCTGGTTTGATCCCTTACAGAGATTATGCTAGAAGATTGTTAACTTTCTTCAACAAAGTGGAATTACATCATATCCCTAGAGATGAAAACCAAATGGCTGATGCTTTAGCTACTTTGTCTTCAATGTTTCAAGTGAATGGTTGAAACGATGCGCCTACAATCCGGGTTATGCGCCTCGACAGACCTGCTCATGTGTTCTCAGTAGAAGAGGTCACCGACGATAAACCGTGGTTCTATGACATTAAACGTGTTCTTCAAACTCAAGAGTACCCGCCTGGGGCATCCAATAAAGATAGGAAGACGTTGAGAAGATTAGCAACCAGTTTCTTCCTCAATGAAGAAGTATTGTATAAGAGGAATTACGACATGGTCTTGCTCAGATGTGTAGACAGACATGAAGCAGACATGCTGATGCAAGAAGTACATGAAGGATCCTTTGGTACCCATGCCAACGGACATGCGATGGCTAAAAAGATGTTGAGGGCTGGTTACTATTGGATGACGATGGAATCTGATTGCTGCAAATATGTGAATAAATGTCATAAATGCCAGATTTATGCGGACAAGATACATGTGCCACCGACCCTCCTCAATGTTATCTCTTCACCTTGGCCTTTCTCTATGTGGGGCATTGATATGATTGGAATGATTGAACCCAAAGCTTCAAATGGTCATCGTTTCATCTTGGTAGCGATCGATTATTTTACTAAATGGGTGGAAGCAGCATCTTATGCTAATGTAACCAGACAGGTGGTAGTCAGATTTATCAAGAATCAGATCATTTGTCGATACGGCATCCCGAGCAAGATCATCACTGATGGTTCGAATTTGAATAACAAGATGATGAGAGAGCTTTGTGAAGAGTTCAAGATCGAACATCATAATTCTTCTCCTTACAGACCGAAGATGAATGGGGCTGTTGAAGCTGCTAACAAGAACATCAAGAAGATTGTCCAGAAGATGGTGGTAACTTATAAAGATTGGCATGAAATGCTTCCGTTTGCTCTGCATGGATACCGTACTTCAGTTCGAACTTCAACAGGCGCAACCCCATTTTCCCTAGTTTATGGTATGGAAGCAGTACTCCCCGTGGAGGTTGAGATTCCATCTATGAGAGTGTTGATGGAAGCTAAACTTTCTGAGGCTGAATGGTGTCAAAGTAGATATGATCAGTTGAATTTAATTGAAGAAAAGAGATTGACAGCATTGTGTCACGGTCAATTATATCAGCAGAGAATGAAGAAGGCTTTTGATAAGAAGGTTCGACCACGCGAGTTCAGAGAAGGTGACCTTGTGCTCAAAAAGATATTATCTTTCCAACCTGATTCTAGGGGCAAGTGGGCTCCGAATTATGAAGGACCGTATGTCATTAAGAAAGTTTTCTCTGGAGGCGCCATGATTCTCACAAATATGGACGGTGAAGAGCTCCCGCGCTCCATGAACGCCGATGCAGTCAAGAAATATTTCTCTTAGGTTTGAGTTGACAGTTTGCTAAGTTGAAAACCCGAAAGGGCAGCTTAGGCAAGCTTTTGGTCAGACCAGTCTTGGCATTTGAGCACATTTTGGAATTCGAAGTTGTTAGGGAGAATAGTGATCATTGTTTTTGTGTAACCCTTTCTTTCATGTACTATTTCCCAAACTTTTGTAAACCGTTGGAGTCGCGTTGTTAGCGAACTACCATCTTATTAATGAAATTTGAGCATTTACCTTTTGTGGGCAAAATTTTAATTTTACGGAAATATTTGAAACAAAGTTATTTAAAGTATTCTTATTTTAAAAATGTGTCGTGAATAATAAAAGGAATATTAACAGTTGTCCCGAGGATGGTCAAGCCATGAAATACAAAACAATACAGTAATTTATCCTTGCATGATGAACATGTTTTCTTTCAAAATCATCATGAGGTGTTGGTTGTGTAAACTTGCGTTTCTCGTGGTACTAAGTTTAGTGACTCCCCAGCTTTTCCAGTTAAGCGTTATTTTGGTTATCTTTATTTGAGCAGATTTCCGTAGTGTGGTACGCTTTGTCTCATGCCAGTAGTCTATTGGTATTAGAAGTTTGGATTTGAATACTTTTCTCATCATAAGACTTGAGCCTTGTAGCGTGATACGCTCTGATGTTGCTTTGTGGTTCTAGTTCTAGTTATTTTCCGTATTTTTTAAGATTGGCTGAGTATCTATTATGTCGTAACATCTTATTGTATTCAAGTTATTCCATCTGTTTGTTTTGTCAGCATAACATTCATTTACTCATTTACACTTATATCAGCATGCATATTCACATTTGTCATTGATTTTGGGTTGTATACTTCGTTTATTAAGACAATGTACATGTTCTTTCCAAGTAGAAGGTTAGCTTAGGCAGAAAATGTGCTTCCTTTTCTAAATTCCCCAACTGAGCTAATCCTCGTGGATGATTTTTTTATTTAGCCTACCTTGTCCATTTCTGGATAGGATGAATCCCCCGATCAAGTTACTTTCTCATTGGGTGGAGTCTTGTTTGACTGTTTTCTCTCTGGTTTATTCCTGGAGGGAGTTATTGTCTCTTGCATAAGCTATCTCATGATTTTCCCTAGTGAAGTCGCCACCTAGACGAATGATGCATTTATTTTGCACATTTAAGTATGTGATCTCCTCGGGAAGGATTGATTCATGGTTCTCTTTGACGAAGATTTTATTCTCTGCCAGTGTCATCGCAATTTCCTTCTGAGTTATTATCTTTTGGAAAACGACAAGCGGCAGCTCTGCACGAGCAACTTGTACGTTATTATCTTTTGGAAAACGGCAAGCGGCAGCTCTGCACGAGCAACTTGTACGTTATTATCTTTTGGAAAACGGCAAGCGGCAGCTCTTCACAAGCAACTTGTACGTTATTATCTTTTGGAAAACGGCAAGCGGCAGCTCTGCACGAGCAACTTGTACGTTATTATCTTTTGGAAAACGGCAAGCGGCAGCTCTGCACGAGCAACTTGTACGTTATTATCTTTTGGAAAATGACAAGCGGCAGCTCTTCACGAGTAACTTGTACGTTATTGTTTTTGGAAAAACGGCAAGCGGCGGTCTCTTCATGGGCAACTTGCGCGTTATTGATTTTTTTTCTGGAATACAGCAAGTGGCGGCTTCTTTATTTGAGCAGCTTGTATGTTATTGGTATTTTTTTTGGAAAACAGCAAGTGGCGGCTTTTTTATTTGAGCAGCTTGTATGTTATTGACATCCCTGGACGACAGCAAGTGGCAGCTTCTTTATTTGAGCAGCTTGTATGTCATAGTATTTTTGGAAGACAGCAAGTGGCGGCTTCTTTATTTGAGCAGCTTGTATGTTATTGACATCTTTGAACGACAGCAAGTGGAAGCTTCTTTATTTGAGCAGCTTTTGTATCTACGACCATATTATTATTTCAGCATTAATTGGTATCCCTCTGGGAAAATCTCGCAGAGAGGCTCGTTATGAAATCTTTGCCTTCAGAAGTTGGTAGTCCATTATCAGCAAAATTGATACATCTTTTGTCTATCTTTGACCTTGAGTTGTGAACTCACTGTTATTTTGGGTCAATAATCCGTTTTTGTGGCCTATGCAAGATGCCTTCTTTGTTAGGGTCAGAGGTCGTATTCTCTCAAATTTTTATTCGCCGTCAAGAGTCTATCATTTGAAGTCGATGGCTTATTTCCCCAGTAGTGTATAATCTATGTTTCTGTGATTTGTTGGTGTTTGGCTTCTCCAGCATTATCTTGTCTCATACAATATCATTCTCTTAAATTTAAATACTACATTCATATCACAAACATAATGGCGGTATCTTAGGGCAAAATTTGCGTATTGTGTATTTAAGTACCTTCAATCTCGTCGAAACGAAGATTTTAATCTTCATATCTCCAGATAGAAGAAACTTAAATAGGGGCAGCTGTCATACCCCAAATTTTGACCTAAGATACCACCTCCCATCTGCATTATTACATAGCAAGCGTTCACAAGCGATTCGACCTATTTTTGCCATTTTCTCGGGTCAGATTTCAAAAATTCATAACTTCTTCGAATTTCGACATTTTTTAGTGGTTCTTTTACACATGATTCTCCTTGACAACAACTACAACTTTCCTTTAGAAGTCAAGAGATGATTATTTTTTGAAATGCCACGAAAGAATGAAAACGTTAGAAGTCGCTTTATGAATTTAATGAAATTTGATCATGTCTTGTCCAACCTTTACCAAATCGTGCATATCGCACATTTTTTCGTCTTGTATTTATCATTTTTGTATTATTTAAAAAATCTAAAAATATGTATTTTAGTTCATGTCATTTTTTTTACAAACGCATTATTAGAAAAATCACAAAAATATTTATAAGTAGCATTATAGTATTTTAAATTCGCAATTCTTAATACAAAAAAATATAAAAATTAATATAGTTTTATTGGTTCCATTTAGATTCATGTTTTAGTATAAATTTTAATCCAAAGAAAATCTCAAAAATGTAGTTAATATCTTTTTCCTTTATTTTACATTTTTTGATTATTTTTAGTCATTATAGTTTTAGTTTCTTTTAATCCAATATTGATTTTGGTTTGATTCTAATTTTAATTCAATTTTAAAACTGAATTAATATTAAAATTAAAATAAAATTAATTTTGTTTGCATCTTATTTTTATTATTATTATTATTATTCTGTTTTATCTTACTAACAAATTGCCTTTTATCTTTATTATTACTATTATCTTTGTTTATTTGTTTTATGTCCAATAAAGTTGTGGTCCCAAAAACAATTTTTGTTGCTGCCCATAGTCTGCCAAATCTGCATAAAACATGCCAAAAACAGTCCAAAACAAAGCTAAAAATGTTGATGTCCAAAACTGATTTGCACCCTATTGTTGTCTTGCTGTTACTAACAATTCAAACGGTCCAAATGCTATATCACAACCTGCAAAAAGCTGCCTCATATCAGTCCAAACCAACCAAATATTACACTAATTTAGCAAAACCAAAACCTTTATTAGAAAGGCAATAAATCAGAGTATCAAATATGTTCAAGTCTCACCTTTTTCCCCCCCTAAAAATCCATTATGATTCACTATACAAAGACGGGGGGAATACATAGAACAGCAGGGGAATGGAAATACAAAAAAAAAACTTCATTGGAAAACAGTAGAGGAGAGAAATCAGTAGAGAAAACAGAACAATACCTCTCCATTGCTAACTCATTTGAATCTTCAACACACCGTGTAATAATTCAGAAAGAACCTAGAAAACCCTCAACTAAAAACTCTGCTCAACCTCAAGCTTAACCACCCAAACTTGGTCACCTTCATCCTCACATAAACCTCATTCCAAATCTGCAGAAACCATATACACAACAGAAACATAAAGAAGGAAAGGGTAAAGAATAGCTTATTACCTCTGGTTTCTATTTTTCACCTACGTGTCAGCTTTTGAGGTAAGTCGTTTCTGCATAATAAATTTAATGATTCACCTTATTTCTGGAATATATGCTTGAGACCCTGGTACTATGATATTTTCTTGTTTAAAATACTTCTGTCTACAATGCACCATCATTAAAATAGTTTGCTCCTACAAAATAACTGAACAAAAAATGTGTTAGTATTTGAACCAAAATACAGAGAAGCAAATACGAAAAACGATGGAACACAAAGAAGCAAACCTTCTGAACGAATCTTTAGGTCTTCACAGCAACAACAACTTCTATGGTCGATTCGTCCTTGTAGAAGACATTGTCGACACAAGTGCCGCTTTCGTTCTTCACCATATCCCCATCACCACCTTCCTCTTCCTCACCATCTTCTCATCCTTCCACGCTCTTTTCTTCACCTTTGTTAACAACTGCCCCTACAACAATCCGCCTTATATCCCTATCCCCGCACGTCCTATCCACCTCCGATCTAATCCTCACCAAGGTTGACCGCCGTATCGGTCTATCATCACAAATCGTCCGCACCACTACTTCTCTAAAGGTAGTGAGTAAAAAGCGTTTCGATTTGGTACTCAGTGAATGAGTTGAACCATCAGCAGAAGCAGAGAAGAGCCGCCACCACCGTCGGATCTTCGACGATGGGCCGTCATCAACGTCACTCTCCTCCCTCCGATCGATGTGGAATCACTCCAACGGTTTTTTTCCCTGTCAACACTTTGACCTAAGTTTTTTTGTTTTCATTTTCAATTTTTGAAATAAGGGTTGTAAATCTGTTCTTGTTTGTTTGTTTAAGAAATTGAAAAGAGAAATGACGAATTTTTGAAAGAAAAATGAATTTTGAGGAAGGAACATAGATGAGTTACGGTTGAGAGAGAAGAGGAAGGTGATGGCGTTGGTACTGATGGGAGAGAGAGGATCGATACAATCTTTTTAATATTTGTTTCAATTTTCTATTTAATCTATTTTATTGAAAATGATGTAATAATAATAATAATAAATCTGATTTTTTCCTTTACAATTCCAACAGCAGCGGCGGCTTGTCTCTAAGTGTACTAGGGTTTCTTTTTGTCCCTCCTAATCCATAACCTGGTTGGCCCATTGGGCCCGTTTGGCTTAGCTTTTTCTAGTTCTTTTCCTTTTAATTTAATTGAGTTGTAGATATAACAGAAAGTGTTAACAGTTTAATTGGCAAGGCATATTACCAGCACTCTAAAGGTCCTAAGTTCAAGTCCTTGTGAGGTTCTTTTTTTTCTGTCTTTTATTCTTTTGGCCACTTCCCTTTTATTTAGACATACTTAATTAATCATAAATTTAGTTTGCCGTAAATTATTAACTATTGTAAAAAACACATAAAAAATGTTTAAATAAAGTTCGTCTTTATTATTTTTGTCAAAATACTATTTAATTCTTATTTTTATTTTGTGTTGTTGCTTATTTAATTATTCAAAAATACATGTTTCATGATTTAATTTTTGTCACGTGTTTAATTATCAAAAAATCTATGTTTTCTTAATTCAATCTTCATGTACTTTTTTTATTATTTATTTAATTTTTAAGATGCATGCTAGTATGATTTAAATTTCATTAGTTAATTGTTTAATTATAATTTTAATTAATTGATCGTTAATCCGTATATCTCTCGTCTGTTTCAATCCAAGGGAATTGTTTAATTTTTGCCGACTTTAATGTCATCAAACATCGTGCGAATACCCTCATTCATTAAAAACATAGGATAATTTTCACAAATATCCGATTTCTTCAAAAAAACTCATACCTTTTAAGTCAAAACTTTGACATTAGGTCTTCGTATCTTCAAAAACTCGTCCATACCCATTTTCGGCCAAAACAATTTATTTTTAATCAAACAAACATTTTTAAAAAAATAGATATTTCAAAAGGTTCCTATAGAATACTATAGATACATTGGGTGCTAATACCTTCCCATTGTATAACCAACCCCCGAACTCTAGACCTCTTTTCAAAACGCCTTGTATTTTCATTACTTTTAAAAGTATTATTTTACATTGCATATTTTAGGGTTTTATTTCGCTCTTTTCCCTTTCCCCTTGGAAATAATAAAGCGCGGTGGCAACTCTTGCTTTTGTGAGACGAATTAATTAATAGTTCGATCTCCGATTTACCCCGCTACATTTTTTATCGCTACAGAACCAAAACCCTAATTTTGACTGACTTAGGAGGATGTTTGACTGTGCAACCCTCTGAGAGATCTTGAACCATTTGAGGATGATTCTTGATAAACCTAGAAGAATATGGGAGGGCAAATTTTGGGGTACAACAGTTGCCCCTGTTCAATCTTCTTAGACCTGAGGATGTAGATTGGCTTGCGTGCCTTTCGTGATCCGAAGGCGGAAGATGATTGAACACTTAGAGTGCCCAAAAATTTGCACTCACATAGTGGAGTATCAGCAGTGTGACAGCGGGAATGGGCTTACAGATGCCATTTGGAGATATGGTGGATAGGAGGATGGGATTATAGATGCCATCTGGAGATGTGACAGAACCTTGTCGGGAATGGGCTTATAGATGCCATTTGGAAGTGTCGATCGCGTAAGAGATTCCTTAGCGAGAACTTGCGTACCTGAGAAAGAAAGATAATTACCTGGCCTGTTACAGGGGTTGATCTTAAAACTCTTCATGTAGATATGCCTTGGCTAGATACAAGTATCGAATCCACAATCAATCGCTCACAGATATGCCCTGGCTAGATACAGGAATCGAATCCGGAACTTCAAAAGGTTGCTTACAGACGTGCCCTGGCCGGATACAGGTATCGAATCTCTAAACTCTTCATGCAAATATGCCCTGGCTGGATACAGGTGTCGAATCTCTAAACTCTTCATGCAGATATGCCCTGGCTAGATACAAGAATCGAATCTACAATCAGTCACTCACAGATATGCCCTGGCTAGATACAGGAATCGAATCTGGAATTGGTCGTCTACAGATATGCCCTGGCTGGATACAAGTATCAAATCTCTAAACTCGTCATGCAGATATGCCCTGTCTGGATACAGGTATCGAATCTACAATCAATTACTCACAGATATGCCCTGGCTAGATACAGGAATCGAATCTGGAATTAGTCGTCTACAGATGTGTCTTGGCTGGATACAGGTATCAAATCTCTAAACTCTTCATGCAGATATGCCCTGGCTAGATACAGGAATCGAATCTACAATCAGTCACTCACAGATATGCCCTGGCTAGATACAGGAATCGAATCTGGAATTATTCCTCTACAGATGTGCCCTGGCTGGATACAGGTATCGAATCTCTAAACTCTTCATGCAGATATGCCCTGGCTAGATACAGGAATCGAATCTACAATCAGTCACTCACAGATATGCCCTGGCTAGATACAGGAATCGAATCTGGAATTGCGACAGTTGATAGTAATCATCTTTGGATTGACCTTTTTCCTGAAAAGGCAAAACATCAGTTGTATGCAATGTCATGATGTATGAAATGCATGATGTCATGATGTTCTCAAGAATAAATGAGATTGTGTGCTTATGATGCGTATATGCATGCGTCATGGTGTATGATAATGTGATGTTTATGAATATATTTTCGTCTAGGAAAATAAATCCTTGACGAATGCCGGGAAATTGTTGAGTCCTGGGCTGATGTTTGAAGAATAGAGTTCTTCGTTTCCGTTGGGGATGATGATTGAAGATGATTGCAACAATAAACTGGTAGGAGAAGATGACTTCGTTGGGGGGATAAACTTGTTGGAGATATTACTCTGCAGGGAAATACTCTGTGGGGAGAGATACTTTGCTGAGATTGATAACTCCGCTGGGGATACCATTAATAAGTTATGTTTAGGAATGTGATGAACTTCGCTGGGGGATAGGAAGAACTTCGCCGAGGACGATATTTCCGAGGTAATTAGCTAAGGATAACCCAGTTATAAGCTTTGGTGGGAAATAACCTTTGAATAAAGCCGGGGAGAAGCTTTCGTACTCTGCAGGGGATAAGCTTCCAGAATCTACCGGGGATAAGCTTCCGGAATCTACTGGGGATAAGCTTCCAGGATCTACTAGGGATATTGATCCAACTCTCCTGGGGAAACTTTTGAACTGTACTGGGGAATGGCTCCACTGGGGTGTCTGATATTCCGCCGGGGAATAATCTTAGATCAAGACTGCCAGGGATGCTTGCTTAGGAACATATGTATACTCCGTTGGGTAATATTGAGATCTTCTGGGGATATCCAACCTCCTTAAGGCTGACAGTAGGCTAACTCTGCTTGGGGAGAGTGTCGCTGACTTGCTAGGGATACTGTGCCTTTATAGGGCTTATGGGGGACCAACTCTGCTCGGAGGAGAGTACTGTTGAACCCTGTCTTACTCTGCGGGGAGTGGAGGTATCTTGGTTACATTCTTCGGCTGAACTTACCTTGATACCTTGGTGGACTGAGCAACTAGATCGCTTGGACAACTCATTATTGCCCCTGTTTCTGATGTCACATGTAATTAGTCCTTTGTTTCGTATGCAAATATTTATGAGTTAGCAATTAGTATCAAATGCATATATCAAAACTGAACATTGGACGTTCTTCGCAAAACAAAACAGAAAAAGGAAAAATAATTGGCAATTTGTCTGGAAAAGTGAATTTGTATTGATTTTTGAATTTGCCTGAAAATAGGCGTTTGTGTACAAGAGGTTGACGTCCTAGTAAGAGAACGCCGCCGAACAGAATAGAATTTATACAATTTGTACAAAGGAAAACAAAACAGCTATGTGAAAAATCCCACTGGGTTCCAACTCTGCTATCGCCTTCATGTCTTCGAGCGTCTCATCACTTGGCTGCTTAGTTGAAGATGAAGCTGATTGATTGATGTCGTCTGAGCCTGATAGTTGATACCGAATTCTGGATGCAGGGTGATCCAATGAGACATAGTATTACGCTTTATCCCTAACTTTTGCCTGGACCGCCCTTTCGGGTTTTCAGTCCACCGGGATACCCATTTTTGCCCAAGCCTCCTTTTCAGGTTTTCGACTTGCCGGGTGTACAGATTTTTTTTCATTTCGTCCCTTATTTTTGCCCGAACCCTTTTGGTTCGCCGGCAAGCCCTTATTTTTGCCTAGGTGTGTCAACCTAGCGGGTCTTTTATCATGCGTAATATTTTTTTACTATGTCTGCATTGGCGGGGTGAGGAAGGTCGTCACCATCCATGGTGGTTAGAATCATAGCTCCTCCTGAGAAGATATGTTTAACCACAAATGGCCCTTCGTACGTAGGAGTCCATTTGCCCTTGGGATCACTTTGAGGAAGAATGATGCGCTTGATTACCAGGTCTCCAACTTGATACTCTTGTCGTCTGACTTTCTTGTTAAATGCCCTGATCATCCGTTTTTGGTACGTTTGACCATGACAAATAGCGGTGAGTCTTTTTTCGTCAATTAGGTTTAATTTATCAAGTCGAGTCTAGATCTAGTCATCTTTGCTCAAACCTGCATCCTTCATTATCCGGAGAGAGGGTATCTGGACTTCAATAGGCAATACTGCTTCCATGCCATAGACCAAGGAAAAAGGAGTTGCCCCTGTTGACGTCCGTGCTGAGGTACGGTACCCATGAAGAGCAAACGGTAACATCTCGTGCCAATCTTTGTAGGTCACTGTCATCTTCTGCACAATTTTCTTGATATTCTTATTTGCCGCTTCGACAGCCCCATTCATCTTCGGTCGGTAGGGAGAAGAGTTGTGGTGCTGTATCTTGAATTGCTCGCAGAGCTCAATGATCATCTTGTTGTTAAGATTGGTACCATTGTCCGTAATGATCCTTTCCGGGACGTCGTATCGACAGATCAGGTTATGCCGAATGAACCGTGCCACGACGTTCTTGGTTACGGTAGCATAGGAAGCTGCTTCAACCCACTTTGTGAAGTAATCAATCGCCACCAGGATGAAGCAATGCCCATTAGATGCCGTAGGTCTGATCTCGCCGATCATATCTATTCCCCACATTGCGAAAGGCCAAGGCGCTGTCAAGACGTTCAGAGGAACTGGAGGAACATGCACCTTATCAGCATAGATCTGGCATTTATGACACGTCCGAGAATGTTGGTAACAGTCGGCTTCCATTGTGGACCAGAAATATCCTGCCCGAAGGATTTTCTTTGCCATGGTATGTCCACTGGAATGCGTTCCGAAGGTACCCTCATGCAGCTCTACCATGATCCTTTCTGCTTCAGCCTTATCCATACAACGCAGTAAGGTTGAATCATGGTTTCGCTTGTAAAGAATGTCGTTGCTGAGGAAGAACTTCGCCGCGAACCTTCTCAGAAACTTTTTGTCATTAACAGATGCGCCTTCGGGGTATTCTTGAGCTTCCAAGTACCTCTTCACTTCATGATACCAAGGTTTTTCGGTTACCTCTTCAGCCTCAAGATCGCAGCAATGTGCAGGTTCATCCAATTTCCAAATAATGATTCGGGGAGCCTCGTTGTCCCATTTGACTTTGAACATAGAAGACATTGTAGCTAACGCGTCCGCCAACTGATTCTCCTCTCTTGGGAAGTGTTCAAAAGTTATCTCCTCAAAATGGGGGATCAATGTCAATACATACTCCTTGTAAGGAATAAGATTTGGGTGTTTCGTATCCCACTCGCCTTTGATCTGGCTGATCACGAGAGCGGAATCTCTGAAGACACTCAGAAACTTGATCCTTAAGTCAATTGAAGCTTGAAGACCCATGATGCATGCTTCATACTCCGCCATGTTGTTGGTGCAGTTGAAACATAGTCGGGAAGTGAGTGGAGTATGAGTGCCTTTGGGGGATATGATCATGGCGCCAATACCGTTACCCAAAGCGTTTAAGGCTCCATCAAAGTGCATAGACCATCGGGATCCTTCCTCAGGTCCTTCATCCGGTTCAGGTACTTCACAATCAGTCACTGCCATGATATTCTCGTTTGGAAATTCAAAGTTCATCGACTGGTAATCATCCACTGCCTGGTGTGCCAAATGGTCTGCCAATACACTTCCCTTGATTGCTTTTTGAGTCGTGTACTGGATGTCGTATTCTGTCAAGATCATCTGCCATCTTACTATTCTTCTAGACAAGGCAGGCTTTTCGAATATGTACTTGATTGGATCCATTTTTGAAATCAAGAGAGTAGTGTGAGTCAACATATACTGTCTCAGCCGGCGAGCAGCCCATACCAAAGCGCAGCAAGTTTTCTCGAGCAGTGAGTATCGGGTCTCACAGTCGGTAAACTTTTTGCTAAGGTAATAAATGGCGTACTCTTTTCGGCCAGACTCGTCATGCTGCCCCAGCACACACCCCATTGAGCTGTCAAGTACTATCAAGTATAATATTAGAGGTCTCCCTACAACCGGTGGCATAAGAATGGGTGGTTCTTGGAGATACCCTTTGATTCTGTCGAAAGCGGCCTGACATTCATCGTTCCCACGTACCACTTGATCTTTCTTCAGCAGCTTGAAGATTAGTTCACAGGTAGCAGTTAGATGCGAGATGAATCGGGCAATGTAGTTCAGTCGTCCTAGAAAGCCTCTGACTTCCTTCTCTGTCTTGGGAACTGGCATCTCTTGTATGGCTTTCACTTTGGCAGGGTCCACTTGAATACCTTTGTCGCTCACGACGAAACCTAGTAGTTTTCCAGATCTTACCCCGAAGATGCACTTGTTCGGGTTCAACCTCAGCTTGTACAACTTCAGACGGTCAAACAGCTTCTGTAGATGGTCAAGGTGTTCCTCCTCAGTTTGGGACCTTGCAATCATATCGTCGACGTACACTTCGATCTCATGATGGATCATGTCATGAAATAAAGCAACCATGGCACGTTGGTAGGTTGCCCCAGCATTTTTCAACCCAAAAGGCATGACCTTGTAACAAAAGGTGCCCCACTGAGTAACAAAAGTGGTTTTCTCCATGTCTTCAGGAGCCATCTTGATTTGATTATAACCTGAGAACCCATCCATGAAGGAGAATACCTTATGCTGAGCAGTATTGTCAACTAGAACATCGATGTGAGGCAAAGGGAAGTCATCTTTAGGGCTGGCCCTGTTCAAATCCCTGTAATCAACACACATTTGGACCTTACCATCTTTCTTCGGCACTGGAACCACGTTAGCAACCCACTGAGGGTAAGAAGTCACTGCTAGAAAACCGGCGTCAAATTGTTTCATAACCTCAGCTTTGATTTTCTCGGACATCTCCGGACGCATACGGTGAACCTTCTGTTTTACCGGAGGGCAATCTTCCTTGGTAGGCAGGTGATGAACCACAATGTCAGTATCCAACCCAGGCATGTCTTCGTAAGACCAGGCAAAGATTTCCACATAATCATGCAACATCTGAATCAGCCGTTGTTTCACACTGAGCTCCCAGATTGGCACCAATCTTGACTTCCTTTCTGTCTGTCTCAGTACCCAGATTTACCGTTTCCACTGGCTCTTCATGTGGCTGAATGGCCCTCTCTTCCTGGAGTAACAGTCTTGCAAGCTCACCAGGCACTTCACAATCATCTTCACCTTCGTCTTCGGCTAAGTTGATCGGATTTTCGAAGTCATAACTGGCAGTAGCAGAGTCGTTACCAGTGAGATCCAGAGTGGATTGGAACCTGTATAGGTGAGTGTGTGTAAATATAGCTGTTTTGCAATATAAAGAAAGAAAGGGAGCACAAGATTTGAAATGCGAAAAACGTCCAATGTTTTTATTCATGATATATGAAAATGACAAATAATAAGCCCTCACAAATGAAGCCACAGTGCCCCGGGTAAGACACTGAGCCATAAAGTTTCAAATTATTGTTCGTTACAAATTTAAAACAAAGGAGTTCATTACTGAGTGACAAAAGTAATAGGTATGAAATCTTTGGAAGTCCAGTTGTTCAGTCTATCGTTGGTCGTTAGGTAGATCCAGCTGTCAAATTCAGATTCCTCCACATCGTCTTCAATAGCATTCACTCCCGGGTTGGTGATGAGCACATGAGGTCTTCCAATCCTTGCCTTACGGACAACCCTCTGAACTTCTACAGTGAAACCCAAACCAAATTTGTCAGTCTTCGGAGTGAAATCAGGAAGTCGGCCCCAGTTTGCGAACTCACCCTTCTCAATCACAGCCCGGGCATCCTTCAAGGAAGCCATCTTCAAAGGAGAATCTTCTTCAGTCACAGTCTCTGCTGATGCCAGTGTCTGAGGCACCTCTTCAAAATGTTGAAAGGGGGTCTCAATGAACTCCTCATCCATCTCTATGTACCGGAACGAGTTAAGATGGCTGACCATATATTCTTCCTCCCCCTGCACTGTAACAATCTTCCCTCTGACCGGGTATTTAAGCTTCTGATGTAATGTGGAGGTCACAACTCCCGCCTTATGGATCCAAGGGCGACCCAGCAAACAAGAATAGGACGGTCGGATGTCCATCACATAAAATGTAGAATCAAAAACTTGAGAACCAACCCTGATTGGAATGTCAACTTCACCATGTACCATCCTCTTGGACCCGTCAAAGGCCCGGACAACAATGTTACTTGGCTTGAGCTCTAAACCCTCACAATCCAGCCTGTCTAGAGCCTTCTTGGGCAATACATTCAACGAAGAACCAGTGTCTACCAACACATGGGCAAGAGTAGTGCCCCTGCATTCAATAGAGACATGCAGGGCGTCGTTATGGTTCTTTCCCTTAGCCGTCAGATCGGCGTCGGAGAAACCCAAACCATTATCAGCAGTCAAGTTGGACATACAATCGGTAAATTGATCAGCAGACGTTTCTTGTGGCACATGGGCCATCTTCAGGAAGGAAATCAGGGCCTTGGCATAGGCCTCTGAACACAACAACAATGATAGCATAGAAATTTTAGAGGGGGTGTGCCCCAACTACTCAACTACATTGAAGTCACTCTTCTTGATAATTTTAAGAATCTCTTCCATCTCTTGCTTGGAAGCTTCAACATTGACAGTCTTCGGTGCCTCCGTCTGGGCAGGCACATCAGTAGAAATCCCTTTGCCCCGAGCGTCAGATGGCTCGGCAGCAGGGGTAGAAACTTGATCAGGAGGGGAAACAGGCACACTGGCAGGTGTGATAACAAGAGGTCTTTGAATAACTGGTGGCGCAATATCAGGTGAGAAGAGCCTGCCACTGCGAGTGACTTTAGCAGGCCCGGTGATGTTGCTGACGCCGGTACTTGTATCGAACTCATGTTTTACTCCGAGCACATAAACATCCGCCCCATAGTGCCAAGGGACAGCTTTGTCAGATGTATAGGGGATGGGCCTCGGAACAGTAATGATGATAGGAGCAATCTTCTGAGTAGACATGATTTTGACAGGCTTCTTTGAGGGAGCCTTAGGAGAATTGTTGAAAATAGTAACAATGGACACTTCTTCAGGAGGGATAACAGGAACAACAATCTTCTCGAACAAGATCTCTTTGTTATCCATTAGGTTTTGGATGCCTGACTTCAGCAAAGGACAACCAGCAGGTGAAACATAACATAGAAGGCAACCTTTACTACATCCCGGACATAAACCGGCTAGCAACAGGTTCCTCTTGACAGTCAACAATGGAGTAACAATCTCTTCCACAGAGGCCACATACAAGTCTTCTTCCACAACATTCACTCCATGTTGGGGCATGGGAGCAGTCACAACATTGGGCCTTTCGGGCGCCTCGAACTGTATTTCTTTAGCATCAATAAGGTCCTGAACCTTATTCCTCATAGCCAACAATCATCAGTAGAATGCCCCGGACTATCAGAGTGATAAGCGCAACGGGCGTTGGGGTTGTACTTTGGAGAAGTTGTATTTACTACCTTCGGAGCTTCCTTGACAGTTACCAGATTGGTTGACAGCAGTTGCGGCAATATCTGAGAGAGGGTCATACTAAGCCGAGTGTACTGCCTTTTGGGTTTCTCACCCCTAGGTTGGTTGTATTGCTGAGGAGCAGCAGCAGGCTTAGAAATAACGACCGCGTTGACAGCTTGGCGGTGTTCCGGTTTATTTTGTCTTCTGGGCCCATAAACAGCACTAGATTCCTTTTTGAATGGTTTCTTTTCAGAACTCGAGGAGGCCCCTTTCTGTATCTTCCCCGACTTGATACCAGCTTCTATCCTTTCACCAGTCAAAATGAGGTCTGTAAACCCTGCAGAAGAATTACCAATCAGGTGGTTGAAGAACGGACCAGACAGGGTCCCCAAGAACATGTCCACGAGTTCACAGTCAGTCAACGGTGGCTGCACCTTGCCAGCCAGGTCTCTCCACTTTTGCGCGTACTCCTTAAAACCTTCGCCCGTCCCTAGCGACATACCCTGGAGTTGGGTACGTGTAGGAGCGAGGTCGGCATTATACTGATACTGCTTATAAAATGCAGTAGCCAAGTCCTCCCAGTTATGAATACTGGTTCCATCCAGCTGATAGAACCACTTGAGTTGAGCCCCTAAAAGGCTATCCTGGAAGAAATGGATCCATAGATTCTTGTCTGCAGTGTAAGGTTGGATCTTCCTTACATATGATCTGAGATGCAGCTTAGGACAAGATGCCTCGTCGTACTTCGCAAAAGAAGGTGCCTTGAACTTGTGTGGGATCACCACCCCAGAAGATAAACCTAGATCCCCAAAATCCAACCCAGGCACTTGTTGAATCTCCATGGTACTCAGACGGTCCTCCAGTTGTTTGTACTTGTCCTCAGCAGGAGGGTACTGTTCATCATTGAAATTCGTCTCGTTGTCGGAGACCACCGGACTAGGAACCCTTCCCCCTTGGGGACTGTCTTTCCCTACAGAGGAAGTAGTTTGATCAGCCTCATTTTGCAGTGTATTACCAAACCTCCGTCCAGTGTTGAACAGCATAGTCCTCTTCTTCTTCTTCTTCAACAGTAGAGTCTTCAATTCCTGCTGACCCTGGGCTAAGCTCATGACCAGCTCTTGAAACTAGGCGTTCTGGGCCTGGAGGGCCTTGATAGCTTGTTCATTGGATGATTCAGGATTCATGATGATTGCTGAAATAAACAGCGAAGAAGATTAAGCAACATGTAGAAAAAGAGTATTTGTTATGCACATGATGCATGATATGCTATTTATGCAATGCATTCAAGGGTTCGAAACTTCAAATTCGTTGTAGACAAAAAAGGAACACACGTTATATTAAGAAATAATTTGTTCAGTACATCAAGGCCTCATGGGCAAAACATTACAAAATAATTAATCCCAAAAGGCATTGCGCATCCTCTTTGGAGCGATGTAGGTGTTGAGAGTCTTTTCCTCGTGAAGTAGACGGGTGAGCTCCAAGACCTTCTTCTCACTGGCATGTAGACTGGTTTCAAGAGAATTCTGTTCTTCCTTGAGTTGGATCCAGCTTTTTTGCATTTCTTCCCAAGATGTTGGTATGTCAGGATGTTGAATGGTATAGGGCACCTCTCCTTCCAAAACAGGCTCTTTGATTACGGGAAGAACATGTGGATATGGCATCACCAACTTTTGGGAACGGGCTCGTACCCACTTGAGATAAGGCTCTAGGGGGATGGAGTTCTTGTGCCCCAGCGTCTTGCTGTCCACCTTGTTAGGCATCCTCCAAGCTCTGATGAATTTCTGGCGAAGTCCTTGTGCATCGTTGTCGAAGTCAAAAACTATGTCAGGAATCAACATGTCATGAGGGCCATCCCTCTGAGCATATCCAAACTGTCTCAAAGCCAGACATGGGTTGTAAGTAATGCCCCCTCTGATTCCAAGTAAAGGAACATTAGGAAACTCTCCGCAACGATCAATGATAGTGACATTTTCTCTGGACCGAGAACACCAATGTATGTCAGCATGTGTAAGAGTCATTAATCGTTGTGACCATCTCAAACCCCGTTCGTTCTTCAAAACTGATTGCGGAAGGTGCGAAATAAACCACCTTGCCAGGAGAGGAGTGCAGCACATGAGAACACCTCTTTTTCTCATGGTTCGAGTGTAACATGAGTGGAGGATGTCCCCAAGTAATGTAGGTATAGGATTCCTGGACATGAAGATCTTGACAGCATTGATATCTATAAGCTGATCCGGATTAGGGATTAATACCAACCCATAGACAAGGAGTGCCACAACTTCTTCAAAAGCTTGAAGTTCAAGGGAATTCCAACATTCTTGTACCTTCTCAAATAGGAACTTTGCCAAGAATCCTTTGATACCACTTCTAACTTCCCAATGTCCCTTGATGTCAGATGGTTGTAGGCGTAATGCTTTAGCAACCTCTTCAAGCTTTGGCTCCTTTTCCGTACCGTTGTAGGGTAGTTGACTAAGGATAGGAATCTTCAGAAGTTGAGAAAACTCTTCAAAAGTAGGCACCAATTGATAATCCGGGAAGGAAAAACAGTGGTGCAAAGGGTCAAAGAACTGGAAGAGAACCTTTATCATATCTTCTTCAATGTTGGTGTTGACCAAGCTGATGAGTCTACCATGCCTTTCACTGAAGGAAGAGTTCTCGGGAATCCTGCATGTAAGCTCCTTAAGCTGAGGAGGGACCCTTACAAGGTTGATCTGAATTGTCTTTCTGCGGATAGTTTCCATGTCCTACAAAACAAGAACAAAGATGAAGATTTGAACCCCTGAAGTGGTTAGTGGATGCATATGATGTTGTATGATGCTATGATGTTATGATAAGAGCACACCACAAGTATTCACAAAAAGCAAACATGATAAGGCACACAAGTCACACCAGACAGCCCTTAGAGTTTAGGCCAGCATGGGGTCTAGGTATTACCCTCTTGAAGTTTGTGGGCTCAAAACCTGTCCTATCAAAAGTAACCGGGTTCTAAGGAGCTCAATATCATTGGGTTGTTTTCTATGTTCATTGTTTTGATTTAGCCACTGAACTGGCGATCAAAATATTCCAAGAAAACAACCCTCAATGAGTGTAGTATCGAGTATCTACCAACTTCGGACTGCACCAAAGTCGGTCATCTCACTACCCTAAAGAGGCCAGGATGGTCAAGTAAGGTTCCTAAGGCCAGTTGATGCTTCACGACACCAAGCGGCAGCCCCGTACTCTCCTTGACTTGACTCAAGGGTTACCGGTACTCACCAAAGTGCCACATCAACGTAGCAACTGCTTCAACCGTGTCGGTATACCCCGCATAGTTCCCTCATAGTTTATTGCTACCTAAAAGGTATCCCCCAGATCCGGGTTAGGATCTATGAAACTCCCAAAACAGGCAATTGAAAACATAAGAGTGGTCTAATCCTAAGGTACACCTCACTTTTATAAATTCCCCAGCAGAGTCGCCAGTTCTGTGATCGGTGGAAATAGAACTGACTGTTTTTTAAGCTGGTTCGTAAAATTTTGCGCTAAGCAAGAGTCGCCACCGTCTTTTATGTTCTCCAACATGGAAAGGACAAAAGCACAGCAAAATTCCTTTTTTGAGATGTCTCTCGGTTCGGGAGGTAGATTTATAGAAAGGGAAGGTGTTAGCACCCTTTCTATCCATGGTTATCCATGGGCTCTTAGGTACTTGCTCTTATGTTTTCAAGATTTGTTTGCTTTTCAAGTGTGTGTGGGTTTTGAAAAAGTTTCGTTTGAAAAATTTCTAAGTAACTCTTGTATTTGTCCTCAAGAGTATATGAAAAATTTGTTTGAAAACCTTTTGAAAGTGTGAGTGCGAAAAGTTGTTTTGTTTGTTTTTGAGAGAGCAAGTACCCATGAGAAATCTAACTACTCTAAAGAATTAGGCTGTGTAAGAGTCCTTTAGACAGTACCATCCCACTATTGAGAAGTAGGTAGCACCGTCGTTGGAGTTTGTCGGGTCAATTCGATTATAGGGACATGTGGTCACCAAAGTAATAGTAGGACGCCTTAGCGGTAACCCTAATGTCCTAGATCCTTTTTATCCGAGGCAACCGTTTCGAGGCAACTGGATCTTAGACAGGAGGGCGACCTCTAAAACACCCTATACTTGACGACCACGTTCGAGGCAACCAGTGAGGCGTACCCTAGGAGTGGCATGTGCATGTGTGTTGTTTTTCAGTTAAATTGTCTTTGCATGTTATTTGTGAGCTACGGATTATTTTTAATTTTCATCCAAGTCTTGCATGCATATTAACAGTTAAGAGTGCGGAAAATAAATTGCGGAAATATGAATCTACGCTATTACAAGGCGCGGGTCTATACATCGCCAAAAACAAAAACCCGTTTGGAAATAAATGCGAGAAAAATTAAAGAAAGCGGTAAAACCTAATTAACTATTACATCCTCGGAAGCAGTTACATCAATATGATCAAAAGGAATTAAAGCGCGAAAAGAAATTTAATCAGGACGTCCTTAGGGTTTTGACCCTTTTTGAGAAAAGAATTTAAGTTTTGTCCTTTTTTGCAATTTAATTAAAATATTAAACCTAGTACTAATTAATTATTTAATTAAAAAGAAAAAAAATGTTTTTTGTGTTTTTTAAGTCTTTAATGAAAATAAAAATAAAAGAAATTAAAAGTCAAGAAAACCCTAATTCTAGATTGTTTTTATTTATTGTAAAAAAAGTTAAAATTACCTAATTAAACTAATTTATTTGTTAGTATTTTATTTACAAAAATAACAATTAAGGTGAAATTTAATAATAATAATAATAATACAAATATTTTAAGTTTCTGATTTTATTATAAAAATAATTTGTTAGTTAATAATAATAATAATAATAATAATTAAAAGAATTAAAAAGAGAAAGAAAATAAAAAGGAAAATAAACCAGGGGGTGTTGATGGACCCAATGGAGGTTTAGTTCTGGAAATTTAGGCCCAATAGCACAAAGCCCTTGTTGACTTCTGGAATCAGGTGCGTGCTCATTGACTAGATAACACCATAGCCTTTCATCTTTGGCCATTGGTTTTGAGTGGGAAGACACTTGGCGTCTGGAATCTGGATATGTATGGTGGACGTTATTGGAGAGCGCTGCATGTAATCACATTAAACAAAATAGGAAACAATTATTTGGGTGGACCCGGGGATCGAACCCAGGTCCCAATGGTGAACGCCCAATGCACCAACCACTACTCCACTCGCCTGCGTTTGATATTATAGTGGCCACTGAAAATAATATATGAAAATAACAATTATGCTGGACAAAGCAAAGCGCGCGCCATATTTTTTTAATGGACCAACCACGCGCTTACACCTATTATCTTCTTCCTCATTTCCCCGTAAAACAAAAGCAATTAGCGGGGGTTTTTAACCCCCACAACCTGCAAAAAGGGAAAATAGCGAATAGATCTATGCGTTATATAAATAGGGCGCGACATGTCCAGTGAATTCGTCTTGATCCTCTGAGTCCAACCATGGGCATCATTAGTCCTAATTTTGCTTGGTCAAGAAAGCCCTAAAATCAAAGCTTCAAAACCCTAGATTTCTTTAATGGCAGTTTTCGTTTCAGGGCACCATAATCAAATTAATCTGTACCATTAGCTTCAGAATGGTGTTAGCAATACAAAGCAATGATCATAACATGTTAATGATGCATAAAACTTGAGTTTCGATTCTAGAAAAATTAAGCAAACCGTGAGTTCGTTCTGGACATTTCTTTGAGTGTTGGCACGTGATTTTGATTGCAAAAGGCTTCTGGGAATCCCTGCAATAGGTTTGAATCAAGAGAAAGCTTTGAATCGTGCTGGAAGGTGGAATTCAGTTTTCAAATTTTTCTTGAATTTTTGGAATTTGCTTATGGCTTTTGATAGTAGCCTGCACGTGTGAGGCATTAGGTTTAGGTTCTGTATATGTAGTAGAATGGAATTAGGGTTCAATCTTTGTCCAAGAATCCATGAAATAATGTTTTCAATATTTGATTTCAATCAAATCTTTTTGCACATTTTTGATTGACAAAACTTGCTAAAATTGGATATTTTGGTCCCCTTGATGTGTGCACGAGATCTTCAGCTTGTCTTGAGTTCATTTGCATCACAAAAAGATTTGAAAACCATATCTTTTGAATTTTCCTACAATTAAATGAATTAAATGAATTAATATTAATAAAAATTCAATTAATTAATTAAAAATAAGAAAATAAATCAATTTAAGTTCAATGGGTCGTGCATAGGCCTTGGACAAAGTTTCAAGAAAGAATTTGAGGCCCATTAGCAAAAATGAAGTGTTTTGGGCAAAGTTGACTTTTGCAAATTCCCAAAAATTTCCCAACTTCTCCAATGCATATCTTGCTCAATTTTGATCCTATGAACATGTTCTTGGACATTTTGGAAAGGTCTTGAAGTCCTCTAACCAATGATTTTGGTCCCATGTCATTTTGATTTACCAATCTCAAGTTATGGTCTTTGACTTAAAGTTCCTTTTTGTTGACTTTTGAAATTGACCTATAATGTAGAAATTGATAACTTTTTGTGAGAGCATTTCTTGGTCTTTGAATGTGAAGATGAGTTGTAGGAAATGTCATCCCCTTCAAAATGAGCATTGGATGGGATTTTTCTGATGAACCATGAAAAAGTTATGCCTTGGTCAAGTTACAGTTGACTTTTCAACTGTCCAAAAATAGAAACTTTTGCATCTTGATGATTTTTGAGCCATGCTTGTGGAATTATGATCAAGACTTGATCAAACGATGATTGTGGCTTCAAAATAAGATGTTGACCAAAAATTTTGACTTTTGACTGCCAAATAACCATTTTGCCCCTGCAGTTGATTGTGGAGCAACTAGGGCTTTTGACTGTGCAATTGGACCCTGTGAGTCTTGAGACTTGACATGTAGATGCTTGGCAATGTATATAGGCCTATGGGACTTGATTGAGCCCTTGAAAACCTCAACTTCTTTGCAGGAACCAAAACCCTAATTTTGACTGGCTTAGGAGGATGTTTGACTGTGCAACCCTCTGAGAGATCTTGAACCATTTGAGGATGATTCTTGATAAACCTAGAAGAATATGGGAGGGCAAATTTTGGGGTACAACATAATGCAATGATTAGCTTGAGAAATGGATGGCTGGAATGGCTTGGAGAAGTCAATGTGCAATGCTTTGTTTTTGGTTATGGAATTTGATGCAAATGGTGTTACAGTCGTGTAACAGGGACATGGATGAGTTGTATTTGATGTAAGGAAACTTTGAAAATTAATTTGAGGGAAAACGCACGATTGAAATAGAAGATACAAGTTCAAGGTCAGAACCTGCACAAAATGGAGTTTGTGTGCAATTTCTAGCTATAGGGATTTTGGGAGAGTTTCAGGCTTGCAAAAATTGTGTCCTAAGTTGCATAATAGTGTCTCAAGTTATAGGAAAAGGTTTTGAGAGCTTGTGGTGATTATAAGTACAAGTTCACATGTTATGGCTCTTTGTCTTGTTTTTGAAGCAAGCTTGACAAGCATTGTTCCCAGGCAAGGTACAAGGCTATCTAAAGTTGTTAGGCACTTTAAACATGCTTATCTGATTGTGCAGAAAGAACAAATGCAAAGCTCAAGACAAATTGATTTGTGATTAAAGCCACTTTACTAGAATGACAATGTTACTTTGTGCCATTAATGGAAATGCAACTTGGATAATGGCTCAAATGCTTGGACAATGGCCCTATCAGTTCTGCAAAACATTAATTATGTAGTGAAAAACAAGTTTGAGGCCTGCAAAGCAAATATTATGCAGCCTAGCATGGATTTGGTTCATGTGTTCATCAAGAAATGGCTTGTAATTCAAGTTTGAAAACTGTAACTTCTTGCCCTCGATTATCCTTGCTCAAGTATGATCTCAATGAGTTATTTGACATTTTGGAAAGCTTTTAACATCCTCTGCAAACTCTATTTTGGAAATTTTTGAAGATTCATCTTGGAACTATGTGAAAAATTGCCATGAAGTTAGGTCAAAATCCTGCCTAAACTAGGGCAAAATTTCACTAAGATTTTTCAAGTTTCATGAACATGTCTTCACAAAATCATAACTTTAAATCCATGCATTTCTAGAAAAATTTGTGTTCTAAAATTTTTTAGATATCATTGATATCTACAACTTTCATGTTATAAGTTTCTTTTGAATCATCTTGCATCATGGTGAAAATTTGGCTCAAAGTTGAGAAAAAAATGTGAATTTCCAACACTTAGAAAAATTTCTAAGTTTGGAAATTTTGACTTTTCAAAATGAAATCTTGACTTTTTGATTTCTTGATGAACAAGTTTCATATTTTGACATGCCTTGACGAATTGTGATCTTTGATACTTGATTTTGACCAAAATGTCAAAGTTTGACTTTTCAGTGTACAATTGACTTTTGATTAGTTGACTGAAAATCAACTATCAATCAATTGATCTTGAGAGATTATTTGAGCCATTCCAATAGGTCAAAATGAAGTATTTGAGACCTTGAGATCATAACTTAAACCAATCAATCATTTTCTAGGTCAAAAATCAGAAATTGCCCCTTCTCAATCAAAACCCTAATTTTGACCATTTTGCCCTTTTGATGATCTGATCAAATTTCTTGAGGAATTGTGATCCAAACTTGATCAAGTGACATATACGAGTTCATAATGTTGATATGGACCAAAAATTATGAAGTTTGACTGTAAATTGACCACGATTGACTTTTTCCCCAATACAGCTGATTTTAGGTCAACTGATCAATTGACTGAGCAAAAATGTGATCCAAGACTTGAAACTTGACATGATAATCTTAAGGGTCCAAAATGATCCATTAAATTCATATGGGGCATTAAAAGTCCATTTGTCCTTGTGTAAACTCAAATCCTAATTTTCAGTCATTAGTGCTAGAGGAGGTGTCTTTAGCTGATCAACATTTGTGCAGTCTTGAATCAAAGGAGATCTTGTGAGAGATTACTTGAGAAATGAGAGAGAAAATTTTGGGGTACAACAACAAGTTTCTTATTTTTTTTCTCTATTTATTTTAGCAAAAAGAAATGGCTCTCGAACAGAATATTAAAGACCTTCAAACCCAGAATGCTCAATTCCATAAGATGTTCCTGGCTATGGCTAAGGGACAAGTGGACATGAAGACTCTCATTATCAAAGAAAAGAAGAAAAAGGCCAAGAAACCAGTGGGTGTCCTGAATAAGGAGACTCAGAGGATCGGCCAAGCGAGCTCTAGAATTTGCAACTCTGTCAAACGAGGGAGACAATCAGGAAGAGAAGCCAAAAGAAGAAGACCACAACCTAGAGACCGATGAAGAAGAGGATGATTACGCGGAAGAACAATATCTTCCTGCTGTTGAAAAATAGAAGCAGATGGAGGATCGTCTCAGTGCCATGGAAATTCAGAGGGTACCTGGTCTGGATTTTGAAGAATTAGGGTTGGTTTCTGGAGTGGTCATCGCACCAAAGTTCAAGGTTCCCGCATTTGCTAAATATGATGGGATTTCATGTACTAAGCTGCATCTGAGGTCTTATGTAAGGAAGATCCAACCTCACACTGCTGATAGGAATTTGTGGGTTCATTTCTTCCAAGAAAGTTTATCGGGGACTCAGTTGGAATGGTTCTATCAGCTAGAGGGAACCAACATTCACAACTGGGAGGATCTGGTTGTTGCTTTCTACAAGCAGTACCAATACAATGCCGACCTCGCTCCAACCTGTACTCAACTTCAAAGCATGTCTATGGGTTCTAGCGAGGGCTTCAAAGATTACACCCAGAAGTGTAGAGATCTTGCAGGAAGAGCCCAGCCTCCTCTGTCTGATAGAGAGCCGATAGATATGTTCTTGGGTACTTTGTCTGGCCCATTTTTCAACCACTTGATTGGAAGCTCTTCATCCAGATTTACTCTGCTAATATTGACTGGTGAACGAGTAGAAGCTGGTATCAAGAGCGGTAAGATTCAAAGAGATGCATCTTCAAGTACAGTGAAGAAACCATTCTCTGGGAAGAAGGAAGTAAATGTTGCCTACGGTCAGAGGAATCACAGCAAAGCTGAACACCGTCCAACGGTAGGAGCTATGATGATCTCCATCCCTGGGCCAAATCAATAACAAAACAATCAGCACATGCAGGATGCGCCCAGGAGGCAGTTCACCCGGCTTAACATGTCCTTGTCTCAGGTTTTTCCATACTTGTTGAAGTCCAATTTGGTCACTCTGAGGGAGGCTCATAAAAATCCAAATATTGCATCTCCCCGTTATAATATAAATGCTCGATGTGCCTTCCACTTCAAAAGTTTGGGGCACCATACGAATGATTGTTGGGCCCTGAAGAACAAAGTGCAAGATCTTATTGAGGTAAAGGAGATTAAATTTTACCCTCCAGAGACCCCCAATGTGATAACTGCACCAATGCCCAAGCATGGCTAGGGTGTTAATGTTGTTGATGATGACCTGTTTGTTTCTTCTATTGATGAGCTAGTTACTCCTCTTTCAATTGTTAAGAAGAATATTTTGTGAGTCGATTTATTTCTGGGCTATGGTGAAGGTTTCCACTTGTGTGCGTCTCTAACCAATGGTTGCTTGTTGCTGAAGATAGGTGTCCAACGCCTGATGAACAACAAGGAAATTTTGTTTGAGAAGACTCCCTCTACAAGAAGTCTGTGCGAAGATATATCAATAATTACCATTTCCGAAAATCCTCTCAGGATCTCCTCCAAAAGACCCATCAGGATTACATCCACTCCTAAGGTTTCTCCTTTAATTATCACTTTTCCTAGGCCGATACCATATTCCTCTGATAAGGTTGTTCCTTGGAACTATGGAGTTAGCGTCTACTACCATGGCGTCAAGCAAGACCTATTGGCTATCAAAGATGAAGTTGCTGAAGATACTAATCCTAACATTGACAACATTTTTGGGACCAGTAAAATTACCAGAAGCAGAAGGATCTTCTCTTCTGAGATCTCCCCAAATACTATTTCCACTCATTTGGTTATTCCTGCTAATGTTCATGTTACTACTCATGTTACTACCCCTACTGTCACTCCTGTTGTTATTCCTTCTACTGAGTCAGTTGAGACTCGGGGCAAAGAAGTACTGGTTGAGCCTGCCTGGATGGAGACACCCAAAGAAGCCATTCCCGAAGCCTCTAAAAAAGGAATGGAAGAGATACTGAAAATCATACAGAAAAGTGACTACAATGTTGTGGAACAATTGGGGAAAACCCCTTCAAAAATTTCAATGTTGGCCTTACTGTTATGCTCTGAAACCCATTCTAAGGCTTTGGTGAAGTTCCTGAAGTCTGCTCATGTGCCCCAAGAGGCTTCTGTCGATCAATTCGAGAACTGCATTGCTAGTCTGACTGCTGACAATGGTCTTGGTTTCTCTGATGCTGCTTTGACGTCCAAAGGAAGAAAGCATAATAATGTCCTGCATGTTTCTATTGAGTGCAGGGGCACTACCCTAGCTCATGTTCTGGTGAATATAGTTTCATCATTGAATGTCTTACCTAAGAATACTTTGGACATATTGGATTGTGAAGGACTCACACTGAAGCCAAGCAATATTGTGTTGAGGGCTTTTGATAGTGCTAAAAGAATGGTATACAGGGAGGTGGACATCCCTATTAAAGTTTGTTCTCTGACCTTTGACTCTACTTTTTACATAATGGATATCCACCATCTTACTCTTGTTTGTTGGGTCGCCCTTGGATCCATGGGGCCGACACTGTTACTTCTACCTTGCATCAAATGTTGAAGTATCCAGTTAATGGGAAGATTGTCATAGTACATGGAGAGGAAGAGTATATGGTGAGCCACTTGAACTCTTTTAGGTATGTCGAGATGTTCGGAGATTTTATTGAAACCCCCTTCCAGAACTTTGAAGAGGTTCCTCAGACAATTGCTCCTACCAAGATTGTTGCTAGTGTTCCAAAGATTACCAGACCTCCGTTGAAGATGGCTTCTCTGAAGGATTCCAGAGTTGTAATTGAAGAAGGTGGGGTTACTATTTGGGGCCAGCTCCCTGATATCCCCTACAAATCTGACAAGTATGGTTTGGATTTTACTTCAGGAGCTCAAAAAGCTATTCATCGCGCTCGCTCCAGAGGATCACCACTACGCATTAGCAACCATGGAATCAATGCTTTGGAGGACAGTGACAGTGACTTCGGCATGGGAAATTGGATCTTCCCAACTACCAGCCGTGGACTAAATAATTGGATGGCTAGAGACTTTGTTCCCATTACTTTTATCCAGGAGTAATTGTCTTTTTGTTTTTTTGGAATATGTAATACTTGAACAATTTAAACTCTAAAGCCTTGTGTTTTACCCGAGGCATAATGGTATGTTTGTAAGGATTACTACTTCATCTTCATATGTCATTAATAAATCATTGGACATCTTGCATACAAACTTTACACTCTGTCTTTCTTTTCTCCTCTTGCTTTATCAAAATAGTTATTCTCTCTTACACACTCCCACATATCAAACTGCAGATCCACATCCACTCAGTATCCCATTGATAATGGTTCTGCTATTTCCAATTATGACTTTGAAAATACGATCTACCAAGCCGGGGATGAAGATGAGGAAGATTTTGAAGTACCAGGAGAACTTGCTAGATTGTTGCAACAAGAGGAAAGAGCTATACGGCCTTATGAAGAGCCAGTCGAGACGATAAACTTAGGTACTGGAGAGGATAATAAGGAAGTCAATATAGGTGCCAACTTGGAGCATAGTGTCAAAGAGCGGTTAATTCAGATGTTACATGACTATGTTGAGGTCTTTGCATGGTCATACAAAGACATGCTGGATTTGGACACTGATATTGTGGTTCATCGTCTGCCAACGAAAGAAGATTGTCCTCCAGTGAAGCAAAAAGTTCGTTATATGCGTCCTGAGATGTCATAAAAGATCAAGGTTGAATTTATGAAACAGTTCAACATCAGGTTCTTAGTTGTTACCTCTTATCCATAATGGGTTGCTAATATTGTTTCGGTACCTAAGAAGGACGGTAAAGTACGTATGTGTATAGATTACAGAGACCTGAATAGGGCAAGCCCTAAGGATGACTTTTTGCTTCCCCATATTGACGTTCTAGTTGACAACACCATGCAACATAAGGTATTCTCCTTCATGGATGGTTTCTCCGGGTATAATCAGATTAAAATGCCACCTGAAGATATGGAGAAACAACCTTCATCACACAGTGGGGCACTTTCTGCTACAAAGTTATTCCATTTGGGTTGAAGAACACTGAGGAAACCTATCAGCAAGCTATGGTATCTTTGTTTCATGATATGATCCATCACGAGATAGAGGTCTATGTCAATGATATGATAGACAAGTCTCATGCTGAAGAAGAGCACCTTGATCACCTGCAAAAGCTATTTGAAAGACTGAAGAAGTACAGGCTGAGATTGAACCCGAACAAGTGCACCTTTGAAGTAAGATCTGGTAAGCTCTTAGGCTTCGTTGTTAGCAGAAAAGGTATTGAAGTAGACCTTGCAAAGGTTAAAGATATACAAGAAATGCCAAATCCCCACACTGAGAAGGAGGTTAGGGGATTCTTGGGACGTCTAAATTACATTTCCAGATTCATCTCCCATCTAACCGCTACTTGTGAGCCAATCTTCAAATTGGTGAAGAAAGATCAAGTAGTGAAATGGAATGACGACTGTCAGACTGCCTTTGGCAAAATCAAGTAATACCTTTAAGAGCCTCCAGTTTTGATGCCTCCGGTCGAAGGAAGACCTCTGATCATGTACTTAACAGTATTAGAGAATTCAATGGGGTGTGTGTTGGGGCAGCATGACGACTCTGGTCAAAAAGAGCATGCAATATACTACCTTAGAAAAAGTTTACTGACTGTGAAACAAGATAATCATTGCTCGAGAAAACTTGTTGCGCTTTGGCATGGGTTACTTGCCGACTGAGAAAGTATATGTTGACTCACACTACCTTGTTGATATCTAAAATGGACCCTATCAAATACATCTTTGAGAAGCCCGCTCTCTCCGAAAGAATAGCAAGATGGAAAATGGTCCTGACCGAATATGACATTCAATACACTACCCAAAAAGAAATCAAAGGAAGTGTACTAGCTAATTATTTGGCTCATCTGTGGGTGACTACCAATCCATGAATTTTGAGTTCCCAGACGAGAACATCATGTTAGTGACTGATTGTGAAGAACCTGGACCGGATGAAAGACCTGAAAAGGATCCCGATGGACTATGGTTTTTGACGGATCTTCCAATGCACTTGGCAATGGCATCGATGTTGTGATCATATCTCCCGAAGGCTGTCATAAACTCCCTTCACCGCCCAGATATGTTTCAACTGTACTAACAATATGACTGAATATGAAGCATGCATTGTGGGTCTCAAAGCTGTTATCGACTTAAGAATCAAATTCTTGAGCGTATTTGGAGATTCGGCCCTGGTAATCAATCAAATTAAAGGAGAATGGGACACGAAGCATCCTAATCTCATCCCTTACCAAGAGCATGTGTTGACACTGATTCTGTATTTTGGAGAAGTTACCTTTGAGCATTTTCCACGGGAGGAAAATCAGTTAGTGGACGCGCTAGCTACTATGTCATCCATGTTCAAGGTCAGGTGGGATAATGAAGCTCCTCAGATCACTATTGAGAAATTGGATGAACTAGAATACTGTTATGAGGTTGATACTTAAAAAGTAATGGACAAACCTTGGTTCCACAAAGTGAAAAGATACCTCAAAGCCCAAGAGTATCCCGAGGGAGCTTCAATCAATGATAATAAGTTCCTAAAAAGATTCTCTTCCAAGTTCTTCCTCAGTAAAGGAATCCTCTATAAGCGCAACCACGATTTTACCGTGCTTCGGTGTATGGATAAGAGTGAAGCAGAGAAGATCATGGAGGACATACATGAAGGTACCTTTAGAATCCATTCTAGTGGGCACACAATGGATAAAAAGATCTTACAGGCAGGATACTACTGGTCCACTATGGAAGCGGACTGTTATCAGCATTCTCGAACTTGTCACAAGTGCTAGATTTATGTCGATAAGGTACATGTGCCTCTGGTTCCCTTGAACGTCTTGACTGCTCCCTGGCGTTTCGCAATGTGGGGCATTGATATGATCAGAGAGATTAGACCTACCACTTCTAATGGGCACCACTTCATCCTGGTTGCCATTGATTACTTCACAAAGTGGGTCAAGGCAACCTCATTTTCTTCTGTTACCAAGAATGTCGTGGCACGATTCATCAAGCATAACCTTATCTGTCAGTATGGTATTCCAGAAAGAATCATTATGGATAATGGTACCAATATTAATAATACTATGATCATTGAGCTCTACACGTAATTCAAGATTCAACATCATAACTCTTCTCCTTACCGGCCGAAGATGAATGGCACTGTAGAGGCTGCCAAGAAAAACATCAAGAAGATCATACAGAAGATGATGGTGACATACAAAGACTGGCACGAGATGTTATTGTTTGCTCTTCATGGTTACCGTACCTCAGCATGCACGTCAACGGGGGCAGCTCCTTTCTCTCTGGTATATGGTATAGAAGTTGTCCTACCCATCGAAGTCCAGATCCCCTCCTTGAGAATCATAAAGGATGCAAATTTGAAGGAAGACGAATGGGTTTAGACCCAACATGACCAATTAAACCTGATTGACGAGAAGAGGCTCGCGGCTATTTGTCATGGTCAGATGTACCAGAAATGTATGATCAAAGCTTTTAACAAGAAGGTCGAACGTCAGGTATATCAAGTCGGTGACCTAGTAATCAAGCGCATTATCCTTCCACAAGGTGATCCCATGGAAAAGTGGACTCCTACACACGAAGGACCATTTGTGATCAAGAACATATTTTCTGGTGGAGCCATGATCTTAACCACTATGGATGGTGACGAACTTCCGCACCCTGTAAACGTGAACATAGTTAAAAGATACTACGCATGAACAGAGACCCGCTAGGTTGACTGGCCTAGGCAAAAATAAGGGCATCCCGACGAACCAAAAGGGTTCGGGAAAAAGTTAGGCATATATATATATATATATATATATATATATATATATATATATATATATATATATATATATATATATATATATATATATATATATATATATATATATATATATATATATATATATATATATATATATATATATATATATATATATATATATATATATATATATATATATATATATATATATATATATACACCCGACAAGTCGAAAACCTGAAAAGGTGGCCTGGGCTAAAAAGGGTATCCCGGTGGACTGAAAACCCAAAAGGGTGGTCTAGGAAAAAGTTAGGGATTAAAATCATACAACTATGTCCCATCGGATCACCTCAAGATAGACTTCGGTAATAATTGTCAAATTCAAATGGTACTGATCAATCCAGTCAACTTCGGACAAGCAGCAAAGATATGAAACGCTCAAAGATATAAGGGCAATAGAAGAATGGGAACCCAATGGGATCATTTCACATAGTTGTTTCTCTTTGCATACTGCTTTGTATAGTTTTCATTCTTACGACGACATTCTCTTACTAGGATGCATGTCTCTTTGTACAAAAACGTCAGTTATAGGCAGAATTATTCAAATCAATACAAAGTCGTCTTTTGAAAGTTTAAAACTATCTGTTTTATTTTTCAGTTTTGTTTTGCAAAAACGTCCAGTGATCATTTTTGAACATATGCATTTGAATGTGATCACCGTTTACAAATACCCGCATAAAAAACAGAAATACAATTACTAATGGCTTTAAGAAATAGGACAATGTCTAAAAATCCATCTGCAAATCCCCACAGATACATCCCACAATAGACACAGAGACAGAGATGTCCTCTAGCGAAGTCACTACTATATCTTCAGCATACCAGCTTAATGACGTCAGAGGTTCTGATATCACCTGTAGAGAAAGAGTCTCTAATCATCTCCCCAACATCTTAAAGAATTCCTCAATATGGTTCATAAACTTCTCGGGTTCCCCAACAGGGTTTCATAAAATCCCCAAGCAGTTTACAGAGTTTCTTTCCCAATAGAGTTTATTTCTCTATCCACGGAAATTCATCTCCTAACAATTCAACTTTAACAATATTGAATAATCACATTCTTCATCCCCAATAGTAGTCAGGAATTTACTTTCCCTCAATTCAATGACGCTACAAAGAAACAACTGATACATTCACACATTACATTCATACATCATTCCATAAACGTCATAGCATATGCATACATGATACATATAGCACAATCTTATTTATTTTGAGAACATCGTTACACAATATGTGTCATGCATCATAACATTGCATACACCTAATTCTTTACCTTTTCAGGAAAGATCAACAAATATCATCATCAATTTTCAACAAGTCCCAGATTAATTTCTGAAACAAGACTGGGCAACCATCTGAAGTAACAGCTCATCAGTCACTGTGAAGCCTGGATCCGACCAGATAGCAGTTTACAACACGGTGAAGCCTAGAATCCGGCCAGATAGCATTTTACAACACTGTAAAGCCTGGAATCCGACCAAATAGAAGTTTACAACACTGTGAAGCCTGGAATCCGACCAGATAACAGTTTATAACACTATGAAGCCTGGAATCTGAACAGATAACAGTCAACATCATTGCTGAAGCCCGAAGTCCGATCGGATAACAATCAACCTACAATTAAAAACATTGTGGAACCTGGATATGATCAGATAACAGTTTAATCTTAAGCAAATTACTGTAAAGCCTGGACCCGACCAGATGGCAGTATAATCTACCACATTGCGAAACCTAGATCCGACCAGATAGCAGTTAACATCATTGATGAAGCCCGGAATCCGGCCGGATAACAGTCCAATTCTGTCTATTACTATGAAGCCTGGACCCGACCAGGTGACAATATACCTCAAATTCAAGTTGAATCCTAGATCCTACCAGATAATAGCTTAATTTCTTCAAGTTACTGAAGCCTGGACATGACCAGATAACAGTTTAAGTCACTGAAGCCTGGACACAACCAAATAACAGTTTAAGTCATTGAAGCCTGGATTCTGACCAAATAATAGTTTAATTCCATTTTTACTGCAAAGCCTAGAAACCGACCAGATAGCAGTTAATTTCATATTCCACAATGAGTCACTGTGAAGCCTGGAATACGACCAGATAGCCGCTAACTTTATTATCTTCAACAAGTCATTGTAAAGCCTGAATTTTGACCAGATAACAGCTAACTTTCGCCTCTCCAGTCAAGAGATAACTCCCCAGTAGAGCAATGGACAACTAAAGATCCCAGACTCTATTCCCCATAGAGTTTTCCCCAAGCAATAGAACATAAATCAACATTCCCCAACGGAGTCCTCCTCAAACAACAGGAACAGGAATCCCCACAAAGAGATCTCTTATAAAGTCAGCATCTACTTCAGATGGCATCTTTAGTCCCATCTCTGACAATTCTCAATCATCTTCTCTAAATGGCATTTGTAAGCCCATTCTCGATATCATCAACCCACAGTGTTACTTCATGTATATGCGAGTGCAAATTTCTGGGCACTCTAGTGTTCAATCATCTTCCACCTTCAGATTACGAAAGGCAGACGCGCCAATCTAAATCCTCAGGTTTAAGAAGATTGAACAGGGGCAGCTGTTGTGCCCCAAAATTTTCCCTCCCATTTTTACTCAAGACCTGCCCATTGAGGTCTTCAATTGCTCAAGGATGGCCAAGAATTGACCAGACAAATTCTCCTCCTAAGCAATGAATCTCTAACTACGGTTTCACTTTTCACCAAGATGTGGGAGCTCCAAAAGTTTCAAATGTTTTACATGTTCCTAATACGTCTTCAAGATTATCCATTCCAAGTTTCATGCCTTGCACTACAAGTTTGCTCAGTCAATTGCTCAAATGCTGGAAAATCAACTATACTAGGTCAAAAGTCAATTGTGGCCAATATACAGTCAAACTTCAAGATTTTTCTCAACATCAACATTTTGAAGTGACAATCATCATTTGATCAAGGGTTGACACGATTCCTCAATAAATACTCTTAATCTATCAAAAGAAAAGAATTGTTAAATTAGGGTTTCTATAGGAAAAGTCAACTGAACTTTGACCAGGCGTAACTTTCACATGCTTCATCCATTTTTCCCCAACCAAAGATGATTTTGAATAGAATCCAATTCCCTACAACTTCTATTTTCCCTCAAGTTCAAGAAATGCACCATTTGAAAGATACAAGCTCATACATTACAAGTCATTTTCAAAAAGTCAACAAAAGACACTTTATGCTAAGACCATTTACATCAAGATAATGTCTTCAAATGCAAAATTGATGAAAATATGGATTGAGTTATACACCTTGGGCTTTCCAAAAAGTACAAGATCATCATCATTTGTTAAAAATTGAGCAAGTTATGGCTTGCACAAGTTGGGCAATTTTCAAGAAAATACATAAAGACAACTTTCGGCAAATTCATTTTTTAAGTTAGTAGGCCTAACTTTTAGGACATAAACATGTTCAATAAATGTCTAAGGACCCCTAAACACATTCATGCAAATGCTTGATTTTTCATTTTATTTATTTGGATTTTATTCATTTAAACTCAAGAATAAATCAAATAAATTGTAAAAACACTTGGGCTAGCGCATGGATTGGTTTATTTGAAGCCCAATATAGCTGTTAACAACCAACAAACTTCCCATTTTCGTGCAAGGATCAAAATTGGCATGAAATATCATTTTTGGAAATTTTTCAAAGATGTGATCATGGCCTTAAAACATAGCCTTAATGCCATGATTCTTTCCTTATTGCCTTGCCTCCTCAAGAGCTCCACAAAATTCCAAAATTTCACAAAGTTGTCAAAAGTTGTATCCAGAGTTCCAGCCCTTTTCAACCCAAACCAAGGGTCAAGCCTTCCTCCTGAAGCTCCCAGGAGGACAAATCATCTCTCATATACGCCCGAAGCTACATGGAACTGGCCAACCAAGTCATCACCGTTTTCGTATAATCACAAACTCAAATCTTTATTTTTATGAATTGTTGAATGTTTTGATATGTGTGTATAAGTTTCTGGGCGTCATTAGAACATGTTAAGAGCACTACATGGAATGTGTGACGTCTAGATCGTGAGATGCCATGTTCAAACCGTGCTTGGGTTTTTTGTTCGTAACTCAGGATACAGGAGTTTTCTGGCCAATCTAAGGCCATATTCGTGATCAAGGTAGAATTTTAAGTGGGATAGGGTCTTTGTTTGGTCCTGAAACTAACGATTTTGCAGGATCCAGGTTTTGGTGCACTGGAGAAGACGATCGAAGTTTGACTCTGGTGTCCCTCCGGTCGTTTAACTCAGGCGTGTGCTGCGTGGTAAGGAAGTGTTCCCTGATTGGTCCATTTGAATGTAAGGGGGCCTATCACCGTGCGTTTTATTTTTAAATATTGATTTGTTTCATTTTCTAATATAATATCATCATTTCATTGATATTAATGAATGGATAAGCAGCTCATATGGCAAAAGGGAAGGCATGTATTGGAAAGGACCTGGGTTCAATTCCCAGGTCATGCATTTTGCTTTTTTTCTAACGAAACTGTTACAGATCCAATGCGCTGTGTTACCAAGCACCCGCAATGTGCCTTCACATCTGGACCATCAAATTCCAATAGATAGAGATCCAGCACCTCAAACACGTTGTACACGATGAACCCTCAAGGGGCCAGCCATATGGAATCAGGCACAAAGTCTGGGTTTATTTGGTTTGGGCCTAGCGAATTTTAAATCCTATACCCCCCTATTTCTTTTGCTACCAGGCCCATTTGCATTTTTCTTTCTTTTATTTATTTGTTTTATTTGTTTATTTCTTTTAATATTTTTTTAATAACAATATAAAATAGATAAAATCATTAAAAAAAATATAGTTTTAGTTTTTTTATTAAATTAATTTCCTAAATTAAATAATAATTATTTTAACTATTTTTTTTAATTTAAAATTAATAGAACTTAGGATTTTAATTCATTTTATTTTCATAATAAAAATACAAAAATATAGAATTAATTCCTTTTAATTAGTTTCAATTCTTTCTTCAATTATTTCTATTTTTTCTTTAAAGCCTAGATTTAGGTTAATTAATCTAATTTTTACTTAAGCCATTTTCTTAAATAAAACAAAAACGAAAAGATTTTTCTTATACCTTAGGATTTTTAGATGTATTTTCAATTCGCGCGCGTTCTTACCTTTCGCATTTTATTTTCATATTTTTGTAACTGCCTACTAGATGTAATAGACTATAATTAGGACTTTTACTTTACTATTTTCTTTATTTTTCCCCAAGTTTTGGACATGTAAATAATCCCCTCCCCGAAGTCTTGTAATAGCTAGATTTACATTTCCGTACTTTTAATTACTACAAATTATTAACTGTTTAGATGTATGCTAATTAGGATTGTATGACAAGAATAACAAACCAAATGCTAGCAAGCATAATACAAAGACAAAAATAACTGAAAAAATAACACAATTGCACATATACACCTATAGGATATCCCACTTTGGTTGCCTTTTAAAAAATAGTCACATCTCTCGAGACGTGAGAGATTTTAGTGGCTACCCTCTGGTTTAAAGATCATAAGTCCCTCGATGACCCTCTCGACGTTGCCTCGGTATGATCTTAAAAACTCTAGGATAGTTACTAAAGTTTCTTGCCCAGTTACCTTCGTGATTGTATAAACATACCTTCGAATGTCCCTCAAACATCCAACGACTAGGGCTACCTACTCACTAAATAGTAGGATAGTATTGCCTAAAGGAAAAGAGGAAAAGAACAACCTTTCGAGTAAAGTAGATAGTTGTTAGATGTTTGCTCAAACAATTTTTACACTTACATAAAACTTCTTTCAAAAACATTTTCAAACACTTTGTATACATTCTCTACCATTCTGAGAACCATTACAAAGGTCGTTGTACTAAGTCGCTTTCAAAAATGCTTTTCAAAACACACAAAACACAAGGTATTTCAAAATGAGCTAAGCATCTAAGAGCCCGTAGATAACTACGGATGGAAAGGGTGCTAACACCTTCCCTTTCCATAATCTACCCCCTTACTCAGAAAACTCTCGAAAGGTCTTTTTCTGTTCTTTTCACCCTTTCCTTTGTTGGATAAAAGAAAAGTCGGTGGCGACTCTTGCTTACCGCAATATTTGCGAATAAAAAATGCAAAACCAGTATAACAGTCGGTTCTCCCACCGTATCACAATCCCTTTTACCATTGCTTTATGTTCCCTGATTATCAATTGGTTCCTACTTTAGAAGAGTACTCTTTTTGGATTGATTTGCCAATGACAAATGATTTACCTTTTAGTGGATTTGAGGAGGTTCCCAAACCCCATGTCATTGCAAAACTCCTTCACTTAGAGGTGGCTGAGATGAAGGCAAATCTTACTTTTATAAAAGGTTTCCAGGGTTTAACTTCCCAGTTCTTGATGGAAAAGGCTATTGTATTAGGCAAGGCAAATAGTAGGGATGCTTTTGAGGTAATTTTTGCCTTACTCATTTATGGTCTTGTGCTCTTCCCAAACATTGATCATTTTGTTGATATTAATGCTACTCAGATATTCTTGATTGGTAACTCAGTACCTACTTTTCTTGGATATACCTGCCACTCTATTCATCATAGAACTCGAAAAGGATACGGAACTATCATATGTTGTGCCCCTCTGTTGTACAAGTGGTTTAATTTGCACTTACCAAAGTCCAATCTCTTCAAATACAATCCAGAAAATCTTAGGTGGTATCGAAGGCTTATGTCCATTACTCAAGTGGATTTAACTTGGTAGATCCCATCTTATAGAAAGGGGGCGATCATCGACAATTGTGGAAGTTTTCCTAATGTATATATTCTTGGTATAAAATAAGGAATCAACTAAAACCCTATTCTTGCTAGACTTCAGTTTGGTTACCCTATGGAGAATAAACCCAATAACATTCTGTTGTCAGGTTTCTTTTACCTTAATGAGGAGGATAATCTAAATTCGAAGGAGGAAATTGTGGATGCTTGGCGGAAGATTCACGTGAAAGGTAAATATCAGTTGGGAAAGAAAGATTGCATTGCCTTTAACCCTTTACTCAGTTGGTCCATGATAGAGCTTGCAAGCTCAAGATTCCCTATTTTCTTGAAAAACCTTTTCAACCTTTGCTTGCACCTTCATCTTCGATCATTCCCATTGAGAATAGGGAGGAGTATTAGGAAATTTTGGCTAGGATGGAGTTGGAAAGAAATACTTGGGAAGAAAAATATCACATAGGGTTTTGGAAAGACAGTTGAAGGACAAAGAAGATATACTCTTTCTTAAAGATGGTTGGCTTATGGAACAAGATGGGAAAATTCGCTGAAAGGATACTTTGCTCAGGCAGTATGAAAAAGAGAGGAAAATGAAACAAGAAGATTTGATAGATGTTGGTCCTGCTCCCGATGCTTGGAAGAAAGTTGTTGATTTATTGGTAAAAGAGAAGATGGAGATGAAAGACTTTGAGGAGAAGATTAAGAGGCTCGAGCTGCGAGGAGGATTCAGTTCTTCAAATGGAGCTCCTTAGGACCCAAAAGACCTAACTTTTTTTCTCTTGTATTTTTAGGATCTTTGAAAGTTTACTTCAAATGTAATCCTTCTATGATTAATAAAATGAGGTTTTTTCCGACTATTTTTAAAGTATTATTTCCTTTATAAATGTTTGCAAATTTATAAGTAAGTTCCTTGAAAACTATCAAAATAATATATATATATATATATATATATATATATATATATATATATATATATATATATATATATATATATATATATATATATATATATATATATATATATATATATATATATATATATATATATATATATATATATATATATATATATATATATATATATATATATATATATATATATATATATATATATATATATATATATATATATATATATATATATATATATATATATATATATATATATATATATATATATATATATATATATATATATATATATATATATATATATATATCATTTTTATGTCTCATATCATTCATCATTCATCATACAGTCTTTGCATTCTAGAGTCTTACTCGTGCTTTTTCTCTTCAATAGAGTCAAAAACTGCACTTGGGCAAATCACTGAAAAGATGGACATCACACTAGAATAAGAAAACTACGAGCTTCGTGAAGAGGTGACTACCCTTCGGTCCTAAAATGGAAAGATTGACAACTATGGTGGAGAATTTAGTGACTGCTCATAATTAGTCACTGGCTCCCCCGTATCCTTGTTTAACTCAAGCACAAGTCCAGACCACCGTGATCTTTAAAGTTATTACCGCTCATGTTTCAGTAGCTCTAGTCAGTGTTCTTCAGTATCAAATTCCACATGGATATCTTTGGGGCATGCCACTCAACTTTATGCCTAAGGGATATCAACCAGTTGTTGAAGTTCCTGCAATGCAACATGTGATATCTGCTCTCCCTCATGGGATGGCTATTCCTCCTCCTATGATGTCTATTCCTTCTCCGATGGTACATATTTTCCCATTTGGAAATGAACAAGTCTACCATGTTGAACCATTTGAATGTTTGGGTGTTGAGGAAATGATGGATGACTTTCAAAATCAGTTTCAAGAAATTCAGAAAGAACTTAAGGCCCTTCGTGGGAAATAACTATTTGGAAAGAATGCTTATAACTTATGCCTAGTGCCGAATGTGAAGATACCAGCAAAAATTTAAAGTACCTGACTTGGTAAAGTACAAAGGGAAATCTTGTACAGAGAGTCATTTGACCATGTATGCCTAAAAATGTCAACTGAAACTGATAACGACCAGTTGTTGATCCACTACTTTCAAGATAGTTTGTCGGGTACTGCTCTCAGGTGGTACATGAGTTTGGATAGCGCACAAATCCACACATTCATAGACCTTGGTGAAGCCTTTGTTTACCAGTATAAATACAATGTTGACATGGCTCTGGATAGAGATCAACTCCGACCTATGTCCCCGAAAGACAAGGAAAGTTTCAAGTAATATGCATAAAGATGGCTCGAGGTTGCTACCCAAATTAATCCATCTATGGAGGAGAAGGAAATTACCAAACTCTTTATGAATACCTTAGGCCCTTTTTACTATGAAATAATGATTGCAAGTGCATCAAATGATTTCACCGAAATGGTGAATATAGGAATGCGACTCGAGGAAGGTGTATGTGCGGGACAATTGACCAAAGAAGTTGGTTCATCAAGTAGGGTCGGAAAATTTGGAAGTAGTTTCCCAAAGAAGAAATAACAAGATGTCAGTGTAGTATCATCCAGAAGACCAAGAAGAAGGTATCCACAGTGAAATTCTGGTATAATAGAACTCAACTCTCCTATGACATGTTGGGACATTTGACATGACTTAAATAAATAGACAAGGTATAAACATATTAAAATAGTACTGAAAAGAAATAAACAACACACATAGATTGTTAACCCAGTTCGAAGCAACTCCCCTACTCTGAAGGTATACTAATCCAGGGATAATCCACTACGATAGTATCAATTCGAAGCTAAACTCCTCCGTTTACAACTTCTCACTTAATCACTACCCGTGCTATATTTCTACCTAAGACTTAACTAGGTATAAGGCCAAGTTCAAATGGAATGAATGAACTTTAAATCAAATATAAATCAACATGTATTGACTCCAAGTTCAAATGGAATGAATGAACTTTGAATCAACTTGTATTGACTCCAAGTTCAAGTGGAATGAGTGAACTTTAAATCAACTTGTATTGACTATAAGTTCAAATGGAATGAGTCAACTATGAATCAACATGTATTCACCAGAAGTTCAAATGGAATAAGTTAACTTTGAATCAACTTGTATGACTCCAAGTTCAAATGGAATGAGTGAACTATGAATCAACATGTATGACTCCAAGTTCAAATTTATATATATATATATATATATATATATATATATATATATATATATATATATATTATATATATATATATATATATATATATATATATATATATATATATATATATATATATATATATATATATATATATATATATATATATATATATATATATATATATTCCACTTAATATTATTAATTTTTTATTTAAGTGGAATATTGTTATATTTTTGTTTTAAGAATATATTCATCTTGAGTTTATTGATGGGAAACTATAGATGGACATTTTTATGGAAATAAAATATTTCTAATATTTTCATTTAGATCCACAAAATATACGCGGATCCGCTACGGTGGCCTAAACATATCAGGCTCCTCGAATTCGTATATATATAAATTAGGGTTCATTCTTTCCTTTTCCTTATCTTCATATTCTTTTGACTCTCCTTCTCTTCATCTTCTTTTGACTCAAAACAAAAAACACTGTCAGGTGAATTTAAAAATTATTGTCGCTCAGAACAACAAAGACATGCACGGGAATAATATCATGAATGGTTGGAGGTCGCCTTCATATGGATATATACTTGACGAAGACTCGATGACAAGGTACTTATTGGTGTTTAAATCAGTTTATGTTGTGTTTTTTAGTTTTTTTAGTTATACATATTTATGGATCTGGAACAACATATTGACAATGTGTTTTATTGTTTTTTCAATTCGTACGACCCAATCGAAGATATTAAGTGCACACTGGCGTGTGTGACCGTTGCATATTACAATGATCCTAATCCTGATCCAGATGATAATGGCAGCAATTTTGATTTCGGCTTAGATGATGACTTCCAATGGGAAAAGGTGATTAGTAAATGAGTTGATGCAAAGATGAATGTTTTGGTAAGAGTCCATGAATCTTTGAAGTTGTTTTTTTATATTTAGTTTTAGTCAATATATTTTTTATTTGTAAAAAAAAAATTTGATATACATTCATAGATACGAAATTTATCTGGTTGTTATGCAACATTTTCCAATGGATGTATCAAAGAAATGGATTTATTTCAACCAAACAGGCATTGAACCGATCGACGAAGAAGATAGAGATAGTTTCTATGGAGAAATACGCAGTGCCAAACGTAACAAGTATCAGAAGTATGTTGGAAAGGGTTGGTATAAGTACGCACGGAAGAAGAATCTTCGAGGAGGGGGATTTTTCGATTTAAGATTCAGTATCCACCGGATAGGCTTTATGTTTCTTTGTTAAGACGTTGATATTCTTCATTTACTTAATAGTTGAAACCTAATACAATTAGGTTGTTTTGTTTAATTTTGTGCACTCCCGTATCTGAAAAGTTGTTATATAAGTATAACAAAATGTTTAATATGAAGATTATGCCATTTGAATCGTAGATTAATATTATTTAATTTATGAATTTGATGCACATTTCCATTTAATTTTAGTATTAACTTTTTTAATCATTGAAACTATTTATAATAAATGATAATTAAATAAAAAATAGTAGGCTTAAATGCAGTTTTGACCCCCTAATTTAATGTTTTTGGAGTTTCGATCCCCCTAGTTTAAAAGTCAGGTTTCTAGTCCCCATAGTTTTCAAATTTGGGATTTTTGAAGCCTCCTCCATCTGGCAGCCCAAAAAGTTTTCAAATTTGGGATTTTTGAAATCTCGTACGGGCGGATGGAAGACGAAATTAGGTTAAGCAATTTGGGATTTTCAGAAAATATGAATTATGAAATTAAAAATTCATTTGGAAATTAATATCACTTATTTAAATGTTTAAAAAATATTATTCTAAATAAGAAATAAGAAAATAATACGTGACATTACTCTCCCTGTGCCATGTCACATGGAGGGGTTTCAAAAATCTCAAATTTGAAAATTTTTTGGGCAGCCAGATGGAGGGGCTTCAAAAATCCCAAATTTGAAAACTATGGGGACTAGAAACCTGGCTTTTAAACTAGGGGGATCGAAACTCCAAAAACCTTAAACTAGGTGGATCAAAATTGCATTTAAGCCAAAATAGTATTATAAATAGTTTCAATAACTTATAATACTATTTTTTAAAATAATTTATAAATAGTTTCAATGATTTATATATATGAATTAAATAATATTTTTAAAAATCGTATATATAAAAATTATTTCCATTAATACTAAAAGTTAACAATGACAAACATTAAAGTTATGATTAATACGTTTTTTTAATATCGTTACGATTAATACAATAATACTTTCATTTTCGGAAAAAAACGAGTAATGATTACTAATTTTTTTCCATTTTAATATTAATCTCTCTCATCACATTTCAAATTGTAAAAAAAAAAGTTTAATTATTGCGGTGTGGCATTCAATCGATCATATGTGATAAATAAAACTTTAACGTAATTTTAGGAAAATACTCCTTATATGAGTAATGATGGCCAGTTGGCCACATTTTTCCTTTTTAATATCAAATATCTCTCACATTACTTTTCAGATGCAAACAAAAAGTTTTGGAAAAAGTTATCTTTATTTACACTGTTTGTATAGTTGCAGTATTAAACGATATACTATTCAACTTCAATATAGAAGGGAAGTGAAGGAAAACGTGTAGTAGTTTTGGAAAAAGTAATCATTATTTACTTCGATTGTAATGATTGTAGTATTAAAAGTTGTTTGATTTATTTCGCTTCTCAATGCTTGTTTAGAGTTTAGTCTACCTCACGTAACTTTATCTTCTCATTTCACTTCCAACCAAACTCCACAAAACACTATTTCAGGTTCTTAGTTCATCACACCCCTTTTCAACATAAAAAAGAAAAAAAGAATTTTGGCAACAACAACAATGGTGACTCTCCGTGAACTTCTTCAAAGACCAGGAAAGAGTCATTTAATGACTGTCCATGTCAAAGGAGATGTAACTTTTATGGTTTTCGTTCTTTGTAATAGTAGTTTCTTAGGGTTTTCATGTTGGAAGTTTAGGCTTGTTTGTTCGTTGATTAGGATTTATACAGATCAATGTTTGTTTATTTGTATGCGGTATTCGGTTTGTCGAATGATGTAAAGACTGCAATATCTTATGAAATATTATGTATTATTTCATGTGCGTTGTTAGGAACAAGGTGAGATTGAGCCACAAAATTCTACCACAAATTTAGATCGGAGCTGGGCAAAATTTGGGGATTATATGCTGCAACTGGTCTTCAACTCAAGGTCGATTTCAACGAAGACGACGAAATCCCAAGGATTACCAATTGTTGGATGGATTTAAGAGAGCATTATAACTTACAAGGTCATCATCATATCTTCTTCAGGTACTTGGAATAAGTAAGTTCCATATCATATCCATAATGGAACCAACTACTCCAGCATCATTTCCCTACTTGGCATACAAAAACCCGGGCACTCTTAAAAGTTATGACTTTCAGGATTACTGTTAGAGGATGTTAGGTTAGACGTGGTATCTTTTAGTTGTTTAGTGCAGAAATAAACTCCTACCTTTTAGGAGGTAGTTTTGAGAGACTAGTTCAAAATTGTTTTAAATTATGCGTGTAACAAACTCCACTATTCAAGTGCAGTTTATTTTTGTAAGGCTATTTAAAAGCCAAAGCTTTCATAATAAACTTAAGGAATTGATTCCTACTTCTTGTGTGACTGATTTATTGAGTGCAACAAATCTGGTATCAGAGCTTCAAAAAAGCCTGGCCTGTGTGAAAAAAAGGGAAGAAAGAGTGAAACAAAGTGAGTGAAAATCAGTACATGATGAGTGAAAGCAGTAGCTTTGCGCAACCAAGCATTCCCAAGTTTGACGGGGATTATGATCACTGGAGTCTCCTCATGGAGAACCTTCTTAGGTCAAAAGAGTATTGGAGCGTGGTGCAAGCTGGCTTCGTTGAACCAGCAAATGAAGAAACCCTATCTGCAGTCCAAAAGAAGAATACTGATGAAGCTAGGTTAAAGGATCTAAAGGCCAAGAACTATCTGTTCAGTTCAATTGACAAGACCATCTTGAAGACAATCACTCAAAAGGAGACATCAAAACAGCTTTGGGATTCGATGAAAATCAAATATCAGGGAAACGCAAGGGTGAAACGAGCACAGCTGCAAACATTGCGTAGAAACTTTGAACTGTTGGACATGAAGCAAGGGGAGTCAGTCACAGAATATTTTGGTAGGGTTATGGTGGTTGCCAACGACATGAGGAATTGCGGAGAAGACATGCCAGACGTAAAAATTGTGGAGAAGATCTTGAGGACGCTCACGGAAAATTTCAATTACATTGTATGTTCGATTGAGGAGTCCAAAGATATTGACAATCTAACTGTAGATGCTTTACAAAGCTCACTGCTCGTTCATGAGCAGAAATTTAAGAAGACTACCAATGGAGGAGGAGAAGAACAAGTTCTAAAGATCTCACATGATGAACGTGGCAGAAGAGGCAGAGGAAACGTGATTCGAGGAAGGGGGAGAGGCAGAGGAAGGTCGTTAGACAGAGCACTCGTGGAGTGCTTTAAATGTCATCAACTAGGGCACTTCCAATATGAATGTCCACAATGGGAAAGAAAAGCAAATTATGCAGAATTTGACGAAGAGGATGAGATGCTGTTGATGGTGGAGTCAAACAATGCCAAGAAAGAAGAGGTATGGTTCTTGGATTCAGGTTGTAGTAATCATATGTGTGGAAACAAATTCTGGTTTACAGATTTGGACGAAGACTATCGACATTCTGTAAAATTAGGAAACAATACTCGAATGGAAGTCACGGGAAGAGGAAATGTGCGGCTTAATATTGATGGAACAGTCCAAGTGGTGTCAAACGTTTACTACGTACCAGACTTAAAGAGTAATCTCCTCAGCATAGGCCAACTCCAAGAAAGAGGCCTCACTATTCTGATCAAACACGGTGTCTGCAAGATGTTTCATCCGAAGAGAGGGTTGATAATGCAAACATGGATGACGACAAACCGAATGTTTGCATTATTAGCAACAACAGTAGTCAAAGTTGCTGATACCCCTAGATGCATGCAGACCTCAATAAATGACGAGTCCCAGTTGTGGCACCGTAGGTACGGACATTTGAATTACAAAGGTTTGAGAACCTTGAAGTTCAGAAATATGGTGACAGGATTGCCGGAGTTAAAAGCAGCGACCAAAGCATGCACCAACTGTTTAGTAGGCAAGCAACACCGCAAAACCATTCCAAAGAAAAGTTCATGGCGTGCTTCAAGAAAATTGCAACTGGTACATTCAGACCTCTGTGGTCCAATTACTCCATCATCAAACAGTGATAGAAGATATATGATGACTCTCATTGATGACTACAGCAGAAAGGTATGGATTTATTTTTTGAAAGATAAATCTGAAGCTTTTACATTCTTTAAACATTATAAGAGTCAAGTTGAGAAGGAAAGTGGATCAATGATATGCTGCCTGCGAACCGACAGAGGAGGTGAATTTACCTCAGATGAATTTAATTTATTTTGTAAGGAGACTGGTATTACAAGACAACTTACAGCAGCCTATACACCACAACAGAACGGGATAGCAGAGCGCAAAAATCGGACGATTATGAATATGGTTCGATGTATTTTGAATGACAAAGGAGTGCCAAAGAGGTTTTGGCCTGAGGCTGCTAAATGGGCAGCACATGTGCTAAACAGGAGTCCAACATCAGTGACAAAGGAGAGAACACCAGAAGAAGTATGGAGTGAAGTGAAGCCAAATGTAGACTATTTCAGAGTCTTCGGTTGCTTAGCCCACATGCATGTTCCAGATCAAAGGAGAAAAAAACTTGACGATAAGAGCCTATGTTGTGTGCTACTTGGGGTAAGCAATGAGTCGAAAGCATACCGATTGTATAACCCAATAACACAAAAGATAATGATTAGTCGGGATGTGATTTTTGAGGAAGATGAAGGCTGGAATTGGGAGAAGGATATAAGTCGAGCAGAAGAAGAAAAACTAATTTGGGAAGATTGCGATGATGAGGCAGAGCATGAAGAACCTGATGTGGATGAAGGAGAAAACTCAATAGCATGCACAGGAGAAGCACAGAGAGGTACAAGAGTCAGAAAACCACCTTCTTACCTGCAAGAATATACCACAGGAGAAGAATTTTCAGATGAGGAAGAGGCTGGTAACTTTGTGATGTTTGCAGCCTTAGAAGATCCTACTTCATTTGAGCAAGCTGTGGTGGAAGAGAAGTGGAGGACAGCGATGGAAATTGAGCTGCAAGCCATTGAAAAAAACAATACGTGGGAACTAACTGAATTACCAGCCGGTGCAAAGAAGATAGGAGTTAAATGGGTGTTTAAAACTAAACTCAATGAGCATGGAGAAGTGGACAAGCACAAAGCCCGACTTGTAGCCAAGGGTTATGCACAACAACAAGGGATCGACTATAATGAGGTATTCGCACCGGTGGCGAGATGGGATACAATTCGTATGCTTCTATCTATAGCAGCTCAGAAAGAATGGAGAGTTTATCAACTTGATGTGAAAAGCGCCTTTTTGCACGGAGAGCTGGAAGAAGATGTATATGTAGAACAACCTTCGGGATACGTTCGAAGGGGAGAAGAGGAGAAAGTTTATAAACTTAGAAAGGCACTATATGGGCTAAAGCAGGCACCTCGCGCCTGGTACAGTAAGATTGAGGCGTATTTCATTAAAGAGGGGTTTCAAAGATGTGATTATGAGCATACACTCTTCATTAAGAAGGAAGGAAGCAATAAAATTCTTATCGTTAGCCTGTATGTTGATGATCTGATATTTACAGGAAATGATAACCTGATGTTTGCAAAGTTCAAATCCTCCATGAAGAAAGAGTTTGACATGACTGATTTAGGAAAGATGAAGTATTTCCTAGGTGTGGAAGTGATCCAAAAGAAAGAAGGGATATTTATCAGTCAGAAGAAGTATGCTGGAGAGTTGCTGGAAAAATTCAATCTTCACGAAGGAAATGCAGTTAAAAATCCAATTGTACCAGGTTCAAAATTATCGAAGGAGGGAGGTGGAGCTAAAGTTGATGCAACGCTGTATAAACAGCTGATTGGGAGTTTGATGTATATTACTGTCACACGGCCTGATTTAATGTATGTGGTTTGTCTCTTAAGCAGATATATGGCGGATCCTTCGGAACAGCACATGCAAGCTGCAAAAAGAGTATTGCGTTACTTAAAGGGAACTGCAGGTTTTGGAGTGATGTATAGGAAAGGAGTTCCTAATGAATTAGCTGCATACACAGATAGTGATTATGCAGGTGATGTAGATGACAGGAGAAGCACAAGTGGATATGTTTTTCTGTTAAGTGGAGGGGCTGTATCTTGGGCATCAAAGAAACAACCAGTGGTGACTTTGTCAACTACGGAAGCTGAGTTCATTGCAGCCGCTGCGTGTGCATGTCAATGTGTATGGATGCAAAGGATTTTGGAGCAGCTTGGTATGATTCAAGCTCGAAGTACTGTGATTATGTGTGACAATAGTTCAACTATAAAATTGTCAAAGAATCCGGTACTCCATGGGAGAAGCAAGCATATAGATATCAGGTTTCACTTTTTAAGAGATCTTGTGAGGGAAGAAGTCATCGAGCTGATTCATTGTGGAACAGAAGAACAACTCGCAGACATCATGACGAAGCCACTTAAGCTGGATGCATTCATGAAGTTAAGAGAAAAACTAGGAGTATGTGAGGGTATAAACTGATTGTGATAATAATCAGTTTAGGAGAGGCATTGTTAGGTTAGACGTGGTATCTTTTAGTTGTTTAGTGCAGAAATAAACTCCTACCTTTTAGGAGGTAGTTTTGAGAGACTAGTTCAAAATTGTTTTAAATTATGCGTGTAACAAACTCCACTATTCAAGTGCAGTTTATTTTTGTAAGGCTATTTAAAAGCCAAAGCTTTCATAATAAACTTAAGGAATTGATTCCTACTTCTTGTGTGACTGATTTGAGTGCAACAGAGGATCCCAAAACAATACGCTATTTGGTTGGTTTTGCAATCCACTTATTAGTGTTGTTATTGATAACTGTGATATATTTATTTTAATCCACAAATATTATTTTAAAATTTGTTTCAATTGTATTACAGACTTTACCTGATGCCATGGGGGAATACTTGTTTAATACTTCCCTGTGTGCAATAAATCTGGTTGGTCCAAATTCAAGATCACAACTTTGTGAGTTGGATGTTAACACTTACTCATTTGTAATGAGATTATCAACTGGTTGGAGTGTGTTCGCAGCCATTAACGAAATTGGAGTTGGAAATCAACTGCAATTCAACATGTGTGATATGTACGACAACCATTATGGTTGGGTGGGGAAGTTGGTTTGATGAATGTTGCATAGTATCGATCAATGTAGCAAAAGAAATTAAATACTTGTTTTGTTACGTGGATGCAATTTTTTCGTTGTTTTATGTTGTAGTTACTTTACTATTATTAAGAAAACAACACAATTGGTAACTTCAGATACAAGTTATCCTTTTTATATTTTAGTTGATAAATTTCAATTATTTTACTCAATTTTATTTATGTGTGTAATGACAACTAAAGAAGAATTTAAAATTGAAGTGGAGTGAAGAGATGAGATGAGATTATATGAAATGACGAGAGAGACTGACACATAAAAGGGCACATGAGAGGGCTGAACTGAGTCTTGGGGCAGCACGTGATCCATATCCTTTAATCCTAAAATAGCATAAAAATTTGCAGTAACCCTAAATGTGATTGTAATTAAATATTGTCTAAATTAAATTGGACCAAATTTTTAACCCACGATGGGTAATAAAAAAGCACGCCCGCAACATCGCTCAACGTAGAAAAACATGAAAAAGTAGAAGCTACGAATTGGAGAATTAAGAAAAAGCGTTTTTTTTTTCACCGTCAAAAACAAACACGTTGAAACAATTACGTAGTGGCAAAATAATGGGAAGTGTAAAAAAAATACTATTAATAATATTGGTCCATTTAGAGATTTTGAGTTGTTTAAATAGTTGGAAAGTGCGAAGAAATATATTATATTGATTTTTGGGTTAAATACATTTTACCCATTGCAATAGTAGCGAGTTTTGATTTACCCTCTTTTTAAAAAAATTCTTTTTAGCCTCTCAACAAAACAAGATTCCCTCAAACTTACCTTGGATCAAGATTCCAGCAGAATCTGCATACGTGGCGCTTGACGTGTTTTTTTTTGTTTTTTTTTTTATTTTTTTTAAGTTCCACGTGAAAATTCGATTGTTTTTTGTTTTTTTTAGTTTTTTTTATATTTTTTTAATTTTTTTTGTTTTTTAATTTTTTTTAAAACTTTTTTTAAATTTTTTATTTTTATTTTTATTTTCTCCCACTAGGACAAACTTATTGTTTGTTTTATTTATCTCATATTAATTTGATACATTAATTTTGTATTGTATTTAATTTTTTTGGTAGTACTTAATTTTATTTTTTTAGATGGTCGAAAATACGAATCTAATAATATACACAATCGAAAATATAATATACACGTGAGTAGAAAATACGAATCTAATAAATTACTAGTTAAAATACATTGTATTTTGTTGAGGTTTTTTTTTCTTCTAAAAAAAAACATAAAAAGGGAGTATTAGGGATACTCAACCCTACTTACAAGAGCAAGATTTCAAACTAAATATGTCCTATTTAAAACACGCAATTGGGTTCTTATATAAAGTACTATATTTATCTATCTTCAATACTAATAATTCAGAATACCTGTGAGAACCTAATAATAATGCCTAAGTAATAACAACTTAGACTAAATATTTTAGAAACTAATTAATTTTACACGATCACCCAATTAGAATTAAATTCTTTTAATAACTATTTCTTTCATATTTTTCTCTTTTTATATGTCAAAATAATTAATTTTAATTAGATAACAATATAAAATAGTTTTAAATTGACAATGTATTTTAATTAAACTTAATATTTTATTATATAATGTGTGCATCATAAAATTTTTTTGCTGATAAAATAATTCATGGTTTTCACCGAATTGTTTTTTATATTGACCTTGATTTTGTTTTTTTCTTCTAGTCTTCATTATGTCAAGCGTTTGTTTAAAATTGTATTATCGATGATTCAACTTGATCAGTTTGTATTTTATCCAACCATTAGTACCTATAAAATATTCTCGATACTCGATCTTTGTCACCCTCATGTTGTCAGAATCAAGGAGCAAACCATTCAACATTTGTCGGCAAAATCTCGACCGTCTAAAAAAAACAAAATTAAGTACCACACAAAATAAATATGGAATAAATAAAACAAAACAATAAGCTTGTCTAAGTGGGAGAAAATAAAAATTAAAAAAAAAATCATTTTTTTTTTTAAATAAATAAATAAAAAATTAAAAAAAATTAAAAAAATAATTGAATTTCCACGTGGAATTTAAAAAAAATATTAAGAAAAATCACGTCAAATGCCACGTATGTAGATTCTGCAGGAATCTTGACACAAGATCAAATTTGATGGAATATTATTTTGTTGAGGGGTTAAAGAATTTTTTTAAAAGGGGGATAAATAAAAACTCGCTACTATTGCACGGGAATAAAATGCATTTAACCCTTGATTTTTTAAGTTGATGGCTTTTCAACCGGATTTTTACCAAGTACAATGGACATTGATTTGATTTGATTAAATTATTGGAAAACATGAAATAAAAAATATTGGAATTCGTGAAACAATGAGTGGTGAAATAAAAAAAAATTGTTGGAAAATAATATTGGAATTCTTGAAGTCAACAGTCCTGTGAAATTTTTTTAAAATTAAAAATGAAGGTTATCTTGTCATATTCACTGCATGAGTAAACCTAAACATTGGTTTTTAAAGACAAATTTTACAACTTTCTCGTTTCCTGTGTCTCACTTTTTATTAAAAAAATGTATTTCTATTTGTTATAAATACCCGCTCGTCTCAGTAACAATCAACCAACATTATCTACTTAACCCTGTGTTGTCTGCTTGTTATTATGAGTCTATGGAAAGATCAGAAATGCTTTCAGGGCAAATGCTCAAGGGGAGTTTTTCCACTATTCATTTACAGAATCATGTTATCATTTTTATTAACACCACTTTGTAAGACAATGTTGATGTTCTTCGTATTCATGTTTTTCTGTTTTTTGAGATAGACGTTGTTCTCCATTTTTTTAGGCATAAGAGAGGTTTTTCCCAACTTTGTTGAGAATTTTGCGACTGAACTTCAAGACATATGGGTCTGTTTTGACGAAAACGGAAAAAACACGACTTAGGGTTCCATAATGACAAACATAAACCTCTTCTCACTACCGGGTGGCAAGAATTGAGAGCATGTCATGGCTTTCATTCAACTAAGGAGATATTGTTTGAGTATTACAAGCAATCTAAATTCAAAATCTACCTTCTAAGGGATTTTACCACCCCTGCACACTTTACACATTATCATAGATGTAGTACCAAAGTTGGTCTCACAAAATTCTTTGAGATTGTTCTGTCAGACTATGCAGCAACAAAGAATTCATTTATGGTAAAGTCATTTAATCCATTTCTGATTCTAAACTTATATGAACAATTGTTTATGTTTATGCTAAACAAATGTCATTTATGTTTCAGGATCTTCCAAAATATTTTGGGGACTACATTCGTGTTAACGGGTGTCGAAGTTTGATATTATTATCAGAGAATGGTGCATATGTAGAGTGTAAAATACTAATTCACAACGCCCCCGGGAAACGTATCTAAATCAGCAGTGAGTGGCGTCATTTCTTGTGAATGAGCAATTATAAATCTAGACATATTTTATGTTTCAAATTCGCACGTATTCGTAATTGCAACTTCTTCCATGTCATTAGGATTTTAAGGGAAACAGATCTTATGACTTTCCCTAAGTTTAGGAAAATTTTAAGAGAGAGAAGTGAAAAAGTTTTGGAAAAAAGGAGGGAGAGAAGTGAAAAATGTATGGAAAAAAGGAGGGAAATGTATAGTGCGCTAAAGTTAGAGGATCATTCTCCATATTTCACAAAATGTATTGTGTGTATTCCCTACTAATGAAATCTACTACTTTTGATTGTTCTGTTATTTTACACATTAATTGGGATTAAAAAAATTCCATCGTAAAATTTGGAGTAAACAAACGTTGGTGCAGTAAACCATGCTCTTTCTCTCATTTTTTCTCCTTTTCTTTCTTTCTGAAGATTAAATGTTCTAAGACTTAAAAGACTTTTAGATAATCAATTCATTTTTTACCTTCACCTCAAATTGAATATTTTTATGGCAATCGATGTTTTACTTCATCGTTGGTTCTATAGTGCATCTAGAGCTAATGATATTGCCCACGTATAAATATGGAAAAATTAAACATGGTTGGCGAATTGTCATTGCCCAATGCCACAGCCCACGTGCAAAGTGACGACACCAAAGGAAAATTATTTGTATAGAAGCCACATCACATCATTATTCAAGGTCTGAAAAGGCTGGTCTTAACTACTATATAGGACATGATTGTACTTCACCAACTAGAACTGGTTGTACTCATTACAGTAAAATCTTTTTTAGGAGACTAGTGCTCAACAAGCCCAAATTCATTTCACTTTTTCAATAGTATTTTTTTATCCAACATCACACTCCATCAACATGCATATACCACTCAACTATTATTTATACCAGTCCTTCTTTTGTGAGTACTACTTCTCCATCGCAACAACATCACCATTCAACTCAACATGGATAATAATACTTCTCAAAGCACGTAAGTTCGAACAACAATATTTTTTCCTTCTTCAAAGTTGTTCTTTCTGCACCTAATGATATAGTTATATACCTTGCATATATTTCTATTTAATTTTCACAGGGTTCAGGAAGAAGAACAAGTTTTTAAATACACGGCAAACATGGTTGGTAAATTGTCCTATCTTTCCCATATGTTGGATTTGGATGAATTATCAAGAGTAGTTAATATCATTTGTTCTGATGAGTTTATGGATGCATGTACTTGGAAAAAAGTCACAAAATTCGTTTTAACTGCAAGGAATGTTCTCGTAAATGATACTTACCACTCTACTAACTTGTCCGTTTTAACTTGTGTTATAATCAATTATTATATGACACTTAGTACTCTATTAACCTGTTGGTTTATAATTTTATAGATTATGCCTGAGTCTGTCAGTGAACACTCCACCACATTGCATAAGACCATGTGCAATGGGTATGTTGAGTTTGAACTCAACATGCAAAATCTCCTCCAATGAGTGTTGAGAGAGGTGTTGAGTGTGTGTTGGAAGAGAGAGGTGTTGAGAAAACTCAACACAATTGAAAGGGAAAAGTGCAGCCACGTGGCTGTGCTTGATTGGCTGACCAGATTTTTATCCATTTAATACTTTGAACTCAATTATTTCGTTGCAAATTAATTAATTTTTTTTTTTTACCAAAATTCATGATTTTTTTTTCTCTATAAATAGAGACTTGTTTCATTTGATTTGGACACAAAAAAAAACTAAGTTTTTCACTATCTTAATTTTATTATTAGTGTTTATTTTGAAGTTAAGTGTCTTTTTTTAGTGAAATTAATTTAAGATGATTTGTATCGTATCCAATTATTTACATAAATTTTGTTTTTATTACAAAAAATTAAAAAATAAATTATTAAGTATTTATTATTTTAATTTAATTTTAATCGATAATTGTAATTTTATGTAATCATAAAAATAAAAATAAAATTTAAATAAGAATATGAAAATAAAAAGTGGTGGGGTAGGGTGTTGAGTGAAAAACCATTGGAGAGGGTAAAAGTTGAATGAGTGTTGAGTTATTAGGTGGAAGAAAGAGAAAATGATGTGGAGTGTTGGGAGTTGAAAAAGTGGGTGTTGAGTTTTTCAACCATTGTAAATGGTCTAATAGGGACACGGTAGTTCTTCTGGATGAACATCAATGCAGATTTGAATGTAAGCTACACAAAGACGAGAACAACTACAACAAAATTTATTTGTATGGTGGATGGATCGACTATGTCAAGCATGCCAACTTGAGGATTGGAGAGAAATTAGATTTTTTGTTGCTTATCCCCCTCAATTTATAAATATTATAAGAGACAATGTTTAGTGCAAAATGTATTAATATTTTGGGGTAAACCAGTATGTGACGTAAAATCAAATCAATGAAATTATGTTTTCTTTGTTCCATTCTTCTTGCAAAAACATAAACATTTAACTCAAATAGTTAGTAGTACTAGTTTCAGAATAACAAATTAATTCTATCAAATCTTCGTTGGACCTAAAAAATAAAGCGTTTCTAAAGTGTAAAGACACAACTATTATGACATCTATCCTTTTTTTTAAACGTTGTGACAATATCTGCTTCATACGTAATTGATAAAATGAAATTACTACTTAACTTTATTTTATTTATTTATTTATTTATGTATATCATGAGAAATAAATCAGAGTTTAAAATTGAAGGGAATGGGTGAGAAAATAGGAAATGGTGAGAAAACAAAGGGAAAAAAAAGGTATAAAAAGAGAAAGAAAAAGAGAGTTAAAAGAAAGAAAGTGGACACATGACAAAAATAACCTTATAAATCTTTAGTGCAACTCTTTAATATTTATAATTTATTTATTAAATTAAATTAAATTTTTAATGCACATTTTTGTATGTTATTTAATCTTACCGATTTATCAGAATCTACAAAGTGGTTGGATGATGATTTTTGAACGGGCTGGAAAGTCGAGTAGGGAAAAAGGGGGTTGTACCTGCAAGGAACTCTCACGATCAAGTAAGTGTGGGAGAAAAAGAGTTACAAACAAAGTGTTAGGATTTTAGCGATGAATAGTAGATATTCGATACATGGCCCTCACATGAGTGAAGGTTTATATAGGGCCCCTGGCGCTTGGCCATTGGTCCCTATTTTTGGGTCTAGATACGCGGGTCCGCAAAAATAGGTAATTGTCAGGACTCGGTCAAACTGGATAGGTGTGCCCGCAACTAGTCGTGAGTTCCGAGGAGGAGGTAGGTTATGAGCAACAGTCTGGTCGGTTCCTGGTTGTCTGGTCGACTTGAGGTTGGGCAGACTGAGAGGCGCTTGTTGATTGACGTAGGTGTTGGCTGAAGATTTTGATATTGTGGTTCGAAATGAAATGATTGAGCTTTGTTTGAATAAAGCAAGTTATATGGTTTGGAATGGAAGAGACTGTTTTTTCGAATGGAAATATTAAAGCTCAAGGTTTCGAATGATAGTTGTGGAGTGTTCCAAGGCGTTTGAAAATCAAACGTGAGCGGGATATTTGAAATTCAAATACATAAGCGTTAGAGCGTTCGAGGACGCGTGGAGGCTAGAGGGAAGTAATGCTCTGCATGCTTCGAACGTGGCAGATTCTGATAGCGAGACCATTATGGTCGAAATAGTATAAATAGAGGTCTTAGTGTTAGGGTTTCGTGTGTGATATCTGTTGTACAAATTCAGTAAACATTCAAAATACCACATGGATAGGGAAACGAATGCTTGAAAGATGTACGTATGATAACACCAACATTTACAATTAAATGAAAACTCTTGATATTTTCCAGTTTTGTCTTTCATTTCTATTTCATTTGTGCCTCAAACATTTTTACGTTCATGCCTTTACATTAAAGCCTTTACATTCAGAGTCATTTATTTCTTTCTGCATCTAAACGCTTTTCTTATGTTCGAATCCTTTAAACATTCAGCAACTTTTACATTCACTCACTTAATCCTGCCATTTACCCAATCTTAAAGTCTTTTTACTTTTCTAATGAACATTCCTAATATCCTATAGAAATTATCCTTCGAATCATTTAGTGTAGCAATCGAAGTGGATTGAATGTCTTTGAAACACTTTAATTAGAAGTCCTAAATATGAATACCAGTTTTACGATTAGATTTAGCCAAACAACTATGTCCCATAGGATCAATCTAGTCGATCCTGCAAGTTACCAGAGAAATTAAATAACAGTAATTAAGTTTATTCGATAGTTTGGAAGACTAGCGGTTGTTTACCAGAAATCACTGTGAACAAATTGGCACGCCCAGTGGGACCCGTGATTAAGAAAGTCGAAAGTAAAGATTTTTAGGATATCATCTCGCTATGTAAGTTCTTTTCTGAGTATCAATTTCGCTGTTATATGAACCTTAGAAGTGGTAAAACAATTAATAGTAACCAACCCTTACCCAGAAGAAAACGTAGTAGCAGGATGTCTAATCCAAACAATCAACAAGGGGAACAAAATGCCCCGCATGGAACAGGCACCAATACGTCTGTTTCGACGAGGACGTCTAACGCGATCCCTACGAACGCACAGTCTGTTGCATCTTCTACCAGTAGTGTGGCCACAAATGGAGCAAGTGGCACGACAACCAACAGTTTGACCCTAGGAAATATAGGGACCACTGTTTATCCTGCGGGATTTGTCCCACCATCAGGGACACAAACCCATTTCGCCACCCCACCACCAACTAGAACACCCGGTTTCGATGGCATTAGACCCAGAAATCCCTCTTATGGGATGCCAACATCTTTTATGGCGGGTTTGCACAATTCCACATCAAATTCGTCACCACAATTTGGGTCCGAATCTGGGGCCAACCAATTTATGACAAATACCCAAGGTTCAGTAGGTCATAATACACTTCCTATCTTAACCACAGAAAATCAGATGGCCTTTAGACAATTAATGGATGATAGTAACCATAATATGATAGGAGTGTTAGCACAGACTATGCAAGAAATCTTTGCCCCAATAGTATAAAATGTAACTGTAACCAACAGAGAAAACGCGGACAACATGAGTCGAATAGTGTAACACCCCAGTTTCAATTATTTGATTTATTTAAATTTGGGAAATTATTTTATTAGAATTAATAAAATAAAAAGGAATTATTTATTTTGAAATATGGAGGAAAATAAAAGAAATAAGAAATATGGATTTCTTTTAAGTTATTGGGCTTGGATGTTGTTAGTAAAGAGTGGGGGGTGCAGGAGAAATAAAGATGTGTTTTGGAACTCAAGTTATTTTTTCTCATTATTCACGATAACACAGAAGTTGGGATTTTGGGAAGCAGAGCTCTGAAGGTACGAAGAACGAAGAACGAAGAACATCGCTCAAAAAGTTCAAAGCTGCTAATTGATAAGGTAAGGGGGGCTATTACTCGATTTACCTTTGTTTATGGGTTTATGTACGGTTGATTTGGGTAATCGTAGGGAAAAACCCCAATTGTTAGATGTTAGTAGGGATCGATACCCTTAGGATTGAACTTTGTTAAAGAGGGTTTAGGTTCTCAATTTTATGAAATCAATTAACGATTTTAGGTTCCTAATGGTGGATTGGGAGTATATCTGCATGATCGTGAATTTACCTTAGAAGTTATAGGGATAACCCTAATGTTAGCAGATTTCCCCAAAATGAACGACTAATCACTTCTAAGGTTACTATAATGATTGTTGGTAATTAGGAAATTGAGGTGTTGTTTTGAATTATACAAAATAGATGTCGTTAGGTACCGAAATGCGCGTTTTGGCTGGCATTTTCCCGCGTTTGGCTGCTGTTCTGAGCTGCTACAGGTACAGGAAAATTCTGTACGCGCTCAGCAACACGGGCCGTGTTGCACAACACGGGCACCCGTGTTGCTCTTCTGTGTTGGTAAAGTAATGTGTTTTCTGGACACATTACAACACGGGCCGTGTTGCACAACACGGGTACCTGTGTTGATCCCCTGTACTGATAAGGATAATGTGTTCTTTTTTCTGGATATGTTACAACACGGGCCGTGTTGCACAACACGGGCACCCGTGTTGATGCTGCTGTGTTGATTTTCTGAATTTTGTTTTCTGTGCGTTATTGTGGATTTTATTGTCATGCTTTTGGATAATGTTATCGAGCATGAATTATGATATGACTTGATATGATTGATGTTTAAATAGTATGCTGAGTGATTGCATGCTATCCATATCCTGTTATGATTGATGTTGTTGATGTGCATGATATGTTGATTGATGTTCATAGTATGCTGAGTGTTACATACTTACATATCATGTTGCATTTGTTAATTCCCATTGTGTGGAATTAACATGGTGGCCAATATACGTGTCCGCGATTTAATGGAACGTTGAGGTGGTAGCCGTGTCCGCGATATAATGGAACGGTGAGTTATCCGTGACCCGAGATTTAATGGGGCGGTAAAGTGGTACCACATGCATGGGTGTGTTGCATTACCTTGAATATAACATGAATGGATGATTTTTCCAATGTTGTATTTGATTGTTTGTATGCACGTAGGATTGCTAAATGGTTGACGATGTTTGATGATTATTTGCAAATATGAAAAGTAATATATCATGGGTATATGAATTGTAAAGGTTTTTGTAAACTATGAAATATGCTAATTATTGGGTGATGCTTATGATTTCCTGAATTGATTGTTATGAACGTATAATCAAATGTATAATTGAGATGCTCACCCTTACTGTTGAATATTTCAGATTGAGGAGCTTCGTTCAGGTGCTTGGCAAAGACTTGTCGTTCTAGTTTATTTTCGTTTTAGTATTGTCCGGGTCATGCTCTGGTAGTTGTAACTCCGGGAACGTCTGTTTTGTCGAGCTGTTTTAGTCAGACTCGTTTAATTCCTTATGTTTTATTATAATATGATGTTGACATTTTCCAAGTGTTAATCCCTGATGATTTTGGAAAATATTATAACATTGATTTTATTAATTAAATTATTCCGCTGTGTAAACATGTATGAGTTACTACTACGTTATTGTTGTACCCCAAAATTTGCCCTCCCATTTCTTCAACATTTTCTCATCACAAGACCTTTGAAGATCAAGATACAGTTAGGGTTTCCTCTGCTCAAGGCTTCTCCTTGCACTGTGAACTCAAATTAGGGTTTGTGTTTGCCCTAGGATGTTTTGACCTAAAATGCCTAAAATGACTTTCATGCTTCATATTGGACTCCCAAGTTTACCTATACCAAGTTTCAAGTCTTGATTCCAAGTTTTACCCAGTCCATTGAACAGTTGACCTAGAAATCAGCTGTATTGGGGAAAAAGTCAACTGTGGCCAATTGACAGTCAAACCTCATGAAATTTGATCCACATCAACATTATGAACTCACATGGACCATTTGATCAAGTTTGGATCACAATTCCACAAGAAATTTGATCAGATCATCAAAAGGGCAAAATGGTCATTTTTAGGGTTTTGACTGCACAAAGGCAATTTTTGACTGTTTGACCTAGCCAATGGCAAACCAAGCTCACATATGGCCTCAAGGACTCAATGGAATTATCTTGACATGTTCATCAAGCTCAAAAGATCCCAAGTACACAAGATTGACAGTTGAATTTCCCAGTCAATTGATCAATTTTGACTGTATACTGAAAAGTCAAACTTTGACTTTTTGGTCAAAATCAAGAGTCAAGATTCATTTTTCATCAAAACATTCCAAATCATGAAACTTGTTCACCAAGAAATCTCAAAATGCAAATTAGGGTTAGAAAATGGAATTTTTCATAACTTAGAATTTTTCTAAGTTATGGAAAACCCTAATTTTTTCCCAACTTTACCCCATCTTTTCACCATGATCCATTGGGATTCAAACAAAAGTCAAAACATGAAAGTTGTAGCTTGTTGCATAGTCTACAACTTTGATTCACAAAGTTTTCTCATTTGAAGCTTGTATCTCAATTTATAATTTTTTGAATAAGGGCACTAAACCATCTTTTAACTTAGTAAAATTTGACCTATTTTGACAAGGTTTTCTACCCTACTTCAAGGCCACTTTTCATACCCTTCCACTTGGAATTTTAATTTTCATTTCAAAGATGGATTGTAGTACACATTCCAATCTTTCCAAAATGTCCAAGAACTCATCAAACAACCTCATAACTTGAGAGATTCGAATTTCACAAGTTGGCAAAAATTCACTTTTGTTCTTCATCAAAGCATGTTCATAAACTTGGCAAATTTGAACTCAGCATAGTTTGTGCTACTTTACAGGTCCTAAAACCAAATTACACTCCTTAATTTAATGCAAAACCAATGAATCAAGTTGTTATTCTAAGCCTTTGGTCATTGCACAAGGAATTAAGCCTAAAATAGAAAAAGCATTATTTCCATTCTTGAAAAGCTTGCTTTATGTCAATTAGAAATCCAAGCAAGTACAAGCAAGATCTTCTTGGCACAAGTTTGTGAGCAAATTGCACTGATCAAGGCAAGGGATAGCAGCATAGTTAGAGGGCCTGTACTGACCTAGAAAGCAAGGTGGCATTTTGTAGCTTAAGTGTGAAGAAAAGTCCATAACTTATGCTAACTCTCATCTCAGCTTAGAAACAGAAGAACAAAGTTATCAAACACTTTTCATAGACCAAATCCAAGCTAACACACGAGCCTTTGCCATCTGAAGCACCCTCCATCTCAAAATCACCTCAAAACTGCACAAACAGGGGAGCCCCTGCAGTTTGAGTGCAAACTCCCAATCCCTTCAAGCATTTTGATTCAAACCTTTTCCTTTACCTTCCCTACAATATATGCAAGCTAACCATGTCCTAAAATCAGACCTGTAACACCTCCAAGCCACTTCACCATTTTCAATTTTCTGTTTTGCAGTTGGAGTTCACTAGCTCGATTCAGGGAGTTTCAAGACAAAGTAGGAATTGGAAAAGCATCCTTACACTTCAAGGAAGCTGTACAAGTCATCATTTCACTCTGAAACATCCTCCATTGCCCAGCTCGATTCCAACTGAACAGGTATATTCATGGAGTTCTATCTCTCTTATTAGGCATTGTTAGCTTTAGGTTTTTGAAGAAAACATGTCACAATCATAGCCCTGAACATGCTCATATGATTAGATTTCATTTATGTTTCGTGTGCTTAGAGAATTTCATGTCTGAACATTGATGAAAAGTTAGGTCAGAAAAGAGGGGGAGAGAAATTCTCCCTCATCTTAGAGAGATAGGTCAAGTTATTTATATGGTTGAAACCGTCTCTTCATGCTGAACATTTCTTGTGTTATGAGTTTTTGCTGAAAAGCCAAGAATCAGGAGTTAGACATTGAAACAAGAAGCGCGCGTTTTTTCAAACGTTTGAAGCTGGAGGTTGAAGAAGGAGTGAAGTGGGCTGGGCCTGTGTAATTTTGATTTCCACACCATCTTTCTTGATTCACACCCCCCTGAGCCCATTTGTTTATTTTTTAACATTTTTGACTTTTTCTTTTTTGTTTGACTTTGTTTATTTTTTCTCATGACATTAGAAAATTAAAAATATTTTTTTTATCATTTTTTGCATTTATTGCATATTTATTTGTTTATTTTCTTTATTTGTACATAAATACATATATACTATTATTAGAGTAAATATAAAAATATTATAAATACAACTTTTATTTTTTGTTTACATTCTGAGAATACTTCACACAAAAGATACCCTTTTTTTATTTATTTTATTAAAGTATTAAATAAATATTTATTTTGTATATAATACATATTTAGGGTTTAATATAAATATATATATATATATATATATATATATATATATATATATATATATATATATATATATATATATATATATATATATATATATATATATATATATATATATATATATATATATATATATATATATATATATATATATATATATATATATATATATATATATATATATATATATATATATATATATATATATATATATATATATATATATATATATATATGTGATTATTAATATATTTAAGACAAAAATATAAAAATACTTGAATTTTTCATTTTTATTAACATTTGATATAAAAATACCTTTTTTCACAATACACTTCATTTTATTTTATTTTTATAAATAATAAGTAAATAGTTGTATTAAATTAGAAAATAATACTTTTTTCTTTAAAATTAGGGTTTTTACCCTAAGTTCAAAATACTAAAAAAATAATACATTTTTATTTTCTTTTCCCTTTTACATAAACCATACTTTTCTCATACACATAAAAACCTTCTTTTTGCATTTCACATATTTGTTTAATTTACATTTAATTATGCATTATTTAAATTGCAAATATTCCAAATGATGTAATAATTTAGATTTAAATTCTTGTCAACATCCCCATTTGAACATTTGTACCCCCCTTCCCATATTTGGTTTTGTAATAGCTTAGTAACTTTAATCTCGCATTTTATCGCTTTCTAATGATAACATGTTAGAATTAGGGTTTGTATGCGAAAAACGATAAAAAATAGTTTGACCTAATACAAGATAAACAAGCATGAAAATGGACACACAAATCACACTTGCACCCCCCCTAGGGTATTCCACTTGTTGCCTTCAAATAAAAGGGCCATGTTGCATGTTAAACTTCTTTGGGCAAAACAAACAATTTGAATGATCATAGTCCCTCGACAAAACTTTTCAAAACAAACAAAAACAAATGATCAAGTCCCTTAGAGAAATTGCCCAAAGACATTTAACGCCGTTGCAATTATGGTCTAAAACGATGACCCGCGCCTGTCCCTCTCACATCCTAACACAAGGTTGCCCACCAAATACAATGGTGGAGCAAACTTGTTAAAAGGGTTAAAGTATAGCAATAATCTTTTGAGAAATTTAGGAGTAGATAACCTCTTAGTTACTTGAATCAACTTGCAAAACAAAACACTTGCCTAATTTCAAAATCACACCTCACAACACTTTCGAAACAACTTTCAAAAACAAATGAAAACTTTTTCAAAAGACATACATCTTTGTATACATCCCCACATGGATCATTACAAAGGTTGCCACCACATTGGCCTCTTTTCAAAAACATTTTCAAAACCCACACACTCAAGCACCATTTAAAACAATTGAAAACAAAAGGCAAGTGATCTAAGCAAGTAACTAAGAGCCCATGGATAACCATGGATAGAAAGGGTGCTAATACCTTCCCTTTCTATAATCTACTCCCCGAACCCAAGAAAACATCTCAAAAGGTTTTTGCTGTGCTTTTTAACCTTTCCTTAGGATAAAATAAAAAGTCGGTGGCGACTCTTGCTAACCGCAACATTTGCGAATACAAACGCAAACCTCAAGTCAGTTCTCCCACCGTATCACAGAACTGGCGACTCTGCTGGGGAGAATTCTAAAAGTGGAGTAACCTTAGGGTTTAGATCACCTTTGTTTTCAATTGTTTGCTTTGTTTGCTTTTACATTTGTGGGCTTTGCATCGGAGTTTCATAGATCCTAACCCGGATCTGGGAGATACCCTTTTTAGGTAGCATAATCTGTGAGGGACCTGTCCGGCGTAGACCGACATGGGTGAAGCAGTGGCTACGTTGGTGTGGCATCTTAGTCTGTACCTATATCCCCTGTGTTGTAACGGGGAGAATATAGGTCTTCTAAGGGGTCATTAAACACCAACCAACCTTAGAACCCTAAATTGACCAACTTGGCTATTAGGACAGTAGCAGTATGCTACACTCATTGAGGCTAAACTCTCGAGATGGTTCTGGCCGCGAGAAAAGATTGCGATGCTGGAGTTATGACCGATTGAGGGTAGCCAATGATTTGAGATCCTCTAGAACCCGGTTACTTTTGATAGGACAGGTTTTAACCAACAAAACCAAAAGAGGGTAATACCTGAAACTCATGCTGGCCTGAAACCTAAGGGTGTCTGGTGTGACTTGTGTGCCTTATTTGCCTATGTGAATACTTGTGATGTGCTTCATCATAGCATCATGCCATCATACCATTGCATGCATCCTGTATAAAAGGCTAACCCATTTCAAAGACAAAAGAGGTTTCATCTTTGCTCTGTTTTGTAGGACATTATGATGCCTGTGCGAAGGAATACTATCCGGTTCAACTTTGTTCGTTCACCTGAGTTGCTTGATGAGTTGGTTAGCAGAATTCCAAATACCACTTCCTTCATTCAGAGGCATGGTTCTCTTCTCAGTTTAGTCACTGCAAAATGGGATCAACAACTTATAAGTGTTCTGACCCAGTTTTATGACCCTCTGCATCACTGTTTCACCTTTCAAGACTTCCAGCTGGTTCCTACCCTGGAAGAGTTCTCTTACCTGCTCGGGATCCCTGTCCTGGAACAAACTCCATTCACTGGTTTGGAAAAGACTCCTAGGCCTGAAGAGATTGCTGCAATTCTCCCCTTGACCAAAGAAGAGATATTGTCCAACTGGGAAACTAGAAATGGAATCAAAGGCTTTTTGGTCAAATTTCTGGTTGGCAAGGCTAATGATTTCTGGAATGACTTGGACTTCAAGGCCTATGAGGATATTCTGGCTCTTTTGATCTATGGTCTGGTATTGTTTCCCAACCCTGACACCTTTATCAGTATCCATGTCATAAGAATCTTCATGTCTCAGAATCCGGTACCCACTCTCTTGGGTGACATTCTACAACAACTCTATGCTCGTACTGCTCGAAAACGGGGGACTCCGTGGTGTTGTGCTCCTTTGCTAGTAAGGTGGTTTATTTCGCACCTTCCTAAGTTCGTGCTGAAGAATGAAGAAGGAAAAGGTTGGGCTCGGAGGTTAATGTCTCTCACTGACAAGGACATCACTTGGACTCTCAGAGGTTTGGATGAGGTAGCTGTTATCGACCGTTGCGGAGAATACCCTAATGTCCCGTTGATTGGTATCCAAGGAGGAATCTCTTACAATCCGTGTTTAGCTCTCCGTCAGTTTGGAAGAGCCAGAGGAGATGGGCCTCATGAGATGCTGGTTCCTCACTTCTATTTTGAGTTTCAGGCAGACAGTGACAAACTACGCCAGGGATTCATTAGAGCTTGGGACAGAATTCACAAAGCTGACCCACATGAGTTAGGACCAAAGACTTCTCTACCATTGGAGCCCTATTGCAAATGGGTCCGCATCCGTGCTCAGAAGTTAGGTATGCCGTACGAAGCTGTCAGACCAATCATCCTTGAATCTCCCGATGAAGATGGGGTTCCCCCAACTGTCCTCCCTCCTCAGATACCTACTGATTTTGACACCATGAAGAGATCTTGGGCACAACTAAAGGAAGAACGGGATTTCTATCGGGAGAAGTTCAGCGAACAGGAAAGGAAGATCCAAAGGCTGACTAAGCAATTGGAGGAAGAACGGGCCCTGAACAACTACATCAGCACTGAAAAGAGGAGGCCATGGGAGCATTGAGGAGCTTTGGATGTTTCCTTTTATAGTTTATTTCCTTTCCAATATTTTTCATTCCTGTAATGCCTAAGGGCAAATTGTTGAACAATTGAAATTTTAATCTAATGAAGTGTGTTTCCCTTTTTGTCTACAAAGTTGAATCTTGTTTGTCTTTGAAAACATAAAGCATACACATTCCATTGCACCATATGCATAGCAGGTACCCTATTTCACAGGTTGCTTAATTTTCTTCGCTGTTTGTGTGAACAGTCATCATGAATCCAGACTCCTCCAGTGAGCAAGCAATCAAGGCCCTTCAGGCCCAAAGTGCACAATTTCAAGAGATGGTCCTAAGCCTAGCCCAAGGTCAGCAAGAGTTGAAGACTCTACTCATGAAGAAGAAGAAGAAAAAGAGGACGGCGATGTTCAACACCGGACGCAGATTTGGGAACACACTCCACAATGAAGCTGATCCAACCACTTCTTCTGCTGAGAAAAACAGTCCCCAAGGGGGAGGAGCTCCTAGTCCCGCAGTCTCCGACAACGAGACGGACTATAACGACGAACAATACCCACCTGCTGCTGACAGATACAAGCAATTGGAGGACCGCTTGAGCGCCATGGAAATTCAGAATGTGCCAGGACTGGATTTCGGGGATTTGGGGTTATCTTCTGGGGTAGTCATTCCACACAAGTTTAAGGCGCCTGCCTTCGCCAAGTATGATGGGGTCTCCTGCCCAAAGCTGCATCTGAGGTCGTATGTAAGGAAAATCCAACCTTACACGGCGGATAAGAACCTCTGGATTCACTTCTTCCAGGACAGCCTCTCGGGGTCACAGCTTGAATGGTTCTACCAATTGGATGGAGCTAGCATCCGACACTGGGAAGATTTGGCAACCGCATTCTACAGACAATACCAATACAATTCTGATCTCGCTCCTACGCGTACCCAACTTCAGGGTATGTCTCTAGGGACGGGTGAAGGATTCAAAGAGTACGCTCAAAAATGGAGAGATTTGGCTGGCAGGGTGCAGCCTCCATTAACTGATCGAGAGCTGGTTGATATGTTCCTTGGGACTTTGTCTGGTCCGTTTTTCAATCATTTGGTTGGTAACTCCTCTGCTGGATTTACAGATTTGATATTAACGGGAGAAAGAATTGAAGCTGGCATCAGGTCAGGCAAGATACAGAAGGCTGCCTCTACAAGTGCTGAGAAGAGGCCGTTTAAGAAAGAAGCAAGTGCCGTCTATGGTCCTAGAAGACAAGTCAAGCCCGAAGCAGTTGGTGTCGAGAATTTGACTATGACTGCTAGGCAGGTACAAGAAGCAATGGAAGACGGTGCTAATGTGTTTATGTTACTTGCTTCGTTAGATGCAACAGGAAAGGTCAGGAGTGGTGAATTGCCAGTGGTGTGTGAATTTCCAGAAGTCTTTCCTGATGATGTTGGTGAGTTACCTCCTGAGAGAGAGGTGGAATTCTCTATAGATTTGATTCCTGGTACGAGACCGGTGTCGATGGCGCCATATCGTATGTCTGCGTCTGAGTTGGCTGAATTGAAGAGTCAGTTAGAAGATTTACTGGAGAAGAAGTTTATTCGTCCAAGTGTTTCGCCTTGGGGTGCTCCGGTATTGTTGGTTAAGAAGAAAGAAGGTTCTATGAGACTGTGTGTTGATTACAGGCAATTGAACAAGGTAACCATTAAGAATCGGTATCCGTTACCGAGGATTGATGATTTAATGGATCAACTAATTGGAGCTAGTGTATTCAGTAAGATTGACTTGAGATCGGGATATCATCAGATTCGTGTGAAAGTGGAAGATATACAAAAGACTGCTTTTCGAACGAGGTATGGGCATTATGAATATTCTGTTATGCCGTTCGGGGTTACTAATGCACCTGGTGTTTTCATGGAATATATGAACAGGATTTTTCATCCGTATCTGGATAAGTTTGTTGTGGTTTTTATTGATGACATTCTGATTTATTCCAAGAATGACAAAGAGCATGCGGGACATCTCAGAATTGTGTTAGAGTTGTTGAAAGATAGGAAGTTGTATGCAAAGTTGTCCAAATGTGAGTTCTGGCTGAATGAAGTTAGTTTTCTTGGACATGTGATTTCTAAGAATGGTATTGCAGTGGATCCTACAAAAGTAGAAGCGGTATCTCAGTGGGAAGCGCCGAAGACTGTTTCTGAAATCAGAAGTTTCCTTGGTCTTGCAGGTTATTATAGAAAGTTTATCGAAGGATTCTCAAAGTTAGCATTGCCATTGACGAAATTGACTCGTAAAGGACAAGCGTTTATTTGGGATTCTGATTGTGAGAAAGGTTTCCAAGAATTGAAGCGGAGATTGACTAGTGCTCCTATTCTGATTTTGCCGAATCCAGTGGAATCTTTTGTGGTCTATTGCGATGCATCTCTGTTGGGTTTAGGTGGTGTTTTAATGCAGAATCAGCAGGTAGTTGCGTATGCTTCGAGACAGTTGAAGGTTCATGAAAGGAACTATCCTACTCATGATTTAGAGTTGGCAGCAGTTGTGTTTGTCTTGAAATTGTGGAGACATTATCTGTATGGTTCGAGATTTGAAGTGTATAGCGATCATAAGAGTTTGAAGTATCTTTTCGATCAGAAAGAGCTCAATATGAGGCAAAGAAGGTGGTTGGAATTTCTCAAAGATTATGATTTTGGTTTGAATTACCATCCTGGTAAGGCAAATGTGGTTGCAGATGCTTTGAGCAGGAAATCCTTGCATATGTCTATGATGATGGTTCGTGAATTGGATTTAATTGAACAGTTCCGAGATTTGAGTTTAATTTGTGAAAGTACTCCGAAGTGTGTTCGTTTGGGTATGTTGAAACTTACTAGTGGTATTCTAGAAGAGATCAGGATCGGGCAAAAATCTGATGTTAATTTAGTTGATAAATTGACATTGATCAACCAAGGTCAAGGTGGTGAGTTTAGAATTGATGAAAACGATGTTATGAGATTTGGCGATAGAGTTTGTGTTCCTGATATTGCAGAAATCAAGAAGAGTATATTAGAGGAAGGACATCGCAGTGGGATGAGTATTCATCCGGGTGCCACGAAAATGTATCATGATTTGAAGAAATTGTTTTGGTGGCCGGGAATGAAAAAGGAAATAGCTGAATTTGTGTATGCATGTTTAATCTGTCAGAAATCGAAGATTGAACATCAGAAGCCGTCTGGATTTATGCAACCAATGTTTATTCCAGAATGGAAGTGGGATAGTATTTCTATGGATTTCGTATCTGGGTTGCCGAGGACTCCTATGAATTGTGAAGCGATATGGGTCGTTGTGGATAGGTTGACTAAGTCTGCTCATTTTATACCGGTGCGAATGGATTACTCAATGGAGAGATTGGCACAGTTATATATTGAGAAAATAGTGAGTTTGCATGGAGTTCCTTCTAGTATTGTGTCAGATAGAGATCCGAGATTCACTTCGAAATTTTGGGAAGGATTGCAGAAGGCTTTGGGTACTAAATTGAGGTTGAGTTCAGCTTACCATCCTCAGACTGATGGACAGACGGAGAGGACGATTCAATCGTTAGAAGATTTATTGCGTGCTTGTGTTTTAGAGAAGGGTGGAGCTTGGGATAGCTATTTGCCATTGATTGAATTTACTTATAACAATAGTTACCATTCGAGTATTGGTATGGCTCCGTTTGAGGTATTGTATGGTAGACGGTGTAGAACACCTTTGTGTTGGTATGAATCTGGAGAGAGTTCGGTAGTTGGGCCAGAGATTGTTCAGCAGACTACTGAAAAGATAAAATTGATTCAAGAGAAGATGAGAGCTTCTCAGAGTCGTCAGAAAAGTTATCATGATAAGAGGAGAAAGAATTTAGAATTCAGTGCTGGAGATCATGTGTTTATGAGAGTTACTCCGATGACGGGTATTGGTTGAGCGTTGAAATCTAAGAAGTTGACTCCGCGTTTTATTGGTCCGTTTCAGATTACGGAAAGAGTTGGAGAAGTTGCTTATCGTATTGCTTTACCTCCAAGACTTGCGAATTTGCACGATGTTTTTCATGTTTCTCAGTTGAGGAGATACATTCCAGACCCATCTCATGTAATCCAAATAGATGATGTACAGGTGAGAGATAACCTGACAGTAGAAACATTGCCTATGAGGATAGAAGATCGGGAAGTGAAACAGTTAAAAGGTAAAGAGATAGCATTAGTGAAGGTTGCTTGGGGAGGTCCAGCAGATGGAAATATCACTTGGGAGCTGGAGAGCCAGATGAAAGAGGCTTATCCGGAACTGTTCGTCTAAGGTATGTTTTCGAGGACGAAAACTCTTTTAGTGGGGAAGAGTTGTAACACCCCAGTTTCAATTATTTGATTTATTTAAATTTGGGAAATTATTTTATTAGAATTAATAAAATAAAAAGGAATTATTTATTTTGAAATATGGAGGAAAATAAAAGAAATAAGAAATATGGATTTCTTTTAAGTTATTGGGCTTGGATGTTGTTAGTAAAGAGTGGGGGGTGCAGGAGAAATAAAGATGTGTTTTGGAACTCAAGTTATTTTTTCTCATTATTCACGATAACACAGAAGTTGGGATTTTGGGAAGCAGAGCTCTGAAGGTACGAAGAACGAAGAACGAAGAACATCGCTCAAAAAGTTCAAAGCTGCTAATTGATAAGGTAAAGGGGGCTATTACTCGATTTACCTTTGTTTATGGGTTTATGTACGGTTGATTTGGGTAATCGTAGGGAAAAACCCCAATTGTTAGATGTTAGTAGGGATCGATACCCTTAGGATTGAACTTTGTTAAAGAGGGTTTAGGTTCTCAATTTTATGAAATCAATTAACGATTTTAGGTTCCTAATGGTGGATTGGGAGTATATCTGCATGATCGTGAATTTACCTTAGAAGTTATAGGGATAACCCCAATGTTAGCAGATTTCCCCAAAATGAACGACTAATCACTTCTAAGGTTACTATAATGATTGTTGGTAATTAGGAAATTGAGGTGTTGTTTTGAATTATACAAAATCGATGTCGTTAGGTACTGAAATGCGCGTTTTGGCTGGCATTTTCCCGCGTTTGGCTGCTGTTCTGAGCTGCTACAGGTACAGGAAAATTCTGCACGCGCTCAGCAACACGGGCCGTGTTGCACAACACGGGCACCCGTGTTGCTCTTCTGTGTTGGTAAAGTAATGTGTTTTCTGGACACATTACAACACGGGCCGTGTTGCACAACACGGGTACCCGTGTTGATCCCCTGTACTGATAAGGATAATGTGTTCTTTTTTCTGGATATGTTACAACACGGGCCGTGTTGCACAACACGGGCACCCGTGTTGATGCTGCTGTGTTGATTTTCTGAATTTTGTTTTCTGTGCGTTATTGTGGATTTTATTGTCATGCTTTTGGATAATGTTATCGAGCATGAATTATGATATGACTTGATATGATTGATGTTTAAATAGTATGCTGAGTGATTGCATGCTATCCATATCTTGTTATGATTGATGTTGTTGATGTGCATGATATGTTGATTGATGTTCATAGTATGCTGAGTGTTACATACTTACATATCATGTTGCATTTGTTAATTCCCATTGTGTGGAATTAACATGGTGGCTAATATACGTGTCCGCGATTTAATGGAACGTTGAGGTGGTAGCCGTGTCCGCGATATAATGGAACGGTGAGTTATCCGTGACCCGAGATTTAATGGGGCGGTAAAGTGGTACCACATGCATGGGTGTGTTGCATTACCTTGAATATAACATGAATGGATGATTTTTCCAATGTTGTATTTGATTGTTTGTATGCATGTAGGATTGCTAAATGGTTGACGATGTTTGATGATTATTTGCAAATATGAAAAGTAATATATCATGGGTATATGAATTGTAAAGGTTTTTGTAAACTATGAAATATGCTAATTATTGGGTGATGCTTATGATTTCCTGAATTGATTGTTATGAACGTATAATCAAATGTATAATTGAGATGCTCACCCTTACTGTTGAATATTTCAGATTGAGGAGCTTCGTTCAGGTGCTTGGAGAAGACTTGTCGTTCTAGTTTATTTTCGTTTTAGTATTGTCCGGGTCATGCTCTGGTAGTTGTAACTCCGGGAACGTCTGTTTTGTCGAGCTGTTTTAGTCAGACTCGTTTAATTCCTTATGTTTTATTATAATATGATGTTGACATTTTCCAGGTGTTAATCCCTGATGATTTTGGAAAATATTATAACATTGATTTTATTAATTAAATTATTCCGCTGTGTAAACATGTATGAGTTACTACTACGTTATGCATGACAGGAATTTGTTTTTTTATTAAAAGAGAATTGTGACATCCTCGTTGATACATGTACTCTGAAAATATGATTTTAATTATTTGCGAAATTTTATGCGGGGTTTTAGAGGGTGTTACAAATAGCAGATTTTTTTGCTCCGCCAGAAAGGCGTAGGCAGAATCAGGCGTTGGTTCGAGCAAACATACCCATCATAGAACAAATTGTTGATGACACACCCTATAGACCAGCCAGAGAGGGGGTTAACTTGGGGGCAAGGGCACAAAGACAAGAAGCCCCAGTGATTCGAGAGGAACCACAAAGGGGAGTTATAGAACCAGGGGCAAGGGTCGAAAGGTTAGAAGTCCCAGAGTTTCAAGAAGAACAACCTAGAGGAGTTGTCATGGTGGGTCGACACCAAGATGCTGATGAAGTCGTTCATAGAATTCGAAATGACAACATCTTGGCAGAAAATAATTTAACCACCATGATAGAAAGGATTATGGCTCAAAACGGTCTCAATACAGGAATTAGAAGGCCAAACTATTCCTCTCCCATAGTAGATTATGTGATGCACACTGATTTACCAAGGGGATATAAGGTCCCTAAATTTACAAAGTTCGCCGGAGACACCAATGAGTCAATAGTCGAACACATAGCCAAGTATCTGACCGAAGCAGGAGACATAGAAAATAATGAGAACCTTAGGATTAAATATTTCCCAAGTTCGCTAACTAAGAAAGTTTTCACATGGTTCACCACATTGCCTCCTGGATCCATAGATACTTGGACTCTTTTGGAGAGATTATTTCATGAACAATTCTACATGGGACAATCTAAAATAAGTCTGAAAGAGCTAGCCAGTGTCAAGAGGAAGTTTACTGAACCCATAGATGATTATCTGAATAGGTTCAGACTCTTGAAGTCTAGATGTTTCACAGTAGTTTCTGAACATGAGTTAGTCGAAATGGCTGCTGGTGGCCTAGACTACTCCATTCGAAAGAAATTGGATACACAATACTTGAGGGATATGGCCCAATTAGCGGACAGGGTTCGACAAGTCAAAAGACTAAAGGCCGAGAAAGCCAGGGTTTTTAAAAATAACAAGAAAGAAAGGGTTTCCTATGTCGAAACTGAGAAAGCAGAAGATTACCCTGAATTCGAAGAGGTTGAAATTGATCTCGCTGAATTGAAACAGGCTCCACCTTACTCTTGTAAATTACTAGTTCCCACAAAAGGGAAAGACATTATTGAAAATGAGAAAAGTGACAAGTTCCCAAAGAAGGTGTATACCTTCGACGTAACGAAATGTGATGAAATTTTTGATTTGCTTGTCAAAGATGGCCAACTAATAGTGCCATCGAATGTCAAATTACCACCTTTAGATCAAAGAAAGAAAAGAGGGTTTTGTAAGTATCACAGTTTCTTAGGCCACAAAACCTCACAATGTTTTCTTTTCAGGGATCTAATTCAAAATGCAATCAAGGATGGTAGATTAAGGTTCGCTGACAAGCCAAAGATGAAAGTGGATGATGACCCTTTAGATGTTGCTGACACCAATTACTCTGAACCTGCATACATTAGAGAGATAAATATGGTTGGAGCAAATGAAGGTGACACTCCATCAGAAGGGGAAAACACTGAAGATGAAAACTACGTGTTAGTTAAAGTATAAAAGGAAGTTACTGAGGACTTCCATAAGGAACAAGAAGCTTTGATCGAAGCAGTTCCTTTGGTTGCTTCAAAAGAGATCCAGGCTACTGAAGGCCAGGAGAACCAAAAACAAAATTTGACACAGGCTACTGAAAGCCTAAGGCGAAAGTTGGAGAAAGTACAGATCACACTGCCAGTTCTTCCTCAGAAAGGAATATGGGATACCTTGGGGGAGCCCAGCGGAAAGTTCGATTACATGGTGAAGTATTCCGCCCCAGAAAGCTCAAAGACCCCAATTGAAGACATCAAACCTACAGGATGGGGAGATACTGATATCAAAGGAGAAGATGTGGATGTTAACATGGTAAATATGGAGCAACCTTGTTCCGAAATGAAGGAAATGGAAAGGTACTTAGAGAAAGAAAAATACAAGATGGAACACAGTTATGCTAGGGATGCCAGTCTCAAAGACTACCTTATGCTATGCCACAAAGAGAATGCTGTAATGATGTTATGTCCCAGATGCAACATTATTTGTAATCAGAGAATTGCTGCAGACTTTGAAAAAAGACAAAGGGCACGAACAGGCGTCAACTGGCGCCAGGATAACCAACTGTTCAGATGCTACCCTAAGGCTGGAGAAAGTCTTTTGGGGTTCTTAGTTCGTTGTCACAAGGGGGCAACCAAATGCCTAGTGTGTCCAAGATGTTCTGCAGTATATGATCAGAAAGTGGCCGAAACCTTCGAAACAGTCCCTTTCGCCCCATGTTGGAACCACAGAGAAACTGGTCAGATGGGCCAACATTTCGAGAGCAACTACACCCAAAGGAGGCCTGACAACCCATATCCTAGAGGCGCTCGAAGGGTAACATTCAAAGTTCCTGCTGAGGTACCAACGGACAAGTGGCTACAAGTTAGAGCTGACAAGGGGAAAGACAAGTGGAGTAATAATGAACGAAATGCACGCCATGCCATGGTGTACAGAAGGCAGTTCAATATGGCGAAAAGGGAAGAAGTAAGGTTGGAAAACTATAAGGGAAAGAACCATATGTCAAGGTCACAATGGCGCAGGCAACAAAGAGTTCGAAAAGTTGAGAGAGAAGCTATGTTAGACAAAGGAGTGGCTTCGAGCAAGGACAAAGAGGAATCGAGTACCATCAAACCTGCACCAAAAAATCAACCTGGGGGCAAACCTCCAGTTAGCAGGAAACTTTTCTCTGAAACAAAGCAAAACGAATCGAAGGAATATACGCCAGGTCCAGAGGAGGATGAGGAGATGCTGACTGACAATTTCGAATCAGAAGGGGAATCTTCACTCAACATCAACTGCAATGTAGTATATGTGTTGCCTTACGAATTTGGGCAAGAGACTGAAGTCGGAGAGCACGAGGAGGATGATTCAATATACCTGACGAAACATAGGCCAATATGTTATTATGTGATGGATAATGGAGCTCTCGAAGAGCAGAATGCCTTCTTCGAGTACCCAGAACCATCCATGCAAAATCTCCTAAAGCCATTGTTCATTCGAGCAAAAGTTGGTACACATGGCGTAAACAAAGTCCTGGTGGATGGAGGCGCTGCAGTGAACTTGATGCCTCATTTCATGTTGAAGAAGTTAGGGATACAGGATGTTGACATAAAACCACACAATATGGTACTATCAAACTATGAAGGTAAAGTAGGCCATACATTGGGGGGTGATCCAAGTGGATTTGACAGTGGGATCAAGCTGCAGACCCACTATGTTCATGGTAATCGAAGCTAAAGCCAACTACAATTTGTTGTTGGGAAGAGAATGGATCCATGGCGTTGGAGCAGTCCCTTCGTCGATGCATCACAGGTTAGTATTATGGAGAGAGGGTGGCATTGTTGAAAACATCGAAGTTGATCAAAGCTATTTCATGACAGCAGTCAACCTAGTTGATAAGAGAAACTATTACAAACACTTAGCCAAAATTGCTCCTTGTACCCCTAACGACGAGATCAATGAGACCAGGAACGTGCATTATTACATGACCCTTCGCCATGATGGAATGTATTGGGATCGAAGGATAATCAAGGGAGATGGAGAAGTCGAAGGCGCTGCACAAAGACGGCCAGCAGGCTGGGAATTCGATAGTCCTGCTCATGATTGAGTCCTCCTTCTTCGAAAAGATTTCGGCCTACATGGCTGAGAATGAATGGAAGGCGGCCTTAGAAGCTGAAGTAGATAATATGGCTGCAGAAGTAAACAAAACAGGTGGGGATGGCTCAAAAGGCTCACCCTTTGAAGAACAAGAGATAGTTGAAATAGATCAAAGGCTAGATGCCATTTATGATAAAGAACATTTATGCTTCGAGAAAGACCCCACTGACTCAGGTGTTAAAATGTTAGCGCAGGATCCACTCGAAGAGGTGAACTTGGGAGATGAAAACACAAAAAGAATAACTTACGTGAGCACAAAACTCAATTCAAGCCTCAAGCAGAAAGTGATCGAAGTTCTTAGAAAAAACAAAGATTGTTTTGCATGGGACTATGATGAAATGCCTGGTTTAAAGAGGGAGCTAGTGGAACACAGACTTCCAATTAAGGATGGCAAGAAGCCCATCAAGCAGACCCCTAGAAGGTTCGCACCAGCAGTTCTCACGAAGATTAAAGCTGAAATTGAAAGGTTGTTGCGCTGCAAATTCATCAGGACCACAAGGTATGTCGAATGGTTAACAAATATAGTACCTATTATTAAGAAGAATGGCTCTCTGAGAATTTGCATAGATTTTAGAGATTTAAATACCGCTACCCTCAAAGATGAGTATTCCATGCCTGTGGCAGAAATGTTAATAGATTCTGCTGCAGGATTTGAATATTTAAGTATGTTAGATGGATACTCTGGGTATAACCAGATCTTTATTGCTGAAGAAGATGTTGCAAAGACATCATTTCGTTGTCCAGGAGCCTTAGGCACCCACGAATGGGTAGTAATGCCTTTTGGTTTAAAAAACGCTGGAGCAACTTATCAAAGGGCAATGAATTCGATTTTTCATGATTTCATTGAGACTTTTATGCAGGTGTACATTGATGATATAGTCATCAAATCAGTATCTGCAGAAACTCATTTGCATAATTTGAGCCAATCATTCGAAAGAATGAGAAAGCATGGCTTAAAAATGAACCCCCTTAAGTGTGCATTTTTCGTGCAGGTTGGAGATTTCCTTGGTTTTGTGGTTCATAAGAAAGGCATCGAAATCAACCAAAACAAGACCAAATCCATTGTAGAAACGAAAGCACCTACATCAAAAAAGGAGTTGCAATCTTTGCTAGGTAAAATTAACTTTTTAAGAAGGTTCATTTCGAATTTAAGTGGAAGAACCCAGGATTTCTCTCTGTTACTTCGTTTGAAGCAAGGACAAGCTTTCGAATGGAGCGAAGCACATCAGGAGGCGTTTGACAATATAAAAAGATATCTCACTCAACCTCCTATTTTGTCTCCACCTTCATGGGGAAAACCCATGAGATTGTACATATCCGCCTCTGAAGTTACCATAGGTAGTATGTTAGCACAAGAAGATAGCAATGGCATCGAAAGAGCCGTCTACTATTTAAGTAGGGTGTTGAATGATGCGGAAACCAGATATAGCAACATAGAAAAGCTATGTCTCTGTTTGTATTTTTCTTGTATGAAACTTAAATATTATATAAAGCCTGTTGATGTTCATGTTTCATCTCATTTCGATGTTATCAAACACATGCTTTCGAAACCAATAATGCATAGCAGAATTGGTAAATGGGCTTTGGCCTTGACAGAGTATTCTTTGATTTTCATGCCTTTAAGAGCTGTGAAAGGTCAAGTAATTTCTGATTTCATTGTTGATCATTCACTGATCGAAGAGACTGTCATGGGTTACGTTGAAATGCAACCTTGGAAATTATACTTTGATGGTTTGACCCATAAAGATGGTATTGGTGTTGGAGTTCTTATAATTTCTCCCGAAGGAATTCCAACAAAATTCAAGTATAAGTTAGATGGTCCTCGTTGCTCGAACAACGAAGTTGAGTACGAAGCGCTTATCGTTGGACTTGAAGCTTTGTTGGAATTGGGGGCAACTAGAGTCGAAATTAGAGGAGATTCGGAGCTAGTGGTCAAGCAAATAACAAAGGAATACAAATGCATAAAGGACAATTTGATTACGTATTTCGTCATAGTTAATAGGCTACTCAAAAAATTCGAATACATGGATATTAAACATATACCAAGAATAGAAAATCAAGAGGCAAATGACCTAGCACAGTTGGCTTCAGGGTATAAAGTTTCCACCAAAGAATTTGAAGATTTGGTTGAATTAAGAGGAAGGGCTATGGCTACTAGACTCATACCATCAGAATTAGAAAATGTAAAGTTAGGTTGTGCTGACAAGCAGGAATTCGAAGTATTAGCCACAGACACCTTGTCAGATGCAGATTGGCGAAGTCCAATTGTGAATTATTTAAAAAACCCAACATTGAATGTTGATAGGAAAATAAAATATAGAGCGTTATCATACGTCCTCATGGGAAATGAATTGTTCAAGAAGACCCAGGAAGGCGTATTACTGAAGTGCCTAGGAGAAGGTGAGGCATACTTAGCATTATCAGAGGTCCACAATGGGGTATGTGGGGCACATCAAGCAAGCCATAAAATGAAATGGTTGTTATTCTGATATGGCATGTATTGGCCCAGCATGCTCAAAGATTGTATAGATTTTGCTAAAGGGTGTGAAGAATGCCAGAAACATGCAGGAATTCAACATGCTCCTGCAAGTGAGTTACATTCGATCATTAAACCATGGCCCTTTAGAGGATGGGAATTAGATTTAATAGGAGAGATCAATCCTGCGTCGTCTAAAGGACAGAAATATATCTTAGTAGGAATTGATTATTTTACCAAGTGGATCGAAGCATACCATTAATAGTTGCTGATCAAGAGGCTATTATTGGGTTCATACAGAAACAGATAATTTATAGGTTCGAATTACCAGAGAGTATAACCACAGACCAAGGTTCTGTGTTTACTGGTAGAAAAATGCAGGAATTTCCTCAGGAGATGGGTTTTAAATTATTAACATCAACACCATATTATGCTCAAGCAAATGGTCAGGTCGAAGCAGCAAACAAAGTGATAATAGGGTTAATTAAAAAAACATGTTGGTAAGAAGCCAAAGAATTGGCATAAGACTTTGGACCAAATACTCTGGGCTTGTAGAACATCTTCTAAAGAAGCTACTAACACCACGCCTTTCCAACTAACATTTGGCCATGATGCAGTTTTACCAGTGGAAATTCATCTGCAATCAGTTCGAATTCAAAGGCAAAATGAGATCCCATCTGCATTATATTGGGAGATGATGATGAATGAGTTAGTTGAGTTAGACGAAGTTAGATTGCATGCATTGGAAATCCTAATGAGGCAAAAGGAAAGGGTAGCCAGGGCATACAACAAAAGGGTGAAAGGTAAAACATTCACTGTTAATGACTTAGTCTGGAAAGTCATATTGCCCATGGACAAGAAGAATAAAACATTAGGTAAATGCTCACCTCATTGGGAAGGACCCTTTCGAATACTAAAGAGATTCTCAAACAATGCGTATGAAATCGAAGAGTTAACTGATGACAAAGGAATCTTAAAGGTTAACGGAAAATATTTGAAAAAATATAGACCTCGCCTGCAGGAGATTCGAATAATAGCAACGTAGTCGAAATATTATAAGGAAATGCCAAAATGGTGCCATACGTTGCCAAAATGGCGTTGTTCAAATATTACAAAACCGAGACTCAAATTAATTCAAATAAGCAAAGATTTAAAAATAAACGTTGTTTCTCAATCTTGCGAAGGTGCTTTTAAAGGACTCAAGTCTTTACTGGGTACAACGTCTCGCTCCTTCCAGAGTAGTTACTTCTCCTTTGATGCGCTCTGCTGCTTCTGTTTCAGAAAGGCCCCTGCTAAGAAGTTCTTTGAATTGGTTACTAACAGTGTCAGTTTCGTAAGCCAGTTGTTGTTGTTGAGCTTCTTTGACCTTTTGCTGGAGCTCTTGAATTTGTCCTTCCCAAAAGAGAATAGACCACACTCGAACTTCATAGTCAGCCTTCGCCTATTTAAAACGCGTTGCTTGGTCTTCAGCCTCTTTAGAAAGTTTCTAAGCGCGCTCATAAGCAGCATCCATGGCGTTTCGTTTCTCCTGAACTTTAGCAGCAGCTAATTCATCTTGTAGGAGACATCCAGTCACATCATCCAATAATACTTGGAGGTCGAACAATATAGTGCTGACTGGCAAGGAGCAAGCTACGAAGTTAACTTGAGTGAGAAGTTCCTTCATAGTATAGCAAGCAGTGCTATCCTTTTTAAGAACTTCGAATAGGTCTACATCGAGGATTGTTTTCCTGACTTTGTTAAGAAGTATATCTCTAGCATCTGGGGACAATGTGTTGTTAGTTGAACCAGTGCCAACCCTAGTGAAAGGGATGTCCTTTTGGGCCAATTTAGTTTTCATGTACCCAATTGGGTCAATGTGTTTTAGGAGAGCTAGTTCCTCTTCAGTCAGTCGAGGCGGGGAAGTTGGGGAAAGTTCCTTGTTTAAAGGAGTCACGTCCATTTCGACCTCCATAGGTTCTTTAGTCTTCCCACCATTATCTTCATCCTTGCCTTGCTCATTACTTTCTCCTCCGTCGCACAGATCCACCACATCGACAGTATTAGTCTCGCTGCTATTAGCATCAGACTTCGTTTCATCAGCCGAACCACTTTGGGTTTCGTCTTCACCAGATCTTTCTTCTGCAGTTTCTTCACTCTCTTGAGGAGAATCAGTCTTGTCCTTTTCAGCATGAGTGATTTTTGGACTCTCTTAAAGAGTTCCAAGAGGAGATTTCAGAAGGGAAGTTTCTGGTGGATTTTCTTTAGACTTGTTGGGTGATTCTTCGTTTGCTTCCTTCAAAGGAGGTGAGGTGCCTTGATCATCGTGTGCCTCCGAAGTCCCAGTCAGGGCCACCATGTTGGAGGACCCTTTGTTTTGCACGAAGTTGCTGGAGTCCCCATGGAGAGAGGAAGTGATTGGAGCAATGGTCCCGGTTGGAGGAGTTGAAGCAGTAGGATTCGTGTTCGAAGTATCCTGCATTGAACAAAGAAAAGTTAAGAATATGTACCAAGGTATGAATAACTATTTTTGTTAGGAATTCGAATTTGAATTACCTGTGGATTATCAGAAGAAATGTTACTGTCAATATGTTCCAATATTACATTGGAGGTCGAAGGTGAAATTTTGGATATTGTTGAGGGAGCAACGTCTTTGGAATCAAGTCCAGGAACGTTAGTAGGCTCAGGGCCTTTGGAGCTTTCTTTCTTTTGCTTCTTCTTAGAAGCTGTTGGAGAATTTTCACCAGTCTTGAGGTTCTTTTCAGTGGGGCCTTGTTTCCTTTTCTTAGGAGTAGTTGGTGGAAGTTTGCTAGTCTGAAAAGGTTTAAACATAAGTTAGATCTAAATCATAAACTTCAGTTTATTCGAAACAACAGGGTTAGTTGATTACCTTTGGAATTGAAATGTCTGTTGCTGCCGGTGTTGTTGTTGTAGTAGTTATTGTTGTTGTTGGTATTGTTGGGGTTACATCATCGCTAACTTCAGTAGCTTGTTGAGAAGTGTTCCCTTCATTGGGCTTCGAAGTAACGTTTTTTATCCTAATGGCTGAAAAGCAAAACAATTAAGGTAAAATGTTAAGGATAAGGGAATTAGGATACAATTGGAATTTTCCCAAGCATTCGCACCTGTGCCTTGATTAGATGTAATCGAAATGGCAGGAAGGTCATAGCGAAGATGTCCTGGGAAATTATTAAGCCAGTAACGAGCTCATGTCACAGTCTCAGATGGCTTTAGTTTCTTTCGAGATTGGTATTTGAACATTTCTTTGCAAGTAAACCACCAAGGGTATGGAGGAAACCAAGCCAGAGCCAGTTCTGAGGTAGGCAACCTAGGAAATTTAGGTGGATGCATTTCGAGTGCCAACCTATACCTATCCTCAGGTGACAACCCTGAAGGAAGTTTGAACTCAGAAATTTTTTCTTTAAATTTTTCCTTCAAGGTCTCGGTCGCTCGATGTACAGTGGTTCCCAAGTGTGTGGGATCATAAGTGGTTTCGAAATAATTTTGAAAAGCCCTAATTTCTTTGACATGAGTGAACATACCTTTTTTGGAGTGTACCTACACATTGAACGCGCCAGTTAGCTTTTGTTGAATGGTGAGTGTGTCAAACATATATGTCTGGTAGAACTTAGTCCACCATTCAAGAAATCCTTTTGCTGTGAAGTATGTTGGCTCGAAAGGCAAAAGCTCGAACTGAGCAAAATCTTGATATTGCTCCTGTTGTAATTTGGCCTCTCTTGCTTTGAACGTTTTGCCTGATGTTATGGCACTTTGTGTTTGGAACAAAGGTTCAGGAATTAATTGGCACATGCCAAATTGTCGAGAAACGAAATTGGGTTGATAAGCCAGGAGGAAATCTGATTTTTTATTGGAGTAATTCTTGAGGAAATTAGCCTAGGAAGAAGAAACGCTTTCCAAACGTCATGCATCTCTCTGCTCTTGACAGCTTCTGAGAGAGACTTTATGAACCGTGATGGTCCACAAGTCCTTTGAGCAAAAGGTGCCATGGACTCTTCGAACTTGTGTATTTTTGAGAATATCATGATGTATTTAGAAAAATGGACTTTGAAATCATCCTTGTCATCATTTGGAGTAAGCTTTCGAAGCCTTGGGCCTTCGATGATCCTGTCAGCTATTTATGGATCTTGTTCGTTGATAGTATCAGCAGTTGATAAAGAAGATTCGAACATGGCATTAAGCCATAGTTGAAGCAACCAAAAGGGTCCAACCAGAAGAATGTTCTTTGGAGCATGGGATTTTAAACCAGAAACTGCTGACCTTAAGCTCTCATAAAGATCGACGAGTAGCAGTTCACTCAGGAAGACTTTCCTATTTTCATGGAAATTCCTGGCTAGGGGAATGAACCTACTCGCCACTTGCAAGGATCTGCTGCAGAACACATATCGTGATAGCCACAAGGTAAGGAAAGCGATATGTTCTACGTCTGAGACATCATCCCCTTCAGTATGATAATGGCTGATGAATTTTGAAAAGCTAGCTAGTTTGACATCAAAGTCAATGATGCTAGAATGTTCTTCGTTATCAGGAATATAAGTTTCCCCACTGGTGAAAGACCAGTGATGGCAACTATATTAAAGAAGGTGGGTGTTATCATTCCTCCCGGAAGGTGGAAAATGTTATAAGTGTTATCCCAGAAGTACAATGAAGCAAATAGCAGTGGGTGACTGTAAGTAAAGCCTGGTTTTGACAGTTTGATTAAATTATAAATTCCTAATTCTTCCCATTGCTGGGATTTTTTGGATTCTACTTTAGTGAGCCAGTTTTGATATGCTACATCTGAAGTGGGGCAGGATCGAAATGGTTTGAAATTGCTTTTGATGTAATCTGAAATAAAAGGATCTTTTGGAGGTGAGGCTGGAGTTTCAGTTGTTTTCGAATCAGATGATTCGCTTATGTCTTCAGTTCCTGCCTTAGGGGCATCCATCTTGTTGAATAGGGGTTTGAATTTATAGCAAACGGGAAAAAATTTCCTAGTATCTTTCAGAATTTCAAAAACGGTTAAAGGACCCATTAGGGCAAACCTTTTTCCAGCAACAATGGTAGGGATTAATACCTGAGAAGCATACATCATTTCTTTCTCTTTGGAGATCGCTTAAGGATTGAGCACAGATTAATTCTGATAAGTACCCACCTTGCTCTCCATGACAGTTTCCGTGTTGTTGTTCTTGTTCTTCCTCTTTGATGATTTCTTCAATTGCGATGATATTGATGATGACATTGTTAAGATTGTTGGAAGTTTTAGGGTTTAGTGAAAAAGGAGGGGGGTTTCAGAATTTTGGAGAAAAAGAAGAAAAGACTAAACTGATGAGTTTTATAGAGAGTGTGGAAGAGTGAGTGTAAACACCCACTAAATAAGACTAGGGGTACGTGGAAGTCGTTGGTTGGATTCAGAGAGAGGTGGCGTAAGATCTAGTATTGGTAATGAGTGTGATTAATAGTAATCATTATTTTTAAAACCGCACCATGCTGTGGTAACTGGTCCAAGACGGTTAGGTACTCAAAGAGGCGTCTTGATTGACGTGGGTAAAGTCATGCACAGTAAATGTCATGATTCTTCAAAAGACCTATCAAAATCTTGTGAATATATTTAAAATAAGTATTTCTCAAAGGGTTCGAAATACATATTTTAAAGGGGAATTTTGTTGGCTGAAGATTTTGATATTGTGGTTCGAAATGAAATGATTGGGCTTTGTTTGAATAAAGCAAGTTCTATGGTTTGGAATGGAAGAGATTGTTTTTTCGAATGGAAATATTAAAGCTCAAGGTTTCGAATGATAGTTGTGGAGTGTTCCAAGGCGTTTGAAATTCAAACGTGAGCGGGATATTTGAAATTCAAATACATAAGCGTTAGAGCGTTCGAGGACGCGTGGAGGCTAGAGGGAAGTAATGCTCTGCATGCTTCGAACGTGGCAGATTCTGATAGCGAGACCGTCATGGTCGAAATAGTATAAATAGAGGTCTTAGTGTTAGGGTTTCGTGTGTGATATCTGTTGTACAAATTCAGTAAACATTCAAAATACCGCATGGATAGGGAAACGAATGCTCGAAAGATGTACGTATGATAACACCAACATTTACAATTCAATGAAAACTCTTGATATTTTCCAGTTTTGTCTTTCATTTTCATTTCATTTGTGCCTCAAACATTTTTACGTTCATGCCTTTACATTAAAGCCTTTACATTCAGAGTCATTTATTTCTTTCTGCATCTAAACGCTTTTCTTATGTTCGAATCCTTTAAACATTCAGCAACTTTTACATTCACTCACTTAATCCTGCCATTTACCCAATCTTAAAGTCTTTTTACTTTTCTAATGAACATTCCTTATATCCTATAGAAATTATCCTTCGAATCATTTAGTGTAGCAATCAAAGTGGATTGGATGTCTTTGAAACACTTTAATTAGAAGTCCTAAATATGAATACCAGTTTTACGATTAGATTTAGCCAAATAACTATGTCCCATAGGATCAATCTAGTCGATCCTGCAAGTTACCAGAGAAATTGAATAACAGTAATTAAGTTTATTCGATAGTTTGGAAGACTAACGGTTGTTTACCAGAAATCACTGTGAACAGTAGGCCAGTGCTGGTCCAAGAGAGAAAATGAACGATGGTGCCTGACAGAGGGCGGAGGAGCTTGGATCGTGGTCGCATGGACCGTGCCAAAGGAGGATGTCAGACTGGGTCCACTCTAGTTGTTGGGGCAGTCTAGAATATCATTTAAACAAAATTATCATATGATAAAAAACAGAGGCAAATTACTTTTACTTAGAAAACACGAGAACTTTTTTTTTTCACGAAACCAAAATTGGTTACTACTATTTTTGAAAAAGGACTACAAGGACAATATCTATTAGAGTATATTTATCATTTTCGCAATATCATATTGTTAATACATAAATATTAACAAGGGTTATTTTTTACATTTACATAAAAAAAAATTATATAGTAGTAGTAGTAGTTTCTTTCGACACATTCTTGAGCGGAAACTAGTAAATAATCAAATTATAATTGTTCAATGTACCTTGACTTAACATATTAGACAAGTCCAAAAGTTTAGCTATAAAGTTTTATTTTTGTTCCACTTCTTCCCTTATATTTTTATCGGTTCATTTATTTGTGCCCATTAATCCTGTCTTTTTCTTTCTTCCCTGCCAATATGTCTTATTTCTGCAACAATGAAACTGTGCTTTCTGTCCTCTCAGAGAAAATTATGCATGTTGATGATTTTAAAGAACATGGAATCGATTTTACAAAGTTGTTCTCTTCATAAAATCTGGAACATTGCGTAAACCTTCTAGATGGATCAATCTATCCTTTATTTTATTTTGTTTGTATGTGGAGAGGTTTTTCCCGACTTTGCTGAGGAGTTTGCAAGTGAACTTCAAGACATATGGGTTTGTTTTGAAAAAAATGAAAGAAAAAAACACATAAAATTTAACGGGAGCGTGTATACTAGTATATAAAAAAATTAATGGGACACTCTTCTTTGGGTGTGGATGCTTGAAGGTCAAACATTTAAACATTTCCTCAAATATTATTATTGAGACATTAAACATGGATGAGAAAAAATTTCGTTTCCCAATGCCACCGCCCACGTGCAAAGTGACGGTAGTGCAGGAAAATGAAAACTAGCAGCCACATTGCATAATTATTGAAGGTCTGAAAAGGCTACTCTAAACTTTATAGGGCATCATTTTACTTCACCAAGTATAAGTAGTAGTACTCATTACATCAAAATATTTTGTAGGAGACTATTGCTTAACAAATCCAAATTCATTTCACATTTTTCAATATTTTTTTTACCCAACAGCATACTGCAGCGACATCTATACCATCCAATTTCACATTTCCCAATTATTTATACTACTAGTACAAATCAACTATATTTTCTAAATACATATAACTTTTACAATGTATATTCCAAAATTTACACTATTTTATGAGTGAGTAGGTCCATATTTATTTATACTAAAAATAAAAGATTACTACTTAATTTAAAACTAATTTCCAAAGTATTTGGTGCCCTTGAAGCACGAATATCGAAATAATAAGTACCATAAATATTGATACACTTTAAGAAGTTGAAATAGAAAGGAATATTTCAATTTATTACTCCCTCCGGTGCCAGTCTTTTTTGTGAGAATATCCATACATGTTCTGACACAGTGGCATTGAAGAATGTGAAATCACTTTAAACATAACACTGATGTCGATGCTCATCGTTCAATACAATTTGTTTAGTATATATGTTAGTATTTCTAACCCTCGCAACAACAACACCTTTCAACTCTGCGTGGATAGTACTACTTCTCACAACATGTAAGTTCCAACAATAATATTTTTTTCATTCTTTTAAGTTGATCTTACTGGTTGATTAGAACCTGAGGAGTGGCCGGAAGATGATCTGCAGTCGGACTGTGAAGTCAAGGAGAAAGGGGGATTGTATCTGCAAGGTACTTCGACGATCAAGTAAGAGTATGGACAAAGAAGTACAAGCAAAGTAATAGGTGATGAATGGTGAATATTCGATATCTGTCCCTCACAGGTGTGAGGGTTTATATAATGCCTCTAACGCGTGACCATTGGTTCCTGATTTCACGCCTAGATATGCGGGTCCGTGAAATTAGTAACTGCCAGGACTTGGTCAAATCAGGCAGATGTGCCTGTAATTAGCCGTTGGTATCGAGGAGGGGGTTAGTTACGGGAATCTCTTTGGTCGATTTCTGGTGGCTTGTACAACATTGATGTCGGGCAGGTTGAGAGGACGCTTGTCGATGATCTTGGGCCAGTGCTGAACTGGGAGGGCAACGACTGTCGTTTCTTGATAGGTAATAGACATTCTGGGTTATGGCTGTGCAGGTTGTGCCAAAGGAGATCTCTTAGATTGGGTCCAGTTAAGTTGTCGGGCCAGTCCAGAACAGTAGCCCCCCCAAGTCATTGCTTCTGGGCACAGGAGTTATGACTTTAACATCTGCTCGACGGAGGGGACGTGTCTAATGGGGAAATGAGTATTGCCCGTTGAGCATTGCAGGGAGGCGAGACGTTGGTCGTTAGAACTTTCGAATTTGAAGAGGTGGCGTGTTTTAGGAAGCGTGCTAGCGAAGCGGCACAATGATGGCCTAGGGTTAGGGTGTAATGATGACAACCCTAGGGTTCCCCAGGCGCGTGTTTTGTACGCGCGGATTATCTCAGTTATAAATACGAGAGGGACAGGGCATTTAGTATTTTTCATATTCTCTCTCAACTACTCGTATTAGCTCGACAATCGTTCATCTGTGTTTGTTGAGTTTCTTTGCTCGCAGCTGCTAGCTTCCATCTTTTCTTCTATTACTGGTAAGTTTCTGACCTTCCATTGTTGTTTGCTTTCGTACTTTTGTTTTTTCCTTTCTAGAGATGCATGTAGTTAGGATTTAGGGTTCCATTAGGCAGGACGTCATTGGAGACTGTTGGTAGTGGATGATGTTTCTATGATTTAGAATCGTCAGAGCCACCGTGGGGTCTCCTCGGGGACCTCGTGGTGCACCGTAGGTGGCTCATTAGGGCTTAGGGATTTTTCTGTAATTCATGCTCGTTAGTGTGCCTTAATGAGGGTTCTAGTCAGGGATATGATCCTCGTTTCCCAGTGCCCTTTCGCTTGTTTAGCGGTGGAAGGGTGGTTCTAGAATTGATGTTAAGCTCATCTTTTTCCTTTGCTTTTCAGGTTCCATGGATGATACTACTTGGTTCATTATTTCGAGTGAATCTACACAGTTTTTTGGGAGTTCCTCGGACGAGACAAATAGCTCGTCAAGCATCTTGGGAATCTCCAGGGATGTGCAGAACTAGATAGGACAGCAAATGGGGGAGCCTGGCATGGGGGCAACTTTTGCCGACCAGGGCAGCTTGTTTCCTCCTGGAGATGAGGAGAATCCCCGGGATTGGGTCGAGAACAACCCCTGGGACTGGAGATGAGGAGGATGTCTTTACGGACGTATACACTCATGAGGAGGGGGCTCTGGAGGAATGGTCGTTATACATTCTTGGGAAGGAGAGCAGGATCTGCTCGAAGTATGATAGGAGGAGGATCCCAATGTACGACATCATTTTTCGTGAGATGGGTCTTCGCCTCCCCTTCTCTGACTTCGAGGTGGCCGCTTTCAGGCATTTGTGTGTGGCTCCTTCTTAATTGCACCTGAACGGTATCACATTCATGTGAGTGTTCGAGATAGTTTACGATCATCTCAAGATAGGGGACACCATTCCACTATTTTTCTACTTCTTCCACATTCAGAGGAGTAAGGTCGACGAAAAGTGGGGATGGGTGTTGGCTGAAGATTTTGATAATGTTATTTAGAAGCCAAAAGAGTTAAACGTTCTGATCGAAATGGAATTAAACGCCATATTTCGAAGTTACAGAAGCAGTGTTTCGAATAAGTGTGTCAAAGCTTGAAGCTTCGAGCGGCAATTATGGGAACTTATCTAAAGGAGTCTCGAAACAACAACGAGGCTATGTTTGGGAAAAGCGCTCGAAACGGAGAAACACCAAAGCATTTAAAATTCAAATGAAAGCGGGACTTTCAAAGTTTGAAAGTTATGTGTTGGAGCATTTGGGGACACGTGGAAAGATGAAAGAAGCATTGTCCTGCATGTTCGAAACGTGGCATAATCCTATAGCGAGACCGTTAGGGTCGAATTAGTATAAATAGAAGTCTTAGTATTAGGATTTCAGTGTGTCATATCTATTATACAAAATACTCAATAACATTCAAACTACCACATGGAAAGGGAAACGAATGCAAGAGAAATGTATGTATGATAGCACCATGTATTTCTGATTTAATGAAAACCTTTTACCATTTCCAGTACTTTCCTTTATTCTTTTTGTCAAACAACATTTACAAGTTTTCTTATTTACAGTCCTTTCACTTCGAAGTCTCTTCCTCAAAGTTTTACGTTTTATTGTTTTCTTTATATTTCGAGCACTTTATATTTCAGAAGACTATCACATTTTCCATACCTTTACCTTCAAGTTTTGTCTTTCGAATGCATACTTTTACTTAAAATCATTTACAGATTTCTTGCATTAAACGCTTTCTTCACATTTTTAAACTTCTACATTCCAGAAACCTTTTATGTTAAACATTTTGTAAGTCGAAACCATTTACTTCATTTTCATGCAGTTTTATATGTCTTTACAATTAGCATTACAATTAGCATTTATTCGTACAACTTAGTTTTCATATACATTTTGATTACATCTTTAAGACTCTTAGAGAGAGAGATCGAAATAAGCCAAACACTCATACAATATCAACTATGAATATCTGTTTGATTGTGAGAGTAACCTTAATATCCAAGGAGTCCTAGGATCAATCTAGTCGATCCTGTGAGTTACCAGAGGGATTGAATAACAGTGAGAAAGATTATTCGATAGTTTGGAAGACTAGCGGTTGTTTACCAGAAATCACTGGAAACAAATTGGCACGCCCAGTGGGACCAATAATTGGATATCAGAATTAAGGATTGTTAAGACGTAACCATCACAAAAAAAAAACGTTGGAACTTGAGAAGTTTGTTGTTTTATGAACCTAAGAAGTGGTAAGATAACCAACAGCAACCAACCTTTATCCAGAAGAAAACGTTTGGACAAAATGTCTAATTCAGACAATCAACAAGGAGACCAAAGTGGCCCACACGCAACAGGCACTAACGCGTCCATTTCGAGCGGAACATCTAATGTAATCCCTTCGAATGCACAGTCTGTTGCATCTTCGACCAGTAACATAGCCACCAATGGAGTAAGTGGCATATCAACTAATAGTTTGATCTTAGGAAATACTGGAACTATGGGCTACCCTGGGGGATTCGTTCCACCATCAGGGACACAATCCCATTTCGCCACCCCATTAACTAGACCACCGGGTTTCGATGGGAACAGAATCAGAAATTCCTCTTATGGAATGCCAACATCTTTTATGGCAGGTTTACACAATTCCACATCGAATTCATCTCCACAACTAGGGTCTGGGTCTGGGGCGAATCAGTTTATGACAAATAACCAAGGGTCGGTGGGTTATAGCACATTGCCTATCCTAACCACAGATAACCAGTTGGCTTTTAGGCAATTGATGGATGACAGTAACCATAATATGATAGGGGTATTAGCGCAAACCATGCAGGAGATATTTGCCCCAATAGTGCAGAATGTGACTGTGACGAACAGGGAAAACGCTGACAATATGAGTCGAATAGCAGATTTCTTTACTCCTCCAGAAAGGCGTAGGCAGAACCAGGCGGGATTTCGAACAAACATGTCTGTTATAGAACAAATTGCTAACGACCCAATTTATAGGCCACCCAGGGAAGAAGTTAACTTAGGGGCCAGGGCACCAAGGTTAGAAGCCCCAATAATCCCAGGTCCACAAAGGGAAGTTATGGAACCAGGAGCAAGGGTCGAAAGGCCAGAAGCCCCAGAATTTCGAGAAGAACAACCTATGGGGGTTGTTTTGGTTGGTCGAAATCAAGATGTCGATGCCGTCGTTCATAGGATTCGAAACGATAACATCTTGGCAGAAAACAACCTAACCACCATGATAGAGAGGGTCATGGCCCAGAATGGCCTCAACACAGGAATGAGGAGGCCTAATTACGCTTCTCCTATATTAGATTGCATAATGCATACTGATTTACCAAGGGGATATAAAGTCCCTAAATTTACAAAGTTCGCTGGGGATACTAATGAGTCAACAGTCGAACACATAGCGAGATATCTGACCGAAGCGGGAGATATAGCCAATAATGAAGATCTCCGGATCAAATACTTCCCAAGTTCCTTGACAAAAAACGCATTCACATGGTTTACCACTTTGCCCCCTGGGTCCATTGACACTTGGGCTCTCTTAGAGAGATTATTCCATGAACAATTTTACATGGGACAATCGAAAATAAGTTTGAAGGAACTGGCCAGTGTTAAGAGAAAGTTCACCGAACCCGTAGATGATTATTTGAATAGATTTAGGTTGTTGAAATCCAGATGTTACACAGTAGTGCCTGAACATGAGTTAGTCGAAATGGCCGCTGGTGGCTTGGATTATTCTATTCGAAAGAAACTAGACACTCAGTATTTGAGGGATATGGCTCAGTTAGCCGATAGGGTTCGACAGGTCGAAAGACTAAAGGCCGAAAAAGCCAGAGTCTTTAAGAATAGCAAGAAAGAAAGGATTTCTTATGTTGGGATTGAGGAAGTAGAAGAATATCCTGAATTCGAATTCGAAGAGGTCGAAATCGACCTCGCTGAATTAAAACAGGCCCCGCCTTACTCCTGCAAAATGTTAGTTCCCACAAAAGGGAAAGATATTGTTGAAAATGAGAAAAGTGACAAATTTCCAAAGAAGGTTTATACCTTCGACGTCACTAAATGTGACGAAATTTTTGACTTACTTGTCAAAGATGGCCAACTAATTGTGCCATCAAATGTCAAAATACCTCCTTTGGATCAGAGAAAGAAGAGGGGATTTTGCAAATATCATAGTTTCCTGGGCCACAAGACCTCACAATGTTTTCTTTTCAGGGACTTGATTCAAAACGCGATCAAAGATGGCAGACTAAAGTTTGCTGATAAGGCGAAGATGAAAGTGGACGAAGACCCCTTGGACGTCGCAGACACCAACTACTCCGAGCCTGCATGCATTGGAGAGGTCAACATGGTGGAAACTGATCGAAGCGACGCCCTAACAGAAGAGAAAGGGACTGGAGTTGAAAACTGGGTGATGGTCGAAGTCAGCGAGGAGGTCACTGAAGACATCCAGAATACGCCAGAGACTTCGATTGCTGCACCTGTGGTTGTTGCAGGAGAAACCCAGGCTACTGAAGGCCAAGGGAATCAAAACGAAGGATTAACACAAGTCACTGAAGGCTTGAGGCTGGAATTGGAGAAAGTCCAAATCACGCAGCCAATTCCCCCTCAGAAGGAGATATGGGACACTCTAGGGGAACCCAGTGGAAAATTTGACTATCTGGTCAAATATTCTGCCCCAGAGAGTTCGAAGGTTCAGATTGAGGATATAAAGCCCATAGGATGGGGTGATGATGAAGCTAAAGAGGGGGATGTGGAAATAAATATGGTGGATATGGAAAGACCTCGCTCTGAGATGGAGGAAGTGGAAAAGTACTTAGAAAAAGAAAAGTACAGAATGGGGGATAGTCACACTGGAGATGCTAGTCTCAAAGATTATCTCATGACATGCCACAAAGGAGATCCAGACATGATATTGTGCCCTAGGTGCAGCATCCTCTGCAACCAAAGAATTGCTGCGAATTTCGAAAGGGTACAGAGGGCTCGAACTGGCAACAATTGGCGCCAGGATAACTAGCTTTTTAGGTGTTATCCTAAGGCTGGGGAAAGTTTGCTGGAGTTTGTGTTTCGTTGCTACAAAGGGGAAACCAAGTGCTTGATTTGCCCAAGGTGTTCTGCTGTGTATGACCAAAGCATGGCCAGGGCCTTCGAAACGATTCCCTTCGCCCCTTGCTGGAACCATCAAGAAACTGCCCAGATGGGCCCACGTTTCGACAGCAGATACAAACAGCGAAGGCCTGATAGCCCTCACCCCAAAGTTGCTCGAAGAGTGACTTTCAAACTCCCTGCTGAAGTGCCAACCGATAGATGGTTACAAGTCAGAAATGACAAAGGCAAAGATAGATGGAGAAATGCTGAACGAAATGCACGCCATGCTGTGACATACAGGAGGCAATTCAACACACAAAAAAGGGAGGAAGTGAGATTAGAAAATTACAAAGGAAGGAACCCCATGTCAAGATCCCAGTGGCGCAGACAGCAAAGGATTCGAAAGGCTGAGAGAGAAGCTGTGGCAAACAAATGGGATACTTCAACGAAAATACAAGGTGAATCTAGCACCAACAAACCAAAAAATCAAACTGAAGATAAACCTCCAGTCAATAGGAGGCTCTTCTCTGAAGAACAACGCGATGAACCAAAGGAATACACTCCAGGCCCGGAGGAGGACGAAGATATGATAACAGATAACTTCGAATCGGAGGGGGAGTCTTCATTCAACTTGAACTGTAACGTGGTGTCTGTGCTTCCCTGCGAATTCGGGCAGGAAACCGAAATCAACGAATATGAGGAGGAAGACACCACAGATTTGATGAAACACAGGCCCGTGTGCTACTACGTGATGGACAATGGGGCTGTTGAGGAACAAAATGCGTTCTTCGAACGCCCAGAACCTGCAATGAAGAACCATCTCAAACCACTTTTCATTCGGGCGAAAGTTGGTATCCATGGTGTGAACAAAGTTCTAGTGGATGGGGGTGCTGCAGTCAATTTGATACCCCATTTCATGCTCAAAAGATTAGAGATCCGCGAAGGAGATATCAAACCCCATAATATGGTTCTGTCCAATTATGAGGGAAAAGTGGGCAAAACACTGGGGGTGGTCCAGTTGGAATTGACAATAGGCTCAAGCTGTAGGCCCACCATGTTTATGGTGATCGAAGCTAAGGCCAACTATAACCTGCTGCTGGGAAGAGAGTGGATCCATGGCGTGGGGGCAGTTCCTTCGTCAATGCATCAGCGACTAGTTCTGTGGAGAGATGATGGAATCGTGGAAAACATCGAAGCAGATCAGAGTTACTTCATGTCAACTGTCAATTTAGTTGACAAAAGGGACTATGATAAAAACCTGGCAAAGATTGCTCCATGTGTTCCAAATGATGAGATGAATGAAACTAGAAACGCCCACTACTACATGACACTTCGTCATGACGGCCTTTACTGGGATAGAACAATAATCAGTGAAGAAGAGGAAGTTGAAAGCACTATACAAAAACGGCCAGCAGGCTGGGACTTCGACAACCTTAGCCATGACTGAGTCTACCTTTTTCGAAAGGATTTCGGCCTATATGGCTGAGAACGAATCAAAAGCGGCCTTAGAGGCTGAAATAAATAAATCAACTATAAAGACGAACGAAGTTAGTGGGGGGGGGGGGGGGGTTCGAAAGGCTCACCCATCAAAGAATTTGAGATGGATCAAAGGTTGGATGCCATCTATGATAAAGAACCCTTAGGCTTCGAAAGGGACCCCATAAACTCAGGTGTCAAAATGGTGGCACAGGATCCGCTCGAAGAAGTCAACTTAGGGGATGAAAAAACGAAAAGAGTAACTTACATAAGTGCTAAACTTAGCCCAAGCCTCAAGAAGAAAGTGATCGAAGTCCTTAAGGAAAACAAAGATTGCTTCGCATGGGATTATGATGAGATGCCTGGCTTAAAGAGGGAATTGGTCGAACACAGACTGCCAATCAAAGATGGCAAGAGGCCCATCAAACAAACTCCCAGAAGGTTCGCACCAGCAGTCCTCACAAAAATTAAAGCTGAGATCGAAAGGTTGCTGCGCTGCAAATTCATCAGAACAACAAGGTACGTCGAATGGTTAGCAAACATAGTACCCGTTATTAAGAAGAATGGTTCTTTAAGAATTTGCATAGATTTTAGGGATTTAAACACTGCAACCCCTAAGGATGAATATTCCATGCCCGTGGCAGAAATGCTAGTAGATTCTGCTGCAGGGTTCGAATACTTGAGTATGTTAGATGGATACTCTGGGTATAACCAGATTTTCATTGCTGAAGAAGATGTTGCAAAAACAGCATTTCGTTGCCCAGGAGCCTTAGGCACCTACGAATGGGTGGTGATGCCTTTTGGTTTAAAGAATGCTGGGGCAACTTATCAAAGGGCAATGAATTCAATTTTTCATGATTTCATTGAAACCTTCATGCAGGTGTATATTGACGATATAGTCATCAAATCTATATCTGCAGAAACACATTTGCATCATTTAAGCCAATCATTCGAGCGAATGAGAAAACATGGCTTAAAGATGAATCCCCTTAAATGTGCATTTTTTGTGCAGGCTGGAGATTTTCTTGGTTTTGTGGTCCACAAGAAAGGGATCGAAATCAACCAGAACAAAACCAAAGCCATAATGGAGACGAAAGCACCTGTGTCAAAAAGGGAGTTGCAATCTCTGCTAGGGAAAATTAACTTCCTCAGAAGATTTATCTCGAACCTGAGTGGAAGAACCCAAGCTTTCTCTCCGTTACTTCGTCTGAAGCAAGGTCAAGCCTTCGAATGGAACGAAGCTCACCAGGAGGCGTTTGACAGAATAAAAGAATATCTTTCTCAGCCTCCTATTTTGTCTCCACCATCATGGGGGAAGCCCATGAGATTGTACATATCTGCCTCTGAAGTTAGTATAGGTAGTATGCTAGCACAAGAGGATAGCAATGGCGTCGAAAGAGCCATATACTATTTAAGTAGAGTGCTAAATGATGTAGAGACCAGATATAGCAATTTAGAAAAGCTATGTCTCTGTTTGTATTTCTCTTGTATGAAACTCAAGTATTATATAAAACCTGTTGATGTTTATGTTTCATCTCACTTCGATGTCATTAAACATATGCTTTCAAAACCAATAATGCATAGCAGAGTTGGCAAGTGGGCTTTAGCCTTAACAGAATATTCATTGACTTTCATGCCTTTAAAAGCTATGAAAGGTCAAGTGATTTCTGATTTCATTGTGGATCATTCGTTGGTTGAGCAGACAAGCATGAGTTACGTCGAAATGCAACCATGGAAATTGTACTTTGATGGTTCAACCCACAGGAATGGAAGTGGTGTTGGAGTCCTTCTAATTTCTCCTGAAGGAATTCCAACAAAATTCAAGTATAAATTAGATGGTCCTCGTTGTTCGAACAACGAAGCTGAGTATGAAGCGCTCATTGTTGGACTTGAAGCTTTGTTAGAATTGGGGGCAACCAGAGTCGAAATTAAAGGAGACTCTGAATTGGTGGTCAAACAAATCACAAAGGAATACAAGTGCATAAAGGAAAATTTAATGGTATACTTCGTCATAGTCAATAGGCTATTAAGGAAATTTGAATACATGGATATTCAACACATACCAAGAATAGAGAACCAAGAAGCAAATGACTTAGCGCAGTTGGCTTCAGGTTATAAAGTGTCTACTAAGAACTTTAAGGATTTGGTCGAATTAAGGGGAAGAGTTATGGCTACTAGATTCACACCATCGGATCTGGAAAGTATGAGATTGGGATATGCTGAGAAACAGGGATTCAAAATACTAGCCATAAATACTTTTTCAGATGCAGATTGGCGAAGTCCATTGAAGAGTTATTTAGCAGACTCAACTCTAAAGGTGGACAGAAAAACAAAATATAGAGCATTGTCATATCTCCTCATGGGGAACGAATTGTTCAAAAAGACCCAAGAGGGTGTATTATTGAAATGCCTAGGAGAGAGTGAGGCATATTTAGCATTGTCTGAAGTCCATAATGGGGCATGTGGGGCACACCAAGCAGGCCATAAAATGAAATGGTTGCTATTTCGATACGGTTTGTATTGGCCTAGCATGCTCAAAGATTGCATAGACTTTGCTAAAGGATGTGAGGAATGTCAGAAACATGCAGGAATTCAACATGCCCCTGCAAGTGAGCTGCATTCGATCATCAAACCATGGCCATTTAGAGGATGGGCATTGGATTTGATAGGAGAAATAAATCCTGCTTCGTCCAAAGGACAGAAATACATCTTGGTGGGAGTAGATTATTTTACCAAATGGATCGAAGCTATACCTCTGGTAGTTGCTGATCAAGAGGCAATTATTGAATTTATACAAAAGCACATTATCTATAGGTTTGGATTGCCAGAAAGCATAACTACAGACCAAGGCTCTGTATTTACTGGTAGAAAGATGCAAGGATTTGCCCAAGAAATGGGGTTTAGATTGTTAACATCAACACCATATTATGCTCAAGCAAACGGACAAGTCGAAGCAGCAAATAAAGTAATAATAGGATTAATCAAGAAGCATATTGGCAAGAGGCCAAGAAATTAGCACAAAACTCTGGACCAAGTGTTATGGGCTTGTAGAACATCTCCTAAGGAAGCTACTAACACTACGCCTTTCCAACTTACATTTGGTCATGATGCAGTGTTACCAGTAGAAATTCATCTGCAATCAGTTCGAATTCAGAGACAAAACGAAATCCCAACTGCATTATATTGGGAAATGATGATGAATGAATTAGTTGAGTTGGACGAAATTAGATTACATGCATTGGAAATTTTGATGAGGCAAAAAGAAAGAGTGGCCAGAACATACAATAAAAGGGTGAAGAAAAAAGTATTCATTATTAATGACTTGGTTTGGAGAGTCATATTGCCTATGGATAAGAAGAATAAAGCGTTAGGTAAATGGTCACCTCATTGGGAAGGACCTTTTCGAATATTAAAAGTGTTCTCAAACAATGCATACGAAGTCGAAGAGCTCTTGGATGATAAACGTGTCCTAAAGGTTAATGGGAAATATTTAAAGAAATATAAGCCAAGCCTGCGGGAGATTCGAATAGTAACAACGTAAACAAAATATTATAAAAAGCCAAGATGGCAAGATAGAATGCCAAAATGGCGTTGTTCGAATATTACATGTAAGAAACCAAAATTATAGTCAAGTAAACATCAAAATCTAGAAATAAGCATTATTTTTCAATCGATTAAAGGTGCTTCGAAATGTCTCAAGTTTCTGCTGAGCGAACCTCCTGGCTCCTTCCAAGGTTGCCACTTCTCCTTTAAGTTGTTCTGCAGTCTCCATTTCTGCAAGCCCCTGGTTGAGAAGCTCTTCGAATTGGTTACCTGCAGGATTGGTTTCGAAGGCTAGTTGTTGTTCCTTAGCCTCCTTAACTTTCTGCTGAAGTTCCAGAATCTGCCTTTCCCAAATAAGAATGGACTCAGCTCGAGCCTCATATTCAGTTTTCGCCTGCTTCAGATGCATGGCTTGATCCTCAGCTTCTTGAGAGAGTTTCGAAGCTTGTTCATAAGCGGCATCCATGGCAATGCGTTTCTCTTGAACCTTCTTGGCAGCAGATTCGTCTTGGAGAAGGTAGCCAGTTACGTTGTCCAGCAAATTCTGAAGATCAAACAAGAGAGTACTAACTGGCAAGGAGCAGGTGGAAAGATTGACCTTTGTGAGCAGCTCCTTCATAGTATAGCAAGCAGTACTATCTTGCTTAAGCACTTCGAATATATCCACATTGAGAATAGTTCTCCTAATTTTGTTAAGAAGAACAACTCTTTCATCTGTGGGAAGAGGATAGTTGGTTGAACTTGTGCCAGCCCTAGCGAGTGGGACGTCCCTCTGAGCCAACTTTGCCTTCATGTACCCAATAGGGTCATTTCGTCTCAGAAGTGCCAGTTCCTCGTCAGTCATTCGAGACAGAGAGGATTGGGGGAGTTCCACGCGTAGGGGAACCACGTTTGTGTCAACCTCTAGGGGTTCGTTGATTGCATTACCATCCCCCTCATTCGCTTCATGCTCTTGGTCTTCTTCATCCTCGTCCAAGTCTACCACTTCGATACCACCCCTTTCGCTGCTATTTGCGTTAGACTCCGTCCCAGCAGTCGAACCGTCATTGACGTTTTCCTCGTCATTGGCATTTTCCTCCTCAGATTCTTCGTCTGCAGATTCTTCGGCTCCTTGCCCAGAATCAGCTTTCTCTTCTTCAGTTTGAGTGTCCTTTGGGTCCTCTTGAAGAGTTTCAAGAGGGGACTTTTGAAGAGAAGCCCTTTGCGAATCCTCTGTAGACGTTTGAAGTATTGTTTCGTTCACCTCTTTCAGAGGAATTGAGGTACCTTGATCATCCTGCTGTTCAGAAGTTCCAGCCAGAACCGCCACATTGGAGGAACCTTTGTTTTGGACCAAGTTGCTGGAATCTCTTTGAGGAGAGGAGTTGAGCGGAGCAGCAGCTCTGGATGGTGAGGTCGAAATGGTGGAAGTGGGATTCAAAATGTTCTGCAAGGAACAGCAGAATGTTAAAGAAAAACATTCACCAAGGTAATAAGAAGTTAGTATTGGAAACAATTTTTAGAAGTTCGATTTACCTGTGGACCCTCAGAGGAGAGGTTACTAGCTATACGTTCCAACGGTGGGTTGGAGGTCGAAGGTGGATTTTTGGATTTAGGTAAGGGAGCAGCATCCCTGGAATCGAGTCCAGAGACACTAGTCGGAACAGTGCTTTTAGAAGTATCTTTCTTTAGCTTCTTCTTCGAAGCAGTATTTAAGTTTCCTCCAGCCTTGGGGTCTTCCCCAGTGGTGCTTGATTTCCATTTCTTGGGAGTAGTAGGAGGAAGCTTGTTGGTCTGAAAGAATTTTAACGAAAAGTTAGATATAAAACCATAAAGCTTGAGTGATTTCGAAACGTCAAGGCTAAGTGATTACCGTTGGAATTGGAGCACTTGTTGTTGTTGGCATTGTTGTTGTTGTTGTAGTTGCAGCAGTAGTAGTTGTTTCGGGTGGAGTAGCTTTTTCAGTAGTTTCGATGGAGGCTTGAGAGGCACTCCCTTCCTTCGATTTCGAGGCAGCTGTCTTTATCCTGATAGCTGAAAATCAAAACAATTAAAGCAAAGGTTAAAGATATAGAAAATAAAAGACATTTGGGATTTTCCCAAGCATTCGCACCTGTGCCTTGATCAGATTTAATTGACATGGCAGAAAGGTCGTATCGAAGGTGTCCTGGGAAATCATGAAGCCAGTATCGAGCCCATGTCACAGTCTCAGATGGCTTTGGTTTCCTTTGAAGGTATTTGAACATCTCTTTGCAAGTAAACCACCATGGATATGGGGGAAACCAAGCCAGAGCCAGTTCTGAGGTAGGTAATCTGGGAAATTTAGGTGGATGCATTTCGAATGCCAACCTATACCTATCCTCAGGTGACAGCCCTGAAGGAAGTTTTAGCTTAGAAACTTTTTGTTTAAATTTTTCCTTCAAGGTCTCAGCTTCTTGATGCACAGTGGAGTCCAAGCGCATGGGGTCGTAAATGGTTTCAAAATAATTTTGAAAAGCTTTAATCTCTTTGGCATGAGTAAACATACCTTTCTTTGCTGGTACCTGCACATCGAAGGCATCAATTAGTTTCTGTCGAATTGTAAGTGTATCGAACATATAAGTTTGATAAAACTTAATCCACCACTCCAGAAATCCTTTAGCCGCGAGATGTGTAGGTTCGAAGGCTATCAGCTCAAATTGGGCAAAGCCTTGATATTGTTCTTGCTGGATTTTGGCTTCCCTTGCCTTGAAAGTTCGTCCAGAAGTGATGGCGCTCTCAGTTTGGAACAAAGGTTCAGGAATCAGTTGGCATAAGCCAAACTGCCTCGAAACGAAATTTGGTTGGTAGGCAAAGAGAAGAATTTGGTTCTTGGCTGGGGTTATCCTTGAAGAGATGAGTCTAGGCAGCAAGAAAGCTCTCCATACATCCTGAATCTCCTTGTTCTTGATGGCTTCTGAAAGAGCCATGGTGAACCAAGAAGGTCCATGAGCCCTCGAAGCAAAAGGCGCCATGCTCTCTTCGAACTTGTGCCTTTTGGAGAATATCATGATGTACTTCGAGAATTGAACTTTGAAGTCATCTTTGTCATCATTAGGAGTTAGTCTTCGAAGCATAGTGCCTTCGACTATCCTATCACTTATCTCAGAATCTTGCTCATCAATGGTATTGGCGGTTGATAAGGAAGGTTCGAACATGGCATTTAGCCATAGTTGGAGTAACCAAAATGGGCCAGCCAATAAAATGTTTTTTGAGGTGTGGGATTTGAGGCTCGAAACAGCTGACCTCAGGCTTTCATAGAGCTCAACTAAGAGTAATTCACTTAGGCACACTTTTCGATTTTCATGTAAATCCCTAGCTAGAGGAATGAACCTACTAGCTACCTGCAGGGATCTACTGCAGAAAACGTATCTTGACAACCACAGGGTTATAAAAGCAATGTGCTCTACGTCAGACACATTGTCCCCTTCAGCATGATAATGACTGATAAATTTGGAAAAGCTAGCTAACTTGACTTCGAAGTCAATTATGCTTGAGTGCTCTTCATTGTCAGGAACATAAGTTTCTCCCACTGGCGATAGCCCAGTAATGGCCGCTATATCAAAGAAGTTTGGGGTGATCATTCCACCTGGGAGATGGAAAGTGTTGTAGGTACTGTCCCAGAAATAAAGGGACGCGAATAGCAGAGGATGGCTGTAGGTGAATCCAGGTTTCGATAGCTTAATCAGGTTATAAATGCCTAATTCTTCCCATTGCTGGGATTTCTTGGCTTCTACTTTTGTGAACCAATTTTGATAAGCAATATCAGAAGTAGGGCAGGATCGAAATGGTTTAAAATTGCTTTTTATATAATCCAAAACAAAGGGGTCCTTGGGAGGAACGGTTGGGGTTTCTACGGTATTTGAACTAGGAGATTCTACTGCCCTAGGGGCATCCATTTTGTTGAATAAAGGTTTGAAGCTATAACAGACGGGAAAAATTGTCCTGGTGTCCTTTAATATTTCAAAAACTGTAAGAGGGCCATTTAAGGCTAACCTCTTACCAGCAACGTGGGTAGGAATGAGTACCTGTGATGCGTACAACATTTCTTTTTCTTTGGAAATCATTTGAGGAGCAAGAGCAGATTGGCCTTGAATGGTGATGATTTTACTCTCCATGGTAGCTCCTGTAGTTTTTCCTTTCTTCTTGGAGACTTTCTTGAGTTGGGATGAAGTAGAAGAAGACATTTTGAGGGATGTTGAAAGCTTAGATTGTTTTGTGAGAGAAGGAGGGTAAAAATTCAGAGTATGAAAGATTTAGAGTGTGAAAAGAAAATAAGAAGATTAAGTTGATGTTTTATAATGGGGAAGTTTAAGCATCCACCGAATAGAGGTGTGATACGTGGAGATCATGGGTTGGTGTGATGAAGAGGTGGCGTGAAAATTAACATAGGTAATAGGCGTGATTAAAAAAGATAATCATTACTTATAACTGCGCCACGCTGTGAAGTGACTCCGGGCGGTTAAGGAATCCAAAAGGTGTTATGATTGATGTGACTGGAGTCAAATGCATTAAATGTTACGATGGTTCGAAAGTCCTATCAAAATCTTGTGTAGATGTTTAAAATAGGTATTTCTCAGAGGAATCGAAATACATATTTTAAAAGGGCAAAAGAGTTAAACGTTCTGATCGAAATGGAATTAAACGCCATATTTCGAAGTTACAGAAGCAGTGTTTCGAATAAGTGTGTCAAAGCTTGAAGCTTCGAGCGGCAATTATGGGAACTTATCTAAAGGAGTCTCGAAACAACAGCGAGGCTATGTTTGGGAAAAGCGCTCGAAACGGAGAAACACCAAAGCATTTAAAATTCAAATGAAAGCGGGACTTTCAAAGTTTGAAAGTTATGTGTTGGAGCATTTGGGGACACGTGGAAAGATGAAAGAAGCATTGTCCTGCATGTTCGAAACGTGGCATAATCCTATAGCGAGACCGTTAGGGTCGAATTAGTATAAATAGAAGTCTTAGTATTAGGATTTCAGTGTGTCATATCTATTATACAAAATACTCAATAACATTCAAACTACCACATGGAAAGGGAAACGAATGCAAGAGAAATGTATGTATGATAGCACCATGTATTTCTGATTTAATGAAAACCTTTTACCATTTCCAGTACTTTCCTTTATTCTTTTTGTCAAACAACATTTACAAGTTTTCTTATTTACAGTCCTTTCACTTCGAAGTCTCTTCCTCAAAGTTTTACGTTTTATTGTTTTCTTTATATTTCGAGCACTTTATATTTCAGAAGACTATCACATTTTCCATACCTTTACCTTCAAGTTTTGTCTTTCGAATGCATACTTTTACTTAAAATCATTTACAGATTTCTTGCATTAAACGCTTTCTTCACATTTTTAAACTTCTACATTCCAGAAACCTTTTATGTTAAACATTTTGTAAGTCGAAACCATTTACTTCATTTTCATGCAGTTTTATATGTCTTTACAATTAGCATTACAATTAGCATTTATTCGTACGACTTAGTTTTCATATACATTTTGATTACATCTTTAAGACTCTTAGAGAGAGAGATCGAAATAAGCCAAACACTCATACAATATCAACTATGAATATCTGTTTGATTGTGAGAGTAACCTTAATATCCAAGGAGTCCTAGGATCAATCTAGTCGATCCTGTGAGTTACCAGAGGGATTGAATAACAGTGAGAAAGATTATTCGATAGTTTGGAAGACTAGCGGTTGTTTACCAGAAATCACTGGAAACAATGGGTTTCCCTGACCAAGGCGATGTTGAACATTTTTAGGAATGCGTCGTTGCTCAATGAGGATGGAACTCCCCGTTTAAACGAGCTAGAGGAGCCCACTGTGAAGCTGATTTATAAGTTCCCGTTCCAATGGACGAGGAAGCATTTTGAGAGGGAATTGGCATCCTATGTTTGGAGATAGAGGGAGCTCGGAGACGAGTATCTGGAGATTTTTGCTACTCTGACCATGTTCATGTCTCAAATCCCTCGGATCTAGCGAGTTGGTTGGGGAGGCAGGCCTATGTTAGATAAGAACGGGGAGCTCGTCTACGAGTTGTGCCTTATCAACGTCAAGGAGATTCTCGGAAGTGAGGACCCTATTAAATATTTGGGTATATATGTTTCTAATAGTAAGTGGTCGTCGTTTGTTTGACTCCTCATTTTACTGACTATGTTCTTTTTTGTTTGTTTTGCAGAAAGCATGAATCCTTCTCAGGAACATTTGGCCAAAAATCTTGTTGCCCGAGCGATATGCACAAACTGGTGTGGGGACAACTCCTGCCTCGGGGTCGGTCGGCTCATCCTTAGCTCAGGCCACAATCGCTCTCTCTCCCATTGTTGTTTCTTCAAAGGTGAAGAGACCGCGAGCCGAGGGGAGTGTCGACCTGACCAGGGAAATGGGGAAAGGGACATACTACCTGCCTCCTTTCTGGATGAAGAAGTCTTTTTTCGAGGGTGCAACTCTCCGTCTTCCTCGGGCCGAATCTCTCCTTCTCGAGGGGATGGGACTTCCGGAGAAGAGGGCAATGCTGGCACAAGATGCGGGTGGTTTAATGCAGATCTTGGAGATGGAGATTGCTTACACCGAGGGGAGTTCATCTCAGGAGGCAAAAATGAAGAATCTTCGGGCCAAGCTGGCTGCGAGCGAGAAGGCCTTGGTTGAGAAGGACAAAGCCCTGAAGTTGTCTGAGAAGGAATTAGGGAAGCTCACCGAGGAACGCAGGGTTCTTTTTCTCGAGAAAGAAGGCCTCGAGGGAAAGGTAACGACCCTAACTGCTGAGACTACGCCTGTTAAAGACGAGCTGGAGGATACTAAGGATCTGAAGACTCAGGCGGAGCTGGTTGCTCGTTTCCAGTTGGTCGTGGACGACACTCAGGCTACTTCAGAGGGGAGCTTTGAGAACGCCATGAATCAGATGCGTGTATTGAACCCTGGTGTTGAGCTCAACACCCCGGGAATAGGGGTCAACTACTATGTGGCTGCCCGCCAGATTCTGGTCCCTGATTATCTTAGAGATATTGTCACTCAACCGACCAGAGATCCTGCCCAACTGTCGCCTATTGTCGAAGGGGAAGCAGAAGGATGATTGTATGTTTATTTCGGCCCGCCTGTTGTATTTGTTGTATTTATTTCTCTGGGCTATTGCCCGTTTATGTAATACTCGCACAATATCAGCCCAAGTGCCCATTTTCTTTAAATTCAGGCCATTGGCCATTTGCTTTGAATATTTTACTTGTGTTTTTTACATTTTTGTTGACAAAATAGCCCATTTAGTACGTTTTTTATTTTTCTAAGAGTTTATAGCGGGGATGTGATGGTTTTGTATGTTCGTCAGTGCGGGGAAACTGATCAAATGACCAGGGTGAATACCGGGCGAAGGCCGGAACTCAGGTCTCATTTCGAAGGACCCGAGTTCGGTGGCAAGAACTTCCCGTCGTGATTCGGGTGTTCTACCATCGTGGCACAAGGACTATGGAGCTCGGTCGAGTTATCCATGTCGGGCTGAGGATGCACTTGTCAACAGAGTGGAGCCTCGCCCCTTCTGAATATTTTGGGTGCTATGCTCGTGCTTATGCATGCACGCGTGGTCGGGCCTGGGTGAGTTTGTCTTGTCGACCAAACTCCCCGACTGCTCAATGTTTTTAACTGTAATATTATTTTAGCTCTTTAGCGTTCCATGATCGAATGAGTTATTCCCCTTGTAAGTTTTCCAAGTAATACGCTTCAGTCCCCGTTTTCGCATGGATGCGATAAGGACCTTCCCAGTTCAATGCGAGCTTGCCCTCGCGATATTCTTTGCGATTTCTTTTTAGGACAAGGTTGTCGACCTCGAACTCTCGTCGTATGACCTTGGTGTCGTATCGCATGGATATTTCTTGTTTGAGTGAGGCCTCTCGTAGGGCCGCTCCTGTTATGATTTCTTCCACCAGATCCAGCTCTTCATGGAGGGAAACTTCATCCATCTCCTCATCAAGAGGTGCCTCGGTTCGCTTGGAAGGTTCCTCGATCTCCACGTGAATGACGGCCTCTGTCCTGTAGGCTAGTCGGAGCGAAGTCTCCTCGATGGATGAATGAGTAGTCGTTCGGTATCCCTAGAGCATACTGTGTATCTCCTTGACCCATCGCTTCTTGGTTTCGTCCAACCTTCACTTGAGGCCTCTTAGTATTAATTTGTTCACAGACTCGGCTTGGTCATTTGTTTGGGGATGCTCGACGAAGGCGAAGTGTTGGGTGGTGCCCAATTGGGCGACGAATTCTCGAAAGGTGTGGTCTGTGAAATAGGTCCCGTTGTCAGTGACTATCGCTTGTGGGATGCCAAAGCGAGCGAGGATATTTCTTTTATAGAAGCAGAGGATGTTTTGGGCAGTGATTTTGGCCAAAGCTTATGCTTCTATCCATTTGGTAAAGTAGTCGACCGCTATGATTAAGTATTTGTTCTGGTTGGTTCCGACCACGAATAGGCCAGGGAGATTTAGTCCCTACCAAGCGAATGGCCAAGGAGAGGAGAGGGATTTAAGCTCGTTCGGAGGAGCTAAATGCATGTCTTTGTCACTGGAATTTATTGCATTTATTCACGTGATCTTTCACGTCGTACTGCATGGTAGGCCAGTAGTATCCTGCCTGCAATGCTTTCCTCGTGAGGGATCTCTCGCCTAGATGTTAGCCACTGATGCCCTCGTGGATTTTGAGCAAGACACGCTCTTCCATGTTTTAGTCAACGCACTTGAGAAGTGGAATGGAAAAACCTCTTTTATAAAGCTTACCTTCGACTAAGACGTACGAGCAAGCTCTCCGCCTGACAATTGTCGCTTCTTTTGGGTCATCTGAGAGTTTTCCCTTAGTGAGGTAGTCGTGTACGGGGGTCATCCAACAACCGTTGTCCCTGATGGAGAATACTTCTAGGGTAGAGTATGACCTTTGGGTGCTCGGTCGAGGGAGTATCTCTTGTATCATAGATTTGTTTCCTCCCTTTCTCTCCGTGCTTGCTAACTTGGATAAGATATCTACGCGGGCATTGTGCTCGCGGGGAACGTGGTGTACATCGACAAACTTAAACTTCTTTTTCGTCTCCTGGGCCAAGGCCCAATATTCTGCGAGTTGGTCGTTTTTGACCTGATATTCGCCTCAGACTTGAGAGGCAACCAATTGAGAGCTGGTGAAGATTTTCACTTCCTCGGCTCCCAGATCTTCGGCTAGTCGTAAACCCGCGAGGAATGCCTCGTATTTGGCCTGATTGTTGGAGGTTGGAAAAGATAGGGCGAGGGATACTTTGATTAGGGTCCCTTCCTCGTTTTCCAGTATGATGCTCGTACCGCTTTAGTCGAGCTGGAGGCGCCATCGACGAAGATCGTCCAACAACGCGATCTGTCGGGGTCTACAGGCAAGGTTATTTCAGCTATGAAGTCGGCCAAGGCCTAAGCCTTAAGGGCTTTCCTTCTCTCATATTGGATATCAAATTCAAAGAGCTCCAAGGACCATTTTAACATTCTATTGGCCATGTCTGGTCTTCCGAGCAGTTGTTTTATTTGTTGATTTGTCTGGACCGCTATGGTGTGGGCCAGGAAGTAGTGTCTGAGACTCCTTGCTGCATTAATGAGGGCTAGAGCTACTTTTTCGATTTGCTGATATCTTGCTTCTGGGACCTGCATGGCTTTGCTCGTGAAGTAAATTGGCTTTTGTCCTTATGGGGTTTCCCTTATCAGCGCCACGCTTATTGCCTTGGAGGCAACGACCAGATAGAGGTAAAGGACCTCATATTTCCTGGGCTGAGATAGTACGGGCGACTGCGATGGAGCTCATTTTAAATGAACAAGGGCTTGATCAAACTCAGGGGTCCACTCAAAGGTGGCTTCCTTGCGCAGGAGCTTGAACAAGGGAAGCGCGTGCTGGGAAGACTTTGCCACGAATCGAGAGAGATAAGTGAGCATGCCGTTCAAGATCTGGATGGACTTCTTCGAGGTTGGCATCGGAAATTAAAAAAATGCCTGACATTTGTCCGGTTTTGCCTCAATACCTCGTTCCGTTAGATAGAATCTGAGGAACTTTATTACATGTACACCGAAGGTACATTTTTTCGAGTTAAATCGCATCTGGCATTTTAGATCTTGCTCGAACACTTTTTTCAAGTGGGCGGCATGGTCGAGCTCTTCAGTGGACTTGACAATCATTTTGTCCATATAGACTTCGAGCATGTCGACTATCTCGTTGTGAAAAACTTTGTTCATCATGCGCTGGTAAGTAGCCTCCGCATTTTTCAGGACGAAGGGCATTACGTTGCAGTAATAGTTGCCCGACTCAGTCATGAAAATGGTATATTTTTTGTCAGTTTTCTCCATGGGGATCTGGTTATAACCAGAGTACGCATCCATGATTGATAGCAATTTAAAATCGACCGAGTTGTCGACCAATTTGTCAATATTGGGGAGGGGATAAGCATCTTTCGGGCAAGCTTGATTGAGATCAGTATAGTCAATACACATGCGCCATTTTCCATTAGATTGTTTAACAAGAACTACATTTGAGAGCCAGGTTGTGTATTGGGCTTCAAAAATAAAATATGCCTCTAGGAGGTCTTTTATAGCTAGTTCTACATCCTTTGCTTTCTCGGACGACTGCTTTCTTCTGCACTACACGACCACCTTGATGGCAGGATCAATGGTCAAGTGATGGCATGCGACCTCTGTATCTAAACCAGGCATCTCATCTGCACTCCAGGCGAACAGATCAGCATTTTCCCTTAGGCAAGCTTTGAGTTGCCTTTTCGCCAAGTCGGGGAGGTCTGCTCCGATCTTCACTCCCTTTGCGGGGTCTTCACAGAGGGGAACCAGCTCGAAGTCACCATCTGAGATGGGCTGTGCATGACACGAGAGTTCATTGCGATCAACAGAGGAGGTCGACCATTCGTCTTCGACCATAGGCTCCTTCCCTTTCCTCCTTTTCTCGACGCGGTCTTTCATGGAGAAGCGATTGTCGAGTTCAATGGTGTCGACCCTTGGCAGAGACTTGACTTCCTCGGAACTGGAGGGCAGTGTAGCTCTAGTGGTCGTTTGAGGTTGGGCGTTGATGGAACTGAGGCCTTTGGCCGAAGCTTCGAAGCACCTTCTAGCTGCTTGGATGTCCCCGTGGAGGGTGGCGACCAAGCCTTCGACGATGTAATACTTCATCTTGAGATGAACGATAGAAGGGACCGCGATGAGTTCGGTAAGAGTGGGTCTCCCTAAGATGCACCGATAGAGAGACGGAAAATCTAACACAAAGAATTGGGTCTTGATGTCTCGGGCCGTTACCCCTCTCCTGAATGTTATGATCAGTTCTACATATCCCCAGGGTTTCGTGTTAGCTCCATTGAAGCCCTGGAGATCAGATCCCACGTAGGGGGTTAGGTGGCTCTCATTCAGCTGCAAGATGGTGAACAGTTGGGCGTACATGATGTCCACCGAATTTCCTTGGTCGACCAAAATGCGACACACGTCAAAGTTAGCCATTTGAGCCCTCACGGGTAGTGGGATGCTCAAATTCGGGGGCCCGCACGAAAATTCTTCCCTATAGAAGGCGAAGGGATGAGAGCCTACTCGAAATTTATCGAGTGTGGCGTCTATATCTGAGTTGGCTTCAATGATTTGGTCGAATATCCTCTTCACCGATCCAACTGTGTGCCTATTGAACCCTCTGCCGGAGATGACCATGGTTGCGGGGAAGGATTCCCAAGGATTGTGAGAGGAGAAGTACAAGGGGACGTTCTCCATGTTCGGATAATAGAAGTCTTCCAATTGTGAGATGCTCATGGCGACCGAAATAGGGTCGAGGTCGGGGGATTTCTTCCCTTCCTTGACGTTATTGGTTTCTGGTGCTTCGTCACGGGCACCCTCCTTCTTTTTATACTGCTTGAGGTGCCCCTCTCTGATCAGTATTTCAATTACATCTTTCAGATGAATGCAATCCTCTGTGTTATGCCCGTGACTCTCGTGGAACCTGCAATACTTGCTTTGTCGGTTCCTGGATTGGATGGTGTTTGTCAGGGGAAGTGCACCCTAGCTTGCTTGAATTTAGAATTAGCGTATTCAGAAAGTATACACTCCCTTGAGGTTGTTAGAGGGGTGTAGTCTTGGAAACGACCGACTGGCCCATTGTAGTCTTTGGAATCACGGGACTGTTCCTCCCGTTTCTTCTCTCCCTGATGGGATGTCGAGGGCTCGTCATTCTTTGAGGACTTGGAACTCTCTTTGTGCCTGAATTCTCTAGCGCTGTTGGCCGCTTCCTTCTCCTCGTACTGTATGTACGCCTGGGCCTTAAGGAGGAGGGAGTCGATCGTGGCCAGCGTCTCTATGCCTACAACTTTGGCAAAGTCACTGCGGGGACGGAGCCCGCGCTCGAGGAGGTACTTCTTCATGTTGTCTGTTGTCGAGACTTTGACTGCTTCTTTATTGAAGCATTCAATATATGGTCGCAGAGACTCGTCTCTGCCCTGTATGATCGCTTCCAGCGAAGCCTCCAATTTTGGGTGTCGACAGGAGACGGTGAAATGCCTCGAAAATATCCTCCCGAGCTGTTTCCACGAGGTGATGGATTCGTCGGAGAGGCTTTTGTACCACGACATTGCCCCCTTCCTCAGAGTGGTTAGGAAGAGTCTACATTTGATGGCTCCCCTGACCCCTCGGTAGTCAAGGAGAGCGTCGATGTTCTTGATGTGCTCATCAGGGTCTGTTGTTCCATCGTAGGTTACCAATGTGGGCAGTTTCTCTAGGCTGACAGGAAGTGGAGCTTCAGTAGTCTCCCTCGGTAGTGGGCTACGGGGCTCATCATTCTCATTATCTGTGGGAGATGGAGAGTGGTAGTTTCTTCCCTGTTGATCATCACGGTCCCGTCAGGGGGAGGGGCTCCTCTGTTTCTGCTTTGGCTCGGTGGAAGGCGATCGAGCACAGTCAATTTTCCTGTTGTCTTTCCTCTTCTTGAATGAAGGGGAGTCTTGATCTCTGACAGGAGGTGTGCGGTTGTGTTTCTTGAAGAAAAAACGTCACGCCTCTCTTTCTGGGTGGTGGTCCACGTCAGGGTGACAAAACACTGGGGGAGTTTCATCGTCTAGTTCTCCGATGAGGAGATCTTGATCTCCTGTTCTCCCAGGCCCCTATCCTTTGATTTTGTTGCAGGATGAGGGTGTTGGTCTGATTGATAGTAGCGAGCAGTGCTTCCACGGTCGGGTCGATGTTGAGAGGAATGTGAAGTGGTTGCATAACTTCTGGAAGTTCCTCGGTAAGATTCTTAGAGTGTCCCTTATCCAAGAATTGGTCGTCACGGCGTCGGGCGTCCGTGGAATCTAGAGATGCGGTCTATCCATCCCATAAGCCCAGGTTGTCCTTGAGGTGAGGATGTTCCTCACTTCTATCAGTTTTGCAAGCAGGGGAAAGAATGGTCTTTCCGGTCATGTGAAGATCATCGTGGTTGACCATGATTAGTGATAAGAATCTTGAAAAAATTGCTTTGATCTTAGGTTTCGAGGAAAGAAAGATGGGGAGAGAAGTTTCCCACAGACGGCGTCACTGATCTTACTGGTTGATCAGAACCTGAGGATTGGTTGGAAGATGATATGCAGTCGGGCTGTGAAGTCGAGGAGAAAGGGGGGTTGTACCTGCAAGGCACTTCGGCGATCAAGTAAGACTGGGAACAAGGAGGTACAAGCAAAAAGTAATAGGTGGTGAATGGTGAATATTTAATACCTGGCCCTCACAGGTGTGAGGGTTTATATAATGTCCCTGGCATATGACCATTGGTTCCTGATTTCACGCCTAGATATGCGGGTCCGTGAAATCAGGTAACTGCCAGGACTTGGTCAAACCGGACAGATGTGCCTGTAACTAGCCATTAGTATCAAGGAGGGGGTTAGTTACGGGCATCTCTCTGGTCGATTCCTGGTGGCTTGCACGATGTTGATGTCAGGCAGGCTGAGAGGATGCTCGTCGATGATCCTGGGCCAATGTTGAACTGGGAGGGCAATAGATGTCGTTGCCCAACAGGTAATAGGCATTCTGGGTTATGGTCGTGTGGGTCGTGCCAAAGGAGATCTCTTAGACTGGGCCCAGTCAAGTTGTCGGGTCAATCTAGAACATAAGTTATTCTTTATGCTCTAAATAATATACTAGTAATCTACCTTGCATATTGTAACACGATGGGAGAACTGACTTTGTTATTTTGCGTTTTATCGTAAATGTTGCGGTTTGCAAGAGTCGCCACTGATTTTTCTTTTATCCAAAAGGTAAGGTTGAAAAGAACAGGAAATACCTTTTAGATATTTTGTTGAGTTCGGGGGGTAGATTATGAAAAGGGAAGGTATTAACACCCTTTTCATATGTAGTTATCTACGGGCTCTTAGTTGCTTGCTAGATCACTTGCTTTTGTTTGAAAATGTGTTTTGTGTGGTTTTTTTGAAAGTATTTTAAAAAGGCGTCATCGTTTAGACAAACTTTGTAATGATTCTCGTTCGTAAGAATGTATACAAAGTGTTGATCTTTTAAAAATGTTTTCAAGTTTGAAAGATGTTTTTGAAAGTGTTGGTGTTTGTTTTAAAAATAGCAAGGATGTTTTGGTTTGAAAATGAGCAAGCAACTAGGAACATTCTACCCACTCAATAGTCTTTCATGTTTATTTCCTCTTTTCTTTAACATTGTTATCTTACCATTGATTTGGTAAATGACTCTGTGATATGGTGGCAGAACCAAACTGTTTTGGAAAATGTTGGTTTGTGTTTTGCGTTTGTGTTTGCAAAATGTCGCGGTAAGCAAGAGTCGCCACCGACTTTTATTTTATCCAACTGGAAAGGACAAAAGCACAGAAAAATTCCTTTTTTTCGATATTTTGAGTACGGGGGGTAGATTATAGAAAGAGAAGGTATTAGCACCCTTTCTATCTGTGGTTTTCCACAGGATCTTAGGTACTTGCTCATCATTTTAAAAAAGTGCTTCCGTGTTTGTGTGTTTTGAAAAGTTTTTGTTTTACTTTGTTTTAACCTTTGTATCAGTCCTCAAGAGTGTTACGAAGTGTTTTTGAAAACTTTGTTTGAAAAGTGTTTGGTGCGAAAAAGTTTGTTTTGAGTAAGTACCTACTAGCATCTACCTACTCGAAAAAAGATTTGTTTCTGTTCTTATTTCCTTTAGACAACGCTATCCTACTTATTTGAGAAATAGGAAGCACCATTGTTGGAGTTGTAAGGGTCAATTCGAAAGAGACGTACGATCACTAAAGCAATGTTAGGACGTCTTAGTAATAACCCTAATGTCTTAAGATCATATTCGAGGCAACATTTCTGAGGCAACCTTTCCGAGGCAACATTTCCGAACGGGACATTTGATCTTTGTTTAGATAGAAGGGTGGCTACTAAAACACCCTATACTTAATGATTGTTTACCGAAGGCAACCGAAGTGAGAGTATACCCTAGGAGTGCGCATGTGCGAGTGATTTGATTTAAGTTATTATCTTTGCACATTTAGGTTTTGCTAGCCATTTTAAATTGTCATGTAATCTTGCCATACAATCCTATTATCATACATCTAACAGTTAATATTTGCGAGAATTAAAATGCGAGAAATAAAAACCTACGCTATTACAAGGCTTCGGGGTAGGGGATTGATTACATAGCCAAAAACCCGTAAAACGATAAATAAAAGAAAAATCCTAATTAAACTATTACATACCGTGAGCAGTTACATTAATATTGTAAAAAATATAAATGCGCGCGATGAATCGAGAACAAGAGAAATTAGGGTTTTGACCCAGTCTAAACCTAATTGAAAGAAAAAATCATTTTTTGTTGTTTTTGATTATTTGAGAAAATAAGATTTTAATTGCATAAATACAAACCTAATTACTAATTAATTTAAGCTCAAGAAAAATAATTAAACCAACCTCTTTTGTATTTTTATTTTATTGAGAAAAGAAATAAAAATTAAATCAAATGATAATCCTAATTTTTCTAATTTGATTTTAATTATTTAAAAAGTTAGAATTACCCTAAAATTACATTTAACTAATATTAAATTAAATTTAATATAAATAAATTTAAAAAAAAACTAATTCTAAATTTGTGAAGAAAAATTGATTTTATGATTTTTTATGAAAAAAAGGAATTAATTTTGGTTAGAAAATAATTAAATAAAGAAATTAAATAAAAGGAAAAATATAAAAGGAAAAGAAATGGGCCTGGTTTCTTGGCAGAAAGGGGGGTGTCAATTGTAATTCTGGGCCCAAAAATTCCTTGGCCCTTCATTGACTTTCTCAATCTTGTGTGCACGCTTTGACTGATGCCCATGGTGGACTCTCAGGGAGAAGGCATTGGATCTGCCTTGTTGATGATCTGGTGGCTGGGCGCTGAGGGTATATGGTGGACTCATTGTATGCACGTATACCTGATTACACAAGGAAAAAATATAGAAAGCAAAGTTGGGGACCTGAGGATCGAACCCAGGCCCTTTGGTATTTTCACGCTGCAAGATGACCAGCTGAGTTGGCTTGGCTTTTTGTATATGGAACAACAAACAAACGTTATATGGAAAAACAAAATAATATTTATCAAACGTGCGAAATTTTGAATGGGCAAATCAGGGAGTGCCACGCTATCATCTCCTTCCTCCCACCGTTGCTAAAAGTTATATAACTTTTACCTACGAACAAATGGGCGTAGGTACAGCCCTGTGTTTCTCCAAAATCTTATGCAAGCATGATAAATGCACAACAATGGTACCAATCAACTCGTGGCAACCTCACGAGCATCATGGTACCCTTATCCATGGCCAATTGTACTTGTACAAAGAATCCCTAAAAACGAAGCATAAACCCTAGCCATGACATTTTTGTATACAGTCAATAAAAATGCAATTAAACATGACTATTAGCTTGGAAATGATTCAAGGATTAAGAATATACAAATAAATCATGCTAAAAGTGCCAGAATTGATGGATTCGAAATCAAGGAAATATGAAAACTGCGTGGTACTTACAATTCGTTTCAAGGCTTGAGGGAGCTTGCTAAGGGTTGCAATGTGATCCTTGGATATCCAGCAAACGAATGGTGTGCCTGGAATGGCTTAAGGAAGCCTGGAACTAGGAAATCATATTGCAACTTTTCCTTGAAATTTTGAGATTTGTTCTCTTCTTTTCCCACCTCTAATCCCTCTGCTTTTGGTATGCACATGTTCCTTATGTACCCAAGGATGAATTAGGGTTACAAACCTGTTTTAAATCTTCCTCAATTAAGATCATTGATTCAAGATTTGATCCTTATGCAAATATTTCTAAATCAAGCCAAATCAAATCTTTTTGTGTCCAAATGAAGCTTGCACAATTTGACTCTCTTTCCAGTTGTATAAGAGGCCTAAACATGCACAAAATTTCAAGCTTTGATTAGTTTTTGATATTTTCATGATTTTATTTTGATTTTATTTGATTTAATTGAAATAAAATCCAAATAAATGACAAAAATAAAAGTATGACAAATGGGAAGGATCATGGGTCGTGGATCATGTTGCAAACTCAGTGCAAGCATAAAAAGTTGGGCCCATTTGACAAAAATTGCAATTTGAGACACATTTGACTTTTGGCAATTTTGCAAAAAGGGTCCACTTTGCCAATGCATAACTTCCTCAATTTTGACCCTAGAGAGATGCTCTTGGACTTTTTTTAGAAAGCTTAATATGTCCTATAAGAAACACTTTTGGTATCATCTCAATTGATTCTTCCATGTTCATGTATGAAGCTTTGACAAAAAAGGTGTTTTTGTTGACTTTCCAAAATGACCTATAATGTCAAAATTTATATCTTCTTGTGAGTGCATATTTTGAAATTGGGAGATGAATATTAATTGTAAATAATTACATCCTCTTCAAAATGAGCTTTGGATGGGTCATTTTTTATAAAGTATGAGAAATTTATGCTTGGTCAAAGTTGAGTTGACTTTTCCTACAAAACCCTAATTTAGCAACTTTTGGGTTTTGATGAATTGTGAGCAATCCTTGATGAATCATGATCAACCCTTGATCAAATGATGAATAATGCTTCAAAATGAGTATGTTGACCAAAAATCTTGAAGTTTGATTGTATGTAGGACACAATTGACTTTTGCCCTAGCACAGTCGATTTTCAGGCCTTTGAGCAATTGACTGAGCAAATTTCCTCTGCAAGGCTTGAAACTTGACATGGATGATCTTGAGAACATATTAGGACAATGGTGAGCATTTGGGATCCTTTGGACTCAAGCACCTTGATGCAAACTGAAACCCTAATTTGAGGTAGACTGCCTTAGGAGAGAGTTTGTCTGGTCAATCCTTGGACTTCCTTGAGCAATTTGAGGACTTCTCTTGAAATGTATTGAGAAACATGGAAGGGAAAATTTTGGGGTACAACAGCTGCCCCTGTTCAATCTTCTTAAACCTGAGGATGTAGATTGGCTTGTCTGCCTTTCGTGATCCGAAGGTGGAAGATGATTGAACACTAGAGTGCCCAGAAATTTGCACTCGCATGAAGTGGTACTGGCCTTGCGATGTCGGGAATGGGATTGTAGATGCCATTTGGAGGTTGATGTTGGAAGATGGGCTTAAAGATGCCATCAGAAGAAATGTCGATTGCATAAGAGTTTCCTTTGCGAGAGCCCTTATACCTGTTGTCGAGGAGGACTACGCTGGGGAGTGCTAGTCGCTGTCTTGAGAGAAATAGAGTTTTAGGAACTTCAGTTGTCCGTTACTCTATTGGGGAATCATCTTTTAGTCGAGGAGGTGAAAATGAACTACTATTTGGTCGTGCTCCAGGCTTCACAGTTATTTACTGAGGAAAATAAGATCGACTGCTATCTGGTCGTGCTCCAGGATTCACAGTGACTTACGGGGGGGATGAGATTAAACTTGCTATCTGGTTGTAATTCAGGATTCGCAATTTCTCACTTCTTATCTGGTCATTCTCCAGGCTTCAGAAGGAATTAAGTTGTTATTCGGTCGCATCTGGGCTTCAACTTGAATTTAAGGCTTACTAATATCCGGTTGATCTCCGGGATTCATAGTAATTGGCGGGGAAACTGCTATTCGGTCAAATTTCGAGCTTCATAGTACCTTATACTGTTATCTGGTCGCATCCCAGGTTTCATTATCCTTTGCTGCTATCTGGTCATGATCCAGGCTTCACGGTGTCTTATACCATTATCTGGTCGAGTCCAGGCTTCATGGTATCTTGTATTGCTATCTGGTCGATTTGCAAGCTTCACAATAACTTGTTGGGGATAAGTTGTTTTCCGGTCGATTTCTGGGCTTTAAGCTTGTGTTTATGATATACCACTATCTGGTCGATTTTAGGCTTCATGGTGTCTTGGAGAAATCAAGATATTATCCGGTCGAATCTGGGCTTCATAGCTTGAATTTAAGGTATATACCATTATCTGGTCGATTCCAGGCTTCGTGGTATTTCAGAGAAATCAAGATACTATCTGGTTGAATCCGGGCTTCTTAGCTTGAATTGGAATAGAAATCTTAATATTGTTTTGACTGAACCAGAGAATACTTGACAGAACTTGATTGCATCTTTCCCTGAAAGGTAAAGAGTTAGTCGTATGTGTTGTACCCCAAAATTTACCCTCCCATATTCTTCAAGATTTGCAAAGAGCATGCTTCCAAATCTCCCCAAGGGTTGCACAGTTCAAAGGCCTCATAACAGTCAAAAATTAGGGTTTTGGTTCTGGCAAAGAAATTGAAGTTTCCAAGAGTCTAAACAAGTCCCACATGCCTACAAACATGGTCAAGCATCCTCATGTCAAGTTTCAAGACTTACTGCACAAAATTGCACAGTCAAAAACCCTAATTGCTCAACAGTCAACTGCAGGGGCAAAATGGTCATTTGACAGTCAAAAGTTCAAATTTTTGGTCAACATCTTATTTTGAAGCCACAAACATCATTTGATCAATTCTTGATCATGATTCTCAAGGCATGGCTCAAAAAGTCTCAAGATGCAAAAGTTTCCATATTTGGACAGTTGAAAAAGTCAATTGTAACTTGACCAAGGCATAACTTCCACATGGTTCATCAGAAAAATTCCATCCAAAGCTCATTTTGAAGAGAAAGACATTTCCTACAACTCCTCTTCACACTTCAAGTCCAAGAAATGCTCTCACAAAAAAGTTATCAATTTCAACATTATAGGTCATTTTCAAAAGTCAACAAAAAGGCACTTTAAGTCAAAGACCATAACTTGAGATTGGTAAATCAAAATGACATGGGACCAAAGTCATTGGTTAGAGGACTTCAAGACCTTTCCAAAATGTTCAAGAACATGATCAAAGCTTAAACATTGAGCAAGATATGCCTTGTGGAAGTTGGGAAATTTTTGGGAATTTTGAAAAGTCAATTTTACTTCAAATGCCTCAAAATTGCTAATGGGCCACATTTTCTTCCAAGAATCATTATCCAAAGGCTATGCACGACCATTTGGCCCAAGGGGAGTTATTTCATCATTTTTTATTATTTATTTGAATTTTTAATCACCATTAATTCATTTAATTAATTAAAATATGAAAAAATACTCATCCATGCTTTTCAAATCTTTTTGTGCATAGAATACCTTCAAGATTTCGTGCACTATTCAATATGGAAAGAATCAAGGTGATTGGCAATGATTGGCATATTCTTCACATGAAAAAGATTGGAAAAAGATACCATGAAAATCAAATCTCAAAAGCATTGATTACCAAGGTTTTGGACATGTTTTGCAACCCTAATCCATTGGCATACATATACTGATCATAACCCTAATGCTCACAACCTTCAAGCTGCGCCTAAAACCATAGACAAACTTTGCACTTTTTCAAGAAAATTTCATAACTGCTTTCCTAGTTTCAGCGTGTTTCAGAGCAAAACAACAATTCCATTGCACTCCTGATACATCCAGGAATCTTCCCCAATCGAAATCAGACCTCTGCACCTCAAGAAACGGTAGAACACAGTTACCCTGTACATGGATTTTTCCTTAATCGTATTCGAATCTACACGCCATATCCATGCATTTTTATTATTATTTTATACTAATGTGTTGATTCTGAAGCTAATAGTATAATTTAATTGAAGAATGCTTGCATATATGGAGAGTTGCCATGAACGATGCCTAGGGTTTCAGGAACCTTGAATTGGGGACTCTTGCATATGGTAAAATCAGACCATGAGACTTGTACCATTGGAATCGTGACGTTCCAAGGAATCTAAAACATCTATCGCGCCCTTTTTATATTTGTTGAATTCCTATTCGCTATTTTTTTTGTATTCCAGATTGTGGGGGTTTAAAACCCCCGCTATCTAGTTTGTTTTTCAGGCAAAAATGCATAACGAGTGGAGAAGAAGATGAGGTGTAAGCCAGCGGTTGGTGCGTTTGAATTTCGCGCGAAAAAACACCACTAACCATCGTTTTGCATTATATTGTTTATTTGTCATATTATACACAAAGCGCGTAAATGGTTCAAGTGGCAAGGCGTTGATTTGGTAAACTCTGGGACCTGGGTTCGATTCCCAGGTCCCCTCCCTTTCTCCATATTATTTTTCTTTCCATGTTTACATGTAGCGCTCCCCTCAGAAGTCTACCATACGTCCACTATCCAAGCGTGCCACATGTCTCAGAGCATCAATCCAGGGGCCTTGATCTGAAGACCACCATGTGCATAGGTCAAACGTTCCACACGCCAGCATGAAAAGTCAAAAAGGCCAAGGTTCTATTGGGCCTAATTGCTGGCAACATAACCTCCAAATTGGGGTCAACACCCCCCATTGGTTTGCTTTCTTTCATTCTTTTTATTTTTTTTCTATTTTATTTGTTTTATTTAGTTTTAATTTAATTCTTTAAATTAATATATTTTCATAAAACATAAAAATAAAATAAAAATCAGAAAGACAAAAAACAAAAAAATATTTTATTTAATACATTTTTGTAAATAAATTTTATTCATTAATTAGTTTTTAACTCTAGGTTTAATTCCAATGTTTTCTTAAATAAATTAAAAAATGCAGAATTAGGGTTTTAAATACTTTTATCTTTTTTCTTATCTTTTACCATTATTAATAATTAATTATTTATTTTTTGTAAATAAACTTGCCATTAAATAACTAGGTTAATTCTAGGTTTAATTTTAACATTTCTTAATAAATTAAAAATAGTTTAGAATTAGGTTTTAATTCCATTAATTTTCTTAAACTCCATAAATACAAAAAACTCAACAAAAAAAAACAATTTCTTTCTTTTATTTAACTTAATTAATTTGTTAATCGTAATTTAATTTCATAAAAAGGGTCCAACGCCCTCGCATTCCCGACTTTAATTCTCTTCGCATTTTTATTTCTTTTTGTGAATATTCATGTAATTCTCCCAAAGCTATGTAATAGATTAATTAGACATTTATTTTCCGCACTTTATTTTATTTCAAATCGGGTCTTGGATTAATTTGGCGATGTAGACTCGCGCCTTTGTAATAGCGTAGGACCTTTTAATTCCGCATCTTTTAAACTGTTAATAACTTGCATGAAAGAATGAATGCCAAAATAAAAACAAGCGTAGATCACCAATCCATGAACAAGACAAAAATATCTGAAAACGACACACAAATCACACACCACCCCTAGGGTACGCCTCACTGTTGCCTTGCCCCTCGAAACGTGGTCGTCGAGTACAGGACGTCTTAGTAAGTCCTTATGTCCATGAACATGGCATAAGGGTAGCTTCTAAGGTGTCCTATTGTTGCTCTGGTGATCACACTGTTGCCTTGCCCCTCGAAACGTGGTCGTCGAGTACAAGACGTCTTAGTGAGTCCTTATGTTCCATTGATCTAGTTGCCTCGAAACGGTTGCCTCGAAACAAGTTGCCTCGAAACGGTTGCCTCGGAATAAAAAGATCAATGGCATAAGGGTAGCTTCTAAGGTATCTTACTATTGCTCGGTGACCACACTGTCCCTAACCCTCGAATTGACCCGAACACCTCCAACGGTGGTGCTCCCTACCTCTCAATGGTGGGATGGCACTACTTTAAGGACATTTGCACAGACGAATTCCTTAGGGTAGGTAGAGAACTCTAGATACTTGCTCTAATTTCAAAACAAAATCAAAAAACTCTTTTCACACCGACACTTTTCAAAAAGCTTTCAAAAGCAATTTTTCAAACACTCTTGAGGACTGATACAAGAGTCGAACTGAAATTTTCAAAGAAACTTTGTAAACCCACAGTTGAAAAGCAAACAAACAATTTTGAAAACACAAATGAGCAAGTATCTAAGAGCCCATGGATAACCATGGATAGAAAGGGTGCTAACACCTTCCCTTTCTATAATCTACCTCCCGAACCGAGAGCAATCTCTATAAGGAATTTTTCTGTGCTTTTGTCCTTTTCATTTGGAGAAAATAAAAGACGGTGGCGACTCTTGCTTACCGCGAAATTTCGCGAACCAGCGTTAAACAGTCAGTTCCAGATCCACCGATCACAGAACTGGCGACTCTGCTGGGGATTCTTATAAAAGTGAGGTGTACCTTAGGACTAAGATCACTGTGTTTTCAACTGCTTTGACTTATTTGCTTTAAATTGTGGGACTGTCTTGGGAGTTCTATAGATCCTAACCCAGATCTGGGGATACCTTCTTAGAAAGTAGCAACAAGGCTGTGAGGGAACTGTGCGGGGTATACCGACATGGTTGAAAAAGTCTGCTACGTTGATGTGGCACTTTGGTGTGTACCGGTAACCCTTGAGTTCAGTCAAGGAGAGTACGGGGCCTCCGCATGGTGCCGTGAAGCATCAACTGACCTTAGGAACCTTAATTGAACTATCTTGGCCTCTTTAGGGTAGTGAGATAACTGACTTTGGTGCAGTCCGAGGTTGGTTGATACTCGATACTACACTCAATTGAGGGTTGCTTTCCTGGAATATTTTGGTCGCCAGTTCAGTGGCTAAATCAAAACGATGAACAATGAAAGCAATCCAGTGATATTGGGACCCTTAGAACCCTGTTACTTCTAATAGGACAGGTTGAGCCCACCAACTTCAAGAGGGTAATACCCAGACCCCATGCTGGCCTAAACTCTAAGGGCTTGTCTTGTGTGACTTGTGTGGTTTACATGTTTGTCTTTATAAATATCTGTGGTGTGTTTAATCATAGCATCATGACATCATACAGCATCATATGCATTGGCTAACCATTTCAGGGGTTCGAATTTTCATCTTTGTTCTTGTTTTGTAGGACATGGAAACGGTTCGCAGAAAGACAATTCAAATCAGCCTTGTAAGGATCCCTCCTCAGCTTAAGGAGCTTATATCCAGGATTCCCGAGAGCTCTTCATTCAGTGAAAGACATGGAAGACTCATCAGCTTGGTCAATACCAACATTGAGGAAGATATGATAAAGGTCATATTCCAGTTCTTTGACCCTCTGCATCATTGTTTCACTTTCCTGGATTATCAGCTGGTACCTACATTGGAGGAGTTCTCCCGACTTCTGAAGATCCCTATCCTGGATCAACTACCCTACAACGGTACGGAAAAGGAACCCAAGCTTGAAGAGATTGCTAAAGCCTTACACCTACAATCATCTGACTTCAAGTGACATTGGGAAGTTAGAAGTGGTATCAAAGGGTTCTTAGCCAGGTTTCTGTTTGAAAAGGCCCATGAATGTTGGAACTCCCTTGACTTACAAGCTTTTGAAGAAGTTGTGGCCCTCCTTGTCTATGGTTTGGTGTTGTTCCCTAACCCAGATCAGCTTATAGATATCAGTGCTGTCCAGATCTTCATGTCCAGGAATCCTATACCTACGTTGCTGGGGGACATCCTTCACTCATGTTACACTCGAACCATGAGAAAAAGAGGTGTCCTTATGTGCTGCACTCCTCTCCTGGGAAGGTGGTTTATTTCGCACCTTCCACAATCAGCTTTGAAGAACGAGCGGGGTTTGAGATGGTCACAACGGTTGATGACTCTTACACACGCAGATATACATTGGTGCCCTCGGTCCAGAGAGGATGTCATTATCATTGATCGTTGCGGGGAGTACCCTAATGTTCCTTTACTTGGAATCAGAGGAGGTATTACTTACAGCCCATGCCTGGCTTGGAGACAATTTGGTTATGCTCGGAGGGACGGCCCTCATGACATGTTAATTCCTGACATAGTTTTAAACTTCGACAACGTGCACAAGGACTTCACCAAAGATTTATCAGAGCTTGGAGGATGCCCAGTAAGATAGACAGCAAGACACTGGGGCACAAGAATTCCATCCCATTGGAACCTTATCTCAAGTGGGTACGGGCCCGCTCCCAGAAGTTAATAATGCCTTATCCTCATGTGCTCCCTGTGATCAAAGAGCCAGTCTTGGAAGGAGAGGTGTCCTACACCATTCAACATCCCGACATGCCCACATCCTGGGAAGAGATGCAGAAGAGCTGGATCCAGCTTAAGGAAGAACAAAATTCTCTTGAGACCAGCCTACATGCTAGTGAAAAGAAGGTCTTGGAGCTCACTCGCCTATTGCATGAGGAGAGGAATCTCAACACCTACATAGCTCCAAAGAGGATGCGTAGTGTCTTTTGGGATTGATTTGCTTTGTAATATGTGCCCATGAGGCTTTGATGTACTGAACAATTATTTCCTTAATGATAACGTGTGTTCCTTTTTGTCTGCAACAAATTTGAACTTTCGAACCCTTGAATGCATTGCATAAACACACATCGTTCATCATGTGCATAGCAGGTTTTCTTCTTTTCAGGTTGCTTACTGTTCTTCGCTGTTTATTTCAGCATCATGAATCCTGACTCATCATCAACCGAGATGTCTATCAAGGCTCTTCAGGCGCAGAACGCGCAATTTCAGGAACTGATCATGGGTTTGGCTCAAGGCCAAGAAGAGCTGAAGGCTTTGCTCCTGAAGAAGGAGAAGAAGAAGAAGAAGAAGAAGAGAACTGTTCTTTTCAACTCGGGTCGAAGGTTTGGCAACACTCTGCAGAATGAAGAGGCTGGTTCTTCTATAGGCAAGAGCAGTCCCCAAGGGGGAAAAGGTCCTAGTCCGGTAGTCTCTGACAACGAGACCGACTTCAATGAGGAACAGTATCCTCCGGCTGAAGACCGGTATAAGCAGTTGGAAGACAGACTGAATGCTATGGAGATCCAACAAGTGCATGGGCTGGATTTCGGAGACTTGGGCTTATCTACTGGTGTGATCATTCCTCACAAGTTTAAGGCACCATCCTTCACCAAGTATGACGGGGCGTCTTGTCCCAAGCTACACCTCAGATCTTATGTGCGGAAGATTCAACCGTACTCAGTGGACAAGAATTTGTGGATCCACTTCTTCCAGGAGAGTCTTTTAGGGACTCATCTCGAATGGTTCTATCAGCTGGATGGGACCAAAGTTCGTAACTGGGAGGAGTTGGCTACTGCTTTTTACAAGCAGTATCAATATAATACCGACCTTGCCCCTACACGTACCCAACTCCAGGGTATGTCGCTAGGGTCAAGCAAAGGTTTTAAAGAGTATGCACAGAAGTGGAGAGATCTGGCTGGCAGGGTGCAACCTCCGTTAACTGACCGGGAGTTGGTAGACATGTTCTTGGGGACCCTATCTGGGCCATTTTTCAATCATCTTATCGGTAACTCATCTGCAGGGTTTACTGATCTTATTCTGACTGGAGAGAGGATAGAGGCCGGAATGAAGTCTGGTAAAATTCAGAAAGGTGCATCTGCAAGTTCTGAGAAGAAGCCCTTTAAGAAGGAAGCCAGTGCTGTATATGGGTCTAGAAGACAAGAGAAACCTGAGCGCCGCCAATCTGTCAACGCGGTGATGATTGCCAAGCCTGCTGCCGCTCCTCGTCAAACCAATCCACAAAGGGGTGAAAGACCTAGAAGAGAGTTTACCCGGTTGAGTATGACCTTATCGCAAATCTTGCCGCAGTTACTATCCACTAATTTGGTGACTATCAGAGAGGCCCCGAAAGTTGTGAATACTGCCTCTCCCAAGTACAATCCAAATGCCCGTTGTGCTTATCACTCCGATAGCCCGGGGCATTCCACTGATGACTGTTGGGCCTTAAGGAATAAGGTGCAAGACCTTATTGACGCAAAAGAGATACAATTTGAAGCGCCTAAGAGGCCAAATGTGGTGACTGCTCCTATGCCCCAGCATGGAGTGAATGCCATTGATGAAGATGTGTATGCCGTTTCTGTGAATGATGTAGCTACTCCCTTGACGACTGTTAAGAGGAACATACTGCTGGCCGGTTTATTTCCAGGTTGTAGTGAAGGTTGCCTTTTCTGTGCTGTTTCCCTTTCTGGTTGTCCTTTGCTGAAGTTGGGCATCCAAAGCCTAATGGACAACAAAGAGATTCTGTTCAAGAAGACTGTTGTTCAGTTTGTTCCGGTGGAAGAAGTTTCTGTTGTTACAATCTTTAATAATCCGATCAAGGCTCTCCCAAGGAAGTCGGTTAAAATCATGACTGTCGCACCCATTGTGATTACTGTTCCGGGGCCTCTCCCCTATGAATCTGATAAGGCTGTCCCATGGCACTATGGGGCAGACGTGTATGTACATGGAATCAAGCAAGAGTTCAACACTGGCACCAGTATCAGCAGTATCACTGGTCCAGCAAAAGTTACTCGCAGTGGCAGGCTCTTCTCGCCTGACATTGCACCACCAACTATTCAAAGACCCCTCACTATAACACCTACAAGTGTACCTGTTCCCAGTTCTGATCAAGTTGTTTCCCCTGCTGCCGAGTCATCTAATGCTCGGGGCAAAGGGATTGAAGATGAGCCTGCCCGTATGGAGGCGCCAAAATCGGTGAATGCTGAGGCCTCCCAACAAGAGATGGAGGAAATTCTGAAAATAATCAAGAAGAGTGACTTTAATGTTGTCGAGCAACTGGGGCATACACCCTCAAAAATCTCTATGCTCTCCTTGCTACTGTGCTCAGAGGCCTATGCTAAGGCCCTGATTTCATTTCTCAAGATGGCCCATGTGCCACAGGAGACATCTGCAGTCCAGTTTACTGATTGCGTAGCCAATTTGACAGCCGACAATGGTTTGGGTTTCTCGGACGCTGACCTTACTGCTAAGGGGAAGGACCACAATGACGCCCTGCATGTCTCTATTGAATGCAGGGGCACTACTCTTGCGCACGTGTTGGTGGACACTGGTTCTTCCCTAAATGTGCTACCCAAAAAGGCCTTAGACCGGTTGGATTGTGAGGGCCTGGAGATGAAACCTAGCAACATCATTGTCAGAGCCTTTGACGGTTCTAAGAGGATGGTTCACGGAGAGGTAGACATTCCTATTCGTGTGGGTTCTCAGGTATTTGACTCTACTTTCTATGTGATGGATATCCGTCCATCGTATTCTTGTCTACTGGGTCGACCTTGGATCCACAAAGCTGGGGCAGTGACCTCTACCCTGCACCAGAAGCTCAAGTACCCCGTCAGAGGGAAGATTGTCACTGTGCAGGGAGAGGAGGAGTATATGGTGAGCCATTTGAATTCCTTCAGGTATATTGAGATGGACGGGGAGTTTATTGAAACCCCCTTTCAGCATTTCGAAGAGGTACCTCCAACATTGGCAGCAGCGGAAACAGTGGTCGAAGAGGATATTCCTTTGAAGATGGCTTCCTTGAAGGATGCCCGGGCTGTGATCAAGAAAGAGGGTCAGAAGGCTATGCGCAAGGCAAAGGTCAGAAGACCTCCTGTGCTCATTACCAACCCAGGAGTGAATGTTATTGGGGACGAAGATGAAGTGGAAGAATCAGAGTTCGATAGCTGGATCTACCCGACGACTGATGGCGGATTGACCAATTGGATTGCTAAAGATCATACTCCTGTTACTTTTGTTACGCAGTAATAAACTCCTTTGTTTTGTTATTTGTAATAAACAATGATTAAAACTCTATGGCCCGGTGTCTTACCCGGGGCACCGTGGCTTCATTTGTGAGGGTATATTAATTGTCATTTCATGTATCATGAATAAAGATCTTGGACGTTTTCTCGCATTTCAAATCTTATGCTCCTTTTCTTTCTTTCTTTTCTTTATATATTGCAAAACAGTTGTATTTACACACACTCACTCATACAGGTTTCAATCCACTCTGGATCTCACTGGTAACGACTCTGCTACTGCCAGTTATGACTTCGAAAATCCGATCAACTTAGCCGAAGACGAAGGTGAAGATGATTGTGAAGTGCCTGGCGAGCTTGCAAGACTGTTACTCCAGGAAGAGAGGGCAATTCAACCACACGAAGAGCCAGTGGAGACAATAAATCTGGGTACTGAGACGGACAGGAAGGAGGTTAAGATTGGTGCCAACCTAGAGCTCAGCGTGAAGCAACGGTTTACTCAGATGCTACATGATTATATGGAGATCTTTGCCTGGTCCTACGAAGACATGCCCGGGTTGGACACCGACATTGTGGTCCATCATTTGCCTACCAAAGAAGACTGCCCTCTGGTCAAGCAAAAGGTCCGTCGTATGCGTCCAGAGATGTCTGAGAAGATTAAAGCCGAGGTTATGAAGCAGTTTGACGCCGGGTTCCTTGCAGTGACTTCTTACCCTCAGTGGGTTGCTAATGTGGTGCCGGTACCAAAAAAAGATGAAAAGGTCAGAATGTGTGTCGATTACAGGGATCTGAACAGGTCCAGCCCCAAAGATGACTTCCCTCTGCCTCACATTGATGTCCTTGTTGACAATACGGCTCAGCACAAGGTGTTCTCTTTCATGGATGGTTTCTCAGGATATAATCAGATCAAGATGGCTCCTGAAGACATGGAAAAAACTACCTTTGTTACTCAGTGGGGCACCTTCTACTACAAGGTCATGCCATTCGGGTTGAAAAATGCTGGGGCAACCTACCAACGTGCCATGGTTACTTTATTTCATGACATGATCCATCATGAGATAGAAGTGTATGTTGACGACATGATTGCAAGGTCCCAAACTGAGGAAGAACACCTTGATCATCTGCAGAAATTGTTTGACCGTTTGAAACTGTACAAGCTGAGGTTGAACCCGAACAAGTGCACCTTCGGGGTTAGATCTGGAAAGTTGCTAGGCTTCGTTGTAAGTGATAAGGGTATTCAAGTGGACCCCGCCAAGGTTAAAGCCATTCAAGAGATGCCAGTTCCTAAGACAGAGAAAGAGGTCAGAGGCTTTTTAGGACGCCTGAATTACATTGCTCGATTCATCTCGCACCTAACTGCTACTTGTGAACCAATCTTCAAGCTGCTGAAGAAAGATCAGGTAGTACGTTGGAATGATGAATGTCAGGCTGATTTTGACAGAATCAAGGAGTATCTCCAAGAACCACCCATCCTTATGCCACCGGTTGAGGGGAGACCTCTGATACTATACCTAACAGTACTTGACAACTCAATGGGGTGTGTGCTGGGGCAGCATGACGAGTCTGGCCGAAAAGAGCATGCCATTTATTACCTTAGCAAAAAGTTTACCGACTGTGAGACCCGATACTCACTGCTCGAGAAAACTTGTTGCGCTTTGGTATGGGATTCTCGCCGGCTGAGACAGTATATTCTGACTCACACTACCTTGTTGATCTCAAAGATGGATCATATAAAGTACATATTTGAAAAGCCTGCTCTGTCTGGGAGAATAGCAAGATGGCAAATGATCTTGACAGAATACGACATCCAGTACACAACTCAGAAAGCCATCAAAGGGAGTGTATTGGCAGACCACTTGGCACATCAGGCAGTAGACGACTATCAGTCAATGAACTTCGAGTTTCCAGACGAGAGTATCATGATAGTGACTGATTGTGAAGTACCTGGACCGGATGAAGGACCCGAGGAAGGATCCCGATGGTCTATGCACTTTGACGGAGCCTCCAATGCTTTGGGTAATGGTATCGGCGCTGTAATCATATCCCCTCAAGGCACTCATACTCCACTTACTGCCCGACTATGTTTCAACTGCACCAACAACATGGCGGAGTATGAGGCATGCATCATGGGTCTCCAAGCTGAGATTGACTTAAGGATCAAGTTTCTGAGTGTCTTCGGAGATTCCGCTCTCGTGATCAATTAGATCAAAGGGGAGTGGGATACGAAACATCCGAATCTTATTCCTTATAAAGAATGTGTATTGACATTGATCCCCCACTTCACAGAGATAACTTTTGAACATTTCCCAAGAGAAGAGAATCAGCTGGCGGACGCGTTAGCTACGATGTCTTCTATGTTCAAGGTCAAATGGGACAATGAGGCTCCCCGGATCATCATCTGGAAACTGGACGAACCGGCATACTGTTGTGATCTTGAAACTGAATTGGTGACTGAGAAGCCTTGGTACCATGAAGTGAAGAGATACTTGGAAGCTCAGGAATACCCTGAAGGTGCATCTGTCAACGATAAGAAGTTTCTGAGAAGATTCGCAGCGAAGTTCTTCCTTAGCAACGACATTCTGTATAAGCGAAACCATGATTCGACCTTACTGCGTTGTGTGGACAAGACAGAAGCAGAAAGGATTATGGAAGAGCTACATGAAGGGACCTTCGGGACACATTCCAGTGGACACACTATGGCTAAGAAAATCCTTCGGGCAGGGTATTTCTGGTCCACAATGGAAGCCGACTGCTACCAACATTCTTGGACATGTCACAAATGCCAGATTTATGCAGACAGGGTGCATGTTCCTCCACTTCCTCTGAATGTCCTAACTGCACCTTGGCCTTTTGCAATGTGGGGCATAGATATGATCGGTGAGATTAAACCTACGGTATCCAACGGGCATCGCTTCATCCTGGTAGCGATTGATTACTTTACGAAGTGGGTCGAAGCAGCTTCCTACGCCACAGTAACCAAGAACGTTGTGGCACGGTTCATTCGGCATAATCTGATCTGTCGATACGGCGTCCCTGAAAGAATCATTACAGACAACGGTACCAATCTCAATAACAAGATGATCACTGAGCTCTGCGAGCAGTTTAAGATACAGCACCACAACTCTTCTCCTTACAGACCGAAGATGAATGGAGCTGTAGAAGCAGCAAATAAGAACATTAAGAAAATCGTGCAGAAGATGACAGTGACTTATAAATATTGGCACGAGATGTTACCGTTCGCTCTACATGGGTACCGTACCTCAGCCAGGACGTCAACCGGGGCAACTCCTTTCTCCTTGGTCTACAGTATGGAGGCAGTCTTACCAATCGAAGTGCAAATACCCTCTCTCCGGATAATGAAGGATGCAGACCTGAGTGAAGATGATTGGATCCAGACACGACTTGATCAGCTAAATCTGATTGACGAAAAGAGACTTGCTGCTATTTGTCATGGTCAGACGTACCAAAAATGGATGATCAGGGCATTTAACAAAAAGGTCAGACCACAAGAATATCAAGTTGGGGATCTGGTAATCAAGCGAATCATCCTTCCTCAGAGTGATCCAAGGGGCAAATGAACCCCTACGTACGAAGGGCCGTTTGTGGTTAAACATGTGTTCTCAGGAGGAGCCATGATTCTAACCAACATGGATGGTGACGACCTTCCTCACCCCGCCAATGCAGACATAGTAAAAAGATACTACACATGAAAAAGACCCGCTAGGTTGATATACCTAGGCAAAAATTAGGGCTTCCCGGCGAACCAAAAGGGTTCGGGCAAAATGAAGGGATGAAATGAAAAAATCTGTACACCCGGCAAGTCGAAAACCTGAAAAGGCGGCTTGGGCAAAAATGGGTATCCCGGTGGACTGAAAACCCGAAAGGGCGGTCCAGGCAAAAGTTAGGGATAAAGCGTAATACTATGTCTCATTGGATCACTTTGCATCCAGAATCCGGTATCTACAGCAAATTCAGACGGCATCGATCAACCAGCTTCATCTTCGACTAGGTCATCAAGTGATGAGACGCTCGGAGATATAAGGGCGATAGCAGAGTTGGAACCCAGTGGGATCATTTCATTTCACACAGCTGTTTTATTTTCCTTTGTACAAATTGTATAAATTCTTTTGTTCGGCGGCGTTCTCCTACTAGGACGTCAGCCTCTTGTACATAAACGCCTATTTACAGGAAAATTCAAAAATCAATACAAAGATCACTTTTTAGTTAAAATTGCCAATTATTTTTCCTTCTCTATTTTGTTTTGCGAAGAACGTCCAAGGTTCACTTTGTGATATATGCATTGACAATAATTTGCTAACTCATGAATATTTGCATACGAAACAAAGGATTAATTACAGGTAACATTAGAAACAGGGGCAATAAAGAGTTGTCTAAGCGATCTAATTGCTCCATCCACCAAGGTATCAAGGTAGGTTCGGCTGAAGAATGTAACCAAGATATCTTAATTCCCCAGAGAGTGAGCCAGCAAGGCAGTGCACTCTCCCCAAGCAAAGTTACAATCAACCTCAAGGAAGTTGGGTATCCTCCAACAGATCCCAACATTCCCCAGCACATCATACAGACATTCTTAACAAGCATCCCCGGCAGTCTGGACCTAAAGATTGTTCCCCGGCGGTATATCAAACATTCAACGAAGTCACTTCCCCGTACAGTTCAAAATTTCCCCAGGAGAGTCCAATCCATATTTCCCCAGGAAAGTTGAATCATCTCCCCAAGCAGTAAGCTTATCCCCAGTAGATTCTGGAAGCTTATCCTCGCATAGCACGAACGCATCTCCCGGCTTTATTCAAAGAGTTATTTCACTACCAGGATATAAATGGGTTATCCTCAGCCAAAAGCCACGGAAAGATCGTCCTCGGCAAAGTCTTCTTATCCCCAGCGAAGTCTATTAACACTTCCAATATAACAATGGTATCCCCAGCGAAGTTACCATCAACATTTCAGCGAAGTACCTCTCTTTCCCCATAGAGTTACCTCCCCGCAGAGTAATCCATTCGCCAAGTTTATTCCCCAACGGAGTTATCTTCTCCTACCGGTATACTTGCAACTATCATCCCCAGCGGAAGCAAAAATCTATTCTTCAACATCAGCCCAGGAGTGACTTCCCGGCACCCGTCAAGGATTTATTTTCCTAAGATGAAAAGATACATTCATAAACATCACATTTTAATACATTATAGCATGCATATACGCATCATGTCTTACAAATCTCATTTATGTTGAGAATATCATCGCTTGATTCATATCATGCCTTGCATATAACTGACCTTTACCTTTCAGGAAAGATCCAGTTAGGTTCTCATCTATATTTCAAGACTTTAGTCTGGTTCAGTTAAATCGACCCTAAGATTTTCCTGATTCTTATCCAGTCAAAGGCCTTCTCTAGTTCAGTCAGATCGACCCTAAGATCTCCCTGATTCTTATCCAGTTGAGGATATTCCAAGACCTAGACCGGTTCAGTTAAATCGACCCTAAGATTTTTCTGATTCTTATCCAGTCAAAGGCCTTCTCTGGTTCAGTCAGATCGACCCTAAGATTTTCCTGTTTCTTATCCAGTTGAAGATTTCAAGACCTAGACCGGTTCAGTTAAATCGACCCTAAGATTTTTCTGATTCTTATCCAGTCAAAGGCCTTCTCTGGTTCATTCAGATCGACCCCAAGATCTCCCTGATTCTTATTCCAGTAGAAGACATCCAAGATTCTCTCAGCGTCCCTGTTGAGGTAGTAATCGCCCAAGATTCTCTCAGTGTTCCTTGTGAGGTAGTAATCACCCAAGATTCTCTCAGCGTTACTGTTGAGGTTGAAGTCGCCTATGATTCTCTCAGCGTTACTGTTGAGGTTGGAGTCGCCTATGATTCTCTCAGCGTTACTGTTGAGGTAGTAGTCGCCCCCAGATTCTCTCAGCGTTCCTGTTGAGGTAGTAATCGTCCAAGGTTCTCTCATCGTCCCGTTGAGGTAGTAACCATCCCTGGTTCATTCATCACCGTTTGAAATTCCAGATTCAATTCCTGTAACCAGTCAAGGCACATCTACACAAAGAGTTTGAAGACCAGCTCCTGTAACAGGCCAGGTAATCATTTTCTTTTTCAGGTACGCAAGTTCTCGCTAAGGAATCTCTTACGTGATCGACACCCATATGGCATCTATAAGCCCATCCACCTTCCATCATCTGTAAGCCCATCATCCTATCCATCAATCTCCAAATGGCATCTATAAGCCCATTCCCCCCATCAAACTACTATGTGAGCGCAAATTTCTGGGCACTCTAGTGTTCAATCATCTTCCACCTTCGGATTACGAAAGGCACGTCAGCCAATCTGCATCCTCAGGTCTAAGAAGATTGAACAGGGGCAACTGTTGTACCCCAAAATTTGCCCTCCCATATTCTTCAAGATTTGCAAAGAGCATGCTTCAAAATCTCCCCAAGGGTTGCACAGTTCAAAGGCCTCCTAACAGTCTAAAATTAGGGTTTTGGTTCTGGCAAAGAAATTGAAGTTTCCAAGGGTCTAAACAAGTCCCACATGCCTACAAACAAGGTCAAGCATCCTCATGTCAAGTTTCAAGACTTACAGCACAAAATTGCACAGTCAAAAACCCTAATTGCTCAACAGTCAACTGCAGGGGCAAAATGGTCATTTGACAGTCAAAAGTTCAAATTTTTGGTCAACATCTTATTTTGAAGCCACAAACATCATTTGATCAATTCTTGATCATGATTCTCAAGGCATGGCTCAAAAAGTCTCAAGATGCAAAAGTTTCCATATTTGGACAGTTGAAAAAGTCAACTGTAACTTGACCAAGGCATAACTTCCACATGGTTCATCAGAAAAATTCCATCCAAAGCTCATTTTGAAGAGAAAGACATTTCCTACAACTCCTCTTCACACTTCAAGTCCAAGAAATGCTCTCACAAAAAGTTATCAATTTCAACATTATAGGTCATTTTCAAAAGTCAACAAAAAGGCACTTTAAGTCAAAGACCATAACTTGAGATTGGTAAATCAAAATGACATGGAACCAAAGGCATTGGTTAGAGGACTTCAAGACCTTTCCAAAATGTCCAAGAACATGATCAAAGCTTAAAAATTGAGCAAGATATGCCTTGTGGAAGTTGGGAAATTTTTGGGAATTTTGAAAAGTCAACTTTACTTCAAATGCCTCAAAATTGCTAATGGGCCACATTTTCTTCCAAGAATCATTATCCAAAGGCTATGCACGACCATTTGGCCCAAGGGGAGTTATTTCATCATTTTTTATTATTTATTTGAATTTTTAATCACCATTAATTCATTTAATTAATTAAAATATGAAAAAATACTCATCCATGCTTTTCAAATCTTTTTGTGCATAGAATACCTTCAAGATTTCGTGCACTATTCAATATGGAAAGAATCAAGGTGATTGGCAATGATTGGCATATTCTTCACATGAAAAAGATTGGAAAAAGATACCATGAAAATAAAATCTCAAAAGCATTGATTACCAAGGTTTTGGACATGTTTTGCAACCCTAATCCATTGGCATACATATACTGATCATAACCCTAATGCTCACAACCTTCAAGCTACGCCTAAAACCATAGACAAACTTTGCACTTTTTCAAGAAAATTTCAAAACTGCTTTCCTAGTTTCAGCGTGTTTCAGAGCAAAACAACAATTCCATTGCACTCCTGATACATCCAGGAATCTTCCCCAATTGAAATCAGACCTCTGCACCTCAAGAAACGGTAGAACACAGTTACCCTGTACATGGATTTTTCCTTAATCGTATTCGAATCTACACGCCATATCCATGCATTTTTATTATTGTTTTATACTAATGTGTTGATTCTGAAGCTAATAGTATAATTTAATTGAAGAATGCTTGCATATATGGAGAGTTGCCATGAACGATGCCTAGGGTTTCAGGAACCTTGAATTGGGGACTCTTGCATATGGTAAAATCAGACCATGAGACTTGTACCATTGGAATCGTGACGTTCCAAGGAATCTAAAACATCTATCGCGCCCTTTTTTTATTTGTTGAATTCCTATTCGCTATTTTTTTTATATTCCAGATTGTGGGGGTTTAAAACCCCCGCTATCTAGTTTGTTTTTCAGGCAAAAATGCAGAACGAGTGGAGAAGAAGATGAGGTGTAAGCCAGCGGTTGGTGCGTTTGAATTTCGCGCGAAAAAACACCACTAACCATCGTTTTGCATTATATTGTTTATTTGTCATATTATACACAAAGCGCGTAAATGGTTCAAGTGGCAAGGCGTTGATTTGGTAAACTCTGGGACCTGGGTTCGATTCCCAGGTCCCCTCCCTTTCTCCATATTATTTTTCTTTCCATGTTTACATGTAGCGCTCCCCTCAGAAGTCTACCATACGTCCACTATCCAAGCGTGCCACATGTCTCAGAGCATCAATCCAGGGGCCTTGATCTGAAGACCACCATGTGCATAGGTCAAACGTTCCACACGCCAGCATGAAAAGTCAAAAAGGCCAAGGTTCTATTGGGCCTAATTGCTGGCAACATAACCTCCAAATTGGGGTCAACACCCCCCATTGGTTTGCTTTCTTTCATTCTTTTTATTTTTTTTCTATTTTATTTGTTTTATTTAGTTTTAATTTAATTCTTTAAATTAATATATTTTCATAAAACATAAAAATAATAAAAAAATCAGAAAGACAAAAAACAAAAAAATATTTTATTTAATACATTTTTGTAAATAAATTTTATTCATTAATTAGTTTTTAACTCTAGGTTTAATTCCAATGTTTTCTTAAATAAATTAAAAAATATAGAATTAGGGTTTTAAATACTTTTTTCTTTTTTCTTTTCTTTTACCATTATTAATAATTAATTATTTATTTTTTGTAAATAAACTTGCCATTAAATAACTAGGTTAATTCTAGGTTTAATTTAACATTTCTTAATAAATTAAAAATAGTTTAGAATTAGGTTTTAATTCCATTAATTTTCTTAAACTCCATAAATACAAAAAACTCAAAAAACAATTTCTTTTTTTATTTAACTTAATTAATTTTTTAATCGTAATTTAATTTCCTAAAAAGGGTCCAACGCCCTCGCATTCCCGACTTTAATTCTCTTCGCATTTTTATTTCTTTTTGTGAATATTCATGTAATTCTCCCAAAGTTATGTAATAGATTAATTAGACATTTATTTTCCGCACTTTATTTTATTTCAAATCGGGTCTTGGATTAATTTGGCGATGTAGACCCGCGCCTTTGTAATAGCGTAGGACCTTTTAATTCCGCATCTTTTAAACTGTTAATAACTTGCATGAAAGAATGAATTCCAAAATAAAAACAAGCGTAGATCACCAATCCATGAACAAGACAAAAATATCTGAAAACGACACACAAATCACACACCACCCCTAGGGTACGCCTCACTGTTGCCTTGCCCCTCGAAACGTGGTCGTCGAGTACAAGACGTCTTTGTAAGTCCTTATGTCCATGAACATGGCATAAGGGTGGCTTCTAAGGTGTCCTACTGTTGCTCTGGTGATCACACTGTTGCCTTGCCCCTCGAAACGTGGTCGTCGAGTACAGGATGTCTTAGTGAGTCCTTATGTTCCATTGATCTAGTTGCCTCGAAACGGTTGCCTCGAAACAAGTTGCCTCGAAACGGTTGCCTCGAAATAAAAAGATCAATGGCATAAGGGTAGCTTCTAAGGTATCTTACTATTGCTCGGTGACCACACTGTCCCTAACCCTCGAATTGACCCGAACACCTCCAACGGTGGTGCTCCCTACCTCTCAATGGTGGGATGGTACTACTTTAAGGACATTTACACAGACGAATTCCTTAGGGTAGGTAGAGAACTCTAGATACTTGCTCTAATTTCAAAACAAAATCAAAAAACTCTTTTCACACCGACACTTTTCAAAAAGCTTTCAAAAGCAATTTTTCAAACACTCTTGAGGACTGATACAAGAGTCGAACTGAAATTTTCAAAGAAACTTTGTAAACCCACAGTTGAAAAGCAAACAAACAATTTTGAAAACACAAATGAGCAAGTATCTAAGAGCCCATGGATAACCATGGATAGAAAGGGTGCTAACACCTTCCCTTTCTATAATCTACCTCCCGAACCGAGAGCAATCTCTATAAGGAATTTTTCTGTGCTTTTGTCCTTTCCATTTGGAGAAAATAAAAGACGGTGGCGACTCTTGCTTACCGCGACATTTCGCGAACCAGCGTTAAACAGTCAGTTCCAGATCCACCGATCACAGTATGTAATGTCATGATGTATGAAATATATTGAGAAATGATGTTCTCAAAATAAATGAGATTGTGTTGTATGATGCATATGCGCATGCTACAATGTATGGATATGCAATTTTTTTTGTGATGTTCTCTAACTGGGGAGAATAAACCCCAGACTGTTGTTGAAGAGTTCAAGGAGTTGAGTTCTCCGCGCTCGCTGGGGATGACAACCGAAGATGATTAGCCGGAGACTTGCGCCCATTCTGTTTGAGAATATCCTGCCGGGAGAGACTCTGCTGGAGAATAAATTGGCGAGAGAATGACTCTGTGGGGAAGAGAGATATTCTGCTGGACGATCTTCTGATTTGGAGAAAACACTCTGCTGAGGATGGATTACTGTTGCTGGTGATAATGAACCTTGTCGGGGATTGAATTTCTCTCTGTGGAAGAAATAAACTCCACTGATGGTGAACTTCTGTTGTTGATGATAGATAAACTCTGCTTGGGGAGAATTAACACCATTGTCTTTGGAATACTTCCAACTCTGCGGGGAGCGTATGTACATTCAGTTATGTTCTCAAACTGGCTATGTCCCTGTACCTGGTGGGTAGAGCAACTGTAAGGTTTGGGCATTTCTTGTTTGCCCCGGTTCTTGGAATTTCGAGTAATCGTCTCTTGTTTTGTATGAAAATATTTATAAGCAACAATCATTTCCAAATGCATATATAAAAAATGAATCATTGGATGTTCTTGCAAAACAAAACAGAAAAAGAAAAATAATTTGAAATTTCTTGTAAAATGAATTGTATTGATTTTGAAATTGGCCTGTAATAGGCGTTTTGTAAAAGAGGTTGACGTCCTAGTAAGAGAACGCCACCGTAAGATAGAAATTATACAATTTTTGAAAAAGAAAGGAAAACATCTATGTGAAACAATCCCATTGGGTTCCAACTCTGCTATTTCCCTAATATCTTTAAGCGTCTCATCACTTTGCTACTTGGTCGAAGGTGGATCAGATTGATTGGCACCGTCCGAGCTTGATAGTCGATACTGAAGTCTGGTTGCAAGATGATCCAATGAGACATAATGTTACGCTTTGATCCCTAATTTTTGGCTGGACCGCCCTTTCGGGTTTTCAGTCCACCGGGATACCCTTTTTGCCCACGCCGCCTTTTCAGGTTTTCGACTTGCCGGGTGTATAGTTTTTTCATTTTCATCCCTTACTTTTGCCCGAACCCTTTTGGTTCGCCGGGAAGCCCTTATTTTTGCCTAGGCCAGTCGACCTAGCGGGTCTTTGATTATGCGTAGTATCTTTTCACTATGTCTACATTGACGGGGTGAAGAAGGTCGTCACCATCCATGGTGGTTAGAATCATAGCTCCTCCTGAGAAAATATTCTTAACCATAAATGGCCCTTCGTATGTAGGGGCCCATTTGCCCCTGGGATCACCTTGCGGTAGTATGACGCGTTTGATTACCAGATCCCCGACTTGATACACTTGGTGTCTGACTTTCTTGTTAAAAGCCTTGATCATTCGTTTTTGATACGTCTGACCATGAAAAATAGCAGTAAGTCTCTTTTCATCGATTAAGTTCAGCTGATCAATCCGGGTCTGGACCCAATCGTCTTCACTCAAACCTGCGTCCTTCATAATCCGGAGAGAGGGTATCTGGACCTCAATGGGTAAAACTGCCTCCATGCCATACACCAGAGAGTAGGGTGTTTCCCCTGTCGAAGTCCATGCTGAGGTACGGTACTGTTGTACCCTAAAATTTTCCCTCCCATATTTCTCAAAAACATTGCAAGAAGAATCTCCAAGTTGCTCAAGGTTGCTCAAGAATCGGTCAGACAAGTCATCTCCTAAGGCAATCAACCCCAAATTAGGGTTTTGTGTTGTATCAAGATCCTTGTGTCCAAATGACCTCAAGTGCTACCCAGTGTCCTAATATGTTCTCAAGGTCATCCATGTCAAATTTCAAGCCTTGCAGAGGAAGTTTGCCCAGTCAATTGCTCAAAGGGTCCAAAAATCGACTATGTTAGGGCAAAAGTCAATTGTGACCCAAATACAGTCAAACTTCAATATTTTTTGTCAACATTCTCATTTTGAAGTATATTTCATCATTTGATCAAGGGTTGATCATGATTCATCAAGGATTGCTCACAATTCATCAAGATTCAAAGGTTGCTAAATTAGGGTTTTGTAGGAAAAGTCAACTCAAATTTGACCAAGCATAACTTTCTCATACTTTATGATAAATGACCCATCCAAAGCTCATTTTTAATAGGATGTAATTTCCTACAATCCATTCTTTTCCACTTGATTTGAGCTTTCATAGTTTCCCACGTGTCCTAGCTTCATCCATGAGCTCATATTTCATTTTTATTATTTAATTTAATTTTTTATTGAATTTATTCATTTTAAATCAAATTAAATCATTTAAAATCCAAAACTTTGATTACATAAGATTTTTTGGCTGTTTCAGGTTTTGATTATCATCAATATCATCATCAAACTCGAATCTCACCAATTCATGTGCAAAAAGATTGAGATTTGGCAAATTTGGAAAGTTTTAAAGAAGGGATCAAATCAAATATGTATGCATTGATATGGGAAGATTCAATCCATAACTCTTACCCTAATACACTCCATAGTACATAACAAGCAAGAGGAATCGAAATAAGGGTTGGTAATTGCAGAAAGAGGCAAAACAAAGTTGGAAAAAAGTGACAAAAAGCTTGAAATCGAAATCGTTCTTAGAGGTGTTTTCAGAATCTGAGACCAGGCCCAATCTCTTCCTGGGTGTTCACACAAGCGATCTGGATCAAAAGTAAGCATTCTCAGACCTTCACAAGCGCTATAAGTGTCACGGTATCCAGCTCTGTGCTTGAAATCGATTTGGCTCATTCTTGCATCATTTGAACAAACTAACTGCATATATATGATCCTCACAACATTTCCATGCTTTTGGCATTATTTAATTTCGTTTACATGACCTGTATTACAAAATGCCATAGCTAGGGTTTCTTGGATATTTTTGGGCATTTTTGTTTTAGGAATAATTGACCATCAAGAAGGGTATGGTTGTGACCGGGATGATGAGACGAGTACAACCATGCCTTTAGAACTCATTTTTGTGGCCTGGAATGAATTTTGGAAAAAGCCTGCGCATCTAGCTGCGGATTCAAATCCGCATGTGATTTTATTACAGGCCTGAGGACAGGGATGAGTGTGTGTCATCCTCCGGTTGGCCCATTCAAATGTTGTGTGCGTGTTTTGAATTTTTGACAATGATTTTTGTTTTTTTATATAATATATGTTTTGCATGATAATAACAAAGACAACAAAGCGTCCCAGTGGTGGCCACATAGGCGCTTAGAGACCCAAAGGCTGGAGGTCAGGGGTTCGATCCCTGCCTCCAGAAATTTGCATTTTCCAAATTTCTTGCAGGCAATCAGGTACACGCTTGGGTTTGAGAACTATCATGCTCCCTCAGGCATCCAATGGCCAGATGGCCAAAGGCCAAATCTGAGAGTCCCAGGCTGAGGGTCCACCATAGGCCAGGTCCACGCACGCCCACTGGATTTCAAAAGTCAACAAAGGGCCAGCTGCAATTGGGCTTCACATTGCTAATCACACCACAAATGCAGTCCCAAACCCCTCACTCTTTTTATTTTATTTACTTTGTTTTATTATTTGTTTTTATTATTTTTATTTAATTTACTAACCAATCAAATTTCTTTTTTTTTCATAAAACAAAATCACAAAATATTTTTATTCAATCAAATTTTTATCCTTATTAATAAACACTAATTAATTAATTTAGGTTTTAATTAGAATAATTTTAACCCATTTTTTGTAAATAATTAAAATTAAATTAGATTTAATTAGGTTTTAATTACTAACTTAATTATTTTATTTTTCTTTCTTAAAATAACAAAAACCCAAAAATAATTTATTTTTATTAATTAATTAATTTAATTCAATTTAGTAATTAATTTAGAATTTATTTCTTTCTTAAATAAAAACAACAAAAAGATACTTTTTTCTAACCAAAAGGGTCAAAACCCTAATCATGCGCTCGACTTAGTTTCTCGCACGCGATTTACTTTCTTTTATCATATAATGTACTTGCTCCCGGATTGTAATAGTAAATAGGACTTTTATTTATTTTTATCGCTTTATTTATTTTTAAAGGGTTTGTCTTTGGCGATGTAAATACCCGACGCCTTGTAATTTAAATTCCACATTTTATTTCCGTAAATTATAACTGTTAGATGTTTGATAATAGGGTTGCATGACAAGACTGAATGTTTTAACCTAAATTTAAATTAGATCACCCTTAACATGTACAAAGATAAAAATAACTGAAAACGACACACTCGCACATGCGCACTCTTAGGGTACACCCCACTTGGTTGCCTTCGTACGCGGTCATTGAGTATAGGTCACTTTAGATGTCGCCCTCTTGTCTAAAAGATCATAGTCGCCTCGAAACGGTTGCCTCAGATATTGTTGCCTCAAACAAATGATCTAAGACATTAGGGTTACCGCTAAGGCGTCCTAACATTGCTTTAGTGACCGTAAGTCCCACATTCGAATTGACCCTAAAACTCCGACAACGGTGCTACCTAATCATCAATAGTAGGATAGTATTGTCTAAAGGAAATTAGAATAGAACGATTCCTTTTTCGAGTAGGTAGATAGTTCTTAGATACTTGCTCTTTCAAAAAATCAAAAACTTTTCACACTTACACTTTTCGAACAAAGTTTTCAAAAAACACTTCATACGCTCTTGAGGACAAAAGCAAGAGTTAAATCTAAGTTCTCAAAACAAAAACTTTTTCAAACCCACAAGCACAAAGAAAACAATTTTGAAAACAATATGAGCAAGTACCTAAGAGGCCGTGGATAAGCACGGATAGAAAGGGTGCTAATACCTTCCCTTTCTATAATCTACCCCCCGAACCCGAGAAATATCTCAAAAAAGGAATTTTTCTGTGCTTTTTTCCTTTCCTTGTTAGATAAAATAAAAGTCGGTGACGACTCTTGTTTACCGTGACATTTTGCAAAAACAAACGCAAAACATAAACTAGCATTCCAAAAAACAGTCAGTTCTTCCCACCGTATCACAGAACTGGCGACTCTGCTGGGGATCTAATAAGTGGGGTGTACCTTAGGAATAGTTCATATTGTTTTCAATTGCTTGACTTGTATGCTTTATATTTGAGGGCTTGTATCAGAGTTACTATAGATCCTAACCCGGATCTGGGGGATATCCTTTAGGTAAGTAGCAATAAACTGTGAGGGAACTGTATAACGTAGACCGATACGGTTGAAGCAGTAGCTACATTAGTGTGGCACTTTAGTATGTACCGATATCCCTTGTGGCACAACGAGGAGAATATGGGTCTGCTAAGGGGCCATTAAGCACCAACTGACCTTAGAACCTTTAAATTTACCAACTTGGCCATAGAACAGTAGCAGTATGCTACACTCATTGAGATTAAACTCTCGCGATGATTCCGGCTGTAAGAAAAGGTTGCTAAACTGGAATTATGACCGATCGAGGATAGTCAGTGATATTGAGATCCTCTAGAACCCGGTTACTATTTCTAGGATAGGTTTGAACCAACTGAACTGAAAGAGGGTAGTACCTAAGCTCCTTGCCAGCCTGAAATCTAAGGGCTATCTGTGTGACTTGTATGCCTTTACCATGTTTGCTATTTGTGGATACTTGTGGTGTGTTTTCTATCATGACATCATGACATCATGACATTGCATGCATCTTGCATTGGACTAACCTATTTCAAAGACAGGAGGGATTCATCTTTGTTCTATTTTGTAGGTCATGGCACCCATGCGTAGAAACACCATTCGGATCAACTTTGTCCAAGTTCCCGCTCAGCTTAAGGAATTGGTTGCAAAGGTTTCAGATACCACCTCCTTCATCAGAAGACATGGGCACCTTCTTGGTTTGGTCACCTCCAAGATGGATGAGCAGATGTTGAGTGTCTTAGTCCAGTTCTTTGATCCACTGTACCATTGCTTTACTTTTCCAGACTACCAGTTGGTCCCTACCTTGGAAGAGTTCTCTGATCTACTGGGTATCTCTATTCCGGAGCAAACCCCGTTTACAGGTTGGGAGAAGATCCTTAGGCCAGAAGAGATTGCTTCATCCCTCTATCTGACAAAGGCTGAGTAATGTCAAACTAGGAAACTCGTAGTGGAGCAAAGGGCTTCTTGACTAAATTCTTGGTTGGTAAGGCTAATTAGTTCTGGGACAGTCTAGACTTCCAGGCATTTGAAGACATTTTGGCTCTTCTCATATATGGTTTGGTGTTATTTCCTAACTCCGATTCCTTTGTTGACGTGAATGCGATAAAAATCTTCATGTCCGGTAATCCAGTACCCACTCTTTTGGGTGACATTCTTCATTATCTTTATGCCCGTACTGCTCGGAAGCGGGGAACCCTTATGAGATGTGCACCATTGTTGGCGAGGTGGTTTATTTCTCACCTCCCCAAGTCAGTTTTGAAGAACAAGGAAGGCATGGGCTGGGCTTATAGGGTTATGTCTCTCTCTCATAATGAAATCATTTGGACTATTAAGGGCATGGAAGATGTGGCTATTATTGATCGATGTGGGGAATACCCCAATGTTCCACTGATAGGAACCAATGGAGGAATCACTTATAATCCGTGCTTGGCCTTACATCAGTTTGGGCGAGCTAGAAGGGAAGGACCCCATGAGTTGCTGATGCCTAGTATTGTCTTTGATTTCCAAGGGGATAGTGACGACCAACGCCGCAGATTCACAAGAGCTTGGGATAGAGTACACAGGTCTGATCCACACGAGCTGGGTGCGAAGACTTCTCTACCAATGGAACCATATCTCCGATGGGTTCGCATACGTTCCCAAAAGCTGGGAATGCCCTATGAAGATGTCTTACCTATAACTCTTGAAGTTGCTGATGAAGAAGGGGTTCCTCCTACCATCCTACACCCTTACATGCCTACTGACATAGGGGCATTGAAGAGGTCCTGGATGCAGCTGAGAGAAGAGTGGGATACTTACCGAGAAAAGTATCACGAGCAAGAGCAGAAGATCCAGAAGTTGACAAGGCAGCTGGAGAACGAGCGGATCCTCAATGGCTATGTCTGCACCGACAAGAAACGACCATGGGAGCACTGATTGTCTTTTTGATTATTTCTAGTTTTTGATTTGCTTTTTCAGTTTTTCTTTCTTGTAATGCCTTAAAGGCATCTGTTGAACAATTGAATTTCAAGTTTATCTAATAAAAGTGTGTTTCATTTTTGGTTTACGAATTTGAATCTCTCGACGTCTTTGAAATCATATCATACGCATTTCATTCCATGCACCTCATAACAGGTGCCCTTACAGGTTTTTCTCATCTTCTTCGCTGTTTATTTCAGCATCATGTCTTCTGAAACGTCAACTGAACAAGAAATCAAGGCTCTGCAAGCCCAAAACGCCCAGTTCCAAGAATTGTTCATGAGTTTGGCTAAGGGTCAGCAAGATCTGAAGGCCCTTATCTTGAAAGAGAAGAAGAAGAAGACGGTCCTATTTAATATGGGTCGCAGATTCGGAAATGATTTGCGAGAAGAGGTTGATTTGACCCACTCATCTAGAGGGGGAGATAATCAGGAAGAAAGGAGGGCTCCTAGCCCTGTGGTTTCCAACAACGAAACTGACTTTGACGAAGACCAGTATCCTCCAGCTGAGGATAGGTACAAACAACTGGAGGACCGATTGAGTGCGATGGAAGTTCAGAAGGTGCCTGGTCTGGACTTTGGTGATTTAGGTCTGTCATCTAGGGTGGTAATTCCCCACAAGTTCAAAGCACAAGCCTTTGCTAAGTACGACTGAGTTTCTTGCCCAAAACTGCACCTCCATTCATATGTTAGGAAGATTCAGCCATACACCGCTGACAAGAACCTCTGGATCCACTTCTTTCAATACAGTCTCTCAGGGACTCAGCTTGAATGGTTTTACCGGTTGGAAGGAGCTAGTATCCGTAATTGGGAAGATTTGGCCGCTGCTTTCTATAGGCAGTACCAATACAATGCCGACCTCGCTCCCACGCGTACCCAACTCCAGGGTATGTCTATGGGTGCGGGTGAATGTTTCAAAGACTATGCTTAAAAGTGGAGGGACCTTGCTGGTAGAGTGCAACCACCCTTGGCTGATAGGGAACTAGTAGATATGTTTCTGGGGACCTTGTCTGGTCCGTATTTCAACCATCTGATTGGAAGTTTTTCGTCCGGGTTTACAGAGCTGATTATGACCGGGGAAAGAATTGAGGCTGGTAGCAAATCTGGCAAAATACAGAAGGGTGCTTCATCAGGCACCGAGAAGAAGCCTTTTAAAAAGGAGTCCAGTGTTATTTACAACTCAAAAAGCCACAATAGATCTGAACGCCGCCAAGCTGTTAATGCGGTGGTTATATCAAGACCTGCTGGTGCTCCTCAGCGCAACAATCAATCAAGGGCCGAAAGGCCACGAAGACAATTCACTCAACTCAACATGACTTTATCCTAGATTCTGCCGCAGTTATTGAAGACCAACTTGGTGATACCGAAGGAGGCCCCGAAGACTCCCAACACTACATCACCCATGTACGATCCGAATGCCCGCTGTGCTTTTCACTCTGACAGCCCGGGGCATGATACGGATAACTGCTGGGTTTTGAAGAATAAAGTGCAGGACCTGATTGATGCTAAGGAAATTCAGTTTGAAGCGCCAGAAAAGCCTAATGTCATCACGGTGCCTATGCCCAAACATGACGCAAAAGTGAATGCTATTGAAGACGATGATGAAGAGTTTGATATTGACAGTTAGATATACCCGACTGCTGATGGTGGACTAAGCAATTGGACAACGATGGATTCTATGTCAGTTTCTTATATTACCCAGTAATGAGACTTTTGTTTTGAATTTGTAACAGACAATGTTTTAAACTTTATGGCCCAGTGTCTTACCCGGGGCACCGTGGCTTCATTTGTGAGGGATTTATGTGTGTCATATACATATATCATTAATAAAAGCATTGGACGTTCCTTGCATTTCAAATTTTGCGCTCCTTGTTTTTCTTTTATATATATTGCAAAACAACTATTTTACAGACACTCACATACACAGGTCTATATCCACTATGGATCCTACTGGTAACGACTCTGCTACTGCCGGTTATGACTTTGAAAGTCTGATCAACTTAGCCGAAGACTAAGTTGAAGATGATTGCGAAGTGCCTGGTGAACTTGCTAGACTGCTACTTCAAGAAGAGAGGGCCATATAGCCGCATGAAGAGCCCGTGGAATCAGTGAATCTGGGTACAGAGGTAGACAAGAAAGAGGTCAAGATCGGTGCAAATCTGGAATCCAGTGTTAAGCAACGGTTGATTCAGATGCTGCAAGACTATGTTGAGATCTTTGCCTAGTCTTATGAAGATATGCCTGGGTTGGATACCGATATTGTGGTTCATCGATTGCCTACCAAGGAAGATTGTCCTCCAGTAAAGCAGAAGGTTTGCCAAATGCGCCCGGAGATGTCTGAGAAAATCAAGGCTGAGGTTATGAAACAATTTGATGCCGGTTTTCTAGAAGTTACTTCTTACCCACAGTGGGTGGCCAACGTGGTTCCAGTGCCGAAGAAGGATGGTAAGGTTCGAATGTGTGTTGACTATAGGGATCTGAACAGGGAAAGCCCCAAGGATGATTTCCCTCTGCCTCATATCGACGTGCTGGTTGACAACACCGCACATCATAAGGTCTTCTGCTTTATGGATGGGTTCTTCGGTTATAATCAGATTAAAATGGCTCCCGAAGACATGGAGAAGACAACCTTTGTTACTCAACGGGGTACCTTTTGCTACAAAGTCATGCCTTTCGGATTGAAGAATGTTGGGGAAACATATCAGCGCGCCATGGTCGCCTTGTTCCATGACATGATCCATCATGAGATTGAGGTATACGTCGACGATATGATTGCAAGATCTCAAACTGAAGAAGAACACCTTGACCACCTTTAGAAGCTATTTGACAGGTTAAAGTTGTACAAGCTGAGGTTAAACCCGAACAAGTGCACCTTTGGGGTGAGATCTGGTAAGCTGCTGGGTTTCGTTGTAAGTGATAAAGGTATTCAAGTGGATCCTGCAAAGGTAAAGGCTATACAGGAAATGCCAGCTCCCCGAACAGAAAAAGAAGTCAGAGGCTTTTTGGGACGATTGAATTACATTGCCCGATTCATCTCACACATGACTGCTACTTGTGAGCCAATCTTCAAGCTGCTGAAGAAAGATCAAGTGGTAAGATGGAACGATGAATGTCAGGCCGCTTTCGAAAGGATCAAGGAATATCTCCAAGAGCCACCCATTCTAATGCCTCCAGTTGAAGGGAGACCTTTAATCTTATACTTGACAATACTCTACAACTCAATGGGGTGTGTGTTGGGTCAGCATGACGAGTCTGGCCGAAAAGAGCATGCTATTTATTACCTTAGCACAAAGTTTACTGACTGCGAAACCCGATACTCGTTGCTTGAGAAAACTTGATGCGCTTTAGCATGGGCTGCTCGCCGGCTGAGACAGTATATGCTGACTCACACTACTTTATTGATATCAAAGATGGATCCAATCAAGTATATCTTCGAAAAGCCTGCCTTGTCCGGAAGAATAGCAAGATGGTAGATGATCTTGACTGAGTATGACATCCAATATATGACCCAAAAAGCAATCAAGGGAAGTGTGTTGGCAGACCATTTGGCACATCAGGAAGTGGATGATTACCAATCTATGAACTTTGAATTCCCGGATGAGTGCATCATGTTGGTAACCGACTGTGAGACACCTGGACCGGATGAAGGACCTGAGGAAGGATCCTGATGGTCTATGTACTTTGATGGAGCTTTGAACGCTTTGGGTAATGGCATCGGAGCCGTAATCATATCTCCTAAAGGCTCTCATACTCCATTCACCGCCCGACTATGTTTCTACTGCACCAATAATATGGCGGAGTATGAAGCATGCATCATGGGTCTTCGAGCAGCAATCGACCTAAGGATTAAGTTCTTGAGTGTCTTCGGAGATTCCGCTCTCGTGATCAGTCAGATCAAAGACGAGTGGGATACGAAACACCCAAATCTTATTCCTTACAAGGAGTATGTGTTAACATTGCTTCCGCACTTCGAAGAGATAACCTTTGAACACTTCCCAAGAGAGGAGAATCAGTTGGCGGATGCGCTAGCTACGATGTCTTCGATGTTCAAAGTCAATTGGGACAACGAGGCTCCCCGGATTACCATTGAAAGGTTGGACGAACCTGCGCATTGTTGTGACATTGAGACTGAAGAGGTAGCAGATAAACCCTGGTTTCATGAGGTGAAGAGGTATGTTGAAGCTCAAGAGTACCCCGAAGGTGCATCTGTTAATGACAAGAAGTTTCTGAGGAGGTTCGCAGTGAAGTTCTTCATCAGCAATGGCATCCTTTACAAGCGTAACCATGATTCAACCTTACTGCGTTGTGTGGATAAGAACGAAGCAGAAAGGATTATGGAGGAGTTACATGAAGGTACTTTCGGAACTCATTCCAGTGGACATACCATGGCAAATAAAATCCTTCGGGCAGGATATTATTGGTCCACAATGGAAGCCGGCTGTTATCAGCATTCTCGGACCTGTCACAAGTGCCAAGTTTATGCTGATAAGGTGCACATACCTCCAGTACCTCTAAATGTCTTGACTGCTCCGTGGCTTTTTGCAATGTGGGGCATTATTATGATCGGCGAGATCAGACCTACGGCATCCAACGGACATCGTTTCATCTTGGTAGTTATTGATTACTTTACGAAGTGGTTTGAAGCAGCTTCCTTTGCTATTGTAACCAAGAACGCCGTGGCACGGTTCATTCGGCACAATTTGATTTGTCGATACGGTGTACCAGAGAGGATCATTACGGACAATGGTACAAATCTCAATAATAAGATGATCATCGAGCTCTGCAAGCAATTCAAGATACAACATCACAACTCTTCTCCCTACCGGTCGAAGATGAATGAGGATGTCGAAGCGGCTAATAAGAACATTAAGAAGATTGTGCAGAAGATGACGGTGAAGTACAAAGATTGGCACGAGATGTTACCATTTTCTCTTCATGGGTACCGTACCTCAGCACGGACGTCAACAGGGGAAACACCCTACTCCTTGGTTTATGGCATGGAAGCAGTCTTGCCCATTGAAGTTCAGATACCCTCTCTTCGAATTATGAAGGATGTAGGTTTGAGTGAAGATGACTGGATTCAGACCTGGCTTGATCAGCTGAACTTAATCGACGAAAAGAGACTTACTGCTATTTTTCATGGTCAAACATATCAAAAATGGATGATCAAGGCATTTAACAAGAAAGTTAGACGACAAGAGTATCAAGTTAGGGACCTAGTTATCAAGCACATCATACTACCTCAAGGTGATCCCAGGGGCAAATGGACCCCTACTTACGAAGGGCCATTTGTGGTTAAGAACATTTTCTTAGGAGGAGCCATGATTCTAACCACCATGGATGGTGACGACCTTCCTCACCCCGTCAATGCAGACATAGTGAAAAAATACTACGCATAATCAAAGACCCACTAGGTTGACTGGCCTAGGCAAAGATAAGGGCTTCCCAGCGAACCAAAAGGGTTCGGGCAAAAATAAGGGATGAAAATTTAAAAAAATATGTACACCCGGCAAGTCGAAAACCTGAAAAGGCGGCTTGGGCAAAAAAGGGTATCCCGGTGGACTGAAAACCCGAAAGGGCGGTCCAGGCAAAAATTAGGGATCAAAGCGTAACACTATGTCTCATTGGATCACCTTGCAACCAGACTTCGGTATCAATTATCGAGCTCAGACGACACTAATCAATCTGATCTACCTTCAATCAAGTAGCAAAGTGATGAGATGCTCGAGGATATAAAGGCAATAGCAGAGTTGGAACCCAGTGGGATTATTCACATAGCTGTTTTGTTTAGTTTTTCACAAATTGTGTAAATTCTATTATTCGGTGGCGTTCTCTTACTAGGACGTCAGCCTCTTGTACAAAAACGCATATTTACAGGCCAAACTTCAAAATCAATACGATTCATTTTCAGAGAAATTTCAAACTGTTTTTTCCTTTTTTCTGTTTTGTTTTGCAAAGAACGTCCAATGTTCATTTTTGATATATGTATTTGACATTAATTGCTGCTCATGAATATTTACATGCGAAACAAAAGACCATTGTTGGTAATATCAGAAACAGGGGAAAATGAGAATTTTTCCAAGCTTTACAGTTGCTTTATCCACCAGGTACAAAGGTAGATTCAGCTGAAGAACATGGTCAATGTGTGTTCACTCCCCGCAGAGTAAGACAGTAATGATAGCTCTTCCCAGCTGAGACTTGCAACTGTAATTGAATCGGTAATATTCTCCCCAAGCAAAGTTTATCTACCATCAACACTGAAGGCGTAATATCCCCGGCAGTCTTAATATTTCCCAGCGGAGTATAAGAATGTTCCCCGGTAGAATGCAAAATATCCCCCAGTGGAGTCTGAAATTTTTCCAGCGCAGTCTGAAGAAGCTTCCCCAGTAGAGCTTGGAGAATCATCCCCAGTAGACTTTGGAAGATTGTCCCCAGCAAGTTCAAAGGATTATCCCCATAAGAGTCTAAAGGGTTATTCCCAGTGAAGTCGCATCTGAAAGATTATCCCCAGCAAAGTTCTTTCCTTTCACAAACAAGAATTGAATCTCCAACAGGATTCAGCATCACCAGCAATGGTAATTCATCCCCAGCGGAATTTATCGGCAGGAATCCTCAGCAGAACATCTCTTCTCCACAGAGTAATTTCCTCATCAGTTTATTCCCCAATGGAGTTATCCTCTCCTGCAGGTTTATTCTTGTAATCCTCTTCATTCTCCATCCCCAGCAGAAAAAAAGAATTCAACTCTTTTCTCCAGCAGCTATACGAGATTTATTTTCCTCAGCCAAACATTACATTTCCATACATCATGATACATGAATATACGCATCATACAACACAATCTCATTTATTTTGAGAACATCATTGCTTGATATATATCATGCATTGCATATGAATGACCTTTACCTTTTAGGAAAGATGCAGTTAAGTTCTCAGCTATGTCGAACTACTGACCGGTTCTTAAATCTCAACTAAATTAGTCTCGGTTGAATTACAGATAAGGTTCTAAATCTCGACAATTTTCCTCCGTCGAAGTGTGGACGAGTTCTTAAATCTCAACAGAATTATCCTCCGTTGAAGTACAGACAGTTCCTAGATCTCGATGAAGATGTTTCCCTCAGTCGAAGTACTGACCGGTTCTTAAATCTCAACTGAATTAGTCTCGGTTGAATTACAGATCAGGTTGTAAATCTCGACAATTTTCCTCCGTCGAAGTGTGGACGAGTTCTTAAATCTCAACAGAATTATCCTCCATTGAAGTACAGACAGTTCCTAGATCTCGATGAATATGTTTCCCTCAGTCGAAGTACTGACCGATTCTTAAATCTCAACTGAATTAGTCTCGGCTGAATTACAGATAAGGTTCTAAATCTCGACAATTTTCCTCCGTCACAGTGTGGACAAGTTCTTAAATCTCAACTGAATTAGTCTCGGTTGAATTACAGACAGTTCCTAGATCTCGATGAAGATGTTTCCCTCAGTCGAAGTACTGACCGGTTCTTAAATCTCAACTTAATTATTCTTGGTTGAATTACAGATAAGGTTCTAAATCTTGACAAAGTTCCTCCGTCGAAGTGTGGACAAGTTCTTAAATCTCAACAGAATTATCCTCTGTTGAAGTACAGGCAGTTCCTAGATCTCGATGAAGATGTTTCCCTCAGTCGAAGTACTGACCGGTTCTTAAATCTCAACTGAATTAGTCTCGGTTTAATTACAGATAAGGTTCTAAATCTCGACAATTTTCCTCCGTCGTAGTGTGGACGAGTTCTTAAATCTCAACAGAATTATCCTCCGTTGAAGTACAGACAGTTCCTAGATCTCGATGAAGATGTTTCCCTCAATCGAAGTACGGACCGGTTCTTAAATCTCAATTGAATTAGTATCGGTTGAATTACAGATAAGGTTCTAAATCTCAACAATTTTCCTCCGTCGAAGTGTGAACGAGTTCTTAAATCTCAAAAGAATTATCCTCCGTTGAAGTACAGATAGTTCCTAGATCTCGATGAAGATGTTTCCCTCAGTCGAAGTACTGACTGGTTCTTAAATCTCAACTGAATTAGTCTCGGTTGAATTACAGATAAGGTTCTAAATCTCGGCAATTCTCCTCAGTCGAAGTACTGACCAGTTCTTAAATCTCAACTGAATTATCCTCGATTGAATTACAGATAAGGTTTTAAATCTCGACAGAGTTCCCCCAGTTGAATTACGGACAAGTTCTTAAAACTCAGCAGATATGTTCTCTCAGCTAAGGTACAGACAAGTTCCTAGATCTCAACAAAGTTAGACTTCCCCAAGCGAAATCTTCTACAACAACATGTATACAAACTCTCGCTAAGGAATCTCTTATGCGATTGACACTCCTGCAGATGGCATCTTTAAGTCCATCCTCCCGCCAGCGATCTCCAAATGGCATCTGTAAGCCCATTCCCGGCATCACAAGGTTGATACCACTTCATGTGAGTGCAAATTTCTGGGCACTCTAGTGTTTAATCATCTTCCACCTTTGGATCACGAAAGCGAATCTACATCCTCAGGTTTAAGAAGATTGAACAGGGGCAGCTGTTGTACCCCAAAATTTTCCCTCCCATATTTCTCAAAAACATTGCAAGAAGAATCTCCAAGTTGCTCAAGGTTGCTCAAGAATGGGTCAGACAAGTCATCTCCTAAGGCAGTCAACCCCAAATTAGGGTTTTGTGTTGCATCAGGATCCTTGAGTCCAAATGACCTCAAGTGCTCCCCAATGTCCTAATATGTTCTCAAGGTCATCCATGTCAAATTTCAAGCCTTGCAGAGGAAGTTTGCTCAGTCAATTGCTCAAAGGGTCCAAAAATCGACTATGTTAGGGCAAAAGTCAACTGTGACCCAAATACAGTCAAACTTCAAGATTTTTTGTCGACGTTCTAATTTTTAAGTATATTTCATCATTTGATAAAGGGTTGATCATGATTCATCAAGGATTGCTCACAATTCATCAAGATTCAAAGGTTGCTAAATTAGGATTTTGTAGGAAAAGTCAACTCAACTTTGACCAAGCATAACTTTCTCATACTTTATGAGAAATGACCCATCCAAAGCTCATTTTTAAGAGGATGCAATTTCCTACAATCCATATTCATACCCCAAGATCAAAATATTCACTCACAAGAAGTTTCAAATTTGGACATTATAGGTCATTTTTGAAAGTCAACAAAAACACCTTTTTTCCAAAGCTTATAACTTGATAATGGAATATCAAAATGAGATGAGACCAAAAGTGTTAGTTATAGTACATCTCAAGATTTCTAAAAAGTCCAAGAACACCTCCAAAAGTTCAAAATTGAAGAAGTTATGCATTGTTGAAGTTGGACATATTTGCAAAATTGCCAAAAGTCAACTATCCCCAAAACTTCAAATTTTGTCAAATGGGCCCATTCTTTTCCACTTGATTTGAGCTTGCATAGTTGCCCACGTGTCCTAGATTCATCCATGAGCTCATATTTCATTTTTATTATTTAATTTGTTTTTTTATTGAATTTATTCATTTTAAATCAAATTAAATCATTTAAAATCCAAAACTTTGATTACATAAGATTTTTCGGCTGTTTCAGGTTTTGATTATCATCAATATCATCATCAAACTCGAATCTCACTAATTCATGTGCAAAAAGATTGAGATTTGGCAAATTTGGAAAGTTTTAAAGAAGGGATCAAATCAAATATGTATGCATTGATATGGGAAGATTCAATCCATAATTCTTACCCTAATACACTCCATAGTACATAAGAAAGCAAGAGGAATCGAAATAAGGGTTGGTAATTGCAGAAAGAGGCAAAACAAAGTTGGAAAAAAGTGACAAAAAGCTTGAAATCGAAATTATGCTTAAAGGTGTTTTCAGAAGCTGAGACCAGTCCCAATCTCTTCCTGGGTGTTCACACAAGCGATCTGGATCAAAAGCAAGCGTTCTTAGACCTTCACAAGCGCTGTAAGTGTCATGATATCTAGCTTTGTGCTTGAAATCGATTTGGCTCATTCTTGCATCATTTGAACAAACTAACTGCATATTTGTGATCCTCACAACATTTCCAAGCTTTTGGCATTATTTAATGTTGTTTACATGACTTGTATTGCAAATTGCCATAGCTAGGGTTTCTTGGATATTTTTGGGCGTTTTTGTTTCAGGAATAATTGTCCATCAAGAAGGGTATGGTTGTGACCGGGATGATGAAACGAGTACAACCATGCCTTTAGAAGTCATTTTTGTGGCCTGTAATGAATTTTGGAACAAGCCTGCGCATTTAGCTGCGGATTCAAATTTGCAGGTAATGTTATTACAAGCCTGAAGACAAGGATGGGTGTGTGTCATCCTCCGGTTGGCCCATTCAAATGTTATGCGTGCGTTTTGAATTTCTGGCAATGATTTTTGTTTTTTTATATAATATATGTTTTGCATTATAATAACAAAGACAACAAAGTGTCCCAGTGGTGGCCACATAGGCGCTTAGAGACCCAAAGGCTGGAGGTCAGGGGTTCGATCCCTGCCTCCAGCAATTTGCATTTTCCAAATTTCTTGCAGGCAATCAGGTACACGCTTGAGTTTGAGAACTATGATGCTCCCTCATGCATCCAATGGCCAAATGGCCAAAGGCCAAATCTGAGAGTCCCAGGCTAAGGGTCCACCATAGGCCAGGTCCACGCACGCCCACTGGATTCCAAAAGTCAACAAAGGGCCAGCTGCAATTGGGCTTCAGATTGCTAATCACACCACAAATGCAGGCTCAAACCCCTCACTCTTTTTATTTTATTTACTTTGTTTTATTATTTGTTTTTATTATTTTTGTTTAATTTACTAACCAATCAAATTTCTTTTTTTTTTCATAAAACAAAATCACAAAAGATTTTTATTCAATCAAATTTTTATTCTTATTAATAAACACTAATTAATTAATTTAGGTTTTAATTAGAATAATTTTAACCCATTTTTTGTAAATAATTAAAATTAAATTAGATTTAATTAGATTTAATTAGGTTTTAATTACTAACTTAATTATTTTATTTTTCTTTCTTAAAATAACAAAAACCCAAAAATAATTTATTTTTATTAATTAATTTATTTAATTCAATTTAGTAATTAATTTAGAATTTATTTCTTTCTTAAATAAAAACAACAAAAAGATACTTTTTTCTAACCAAAAGGGTCAAAACCCTAATCATGCGCTCGACTTAGTTTCCCGCACGCGATTTACTTTCTTTTATCATATAATGTACTTGCTCCCGAATTGTAATAGTAAATAAGACTTTTATTCATTTTTATCGCATTATTTAGTTTTAAAGGGTTTGTCTTTGGCGATGTAAATACCCGACGCCTTGTAATTTAATTTAAATCCCAACATGATGTTCTCATCCGGGAACTCGAAATTCATGGATTGGTAGTCATCCACGGCCTGATGCGCCAAATGATCCGCCAATACACTCCCCTTGATTCCCTTTTGGGTTGTGTACTGGATGTCATACTTAGTTAAGATCATCTGCCATCTTGCTACTCTTCCGAGTAAGGCAGGCTTTTCGAAGATATACTTGATTGGGTCCATCTTTGATATCAATAAGGTGGTGTGAGTCGGCATATACTGTCTCAGCCGGCGAGCAGCCCATGCCAAAGCGCAACAAGTTTTCTCGAGCAGTGAGTATCAGGTCTCACAGTCGGTAAATTTTTTGCTAAGGTAGTAAATAGCATGCTCTTTTCGGCCAGACTCGTCATGCTGCCCCAGCACGCACCCCATTGAATTATCCAATATGGTCAAGTATAAGATCAAAGGTCTTCCTTCAACTAGAGGCATCAGAATTGGTGGCTCTTGGAGGTATTCCTTGATTATTTCGAAAGCAGTCTGGCATTCGTCATTCCATTTTACCACTTGATCTTTCTTCAGCAGTTTGAAGATTTTCTCATAAGTAGAGGTCAGATGTGAAATGAATCGGGAGATGTAGTTCAGACGTCCCAAAAAGCCTCTGACTTCCTTTCCTGCACGGGGAGCCGGCATCTCCTGTATAGCCTTCACCTTTGCAGGATCCACCTGAATACCTTTATCACTAACAACGAAACCCAGCAGCTTACCAGACCTTACCCCGAAGGTGCACTTGCTCGGGTTTAACCTTAGCTTATACATCTTCAACCTGTCAAACAGTTTCTGGAGATGGTCAAGGTGCTTTTCCTCAGTCTGGGACCTTGCGATCATGTCATCAACATAAACCTCGATCTCATGGTGAATATTGTCGTGGAACAAAGCGACCATGGCGCGCTAATAAGTTGCCCCAGCATTCTTTAATCCAAATGACATGACCTTGTAGCAGAAGGTGCCCCACTGTGTAACGAAGGTTGTCTTCTCCATGTCCTCGGGAGCCATCTTAATCTGATTGTAACCAGAAAAACCATCCATAAAGGAGAAGATCTTATGATGTGCGGTGTTGTCGACCAGAACATCGATGCGAGGAAGTGGGAAATCATCTTTGGGGCTTGCCCTATTCAGATCTATGTAGTCCACACACATCCATACATTACCATCCTTCTTGGGCACTGGAACAACATTGGCGATCCACTGCGGGTAAGAAGTGACAGCTAGAAACCCGGCGTCAAACTGTTTCATGACCTTAGCTTTGATTTTCTCAGACATCTCAGGGTGCATACGACGAACCTTATGCTTTACCAGAGGACAATCTTCTTTAGTTGGCAAGCGGTGAACCACAATGTCAGTGTCTAAACCAGGCATATCTTCGTAGGACCAGGCGAAGATCTCAACACAGTCGCGTAGCATCTGTATCAACCGTTACTTAACACTAGGCTCCAGATTCGCACCTATCTTGACCTCTTTCCTGTCTTCCTCTGTAACCAGATTTACTGATTTGACTGGCTCGTCATGAGTCTGTATAGCCCTCTCTTCTTGTAGCAACAGTCTAGCAAGTTCTCCCGGTACCTCACAATCATCCTCACCTTCGTCCTCGGCTTGGTTGATCGGATTTTCGAAGTCATAACTGGCAGTAGCAGAGTTGTTATCAATGGGATCCAGGGTGGATATGGATCTTGTTGTACCCCAAAATTTTCCCTCTCATTTCATCAACACTTTCTCATTACAAGACTCTTGGAATTCAGGGTCAAGCCAGGGTTTGCTCTGCTCAAGACCCCTCCCTGCACTGTTAACCCAAATTAGGGTTTGAGTTTACACAAGGATATTTTGACCTACAATACCCAAATTGACTTTCATGCTTCATGTTGGGTTCACAAGTTTTCCCATACCAAGTTTCAAGCCTTGATTCAAATCTTTACCCAGTCAATTGGACAGTTGACCTAGAAATCAGTTGTATTGGGGAAAAAGTCAATTGTGGCCAATTGACAGTCAAAACTCATGAAATTTGACCCACATCAACATTATGAACTCATATGAACCATTTGATCAAGTTTGGATCACAATTCCACAAGAAATTTGATTATATCACCAAAAAGGCAAAATGGTCATTTTTAGGGTTTTGACTGCACAAAGGCAATTTTTGACTGTTTGACCTAACCAATGGCAAATCAAGCTCACATATGGACTCAAGGACTCAATGACATTGTCTTGACCCATTCAACAAGTTCAAAAGATCTCAAATGCATAAGATGGACAGATGAATTTTTCAGTCAACTGATCAAAATTTGACTGTATACTGAAAAGTCAAACTTTGACTTTTTGGTCAAAATCAAGTGCCAAGAGTTGTTTTTCATCAAGACATGTCAAATTATGAAACTTGTTCATCAAGAAACCCAAAAATTCAAATTAGGGTTTAAAATGAAAAAAAATTCATAACTTAGAAATTTTCTAAGTTATGAAATTTTCTTATTTTTTCCTAACTTTGTCCCATTTTTTCACCAAGATGCAAATGGATTCAAACAAAACTTGCAAACTGAAAGTTGTATTCCACCACAAAGCCTACAACTTTGATTCACAAAGTTTTCTCAAAAGAAGCTTGTATCTCAAGTTATGATTTTTGGAACAAGGGTACCTAAAACTTTTAACTTAGAGAAAAATTTGCCCAAATCTAGGCAAGATTTTGACCCATCTTCTTGGCCATTTTTCACATAGTTCCACTTGGAATTTCAAGTTGCATTGCAAAGATGGATTATAGTACATGTTCCAAGATTTCCAAATTATCCAATAACTCCTCAAACACCCTTGTGGTTAGAGAGAATCGAATGCTTGAAGTTGGCAAAAACTCACTTTTGTCCATGGCCAATACATGTTCATAACAACTTGCAATTCTGATCTAGCTAGCTTGGTTCAACATTACAGGCCTCAAAACCAATTTGTACTCCTTAATTTAATGCATATCCATTGTATTAAGGTATTGTCTTGGTCATTAGGGTATTATACTTTAGTTTAAGCCTTAAAAGGAAAAAGCAACAATGCCATTTTTGCCTAATTTCACTTTATGTCAAAACCAAATCCTTGAGGCATGGGGGCCAGATCTTTGAGGCAAGATCAAGTCCACTAATTCCAGTAACCAAGAACAAAAGTTGCAGCATGATAGGAGGGCTGGTACAAGGCTATAACATCATTTTCCATTCTCTTGCTTCAAGTAGAATAAAAGTGGCAAAACATAATCCATCTCTCATATCAGTTAACACAAGCTTACAAGAACTTTGTGAACAAGTTCCATACATTCCAACAAGCCTAAAGCACTACTCTTTCACCCCCAAAACCTCCTCATACTCAGAACCACTGTTTTTCTGCAAAACAGGGCAGGTTCTGCATTTTGCAAGCCACAATAAAATTCCATCGTGCGTTTTGTCCCAAGATAGTTCCAACACCTTCCAATCAACTCCCTTGAACTATCCCAAGCCCCCATTGCAAGCTGTAACACCTCTAACACACTTTGCCATTTTCATTTCAAAGCTCTGCAGGTTGAGTTCTACAGCACGATTCAAGTTGTTTCAAAGCAAGCCAAGCATTGGAGAAGCTTCCTTGGACCTCAGGCAAGCTCAACAGAAGCTCAAACACCATTGAAGGTTGCTACATTGTCCAGCTCGAAGTCAACTGAAACAGGTATTTCATGGACTTCTATCTCCCTATCTAGGAATGGTTAGGCTTAGGTTTGTGAATGAAATATGTTGTACTCATAGCCCTGAAGCCATACATATGCTTAGTTTTCATTTACATTAATCGTGCTGAGAGAATTTCACTCATGAACTTTCTGAAAAAACTAGGTTAAAAATTAGGGCCATAGAAATTCTCTCTGGTCTTTGAGAGTTAATCCAAGTTTTTTATATGGTTAGATTCGTTATTTGATGCTCTACAAGTTTCATGTTTTGAGTTTTGTCAAAAGATCAAAGAATCAGGAGATACAGGTTAAGGTAGCTAGCGCGCGTTTTTTCAAGTTCTGTTGGACAGAGGAAGAAGATGAAGTAGCTGGGTTGGGCCTGACTACTTCCTACTTTTGGCACCCCCCATTTTCAGTTTCACACCCCCTGGCCCATTTTCTTATATTTTAATATTTTTGCATTTTTATTTTCTTTTCTGACTTTGGCATGTTATTTTCAAATATAAAAAATGATCCAAAAATATTTTTATAATTTTTTGCATTTATTTGGTATTTATTTTATTTATTTCCACCATAAAAATGTTTAAATACTTTATGTTATTTTGTTTAAATCTAAAAATAATGTAAAAAATATGTTTATTTTCATTTTTATTTTTATACACATTTGAAAATATTTTCTTGAAATATATACATTTTTGTAAATAATTTATTTCAATTTTTTACACATTTAATATATTTAATGTATAAATATACTTATATATTTTATCTTATTAAATAATTAGGCCAAAAATACAAAAAATGTTACATTTTCATTTTTATTATTATTTTGGACCAAAAATGTCATTTTTACAATATACTCTTATTTTTTTTTATAAATTAGTATATTATTGCACATAATTAATAAATAATTTTACTTATTAAGAATTAGGGTTTCTTGCCCTAAATAGGAAAAATAATTAAAATTGATCTTTTTATTTCACTTTTCACATTGAAAAAATACTTTTTACATACTAAAAACATTTTGGCATAATACATTTTATTTACATTTATTTATTGTATTTATTTCAGTTATTGTACATTTAAATATTGTATCTTGTACATTCGATTTGGTTGTAATAGTAATCTAGGGTTTAATTTCTTGTCAAATACCCCCCAATTCAAATTTGTACCCCCCTCCCTATATCATGTTGTAATAGTGTAGCATTTAAATTCTCGCACATTTAAAAGCTTTCAATTATGCCATGTTAGATCTAGGGTTTGTATGCAAATAAAATCAACAACTAGCTTGACCTAATCCAAGATAAATATGCATGAAAAACGAACACAATGCACACTCGCACCCCTAGGGTTACAACCCACGTGTTGCCTTCAAAAATGGGCCATGGTTGCATGTTGAGTACTTTGGCAAAACAAAAACAAACAAAAAGATCATAGTCCCTCGATGACGCTATCTGAGTTGCCTAAACAAAATGATCAAGTCCCTCAAGAAAATTGCCAAATATACTTGACACTATTGCTATCATGGTCTATACGATGACCCGCGCCTGTCCTGTTAACATCCTAATACAAGGTTGTTCACCAAATGCAATGGTGAAACAACACTATTAAAAGGGTTAAAAACATAAGAAAGATCTTTGAGTAAAATAGGGTAGATAGCTCTTAGTTACTTGATCAAGCTTGCAAAAACATCCTTGCTACTTTTCAAAACACACTCCACAACACAATTTCAAAACCCTACTTTCAAACATTGAAAACCTTTCAAAAGACAAAAACACCTTTGTATACATTCAAACAAGAATCATTACAAAGGTTGCCACGACGATGGCCTCTTTTCAAAACATTTTCCAAAATCACACACAAAGCACCATTTCAAACAATTGAAAAGCACCATTTCAAACAATAGAAATGCAAAGCAAGTGATCTAAGTAAGTAACTAAGAGCCCATGGACAACCATGGATAGAAAGGATGCTAATACCTTCCCTTTCTATAATCTACTCCCCGAACCCAAGAAAATATCTCAAAGGTCTTTCCTGTGCTTTTTGACCTTTCCTTAGGATAAAATAAAAAGTCGGTGGCGACTCTTGCTAAACCGAAACATTTGCGAACACAAACGCAAAATCCCAAGTCAGTTCTCCCACCGTATCACAGAACTGGCGACTCTGCTGGGGAAATATTTGAAAGTGGAGTAACCTTAGGGCTTAGATCACCCTTTGCATGATTATTGTTTGCTTTGATTACTTTACATTTTGGTTCTCTTGTTTGGGCTTGAAATCCTCCACCCGGATTTGGGAAACATTCATAGATAGCAATACATTGTGGAAACTGTGTGAGGTATACCGACACGGTTGAAGCAATAGCTATATTAGTGCGACATATTTGTGAGTACCGGTAGCCTTTGAGTCAATCAAAGAGAATACGGGGCCGCTGAGTGATGTCATTAAGCACTAATGAACTAGAACCTTACTTGACCATTTTGGCCTTTTATTAGGGGTAGTGAGATGACCGGCTTTGGTGCAGTCCGAAGTTGGTATATACTCGATACTACACTCATTGAGGATTGTTTTCTTGGAATATTTTGGTCGCTAGTTAAGTGGCTAAACCAAAACAATGAACATAGAAAACAATCCAATGATATTGATCTCCTTAGAACCCGGTTACTATTTATAGGACAGGTTTTGAGCCAACTAAACTCAAGAGGGTACTTACCTATGAAACCTCGTGCAAGCCTAAAACTAGGGTTTTGTGTGACTTGCTTGTACATATGCTTATGCATACATCATGAACATCATAAAGCATCATATGCATCCACTAACCATTTCAAGGGTTTGGATCGTCATCTTTGTTCTTGTTTTGTAGGTCATGGAATCTCTTCGCAGGAAAACAATTCAAGTCAAACTTGTGAGGATCCCTCCTCAACTCAAGGAGCTTACTTCCAGGATTCCAGAGAATTCTCTCTTCAGTGAAAGACATGGTAGACTCCTCAACTTAGTCAACACCAACATTGAAGAAGACCTGGTGAAAGTACTTTTCCAATTCTTTGACCCCCTACACCACTGTTTCACATTCCTTGATTACCAATTGGTGCCTACTTTGGAGGAATTCTCTCAACTCCTGGGAATTCCTATTCTTAATCAACTACCCTACAACAGTACGGAAAAAGAACCAAAACCTGAAGATGTTGCTCAAGCATTACACTTGCAACCATCTTACATCAAGGGGCATTGGGAAACCAGAAGTGGTGTTAAGGGTTTCTTGGCAAAGTTTCTGTTTGAGAAGGCACAAGACTGCTGGAATTCTCTTGATCTACAAGCCTTTGAAGAGATTGTGGCACTCCTTATCTATGGGTTGGTTTTGTTCCCAAATCCTGATCAACTTATAGATGTGAATGCCGTCAAGATTTTCATATCCAAGAATCCCATACCTACATTGCTTGGGGACATCCTACACTCATTTTACACACGAACAATGAGGAAAAGAGGTGTTCTCATGTGCTGTACTCCTCTCCTAGCAAGGTGGTTTATTTCTCACCTCCCACAATCAGTTTTGAAGAATGAGCAGGGTTTAAGGTGGTCACAACGGTTGATGACCCTCACACATTCTGATGTACATTGGTGTTCTCGGTCCAGAGAAAATGTCATCATCATTGATCATTGTGGTGAATTCCCTAATGTCCCATTACTTGGCGTTAGGGGAGGCATTACCTACAACCCCTGTCTAGCTTTGAGGAAATTTGGATATTCCCGGAGGGATGGCCCTCATGACATGCTGATTCCTGACCTAGTTTTTGACTTCGACAACGATGCGCAAGGACTTTGCCAAAGATTCATCAGAGCTTGTTAGGCATCCTCCTTCGATATGGCACAAAAATTCCATCCCCCTTGAGCCTTACCTTAAGTGGGTACGAACCCGCTCCCAGAATCTTATGTGCCATATCCTTACATTCTCCCCTTGATCAAAGAGCCTATTAAGGAAGGAGAGGTTACATACACCATCCTACATCCTGACATGCCAACATCATGGGAGGAAATGCAAAAGAGTTGGATCCAACTCAAAGAAGAACGGGATACTTTCGAAGCCAGCTTTTATGCCAGTGAGAAGAAGGTTTTAGAGCTCACCCGCCGACTTCACGAGGAGGAAACTCTCAACACCTACATCGCACCAAAAAGGATGCAATGTCTTTTTACATTAAGAATTTTGTAATATTTCGCCCATGGGGCACTTATGTGTTAACAATTTCTTCTTAATATGACGTGCGTTCTTTTTATTTACAATAAATTTGAATTTTTAAACCCTTGAATGCATTACATGAATAACATACCATTCATCATATGCATAAACAGGTCTTCAAGCCAGGTTTCCTTATCTTTCTGCTGTTTATTTCAGCAAGATGGATTTGGAGCAAACAGTAAAAGATCTACAGGCACAAAATTCACAATTTCAGCAACTCCTCATGACCTTGGCAAAGGGTCAAGAGGATCTCAAAGTTCTGCTAGAGAAGAATAAAGAGAAGAAAAAGAAAAAGAGACCGGGGGTAGCCACTTTCGGAAGAAGGTTTGAGGGCGATGCTAGAAGGACTCTTGAGTTCCCTTCAACGTCTGACGAAGGGATTGGCAAGGGGAAAGGAGTTACTGTACCTTCTGAGTCTAAGGTAGAAGAGGAGGAAGAGGAAGAAGACGAAGACTATTCAGAACAACAGTATCCACCAGCGGATGACAAGTATAAGAACCTTGAAGACAGATTGGCAGCTATGGAGTTGCAGAGGGTGCCCGGATTGGATTTTGAGGAACTGGGATTGGTAGCTGGGATTGTAATCCCTCCCAAGTTCAAGGTGCCAACATTTGCCAAGTACGACGGTCTGTCTTGCCCTAAGATGCACTTGAGGTCATATGTTAGAAAGATCCAACCACATTCATCCGATAAAGACCTTTGGGTACACTTTTTCCAAGACAGCTTGTCTGGCACTCAGTTAGATTGGTTTTATCAGCTCGAGAGATCAGAGGTTCACAATTGGGAATATTTGGCAGCTTCTTTCTATCGTCAGTATCAGTACAATGCTGATTTGGCGCCCACTCGTACTCAGTTACAAAGTATGGGGATGGCTTCAAATGAAGGGTTTAAGGAGTACGCCCAGAAGTGGCGTGACCTGGCTGGAAGGGTGCAGCCACCGCTATCAGATAGGGAATTAGTTGACATGTTTCTGGGGACCCTGTCTGGCCCCTTCTTCAACCATCTAATCGGGAGCTCTTCTGTGGGATTTACTAAACTGATTTTGACCGGCAAAAGGGTGGAGGCCGGTATTAAAAGTGGAAAGATTCAAAAGGATGCCTCCGCATCCACATCTGTTAAAAAACCTTTTCCAGCCAAGAAAGAAGCATCTGCTGTGTATTCTCAGAAGGGATTGGGAAGAAATGAGCGTCGGCCGACTGTAGGGGCCGTGATGATTCAAAATTCGTCAAATGATCAACCTCGTAACAATCAGTCGAGACCTAATCAACAACGGGTAGAACGGCCACAACGGAAGTTCACCCGCATCAACATGACACCCGCTCAGGTCCTTCCCCATTTATTGAAGCTGAATCTGACCAGTTTGAAGGAGGCGCAAAAAAACCCTAATACCTCCTCTCCGTACTACCACTCTAATGCTAAGTGTGCTTACCATTCTGATAGTGCTGGACACGATACCAATAATTGTTGGGCACTTAAGAACAAAATTCAGGATTTAATTGATGCCAAAGAGGTTGAATTTGACGCTCCTGAGAAGCCCAATGTTATATCCGCTCTGATGCCCAAGCACTGCCACAATGTGCATGCTATTTTGGAAAACCTCCATGTTACTGATGTTGTCGATCTGTTGACTCCATTGTTAGTGTTTAAAGAAAATTTGTTGAGAGCCGGGATCTTTCCTGGTTGTGGTAAGGACTGTTATTTTTGTTTGAACATTCAAGGTGATTGTCCAATGTTGAAGTCGGGTGTCCAACGCCTGATGGATACACAAGAGATTCTTTTCCAGAAAACCCATGTTAACACTTTCAATCCGATTACTCCTGATACTTGTGATACTTCAACCAACGATATTGCTATCATAACCATTTCCGACAATCCTCCCAAAGCTTGCAAAAGGCCTGTCAGGATTACACCCAACTCCGATTGTGTACCTTTAAAGATCACCATGTCGGGACCTGTCCCGTACCAATCAAGCAAAATGATACCGTGGAACTATGGGGGAGAAATCTTCTACCACGGCATCAAACAAATCAAAACAGTCCAAGAGATTTCTGAAGGAGACCCTGATATAGGGAACATCGCGGGTACAACCAAGATAACCCGCAGTGGCCGAATCTTTTCTCCGGAGATTGCTCTCCCCCGAGCAGTTTTCGGACCCTTAAAAGCTTCTGCACCTGTTGGACCCTCTGTGCAAGGCCCAGTGATTGAAGAGTTAAACACTCCTTAAGAAAGACCATCTGCTGATAATACCGACAAGGGTAAGGGGATACTGGAAATGCCTGTCAGGATGAAGGCTCATGCTGTGGTTATCCCCGAAACCACTCAGAAGGAAATGGATGAAATCCTAAAAATAATCAGAAAAAGTGACTACGACGTTGTAGAACAACTGGGGCAGACCCCTTCTAAAATCTCAATGTTGGCTCTTCTGCTCTGTTCTGAGGCCCATGCCAAGGCCCTAATCAAATTCTTAAAGGCGACACATGTTCCCCAAGAGACCTCGGCTGACCAATTTCAGGATTGTGTGGCCAGTCTTACTGCTGACAATGGCCTGGGCTTTTCCGACGCTGACTTAACTCCCAAAGGAAGGAAGCACAATGATGCATTACATGTTTCAGTTGAATGCCGAGGAACCACTCTCGCCCATGTCTTGGTTGATATTGGTTCTTCCCTGAATGTGCTGCCAAAGAAGGCCTTAGACCGTTTGGATTGCGAAGGTTTGACCCTCAAACCTAGTAACATCGTCGTCAGAGCTTTCGATGGTTCCAAAAGAATGGTTCATGGAGAGGTTGATATTCCTATCAAGGTAGGCACCGAAGTGTTCAACTCTACCTTCTACGTAATGGACATCCGTCCGTCATACTCATGTTTGCTGGGAAGACCGTGGATCCATTATGCCGGGGCAGTTACCTCCTCTTTACATCAAATGCTGAAATATCTTGTTAAGGATAAAATCATAAATGTGCACAGCGAGGAAGAGTACATGATTAGTCATCTCAATTCCTTTAGATATGTGGAGTTAGATGGCGAGTTCATCGAAACGCCTTTTCAACATTTTGAGGAAGTTTCTTCCGAGGTAGCAGTTGCAAAGACAATGGTCGAGGCGCCTATCATTCCAAAGCATGCATCTAGGATGGCATCTCTCAAAGACGCAGAGGCTGTGATTAAGGAGGGGAAGAGCACAGTATGGGGACAATTGCCTGACTTTCCCTATAAGACAGACAAGTTTGGTTTAGGGTTTACTACTGCAGGACAAAAGGCTATGCGTCGCTCTAAGGTCGGAGGACCACCCGTCAAGATCTCACACCACAGAATCAATGTTGTAGAAGATTAAGATGAGGAAAGCCATTTTAAAGATTGGATCTTTCCGACTGTCGAAGGGGGTTTGAGCAATTGGGAAGCAAAGGATTTTGTTCCTATCACCTTTATCAACCAGTAATTTTATCTTTGAACAATTTCTCATTTTTATGGTCTGTAATAACTAAAAACAATTCGTACACTATTTTCACCTCATGCCTTGCCCGGGGCATGTAGGTCCATTTGTAAGGGCTTGATTTTCTTCATAATCATATGCCATGTTTTAATGAATCATTGGACGTTTTTCATCTATAAACTGTTGTGTTCATTTTCTTTCCTTTTTGCATTTTTTGTTTGTTTAAGGATGGCTATCCCTTACACACACCCACACTCACAAATGCAGGTACCCATCCATTCCGGATTCCATGGGTGACTATTCTGCTTTAGCCTTCGATAACTCCGAAGATCTGGTCAATCAGGCTGAGTACGAAGTTGACGAAGATTGTGAAGTGCCGGGAGAGTTAGCCAAACTTCTACAACAAGAAGAGAGGGCCATTCTGCCTCATGAAGAGCTGTTAGAAACCATCAACTTAGGGACAGAGGAAGACAAGAAGGAAGTAAAAGTGGGTGCCAACCTGGAACCGAGTGTCAAGGAGCGCTTAGTGTAGTTGTTGAACGAATATGTTGAAATCTTCGCTTGGTCTTATGAAGACATGCCAGGGCTAGACATCGATATTATGGTTCACCGTCTCCCCACAAGAGAAGATTGTCCACCGATCAAGCAAAAGGTTCGCCGAATGAGGCATGACATGTCTGAGAAGATTAAGGCTGAAGTAATGAAGCAATTCAACGCTGGTTTTCTGGCTGTTACAACCTATCCACAATGGGTTGCTAACATTGTGCCCGTACCCAAAAAGGACGGCAAGGTCAGAATGTGTGTGGACTATAGGGATTTGAACAGGGCCAGCCCTAAAGACGATTTTCCACTACCGCATATCGACATCTTGGTTGACAACACAGCTCAGCACAAGGTGTTTTCTTTCATGGACGGATTCTCGGGATATAACCAAATCAAAATGGCCCCTGAGGACATGGAGAAAACAACTTTTGTTACACAATGGGGTACCTTCTGCTACAAAGTGATGTCGTTCGGACTGAAGACCGCAGGGGCAACCTATCAACGCGCCACGGTAGCTTTGTTTCATGATATGATACATCATGAGATCAAAGTTTACGTAGACGACATGATAGCTCGATCACAAACAGAAGAATAACACCTTAATCATTTGCAAAAGTTGTTTGCCAGGTTGAAGGAGTATAAGCTCAGACTGAATCCAAGCAAGTGCACTTTTGGAGTTAGGTCTGGTAAACTTCTGGGATTTATTGTCAGCAAAAAGGGCATTGAGGTTGATCTAGCTAAAGTAAAAGCTATACAAGAAATTCCTGCCCCCCGTACTGAAAAGGAGGTTAGAGGATTCTTGGGACGCTTGAACTATATTGCGAGGTTCATCTCTCACCTGACATCTACCTGCGAGCCAATTTTCAAACTATTGAAGAAAGATCAGGTCGTTGAATGGAACGATGATTGCCAAGTTGCCTTTGATAAGATCAAGGAGTACTTACTAGAACCTCCTATCCCGATGCCACCCGTCGAAGGAAGGCCGTTGATTATGTATCTGACTGTTTTGGATAACTCAATGGGGTGCGTGCTGGGCCAACATGACGAGTCTGGCCGAAAAGAGCATGCCATTTATTACCTTAGAAAAAAGTGTATCGACTGTGAGACTCGCTACTCATTGCTCGAGAAAACTTGATGTGCTTTGGTATGGGCTGCTTGCTGGCTAAGGCAGTATATGTTGACTCATACCACTTTGCTGATTTCTAAGATGGATCCGATCAAGTATATCTTCGAGAAGCCTGCTTTATCTGGAAGAAACGCTAGATGGCAGATGATCCTGACTGAGTATGATATCCAGTATACTACCCAAAAAGCTATAAAAGGGAGTGTACTAGCTGACCATCTAGCTCATCAAGCCGTCGAAGATTATCAGTCTATGAGATTCGACTTCCCTGACGAGGATATCATGACTTTGGACAAAATCGAAGGTAACGAACCATATGACGAACCTGAAAAAGGATCCCGATGGATCCTGTACTTTGATGGTGCTTCAAATGCACTTGGCAACGGTATCGGTGCGGTACTCATTTCTCCGGAAGGTTGCCATACACCCTTCACTGCCTGACTTTGTTTTAGCTGTACCAACAACATGGCCGAATATGAAGCTTGCATCTTTGGTCTCAAGGCTGCTATAGACCTGGGGATCAAATCTTTGGTCGTATTTGGGGACTCGGCTTTGGTTATCAGTCAAGTCAAAGGAGAGTGGGACACCAAACATCCTAATCTTATCCCATACAAAGAACAGGTCCTGACATTGTTGCCTCATTTCGAGCAGATTTCTTTCGAACATTTCCCGCGAGAAGAGAATCAACTAGCAGATGCTCTGGCTACAATGTCTTCCATGTTTAAACTCAACTGGGATAACGAGGCTCCCAAAATTACCATCGAGCGAATGGATGAACCTGCGCATTGTCATGAGATTAATACCAAAGAAGTAGTGGAACAACCCTAGTTTCATGAAATCAAAAGGTATCTCTATACTAGAGAATACCCCGAAGGAGCTTCCGTCAATGACAAAAAGTTCTTAAGGAGATTTGCTGCCAAGTTCTTCCTAAGCAATGGCATCCTTTATAAACGCAACCATGATTGTGTTTTACTACGATGCATGGACAAAGCTGAAGCAGAGTTGATCATGACTGAGATACACAGTGGTACATTTGGCACCCATTTGAGCGGACATACGATGGCTAAGAAGATTCTAAGGGCAGGCTACTACTAGTCTACCATGGAAGCTGATTGTTACCAACATTCTTGTACTTGCCACAAATGCCAAGTCTACGCCGACAAGGTACATATTCCTCCTGTTCCTCTTAATGTTCTAACAGCTCCTTGGCCATTCGCAATGTGGGGCATTGACATGATTGGAGAGATGAAGCCCACGGCGTCCAATGGACATCGCTTCATCTTGGTCGCTGTTGATTATTTTACCAAATGGGTCGAAGCAGCTTCCTTTGCCTCTATTACAAAGAATGTGGTTGCCCGCTTCATCAAGCAGAACCTCATATGTCGGTATGGTGTCCCCGACAGGATCATCACAGACAATGGTACAAATCTGAACAATACTATGATCACCGCTCTATGCGAACAGTTCAAGATTTATCATCACAATTTATCTCCCTATCGGCCGAAGATGAACGATGCTGTTGAAGCCGCGAACAAAAATATCAAGAAGATCATTCAAAAAATGACAGTTACCTACAAAGACTAGCATGAGATGTTACTGTTTGCTCTACATGGATATCGTACCACGGCACGTACTTCAACAGGGGCAACCCCATTTTCTTTGGTGTATGGCATGGAGGCCGTCCTACCCATGGAAGTTCAGATTCCTTCCTTAAGGATTATGAAGGACGCTGGTTTAAGTGAAAACGATTGGATTCAGACCTGGCTTGATCAACTCAATTTGATCGACGAGAAGCGACTTTCTGTTGTTTGCCATGGTCAAACATATCAAAAACGGATGATCAAGGCTTTTAACAAGAAAGTCAGGCGTCAGATATATCAAGTCGGAGATCTTATAATCAAGCGGATCATCTTACCGTAAAGTGATCCCAGGGGCAAATGGACTTCTACTTACGAAGGACCATTTGTGATCAAGAGCATCTTTTCTGGTGGGGCAATGATTTTGACCACCATGGACGGCGATGATTTGCCACACCCTGCGAACACAGACATAGTCAAAAGATACTACGCATAAAACAACCCGACAAGTTGAAAACCCGAAAGGGTGACTTGGGCAAAAATGGGCATCCCGGTGAACTGAAAACCCGAAAGGGCGGTTAAGGCAAAAATTAGGGATAAAACAAAAAAAAATTGTACACCCGGCAAGTTGAAAACCCGAAAGGGCGACTTGGGCAAAAAAGGGTTTCCCGGTGGATCGAAAACCCGAAAGGGCGATTCAGGTAAAAGTTAGGGAATTAAAGCGTATGACTATGTCTCGTCGATCACTTTAAAGAACAATCTCTTCATCAACAAGCTCCGAGTTTCTGATCAACCTAGTCATCGGCGGACGAAGCAACAAATGGACAAGATATTCAGAGTTGTGAAGGCTATAGCAGAATGGGAACCCCATGGAATTGTTACACATAGCCATCTTTCTTTTGTATAAAATTTTTCCAATTTTTACGACAACATTCTCTTACTAGGATGTCTGTCTCCTTTGTATAAAGATACTCACAAAAGTTAAATACAAATATACTTCGAAGTGCAGAAATTTGCTTGCCTTTCTTTTCTTTTTACACTTATGTTTTATTTGAAAAACGTCCAATGTTTTGTTAAAAAGGCATATGCATTTGAACATAATCACTGCTTACAAATAAAATGAAATTGAAAAAAGATAATTACTGATAGGATGAAGGTGTAGGAAGATATCTTTATGCCATTTTAGAAGAAATCCCCTACGATACATCATTCGAATCCTCAACAAAGCTAAAAATTGGAATATATTTCCCCGGCGGGGTTAAGCTTCAAGATCCTCGACAGAGCCACTGCTTTCTAAAGCTTGATTCCCCAGCTAAGCTGAATTTCAAAATTCCCATCAGAGTCAAGTTTCAGGATCCCCAGTGGAGCCCAAAAACCTTAAAAATCTTATCCCCAGCGGAGCCAGAATAGTGAACATTTCCCCACAGATTTATTTCCCAGCAGATTGAAGATTCTCAGGCTCATTTCTCCAGCAGAGGTCTCCCAGGTTTTAACTCCCCAGTAGAGTTTTTTCCAGAGTTTCCCTTATTCCCCAAGAAGTCAGCAAGGGTTTCTCATCTTCAAATCCTCAGCATCAGTCAATGATTTATTTTCTCCGGCAGCAGTCAAAGATTTCGTTATCTCCAGCTATCCGGATTTTATCTTCCTCAACAAAGACGACTACTCAGCTTACATGCATAATCATTACATTCATATATCATAAACACTGGTGAAATACAGTTCATTGCATCATACATATCATGCAGCATAACTTTGTGTTTTAGCTAACATTTTATCCTTTTCAGGATAAGATTAAAAGGCTATCGTTAATAATTATTCAGATACAGTATGGATACACCCCAGATACGGAGGTCATCCTATTACTCATTCAGAATTTCAAGTCAAATACAGTACAGATACACCCCAGACATGACAGTCATTCTACTACTCATTCAGACTTCAGCAATCCGATATAGACTAGATACGCTTCAGACACGGCGGCCATTCTATCTCTCATTCAGATTCAATTATCAATCTCAAGTTCAAATATGCTCCAGACACGGATGCCATTCTGGCCCTTACACCAGTGGTCTAATTCCCTCAGTGCAGTCGCCACAGAAGTCATTTTGTCATTCATTCAGATCTCAGTTATAGTACAGATACACTCCAGATACAGAAGTCATTTTACTACTCATACAGATCTCAACTTTAGATACAGTCCAGATACGCTCCAGACGCGGTTGCCATTCTGTCACTCATTCAGAGTTTATCCCCAGCACACAGTTGCTCCATACACAGATATTTCTCTGTTACCCGGATACAATACATATACACTCCAGACACGGCAGTCATTCTGATATTCATTCAAACATTCAAACACAGTTACAACTCAGATACGCCCCAAACACGAATGCCATTCTTTTGCTCATACAAACTCAGTCTCCAGATACAGTTCAAGTGCATTCCAGACACGGATACCATTTTGATACTCATTCTTTTGGCCTACAGCATTGCAATTCAACAAACATTCTTGAATGGCATCTTTAAGCCCATCTCCATCAAGATTCTACCATCTCCAAATGGCATCTTTAAGCCCATTTCCTCAGCTATATTTTGACGAGTGCAAATTAACGGGCACTCTAGTGTCCAATCCTCTTTTACCTTCGAGTCGCGAAAGGAAAACTTGTCAATCTAACTCTTCAGGTTCAAGAAGATTGAACAGGGGCAACTGTTGTACCCAAAAAATTTCCCTCTCATTTCATCAACACTTTCTCATCACAAGACTCTTGGAATTCAGGGTCAAGCCAGGGTTTGCTCTGCTCAAGACCCCTCCCTGCACTGTTAACCCAAATTAGGGTTTGAGTTTACACAAGGATATTTTGACCTACAATACCCAAATTGACTTTAATGCTTCATGTTGGGTTCACAAGTTTTCCCATACCAAGTTTCAAGCCTTGATTCAAATCTTTACCCAGTCAATTGGACAGTTGACCTAGAAATCAGCTATATTGGGGAAAAAGTCAATTGTGGCCAATTGACAGTCAAACCTCATGAAATTTTACCCACATCAACATTATGAACTCATATGAACCATTTGATCAAGTTTGTATCACAATTCCACAAGAAATTTGATCAGATCACCAAAAGGGCAAAATGGTCATTTTTAGGGTTTTGACTGCACAAAGGCAATTTTTGACTGTTTGACCTAACCAATGGCAAATAAAGCTCACATATGGACTCAAGGACTCAATTAAATTGTCTTGACCCACTCAACAAGTTCAAAAGATCTCAAATGCATAGGATGGACAAATCACTTTTTCAGTCAACTGATCAAAATTTGACTGTATACTGAAAAGTCAAACTTTGACTTTTTGGTCAAAATCAAGTGCCAAGAGTTATTTTTCATCAAGAAATGTCAAATTATGAAACTTGTTCATCAAGAAACCCAAAAATGCAAATTAGGGTTTAAAATGAAAAAAAAATCATAACTTAGAAATTTTCTAAGTTATGAAATTTTCTTATTTTTTCCTAACTTTGTCCCATTTTTTCACCAAGATGCAAATGGATTCAAACAAAACTTGCAACATGAAAGTTGTAGTCCATCACAAAGTCTAAAACTTTTATTCACAAAGTTTTCTCAAAAGAAGCTTGTATCTCAAGTTATGATTTTGGAACAAGGGTACCTAAAACTTTTAACTCAGAGAAAAATTTGCCCTAATCTAGGCAAGATTTTGACCCATCTTCTTGGCCATTTTTCACATAGTTCCACTTGGAATTTCAAGTTGCATTGCAAAGATGTATTATAGTACATGTTCCAAGCTTTACAAATTGTCCAAGAACTCCTCAAACACCCTTGTGTTTAGAGATAATCTTATTTTTTTTATAAATTAGTATATTATTGCACATAATTAATAAATAATTTTACTTATTAAGAATTAGGGTTTCTTGCCCTAAATAGGAAAAATAATTAAAATTGATCTTTTTATTTCACTTTTCACATTGAAAAAAATACTTTTTACATACTAAAAACATTTTGGCATAATACATTTTATTTACATTTATTTATTGTATTTATTTCAGTTATTGTACATTTAAATATTGTATCTTGTACATTCGATTTGGTTGTAATAGTAATCTAGGGTTTAATTTCTTGTCAAATACCCCCCAATTCAAATTTGTACCCCCCCTCCCTATATCATGTTGTAATAGTGTAGCATTTAAATTCTCGCACATTTAAAAGCTTTCAATTATGCCATGTTAGATCTAGGGTTTGTATGCAAATAAAATCAACAACTAGCTTGACCTAATCCAAGATAAATATGCATGAAAAACAAACACAATGCACACTCGCACCCCTAGGGTTACAATCCACTTGTTGCCTTCAAAAATGGGCCACGGTTGCATGTTGAGTACTTTGGTAAATCAAAAACAAACAAAAAGATCATAGTCCCTCGATGACGCTATCTGAGTTGCCTAAACAAAATGATCAAGTCCCTTAAGAAAATTGCCAAAGATACTTGACACTATTGCTATCATGGTCTATACGATGACCCGCGCCTGTCCCGTTAACATCCTAACACAAGGTTGTTCACCAAATGCAATGGTGAAACAACACTGTTAAAAGGGTTAAAAACATAAGAAAGATCTTTGAGTAAAATAGGGTAGATAGCTCTTAGTTACTTGATCAAGCTTGCAAAAACATCCTTGCTACTTTTCAAAACACACTCCACAACACAATTTCAAAACCCTACTTTCAAACATTGAAAACCTCTCAAAAGACAAAAACACCTTTGTATACATTCAAACAAGAATCATTACAAAGGTTGCCATGACGATGGCCTCTTTTCAAAACATTTTCCAAAATCACACACAAAGCACCATTTCAAACAATTGAAAAGCACCATTTCAAACATTAGAAATGCAAAGCAAGTGATCTAAGTAAGTAACTAAGAGCCCATGGATAACCATGGATAAAAAGGGTGCTAATACCCTCCCTTTCTATAATCTACTCCCCAAACCCAAGAAAACATCTCAAAGGTCTTTCATGTGCTTTTTAACCTTTCCTTAGGATAAAATAAAAAGTCGGTGGCGACTCTTGCTAAACCGAAACATTTGCAAACACAAACGCAAAATCCCAAGTCAGTTCTTCCACCGTATCACAGATCTACATTATGATATGTGAGTGTGTGTAAGAGCATATCTGTTTTGATAAAGTGAGAGACAGAAAAGAAAAACAAGGAGCGCAAAATTTGTAATGCCAGAAACGTCCAATGTTTTATTGATGATATACGAAAATGACAAATAATAAGCCCTCACATGCAAAGCCAAGATGCCTCGGGAAAGGCACCGGTCCGTAAAGTTTTAAACTTTTTATTACAAACTTCAAAACAAAAGTCAATTACTGTGAAATAAAGGAAACATGTAAGAAGTCTTTCATTGTCCAGTTGTTCAAGCCACCGTTGGTTATAGGGTAGATCCAGCTGTCGATATCTGAATCTTCTTCACTGTCCTCAATGGCATTCACTCCCTGATTACTGATGTGCAGAGGAGGCCTTCCAATCTGCGCGCGCCTAACAACCCTTTGAGCCCCTATAGTGAAGCCCAAACCAAACTTGTCAGTTTTGTGTGTGAAATCAGGGAGCTGACCCCAATTTGCACACCCACCTTTTTCAATTACGGCCCTGGCATCCTTGAGGGAAGCCATCTTCATCGGAGGTTTGTCAGCATCAACTTCGGTTGACGCCAAGGTCTGAGGGACCTCTTCAAAATTTTGACAATGGGTTTCGATGAACTCCCCATCCATCTCCATGTAGCGGAAGGAATTAAGATGACTCACCATATACTCCTTTTCTCCTTGCACCGTAACAATCTTCCCCTTTACCGGATATTTCAACATCTGATAGAGCGTAGAAGTCACTGCCCCAGCCGTATGAATCCAAGGGCGACCCAGCAAGCAAGAATATGATGGTCGGATATCCATCACATAGAAAGTAGATGCTAAAGTCTGAGAGCCAACTTTAATTGGGACGTCCACCTCCCTGTGCACCATCCTTTTTGACCCGTCGAAATCCCTGACCATAATATTGCTTGGCTTTAGAATCAAACCTTCACAGTCTAGACGGTTTAATGCTTTCTTTGGCAAAACATTCAATGAGGACCCGGTATCCACTAGTACATGGGACATAGTAGTGCCCCTGCACTCGATCGAGACGTGCAGAGCATCATTGTGATTTCTTCCTTTAGCATTCAGATTTGCGTCTGAGAAACCCAACCCATTGTCGGCAGTCAAACTAGCTACACAGTCTTTGAATTGATCGACCAAAGTTTCCTGCGGCACATGCACAGTTTTGAGGAAAGCAATTAAAGCCTTTGCATAGGCTTCAGAACACAACAACAAGGATAACATGGAGATTTTTTACGGGGTATTGCCCAGCTGCTCGACTACATTGTAATCTCTCTTCTTGATAATCTTCAGAATTTCCACTATCTCATGCTTAAAGGTTTCCACAATGATCTTCTTAGGCGCCTCCGTTCGGGCAGGCTCACCTGTGATTTCTTTGCCCCGAGTGCTAGATGGCTCGACGACAGGGGTGGTAACTGGAACAGGAATCGGGACAGTAGCTGATGTACTAGCAGATGGAATGACAACAGTTTTATGAACAGCCGGAGGGGAAATCTCGGGAGAGAAGAGTCTTCCGCTTCTGGTGACCTTGCTAGCCCCGACAATATTGCTGATATCAGCATCAGCTTCCTCACTTTTAAGTATTGCTTAACTCCATGGTAATACACATCGGCCCCATAGTTCCAAGGGACAGCCTTATCTGAAGTGTATGGGATAGGACCAGGTACAGTAATTATTAACAGAGAAACTCTTGGAACGGGTGTAATCCTAACAGGCTTTCTCGAGGAAGCCTTGGAAGGATTGGCAGATATGGTTATGATAGAAACATCTTCAACTAGAACTAACAGAATCATAGTCTTCTCGAACAGGATATCTTTGTTATCTATCAGGCGCTGAACACCTGATTTCAATAAATGACAACCAGCAGGCAGAATTGAACATATGTGGCAACCTTCGCCACAACCCAGAAATAAACCGGCCAACAATATATTCTTCTTAACTATCATCAAAGGAGTAGAAATTTCTTCCACTTAGGTCACAAATAAATCATCGTCCACAACATTCTCTCCATGACCATGCTCGGGCATAGGAGCGGTTATGACGTTGGGCTTCTCCAGAGCGTCAAACTCAATCTCTTTGGCTTCGATTAAGTCTTGCACCTTATTCTTTAAGGCCCAACAGTTGTTTGTATCATGACCTGGGCCATCAGAGTGATAGGCGCAGCGGGCATTCGGGTTATATAGTGGAGATGTGGTGTTGGGATTCTTCGGGGCTTCCCTCAGAGTTACCAGGTTGGTCTTCAATAACTGTGGTAGAATTTGAGACAAGGTCATATTGAGCCGAGTGTACTGTCTCTGTGGTCTTTCCACCCTTTGTTGATTGTTGCATTGTGGAGCAACGGTGGGTCTTGATATCACTACTGCAATCACTGCTTAACGGTGTTCAGGTCTGCTTTGGCTCCTCGAGCCATAGATTGCACTAGCTTCTTTCTTACCAGTGAAAGGCTTCTTTACTTCACTTGAGGAAGTATCCTTCTGTATTTTACCACTTCGGATACCAGCTTCTACTCTCTCTCCAGTCAATATCAACTCAGTAAACCCAGACGACGAACTGCCGATCAGATGATTAAAAATGGACCAGATAGCGTCCCTAGAAACATGTCAACCAACTCCCTATCAGACAAAGGGGGTTGGACTCTTCCATCCAAATCTCTCCACTTTTGAGCATAGTCCTTAAAACCTTCACTTGCACCCATAGACATACCCTGAAGCTGAGTACGAGTAGGAGCAAGGTCGGTGTTATAGTGATACTGCTTGTAAAAAGCAACAACAAGGTCCTCCCAGTTTCAGACATTAGCTCCTTCCAACTGATAAAATCATTCAAGTTGATTCCCTGATAGACTATCTTGAAAGAAATGTATCCACAAATTTCTATCAGTAGTGTGGAGTTGGATTTTCCTGACGTACGAGCAGAGATGGAGTTTTGGACAGGATACTCCATAGTACTTGGCAAAAACCAGAGTTTTAAACTTATGAGGGATCACCACTCCCGATACCAGTCCCAGTTCTCCAAAATCCAAACCAGGGATCCTCTGAATCTCCATAGCACTCAGACGGTCTTTTAGTTGCTTGTACCTATCCTCGGCAGGAGGATATTGTTCCTCATCATAATTTGTATCATCATCAGAGATGGCAAGACTGGGGCCCTTTTCTTCTTCTTGGTTCTCCCCTTCCTTGGATGAAAAGGACAAATCAGCTTGTTGTTTCAACCTACCCCCAAACCTTTTGCTCATACTCAGAAGAACGACCTTCTTCTTCTTCTTCTTCTTCTTCTTCTTCTCTTTCTCTTTCAGAATCAGGGTCTTCAAATCCTCTTGCCTTTTAGCCAAGCTCAAGAACATCTCTTGGAATTGGGAATTTTGTGCCTGAAGATCTTTAATAGCTTGATCGGAAGACATTTCATGCTGAAATAAACAGCGAAGAAGATAAGAAACCTGTAATGGTACCTATAATGGTGTGCATGATAATGGGATGCATATGTAATGATTTCAAATACTTTGGGAGATTTAAATTTTCAAACCAAAAAATAAACAAACTTTATTAGATTAAACTTGTAACAAGGTTCAACAATGCCTTTAAGGCGTGTACAAAGAAGTAAATGAAAGACAAATCTAAACTAGAAAAAGCAAAATCAGAAATCCCATGGACGCTTCCCCTTGGTGCTGACGTAGTCATTGATCGTTCTTTCATTCTCGAGTTGCCTGGAGAGCTTTAATATCTTCCTTTCTTGCTCATGGTACTTTTCCCGGGAGGTATCCCTCTCCTCTTTCAGCTGAATCCAGGATCTCTTCAATGCCCCAAGATCAGTGGGCATGTAGGGATAAAGGACTGTATAAGGAATGCCCTCTTCATTGGTAGGCTCCACAATCACTGGCAACACAGCTTTATAAGGCATTCCAAGCTTCTGGGCTCGAGCTCGGACCCACTGGAGATAAGGCTGCATAGGGAGAGAAGTCCTTGGTCCTAGATCTTGGGGATAAGATTTGTTCACCATGCCCCAAGCTCGTATGAACCTCTGGCGGTGCTCGTCTACGTATTCCTTGTAGTCAAAGGCAATATCTGTAAGAAGTAGCTCATGATGACCGTCTCTCCGAGCACGACCGAATTATCGCAAAGCTAAACAAGGGTTATAGGTTATACCCCCTATGATTCCAAGCAACGGGACATTAGGGTATCCCCCACAACAATCAATAACAGTAGTGTTTTCCATAGCCTTGGAACTCCAAAGAATGTCTGTATGGGCAAGGGACATTATCCTGTAAGACCATCCTAAACCTTCTTCATTCTTCAATATAGATTTGGGGAGGTGTGAAGTAAACCACCTCGACAGCAGCGACATGTAACACATGAGAGTCCCTCTTCTTCGCACAGTACGAGTGTAAAGGGCATGCAAGATATCACCTAGTAAAGTAGGCATAGGATTGCGAGAGAGGAATATCTTAAGCGCATTCACATCCACGAAGGAATCCGGATTCGGGAAAGTACCAAACTGTAGATAAGGAGAGCCAAGATATCTTCAAAAGCCTGAAAGTCCAAACTATCCCAGAATAGATGAGCTTGATCTATCAGAAACTTGGCTAAAAAACCTTCAACCCCGCTTCGTGTTTCCCAATTAGATACTACATCAGTCCGTTTCAGATGTAGAGCTGAAGCAATGTCTTCTGGTCTAGGAGTCTCTTCCATACCTGTGAAAGGCACCTGCTCTAGGATGGATATGCCCAGTAAGTGAGAAAACTCTTCCAAAGTGGGAACTAGCTGATAGTCTGGAAAAGTGAAACAATGATGCACAGGATCGAAGAACTATAAAAGAACACTCATCATCTGCTCATCAAACTTTGAGGTAACCAAGCTAAGAAGCTGACCATGTTTCTTAATGATATAAGAAGTCTCAGAAACTTTTGAGGCTAACTCTTTGAGTTGAGCAGGTATTTGCACAAAATTAACTCGGATGGTGTTTCTGCGCATGGAAGCCATAATCTGCAAAACAGAACAAAGATAAATCCCCTCGGTCTTTGAAATGGTTAGTATAATGAAGTATGCATGCTATGTTACGATGCATGATGTCATGGTAAAACAAACAACAGGTATAGCAGATAACAGACATGGCAAAGGCAAACAAGTCACAAAATAGCCCTTAAGTTTAAAGCTTGCATGAGGTCTAGGTACTACCCTCTTAAAGTTCAGTTGGTTTCAACCTATCCTAGCAATAGTAACCGGGTTCTAGAGGTTCTCAATATCATTGACCATTCTCCATCGGTCATGGTTTCAGCTCACATAATCTTTTCTTGCGGCCGGAACTATCTCGAGAGTATGGTCTCAATGAGTGTAGCATCGAGTATCAACCAGTTCTCAGCTTTACACTGAGGTCGGCTATCTCACTACTTTCTAATGGCCAAGTTGGTCTGTTAATGGTTCTAAGGTCAGTTGATGCTTAACGACACACATAGCATCCCCGTATTCTCCTCGTTTCTCCACAAGGGATACCGGTAACAACCAATGTGCCACATCAACATAGCTACTGCTTCAACCGTATCGGTCTACGCCGTACAGTTCCCTTACCGTTTATTTCTACTTACCTAAAAGGTATCCCCAGACCCGGGTTAGGATCTATAGTAACTCCCAAAAAACCCTTAAAAGTAAAGCAACCAAAGCAAACAAGAGAAGAAAATATGATGAACTAGATCCTAAGGTATACCCCACTTATAATGTCCCTAGCAGAGTCGCCAGTTCTGTGATACGATGGCAGAACCGGACTGTTTTGGAAAATGCTGGTTTGCGTTTTGCGTTTGTGTTTGCAAAATATCGCGGTAAGCAAGAGTCGCCACCGACTTTTATTTTATCCAACTGGAAAGGACAAAAGCACAAAAAAATTCCTTTTTTTTCGAGATTTTGAGTACGGGGGTAGATTATAGAAAGGGAAGGTATTAGCACCCTTTCTATCTGTGGTTTTCCACAGGCTCTTAGGTACTTGCTCATCATTTAAAAAAAATTCTTCCGTGTTTGTATGTTTTGAAAAGTTTTTGTTTTACTTCGTTTTAACCCTTGTATCAGTCCTCAAGAGTGTTACGAAGTGTTTTTGAAAACTTTGTTTGAAAAGTGTTTGGTGCGAAAAAGTTTGTTTTGAGCAAGTACCTACTAGCATCTACCTACTCGAAAAAAGATTTGTTTCTATTCTTATTTCCTTTAGATAGCGCTATCCTACTTCTTTGAGAAATAGGAAGCACCATCGTTGGAGTTGTAAGGGTCAATTCGAAAGGGGCGTACGATCACTAAAGCAATGTTAGGACGTCTTAGTAATAACCCTAATGTCTTAAGATCATATTCGAGGGAACATTTTCGAGGCAACCTTTCCGAGGCAACATTTCTGAACGGGACATTTGATCTTTGTTTAGACAGAAGGGTGGCCACTAAAACACCTTGTACTTAATGATCGTTTACCGAAGGCAACCAGAGTGAGAGTATACCCTAGGAGTGCGCATGTGCGAGTGATTTGATTTCAATTATTATCTTTCCATATTTAGGTTTTGCTAGCCATTTTAAATTGTCATGTAATCTTGTCATACAATCCTATTATCATACATCTAACAGTTAATATTTGCGAGAATTAAAATGCAAGAAATAAAAACCTACGCTATTACAAGGCTTCGGGGTAGGGGATTGATTACATAGCCAAAAACCCGTAAAACGATAAATAAAATAAAAATCTTAATTAAACTATTACATACCGTGAGCAGTTACATTAATATTGTAAAAAATATAAATGCGCGCGATGAATCGAGAATGAGAGAAATTAGGGTTTTGACTCAGTCTAAACCTAATTGAAACAAAAAATCATTTTTTTTGTTTTTGATTATTTGAGAAAATAAGATTTTAATTGCATAAATACAAACCTAATTACTAATTAATTTAAGTTCAAGAAAAATAATTAAATCAACCTCTTTTGTATTTTTATTTTATTGAGAAAAGAAATAAAAATTAAATCAAATGATAATCCTAATTTTTCTAATTTGATTTTAATTATTTAAAAAGTTAGAATTACCCTAAAATTACATTTAACTAATATTAAATTAAATAAAATAAAAATAAATAAATAAAATCTAATTCTAAATTTGTGAAGAAAATTTGATTTTATGATTTTTTATGAAAAAAGGAATTAATTTTGGTTAAAAAATAATTAAATAAAGAAATTAAATAAAAGGAAAAATATAAAAGGAAAATAAATGGGCCTGGTTTCTTGGCAGAAATGGGGGTGTCAATTGTAATTCTGGGCCCAAAAATTCCTTGGCCCTTCATTGACTTTCTCAATCTTGTACGCACGCTTTGACTGATGCCCATGGTAGACTCTCAGGGAGAAGGCATTGGATATGCCTTGTTGATGATCTGGTGGCTGGGCGCTGAGGGCATATGGTGGACTCATTGTATGCACGTATACCTGATTACACAAGGAAAAAATATAGAAAGCAAAGTTGGGGACTTGGGGATCGAACCGATGCCCTTTGGTATTTTCACGCTGCAAGATGACCAGCTGAGCTGGCTTGGCTTTTTGTATATGGAACAACAAACAAACTGAAGATGTGAAAAACACAAGAAGGGGGAGTTGAATTGAAAACTTGGATCTAAAACAGCTTAATGACACAGTATTTTTATCCTGGTTCGTTTGATCTCAAACTACTCCAGTCCACCCGTCAAGGTGATTTCGCCTCTCTCCAACAAGGTCTTAATTCACTAATCCCAACAAGATTACAACAACTACTTTAACAACTGTTAAAGTCTTCTTGAGTACAACCACAACCCGGTTAATCTCAAGGATCTCTTTTACAATATGATTTAAACAATATGTGTTATTGTTTTTCTAACAAAAATAGTATATCACAACTGTGATAAATTACACAGGTTTATAGCTTAGAATAAAGAATGAATTTGCTTGAGCTTGAGTATGTGTGGTTGGTAATCTTAGAAAATTGTTGTGTGTACGTACGTGCTTCATTTTGCAAGCTGACTTGTTTATATAGGCAATGTAATGACGTTTTCCATAAAGCAAGTTTAATGTTATTAGCACACTTTCCTTTTGGAGAAGATTCTGTCTGAAGATAGCCGTTGGTATTAATTCTGTCTTGAATGTTCAGTAACGCTTGAGAGTCTTTTCTCCTTACTGCTGATGACGCTTCAGAATATTGATGACTTGGTTTGATATGTTCTTGTTCAGAATCAGAGTTTACTATAATTGAGCGTGGGTTCTGGTCACCAATCTTCAGCGTATAATCTGATTGCTTCAGCGTGTAATACTTTATGGCTTATCTTCTAATGTTGATCTGATCAGAACTTCTGCATACATGAAACATATTTTTAAGGAGCATATTTGTTCTTTGTATTTATTTATTCTTTGTATTTGTTATCATCAAAACTCTAACCAAGGGTTGTAGAATCAAACTATGTTCTAACAATCTCCCCCTTTTTGATGATGACAAAAACCAGATTTTTCAATTTAGAAAATAAAGAATAAAAAGTTTAGAATAGAGAAGAAAAACTCCCCCTTAGTTGATTACTTCCCTTAAGATCCTTGAGTCTTTGAACATCAGAGTTTAACTGCGTCTTTTATCAGAGTTTTGTACCTGTTCAAACTTTTCAGAAGATAGAGGTTAAGTAGTTCAGAATGTTTGAGACTTCTGTCTCAGTAAACCGTTATTGAAAATATCTTACTTTCTCCCCCTTTTTGTCAGTTATCAAAAAGGCAATATAATCAGAGTAAAAAAATTGATTTATATTAAAGAAACAAGAAGCAGTGATAAGTAGTCCAGAACAGAAGCAATGTAAAACAAACGTTACAGATAAACAGATTTAAAACATAAAAGAATCTAAGAGGGAGGAGGAAGGCGTGTGAACAAAGCTTCCAGAAAGCCCTTGATCTGGGTGTTAGTTTCCTCTTGTTTGCTCAAAATGCTCTTGATTTCTTTGTTCGTGTCTTCCTGCTTATCCAACCTTTCCTGGATAACAACATTTGCTCTCTTTAATTCTTCCAGAGTTTGCCTGTCATAGGAAGGAGCTGGAGAATCTTCAGTATCTAGACGCTTCTCAGAGCATTCTGCAACTTGATCACATTGAACCATTTCCTCTGCTGAGATCATCTCTTCTAGAGCAGCAGTCAGAGTGAGACCTTCTGATTCTGGTTGAGCTTCATCTGAGAGACGATGTTCTGACCAGGGAGCATTATCCAGAGGGAGAATCTCCTTCTTGAGCAGATGGATCAGAACTTGGTCTTCAAAAACCTTTAGCATATCACTGAAATTTCGTTGAACCTATTCATAGCTCTGTTCTTTTAGCTTCAATGTTTCAGAACTTAGTCAGTCTCTGAAACTTGTCCAAAGTTAATCAGAAGCAGCAGGGTTAGTCATCTCTAGACTAGCTTGCTTCAATGAGGTTATCCATTCCTGCATTCATGTTTCAAACATCAACAAACTTGTACCAACATCTAGTGTGGCTTCAGTTGGTTTTGGTTTGGGAATGGCAGTTTTGTGAGATATAGCAGCTAATCGTTCCAATGCAGTTAGATCAATGACAAGTCTTACGTTGTAAGTTAGATTACTCTTGGGTGAGGGAGTGGGAGAGTCAGGTATGATGATTGGACTAGTTGGGGAATTTGGTGGTGTGGATTCGAGAGAAGACAGAATTTGTGGAATGTCCAAGATGGTGGTAGGTATGCGAATGGCAAGTGGTTCAATGATTCTTGGCATTGGGATTGTATCTGAATCTGAAGTAGGTTCTTCAGATTGGTTGGTTGAAGGATTGTGAGGTTCTGGTTCATGGGTCTCAGATGGTTGAATCTCAGAAGTTTGAGCTTCTGGTTGTTCAGGTTGAGGTGATGGTGGATGAGGAATATCTTGTTGTGGGGAGAGAGGTAGTGGAATATCTGGTTGTGGAACATCTGTTGTAGTTTCGGAGTTTGGATTATCAGGAATTAGAGGATTTGGATTTTATGGCGTGGGAGCTGAAATGTCTTGGTCAAAAGAGTCAATATCAGACATAACTTTGGCAAGTTCTGGTTGAGTTTGTTCAGGATTTGGATTGGTAGGAAGGGAGTGAGTTTATCTTAGACTTAGAGTTTCTGATGGATCAAACCCAATGTCAAAGTCATCAAAAGTTTGTGGGGTTGGAAGTTCTGATTGGGTAGTTATGGGTTCAGATGTTGATATAGTTATTGATTCTAAAACAGTAACATAAGAAGGATTACCTTTCTTTTTAGCAGCTTTTGGAGTCCTTTGGGATGATCCTTCTGCTACTGCCTTTCTTTTCTTGGTGTTCTTCAAAACAACTTCTGGAGCCGCCTGATGCAAGTCCTAGATATTTAACCCTGGTACAATGCCATCTGCCTTACACTCATCCATATATCTGACAATTATCTCAGGCTTGGAGTCAATCTCAGAGAAAAGAGGAAAATCATCCAGAGGAATTCTTCTGGAAGTGATGGTTGCAAAAGAAGTAACGTTGGGTTCCTTCTTGATGTTCTCAATAATTTTCATCTTTTTCAGATTCTTTGCATTCAGAGGCTTCCCAGTAGTTGCTTCTAGTGAGCTAATTTCCTGTGCTTTAGTCAGATGCTCTATCAGCCTATTCTCTGTCAGAATATCTGATATGAGTCCTCCTAGGGGTATCCAGTCCCTTTTGGTACACTCATCTTCTCTTGTCTCCTTTACACTGGTCCTTAGATGATTAAATAGCAAGTGATGGAGATTTACCTTAGTCTTCTTGGAGATAAAGTAGATCAAAAACTACTGATTAATGTTTATGTAATCAGGAGAGCTGGTTGGCTTCCTATGGTTGATTCATCCCAGAATTATCTTAGCCCAGATTCTGTGATGATCCTTCAGATCCCTAATCTTACTGGAGGGTAGACCCAGAGTGAACATTTCCCTTGCAATTAAAGCAACATCAGAACATCTTTCAGCCATGTCTATACATCTGACACCTCCACCATTGTAACCGATAAGTCTTAAAATTAGGTCTTCAGTAATGAAAATCTTCTTCCCCATGAAATACGAGGTAACTTGATGGTTTGAGGAGGAAGCATGAATCCAGAATTCTTTGACAAGAATTGGAAACGTTGGCCCTAGAAGACAATCAAAATATCTGTTCCATCCTTGAGCATTGACCTCTTCAGAGAGATTGAAGCCATTTTCTTGAAGACTTTCAAAATCAACAATCAGTTATGAAAGAACTTCCAGGTTGTCAATGGGCGTGAGTAGAGTTATGTATGGTTCTTCATACTGTTCCATAGAGTCAGTTCCCTGAGTACTAGTGTTTTGGATGCTTGAAGAAGCCATGTTCACACAAGAAATTTGAGAAAGATGAAAGGGTTTTTGAAAATACAAACTGAAAACAATTAGAAGGTATTAAAAGAGTAAAAGTGAAAGAGTGTAAAGAGTGAAACTTGAGTTTAAATAGATTTTTAAAAGCATAAACTGTAAGAGAGAGAAACAATTAGTCATGATTATAAGCATTAATGACAGCTGATTTTAGGGGATTCAGAAAGATATTGGAACGGTTACCCATGACGTGTGTCTCAATGCACCCAATCAGTGCTTTTGACCTTTCAGAAAAGTGAACGCATGCTCATCCTAAGAAGGTAGCTGATGAATGGATGACAATTGTTTGCTTACGTGAACAAAACACTTCTATCCTTGAAATGAAATGCTCAGATCTTCATGGATAGATTCTGATACAATCTGTACTTCTAAGATTCTGAAGGCAGGTTGATCAGTAGTTCACAGAAAATAACTAAAATTCTGAAGGTTAAGATATGTAAATAAAACAATTCATTCTGGGCAAAGCTTCATGCTGAGATGTTTCAGAATGATTTTAAACCTATCTTCAGAAAGAGGTTTTGTAAAGACATCAGCCCATTGATGGTCTATGTCAATGAATTTTAAGTTAAGAATCCCTTTCTGAATATAGTCCCTAATAAAATGATGTTTTATTTCTATATGCTTAGCCCTAGAGTGTAAAATAGGATTTTTACTGAGACAAATAGCAGAAGTATTATCACAGAGGATATGGATGTTATTCTCAAATATATTGAAGTCCTCAAGTTGACTTTTCATCCAGAGCATTTGTGTACTACATCCAGCTGCTGCTATGTATTCAGCTTCTGTTGTTGATAGTGCTATTGTGGATTGTCTTTTGCTGGACCATGAGATCAGATTTTCTCCCAGAAACTGGCAGCTTCCAGAAGTGCTTTTACGTTCTACTCTGTCTCCAGCAAAGTCAGCATCACAGTATCCTATTAAGCTGTAATCACTTAATTTTCTATAAAACAAACCCAGATTAGCAGTACCTTTCAGATACTTGAAAATTTTCTTAACTGCTATTAAGTGAGATTCTCTAGGATCTGATTGGAATCTAGCACAAATGCAAACAATGAATAGAATGTCAGGCCTTGAAGTCGTCAGATAGAGAAAAGAACCAATCATACCTTTGTAGACCTTCTGTTCTACCTTTTTACTTACCTCTTCCTTTTCCAGAATGCACGTGGGATGCATTGGAATCCTTGAGGGCTTACATTCTGAAAGATCAAATTTCTTCAGAAGTTCTCTGACATATTTTCTCTGATGAATGTAAGTTCCTTCTGGCGTTTGATTTATCTGAATGCCCAGAAAGAATTTGAGTTCCCCCATTAGGCTCATCTCAAACTCTACCTGCATACATTTAGCAAACTCTCTTCCCAGAGAGGGTTTAGTGGATCCAAATATGATGTCATCAACATAAATCTGACATACTAACATGTCATTCTTAACTGTCTTACAGAACAAGGTTGTGTCCACTTTCCCTCTGGTGAATTCCTTTTCTAACAGGAAGTTACTTAGTCTTTCATACCAAGCTCTGGGAGCTTGTTTCAGACCATAGAGTGACTTCTTTAGTTTGAAAACATATTCTGGATTTTTAGAACTCTCAAAACCAGGGGGTTGGTGCACATATAACTCTTCATCTATATAGCCATTTAAGAATGCACTTTTGATATCCATCTGATACAGAGTGATGCCTTTATTAACAGCAAATGATATTAAAAGTCTGATAGATTCTAACCTGGCGTCTGGAGCAAAGGTTTCTGTATAGTCTATCCCCTCTTGCTGACTATAACCTTGTGCTACCAGTCGTGCTTTGTTTCTGATGACTTCACCTTGTTCGTTCAGTTTGTTTCTGAACACCCATTTTGTACCAATGACGTTGAACCCTTTTGGTTTGGGAACCAGATCCCATACGTCATTTTTGGTGAATTGATTTAGTTCCTCTTGCATTGCCAGAATCCAGTCATTGTCCAGAAGTGCTTCATCAATTGTTGTTGGTTCAATCAGAGAAACCAGTCCCATGAGGGATTCTTCAGAGTTTCTGAATATTGATCTTGTTCTGATTGGATCTTCCTTCTTTCCCAATATTGTATCTTCTGGGTGATCAATGCTGCTTCTGGATAGTCTTTTCTGGAGTTGATCAACAGAAGGTGTTGGATTGCTTGTAGTGACTCTTTCTGCTGTTGAAGGAGTGTCTCTATTGAGAACCTCTGATGGGTTGTCTTCAGTACCTGTGAGTTCAACTTCCATACCTAAAAGGAGTTCATTCTGCTTTGACTTTTGAGAGTCAAGCTTATCATCAAACCTAACACTGATTGACTCTTCAACAATATGTGTTTCTGTATTGTATACTTTGTACCCTTTTGAGTGTTTAGAGTATCCTAACATAATACACTTTTGTGCTTTAGAGTCAAACTTGTTCAAATAATTTTGTGTATTCAGAATAAAACATATGCATCCAAATGGGTGAAAATAAGAAATGTTGGGCTTTCTGTTCTTCCACAATTCATATGGACTCTTTTCCAGAATAGGTCTTATGGAGATTCTATTCTGAATGTAACACGATGTGTTTATTGCCTCTTTCCAGAAGATCTTAGCAACGTTAGTCTCGTTGATCATGGTTCTGGCCATTTCTTGCAATGTTCTGTTCTTTTATTCTATAACTCCATTTGTTGGGGAGTTCTAGGACAAGAGAAATCATGCAGAATGCCTTTTTCATTAAAGAATAATTCAAAATCTTTATTTTCAAATTCTCCACCATGATCACTTCTGACTTTGACAATTCTAAGATCCTTTTCATTCTGAACTTGGTTGCAGAAGGTAACAAACACAGAGTGTGACTCGTCCTTGTGTCTTAAGAACTTCACCCATGTCCATCTGCTATAGTCATCTACGATTACTAACCCATACTTCTTGCCACTGACTGAAGCAGTTTTTACTGGTCCAAATAAGTCAATGTGCAGAAGTTCTAATGGCTTAGAGGTGGAAACAACATTTTTGGATTTGAAAGCAGGTTTTGCAAACTTGCCTTTCTGACATGCTTCACACAGAGCATCTGAATTGAACTTTAAGTTAGGAAGTCCTCTGACCAGATTGAGTTTGTTAATCTGAGATATTCTTCTCATACTAACATGTCCCAATCTTCTGTGCCAGATCCATTGCTCATTGTTAGCAGACAGTAGACAATTTACATTCTGATTCTTTAGTTCAGAAAGTTTTATTTTATAAATGTTATTTTTCCTCTTTCCATTAAATAGGATAGTCCCATCTTTCTGACTAACAGCTTTGCATGAATTTTGATTGAAGATTATATCATAACCATTATCACTTAATTGACTTATGGATAACAGGTTATGCATTAGTCCATCAACTAATAAAACATTACTTATAGAGGGAAGATTTCTATTACCTACTATTCCAGAGCCAATGATTTTTCCTCTCTGATTTCCTCCAAAGCCCACGTGGCCTCCAGGCTTAAGTTCCAGGCTTTGGAACATATGCCTTCTTCCCGTCATGTGTCGTGAGCATCCAGAGTCCAGGTACCATGATTGGTGTCTTAGCCTTGCTGCTAAAGATATCTGCCACATGTATGATTTTATCCTTAGGTACCCACATTTTCTTGGGTCCTGATTTGTTAGTTTTACCAAAATTCTGGTTGAATTTTGGTTTGACAGTATAATCACTACTTGTGTATTTTATGTCATGTGTGTGCCCATATATAAAGTGTGAATTGAGTGCTGTGCGTTTTATAACTAAGTCCATGGCATTTTTTGGTGTAGGTACCTTACCTTGATATCATATCCCTTTTCTGCCATTTCTGCTAACTCCATAGATCATTGAAGCCATCTTGCTTCTGTCTATGTTTTTAGCTAGAAACTTCTGAAAGTTGTGATCATACTCTTTGATGATCTCATCAACATTGCTGGGAGTTTCAAAGATTGTTTCCTTCTGAGAGTTTTGCAACTGGTTTTCTAATTTTGAAACTTTTTCTCTTAACTCAGAATTCTTCAATCTGAGACTCTCAGTCTTATCAGAGTCAGAAGCAAGATTCCTTTTCAGGTTTCTGAATTTGACTCTAATTTGCTTATACCTTTCCAGAATTTCATTTAGGCTTTCAGCAAGTTCAGCCTTAGTAAAGTTTATGGTAAAGTCAGGGAATACCTCTTCAGTGTCTGATTCTGAGTCTGAACCAGAGGCTTCACTGTCTTTTGATACGTTTGCCATGAGAGCTATGTTTGCTCTTTCATCATCTGATTCTGAGTCAGCTTCAGATGTGTCATAATCATCCCATGTAGCCATGAGACTTTTCTTCTTTTCCTTGAGAAACTTCTTTTTGGGCTTTTCCTTCTGAAGCTTTGGGCAGTCACTTTTGTAGTGCCCTTTCTCGTTACATTCATAGTAGATGATGTCTTTGTTGTTTGGCTTTTTGTATCCTAAAGAACCTCTAGATCTTATGTGTCCAGAGGAGGATTCTGACCTTCTATATCTGGATGAGGATTCATTCTGATTTTCTGATCTTCTGGGATTTATGAACTTCCTTTGTCTCTGCTTCCACAATTGGTTCACCCTTCTGGAGAGGAGAGACAGTTCATCTTCCTCTGATGAGGATCCATTAGAGGTTTCTTCCACAGCCTGCAAAACTTTGGAGTCAATTTTTCTGTTAGATTTTAAAGCTAATGGCTTACCTTGCTTTTGAGGTTCATCTTCTTCTAGCTCCATCTCGTGACTTCTGAGGGAGCTAACAAGTTCTTCCAGAGAGATTTTGTTTAGATCTTTGGCTAGCTTAAGTGTTGTGACCATTGGCCTCCACTGTTTGGGCAAGCTTTTGATGATCTTCTTAACGTGATCAGCAGTAGAATACCCTTTGTCAAGAACTTTTAGTCCAGCAACAAGAATTTGAAATCTTGAAAACATAGTTTCTATTAATTCACTATCTTACATCTTGAATGCCTCATACTTATGAATGAGCGCAAGGGCCTTGGTTTCTTTGACTTGAATGTTGCCTTCATGCGTCATTCTCAGAGAGTCAAACATATTCTTGGCAGTTTCTATGTTTGATATTTTCTCATATTCTGAATATGAGATGGCGCCGAGGAGAATTATTCTGGCCTTGTGGTGGTTTCTGAATTCATGCTTTTGCTGATCAGACATCATTTTCCTGTCTATCCTCTGACCATGTCCATCCATAGGATGCGTGTATCCATCAGTCACCATATCCCACGGATCAGTATCATGGGCCAGAAAGAAACTCTCAATTCTGTTTTTCCAATAGTTAAAGTTTTCTCCATCAAAGACTGGAGGTTTACCACTGAATCTGTCCTTGTCTTCATTGTTGTCATTGCTGATGTTTTGGCTTGGTCCCACCATAGTGTTTTGCTGATGCTTGGATCTTGTACTGACGCGGTTAAGTGTTTAAGCTCAGAACCAGGCGCTCTGATGCCAATTGAAGATGTGAAAAACACAATAAGGGGGGGTTAAATTGAAAACTTGGATCTAAAATAGCTTAATGACACAGTATTTTTATCCTGGTTTGTTTGATCTCAAACTACTCCAGTCCACCCATCAAGGTGATTTCGCCTCTCTCCAACGAGGTCTTAATTCACTAATCTCAACAAGATTACAACAGCTACTTTAACAACTGTTAAAGTCTTCTTGAGTACAACCACAATTCGGTTAATCTCAAAGATCTCTTTTACAATATGATTTAAACAATATGTGTTGTTGTTTTTCTAACAAAAACAGTTTATCACAACTGTGATAAATTACACAGGTTTATAACTTAGAATAAAGAATGAATTTGCTTGAGCTTGAGTATGCGTGGTTGGTAATCTTAGCAAATTGTTGTGTGTAGGTATGTGCTTCATTTTGTAAGCTGACTTGTTTATATAGGCAATGTAATGACGTTGTCCATAAAGCAAGTTTAATGTTATCAACACACTTTCCTTTTGGCGAAGATTCTGTCTGAAGAAAGCCGTTGGCATTAATTCTATCTTGAATGTTCAGTAACGCTTCAGAGTCTTTTCTCCTTACCGCTGATGACGCTTCAGAATATTGATGACTTGGTTTGATATGTCCTTGTTCAGAATCAGAGTTTACTATAATTGAGTGCAGGTTCTGGTCACCAATCTTCAGCGTATAATTTGATTGCTTCAGCGTGTAATACTTTATGGCTTATCTTTTGATGCTGATCTGATCAGAACTTCTGTATACATGAAACATTTTTTTAAGGAGCATATTTGTTCTTTGTATTTATTTATTCTTTGTATTTGTTATCATCAAAACTCTAACCAAGGGTTGTAGAATCAAACTATGTTATAACACAAACGTTATATAGAAAAACAAAATAATATTTATCAAACATGCAAAATTTTGAATGGGCAAATCAGGGAGTGCCACACTATCATCTCCTTCCTCCCACCGTTGCTAAAAGTTCTGTAACTTTTACCTACGGACAAATGGGCGTAGGTACATCCCTGTGTTTCTCCAAAATCTTATGCAAGCATGATAAATGCACAACCATGGTACCAATCAACTCGTGGCAACTTCACGAGCATCATGGTACCCTTATCCATGGCCAATTGTACTTGTACGAAGAATCCCTAAAAATGAAGCATAAACCCTAGCCATGGCATCTTTGTATATTGTCAATAAAAACGCAATTAAACATGACCATTAGCTTGTAAATGATTCAAGGATTAAGAATATACAAATAAATCATGCTAAAAGTGCCAAAATTGATGGATTTGAAATCAAGGAAATATGAAAAACGCGTGGTACTTACAATGCATTTCAAGGCTTGAGGGAGCTTGCTAAGGGTTGCAATGTGATCCTTGGATGTCCAACAAATGAATGGTGTACCTGGAATGGCTTGAGGAAGCCTGAAACTAGGAAATCAGATTGCAACTTTTCCTTGAAATTTTGAGATTTGTTCTCTTCTTTTCCCGCCTCTAATCCCTCTGCTTTTGGTATGCACATGTTCCTTATGTACCCAAGGATGAATTAGGGTTACAAACTTGTTTCAAATCTTCCTCAATTAAGATCATTGATTCAAGATTTGATCCTTATGCAAATATTTCCAAATCAATCCAAATCTAATCTTTTTGTGTCCATATGAAGCTTGCACGATTTGACTCTCTTTCCAGCTGTATAAGAGGCCTAAACATGCACAAAATCTCAAGCTTTGATTAGTTTTTGATATTTTCATGATTTTATTTTGATTTTATTTAATTTAATTGAAATAAAATCCAAATAAATGACAAAAAGAAAAGTATGACAAATGGGAAGGATCATGGGTCGTGGGTCATGTTGCAAACTCAGTGCAAGCATAAAAAGTTGGGCTCATTTGACAAAAATTGCAATTTGAGACACATTTGACTTTTGGCAATTTTGCAAAAAGGGTCAACTTTGCCAATGCATAACTTCCTCAATTTTGACCCTAGAGATATGTTCTTGGACTTTTTAGAAAGATTAAGATGTTCTCTAAGCAACCCTTTTGGTATCATCTCAATTTAGTCTTCCATGTTCATGTATGAAGCTTTGACAAAAAAGGTGTTTTTGTTGACTTTCCAAAATGACATATAATGTCCAAATTTATATCTTCTTGTGAGTGCATATTTTGAACTTGGGAGATAAAGATGAATTGTATAGAATTACATCCTCTTTAAAATGATATTTGGATGGGTCATTTTTGATAAAGTATGAGAAAGTTATGCTTGGTCAAAGTTGAGTTGACTTTTCCTACAAAACCCTAATTTAACAACTTTTGGGTTTTGATGAATTGTGAGTAATCCTTGATAAATAATGATCAAACCTTGATCAAATTATGAATAATGCTTCAAAATAAGGATGTTGACCAAAAATCTTGAAGTTTGACTGTATGTAGGACACAGTTGACTTTTGCCCTAGCACAATCGATTTTCAGGCCTTTGAGCAATTGACTTAGCAAATTTCCTATGCAAGGCTTGAAACTTGACATGGATGATCTTGAGAACATATTAGGACAATGGTGAGCATTTGGGATCCTTTGGACTCAAGCACCTTGATGCAAACTGAAACCCTAATTTGAGGTAGACTGCCTTAGGAGAGAGTTTGTCTGGTCAATCCTTGGACTTCCTTGAGCAATTTGAGGACTTCTCTTAAAATGTATTGAGAAACATGGGAGGGAAAATTTTGGGGTACAACAAACCCTATCTTTGGATATTTAAGGGACGAGCAAGGTTCATCGTATAGCCATGATTAGCAATATTGTAAGATATCTTAGCATTTTCTTTAGGGACTAAGATCATTTTGAAAGGCAACATGGACAGTGTCATCGAGGGACTATGATCTTGTATTTTTGCTTGTTTTTGCTAAGATGCCTCACATGCATAATATGGCCATTTTGGTAAGGCAACAAAGTGGGTTTACCCTAAGGGTGTATATGTGCAAGTGTGTTGGTTTACATGCTTGATTTGTCTTGATTAGGATTTGTTATTTGTTGGTTTTAATCTTTCCATACAAGCCCTAATTTACTAGCAATTATATATAAAGCATTAAATTGCGGAAAATAAAAATGCTAAGCTATTACATCATTAGGGAATGGGGTGTACAAATTTACAAATGGGAAAATGCAAGAAAATTAAATCTAAATAATTATTACAACCATATTGAATATTATACAAAATTAAAAATAAGAATGTAAATGGGAAAAGAAATGATTTTTGTTTTTATGAAAAGGGTTTAGTCTTGACCTAGTTAAGAAAAATGATTAATTAAATTTAAATAAAAATTAAACCTAAACTAATTAAGAAAAGAAATTAAGTTTGAAAACATTTTTAGGTTTTTTTATGAAAGGGTTTAAATTAATAAAATAATATGTATATTAATTATTTAAAAGAAAATCTAAGTTCTAAATTAATGTTAATTACAAGAAAATAATATAATGGTTAAACCTAAACCTAAATATTAATTATTAAGAAATAAATTAATTTATTAAGAAAATGTTTTTGTTCTTTTTAGTTTCATAAAACAAAATAAACTAAATAAATGCAAAAAATAATAAATAAAATATTTTTTGGTTTTTTATTAATGAAAATGATAATAATAATAATAATAATGATAATATTAATAATAATAATAATAATAATAATAAAGGAAAGAGAATAAAATAAAAATATAAAATTAAAGTCAGGGGGGTTAGAAAGTGAAAAGAGTGTGAATGTTAGCAAAAGAGAGTTCAGGCCCAAGTCAGATTTTTTTGTGTGAATCAGAAATAATAAAAAAAAGTGAATGGGCTTGCGCATGGATAAGTAATCAGGGGGGTGCAACATAGCAAAAACAAACAAAAATGGAAAAGCCCAAACCAAGGAGGCCAAAGCGCTTATTTTATGATCTAGTGGGGGAGGCCTTTTGAGGTTCACCATGGGGACAACTTCCAGGAGTGTTGGATATGCCTTGTATCATGATTAGATGGTGATGATTGAAGAGTGTACCATACACGTGTAGAAACTGCCTCCACATGATCTGTAAAAATAAAACATGAAAAAGCAAAAGGGTATCATTGGGGCTCGAACCCAGGTCCCTATAGTCACAGGCGCGCGCTTCTACCACTGGGGTGACTATACATCCTTTTATTAATACAAAACCAAGAATATATATTTGAAATACATTCCTAGGCCTGTATCATCTTCAACCTCGCTCCAGACCATTCAATATGATTTTTTTGAAATTGATATCTCTTTCATTTCTCAACTATTTGCAAAAGTATAAACATGAAACTTGCTCCAAATTTCATCACAAGTTCAGTCATATAAATAACTAAAGCTATAAATAAAAAATGAGCATGAATTTTGAATGGTACCAAATCTGACCTAATTTTTTCAGAAAATTCAACTCTAAAATTCTCACTACTCAGGCAACATAAATGAATTCTAAGGACATGGTTAGTTCCAGGACTGTGATGTCTACATTTTATCTTCACAAATGGAAACCAAATGATGCCTATATGAAGAGTTCAAAAGTCATAATACTCACCTTGCAAGAGGGTTCGTTTTTTGAGTTTGAGTAGTTTTCAACGAGTCCTAGTGATTGGGTTAGCTTCCTCAAGTACCCAAGAAGCTAATGTGATGCTTGGTTTGAGCAGAAAGTGGCTGAGGAGTTCTGGAGAAGTCCACTTGCAGACCCTTGTTTTTGAAAATGGAACTTGATGATGGAGGTGTTATAGTTATGAAACAGGGTCGGGGATGAGTTGTATTTGATGTTTAGAAGCTTTAGGAACCAAAAGGCTTGGAAACGCACGAGGGAGATGTGAGTTTCAAGTTTTTGGTCAGATTATGCAACAATGGTGATTTTTGATACAGTTCTAAATTCTAGGGAGTCTGAGGGCTTGTGTATGCGTGTGTTCTCTTGAAAATAGTATCTCTATTTATAGAGGAAACATTTTGAGGTTTGAAATGATCAGAAATAAAGAATCACATGTTATGAGTTCTTGACTTGTTTTTGAAGTTATCTTGACAAACATGGTTTCAATGCAAGATACATGTCTTGTAGGGTGGCTAGCAACTTTAAACATGTTTGTTCTGAGTTTATATAGTATGCTTGTGCAGAAATAACAAGTGCAAAGCTCCATACAAGTTGACTTTGTGATTAAAGTCACTTTTCAAGAATAACAATGGTGCCTTTCTTCCAAAAATGGAACTGCAACATGGATAATGATTCAAATGCTTGGACAATGGCTCCATATGTTGTGTAAACATTTAATTAAGGAGTTACAAACAATTTTGAGGCCTGCAAAGTTAAGATTATGCAGCATGGCTATGGATTTGGTTCATGTTGCATCACAAATTTTGCCTTGCAAAACAACTTGAAACCCTAACTTATGGCCTTTGATTCTCCTTGCTCACAAATGATATCAAGGAGTTCTTGAACATTTTGGAAAGCTTGTAATGTGATATACAACCCCTGTTTGAATCAATTTTGCAAAATCCAAATGGAACTATATGAAACTTAGCCCAGAAGTTAGGTCAAAATCCTGACCAAAGATGCTCAAAATTTCACTAAGTGTTTTAGTTTCATGACCATGACTTCATGGATTAATAAATTGAGATCCAAGCATTTATAGGAGGTGTTGTGTAAAGAAATGTTTTAGATCTCATTGAGATCTACAACTTTCATGTTGAAAGTTTCCTTTGAATCATCTTGTATCATGGTGAAAAAATGGCTCAAAGTTGTGAAAAAACATGAAGTTTTCAACACTTAGAAAAATTTCTAAGTTTGGAAACTTTGACTTTTCAAAATTAAATCTTGACTTTTTGATTTCTTGATGAACAATTTTCATATTTTGACATGTTTTGATGAATTGTGATCTTTGACGCTTGACCAAAAAGTCAAAGTTTGACTTTTTAGTGTACAATTGACTTTTGATCAGTTGACTGAAAATCAACTATCAATCAATTGATCTTGAGGGATGTTTTGAGTCATTCCATTAGGTAAAAATGATACAATTGAATCCTTGAGATCATGTCTCAATCCAATTAACCATTTGCTAGGTCAAAAATCAGAAATTGCCCTTTCTCAATCAAAACCCTAATTTTGACCATTTTGCCCTTTTGATGATTTGATCAAATTTCTTGAGGAATTATGGTCCAAACTTGATCAAATGACATATAGGAGTTAAAAATGTTGATATGGATCAAAAAATATGAAGTTTGACTGTAAATTGGCCTCAATTGACTTTTTCCCCAATACAGCTGATTTTTAGGTCAACTGATCAATTGACTGAGCAAAAATGTGATCCAAGACTTGAAACTTGACATGAGCAATCTTGGGGGTCCATAATGATCCATGAAAGTCATATGAGGCATTAAAAGTTCAATTATCCTTGTGCAATCTCAAACCCTAATTTCAGTCATCAGTGCTTAGGGGGGTGTCTTGAGCTGATCAACCCTTGTGCAGTCTTGAACCAAAGGAGATCTTGTGAGAAAATACTTGATAAATGAGAGGGCAAATTTTGGGGTATAACACATATATTTCTATGTAATTGTAACAGGGTTTAGAAAGAATAAGAAAAATATAAATACATGGCTAACATGGTTGGTAAATTGCCCTATCTTTCACACATATTGCCTTCGGACGAATTCTCAAAAGTACTAAACATCATGTGCTCTGATGAGTTTACAGATGCATGTAGTTGGGAAATAAATGTTACCAAATCCGTTTTAACTGCAATGAATATTCTGGTAAATGGTATGGATTGAAAAATTATTGCGTAAGAATCAGTTGTTATATGATACTTACTACTCCACTAACTTGTTACTTTATAATTTTATAGATTATTCCAGAGTCTGTCACTGAACACTCTATATTGCATAAGAGAGACACGATAGTTCTTGTGGATGACCATTCTTTCAGATTTGAATGTAAGCTACACAAATACACGGGCAACTACAAGAAAATTTGTTTGCATCGTTATGTAAAGCATGCCAACCTGAGGATTGGAGACAAATTAATGTTTTTTGTTACTTATCCCCCTCGATATTTAAGTGTAAAAATTATAAGAGACAATGTTTAGTGCAAAATATATTACTTTGGGGTAAACCAGTATGTGACGTGAAATCAAACCAATGAAATTAGGTTTCCTTTGTTCCATTCTTCTTGCAAATACATTTATATTTTAACTCAAAAGTAAGTACTTCTACTAACCTAGTTTAATATCATGTATACTAGTTTGAATTAGTGAATTAATAGAGTTTACACGAATTCGTATACATGATCTTTATGAAATACTACTAGTTTCAATAGAAAAAAAATTAGTTCTACTAAAATAAAATGATGAGTTCATCACAATTTAGTTAATCAGTTGTACTACTTGTTAAATGAAAACATTATTTTATGGGACCCTCTATTTCTATTCATCAACATCGCCTCAATTCCTATTTAAATACACCATTGGTCGTTACTTTCCATAATCCAGAGCACCTCATAATAGGAGTAACAACAACCATGTTGGGATTTGGGTCACATACAACATATCAATGCACTCAAGCACCTTCTTCTCATATCATTTCTTCTCCAACAATCATGGTTTATTATTGTTGCGGTAGAAGGGTAGTAAGACGAATTTCACAAACACAACTTAATAAAGGAAGGTCGTTATTTACTTGTTCAATCAACAAGGTTACTTAAATATAAAGTTTGCAATTTCTCATAGTTTTTCTTACTTCTCATATCATTATTTCTACTGGTGCTGGAATTATTTCTTTACTTGTTCAATCAACATGGTTATTTAAATATGAACTCATAATTTTGAAATTTCTCACCATTTTTTCGTACTCGTCATTATTATTTCTGCAGGATGAATATGGTTATTGTAGATACTTTGTCTGGATTGATAGATTGATGGAATTTCTAACAAATTTAAACGATGATGTGTGAAGGAAGTGGATCTCCAAGTGCATACGGAGGACGTTTGGAGATCTGGAATGCAAAAAAAATTGGTTAACCTTGAAAGTGAGCTGAAGAAAATTAAGAATTTAGCCATAATTGTTTATAAAAATCTTTTTAAAATTTGGTACTGATACCATAATGTAACTTCCTATTCCAGCCTTTTGTACATGGTGGAGATATAATATATATCTTATGCATGTTTATTAATCAACTTATTTTGATGTTCCAATAAAAAACATGTAAAACATCCACATCCATACCATCTCACAAATGAATTAAATGCAACCTTTGTTAGATGTAAGCGACCCCTCATTTCCATCCACCATTCATTAGAAATGGATTATCAACACCAAACTCGAAGTGCATCATGTTGTTAGACTACGACACCGTATCTAGAGGGGAGGTGAATAGATACTCAAATAAAAACTACCTTTCAAAATGGTTATTTAAAACTTATTTGAAAAACAATGTTGAGTAGAAGGTTTTTGGCCTAGATCAAATATAGTAGTCTAAACGAACCTAGTTATTGGAAACTCGGATACGCACGAGTCATATGAAATTAACATAATGATAAAATTAATCAACATAATAATATCTCAATTAACTGTTTAGTATCCAACATAATGATTTTCTATTTCCGATGAAATCATATTAAAAACATAACATGACAATTTATCGAACATGTGGCGCACAATCAATTTTCCAAAATTTTCTTTGAAACTTGTTGATATACAAAAGAAATTACAATCAAAGTGATTATAAGCTAACCAACAAAGCAATTTAAATTTAATAATCAAAGAGAAATTCTATAGGGATCAATTGATCAAATAACACATTCAACAAATTGCATATAGAGAGTAAATGAAAGTAAGAGATAGAACATTGCAATTTTCCTTTGAGTTAAACAAGCTAAACAATTTGTCAAACACTTGGTGTGAAATCAAAGTTTCAGTATTTTCCTTTGTTTTGTGTTGATATAAAAAAGCACTTATAGTCAAAAGTGATTATAAGCAACTCAACACATAATTCAAAACAAAAAATAGTTTCGGAAAATTTCTGCGCATCGATAAATTACTCAAGGTTATTTGACAAGTCAATAATGAAAATTAAAGCAAGTAAAGCAATAAAAGATAAGAGACACAAGGATTTGTTTAGGAAGTTCACCAATCGTCCTTTCTATGGCTACATCTCCCTCCAATTCCAATTTTGAAATTAGGATAATTTCTTACTTTGCAAAAGTATGGTTACAAGAGAAGTGTTCAAGAGCAATCATACAAACCCTAACCGTTTGATGTTGATTCAACCCCTTCTCTTCTTTTGATATTCAACAAGATCAAACACACAATAGATTTAACCTATTCTCCTCTTAATCTACTTTCTTGCAAAGATTTCAAACACTCTAAGGTTTCTTGCAAAGGTTTCAAACACTTCAAGGTTGTTCACTTGAGAAAATATGATTACAATATATCAACACAAGATCTTCAATTCAATCTGGCACTTTAAGCTACTTCCTTGCAAAGATTTAAAACACTCCAAGGTTCCTTGCAAAGATTTTAAGAACTCTAAGGTTGTTCACTTGACTGTGATTCCCTCTTGAACGATCTTGTTGCGAAAACCCCCAAATCAACAACGAATCTTGGAAGACAAACCCTAACAAAGAGTTTTTCTGGATGAAGACCCCTACAAATCTCAACCCAATACACAATTAGACACTATAAATTCTCGTCTAGATGGCACCCCAATGGAACATCGTTACAATGTAATGTTAGTGTGTATGCATAGGTTGGAGGTTGAAGATTAAGAGAGAAGTATGCTAATTGTATGGTTTCACCAAGTTATAAATGATGCATGAATGATATATTTATAATTGGACTCTTTTTAGGTAAAAAAGTGTAGTTTAGGAATGAAAAAATTATGAAAACATGACCCTTAAAATAGTATGTGTCGATCTGAAAAGGTTATGTATCGATACATGCAAAACAGTGGCTAAAAGCTTTAATAATGCAGTACATGTGCTGTCTTGAAAATCATATGTATCAACACATGTGCTGGAAAGATTTAAGAATGCAGTACATGTATCGACCTATAAATCGTATGTGTTAACATATACTGAAGCTTTTAATAAAATGCAAAAATGCTGAATTTATGTGTCGACACAGAGAAATTTTAGGTCGACACATAAGTGCTAATTTTGTGCAAAAACTGATTTTTCATGATTGAGACCAATTTTAAAGTTATTTTAAATGATTCCTAAGACCTCTAATGCAAGGGAGTGCCACAAGACATAAGGATACCGTCCATCATACTTAAATGCTAGCTTTCTGATTTTTGACATCATACAAAACATCTAATAGTGTAGTTGCACTCACACATGTTGTTGCGACCTTCCTCATCATATACGTTTCACCGTGCCGACAACCTGCTCATATGCCAATGTGCGAAATGGGGATCAACTCGGCCAACATTATGCAAAAATATATTTCAAACATACTTTATAATGAATTAGGCCAACATGCTGCAAACATATATTTCAAATACAAATGTCGTAGCCGAGATATGTGAAAGGTTACCCCGCACTTTGTCATCATCGTGACAAATGAACCCAAATGTTAGAGTCTTTCAACCATAATAATGAACTCGCTTTCACCTTTGTAGTCGAAATAGACCATATCCTGTATCCCGACTCCTAAAGTGTTAAGAACAGCCTCCCAGCCTTTTCGTTTTACCATCGACTCTGTCTTATGCATATCACAAATCAAAATAAACTGGTTCCTACCGTATTCCTTGTACACATGCCACTCATCTTTTAGGTCGTCAATGTGATTAAAGAAAAACATCAGAGGTACGACTAACTTGGTCTGAAATGAAAAAACAAAAAAAGCACTCTCCATTGGAATGAACAACTATGGTTAACCAATAAAGTTTAGAAATTAAATAAAAAACAATGTCGTATGAAATTTTTACCTTACGTATGTGATGAATGCGAGTCCATGATGCTATGGTTACTCTCATTTCTGTGGTGTAACGCAAAGCCAATGCCATTGTTGTGACTAGGATTTTAGAGATGAAGATGGAAGGATGAAATTTACTTGCAAATTATTAAGGGGCTGGTGGGGATTGATAGGGTATGTTAAGGGGATGGTGGGTATTTATAGTAGTTGGGATGATAATGGATTTTTCATGTCTTGCGCGGTTACCTAACTCGAAGGGTTAAGTTTTTCCAGATTTGTGCAAATCCATATTAACTTATTAGGGTTCAGGATTATATAGGTTATAGACCCAATTATTTAAATGGTATTTTTCTAGATTTGTGCAACTCCATATTAAATATTAAGGTTTAGGGTTACATAGGTTATAAACCAAATCATTTAAATGGTGTATGCACTTCATATTTTACTATTGCACTTAAAGGTCATATCAATAATCTATTCTAATGTCTATAATTATTACACTAAAAAACCTTAAGATTTTCTATAAACGACATGGCATTGATAACTTAAATCACCCCATCAAATGGAATTGAAAAGTTAAATCACATTGATTTTCTTGAATTTTAATCTTCTCAATTGACAATAATACATTGGGAAAATAATCAAAAACTAACAAAACAAAGATACACTTTTTTTTTCGTAATTAAGAAAAAACAGCAACATTCTAATCACTACATTATAAGCTAAGAAGAAAAAAAATCCATTAAATCAACACGGGGGTATGAAATATCAACCAATAAACTTAGAGATGTATATCCAGATGGAAACAAAATAACACTTGTTCATTCTTTACCCTGGAGTGTCAATATTCACGTCATCAAAAATTGAATAATTTTTTTGAACCATCATGAACCCCATATCGATAATTTTCAACCTAATACAACAAACCTCCCTTTAACAAAGTTATTTTCAGTAAAATCAGAAAAAAATTGTTTTTCAAATTCGTTGAAGAATCAATGTATCTAAACTAACACATCAAAAATATATGTAGTTTGAAGACATTATTTTTTCAATGAATCTAAAAAATAATTTTTTTTCTTATATTCAAGACCACATGTAGTACAGGTAAAAAGAAAAGAAATTACCTCACAAAACAAAACCTTATGTTTCTGCTAAATAAATAAAAACTGAACATCCCCAATTTTGCAACTCATATTTGAGTTGTTGAAGTGAACAACACATTAGTATTATACTTGAACTCCACATTGGTTTGTGGGACCCTATTAAAATGAATTGCGAATAAAATAATAGTGTGTACAAATAACAAATTTTAAAGGAAATTGTTAATTAAATTCTCAGATCTTAATTACAAAATCAATTCTAAAATCACAAATAATAATTTTTTTAACATCTTCCCCATGCAAAGCGTCACTTGGAATTTTCTCTATCTTGCGTCTATAGCTGGCAGTAAAACCTATTCCACTATTAGAAAAACACGTACTGCTGCACACATACTTAGAAAAACATGAAGAATCGATATTGATTTGACCGCTAAAGATTTGCAACGCATACACAGACTCTTTGAAAAATGTGATGAGCCGATACTGATTTGATCGCTAAAGATTTGCAGCGCTTTTATTACATATTTGAAGAAACAATGTCTTTTCAAAATCATAGTAATACTAGTACTACTAATTTGACCAATATATGAGCTTTGATTGGAAAAAGCATGGGAAAAAGTTGTTCTTGCAATGTGATCATGGCCATATTAGTTCGTTCGTATTTTTTTAAATAAATGTACACCATTTGATTTAAATCATAAGATCAACATTTCGCGTGTTGGTTTCGTTCCTTTCTAAACTCTATCCTATTGATTTTCAATTTAAGAGAGGCATTAGGGATTCGATTCATGTATACTCTCCATCTTCAACAATCAACCATGTCAGCACCAATACGTAATATTCTCAGAAAGCCAATGCTAACCACATGGAGTCACATTCACAGATTTACAGAGGTAAGTACTACTGAAACTATAACTTTTTTTTTGGTGTTTCAATTTTTTAATATAACTCGATTCTAACTATTTTTTAATTTTCTCTCTCTATTATTGTAAGACAAATGTCGAAGTCCCTCTGAATTTCTTGGACCACTATTTTTCCAAATTGAAAAATGATTGGTGATGCGCCTACGATGTTTTTGGAAACCGCTTTTTATTACTATGCGACCTAAACATCACAAATCCGTCTATATAAAAAAACTCTTGAAAAGATGTTGTAAACATTTTGGGACTTGACATACTGGATAAAGTTTATTTTGATTATAAAGGAAATAACATGTTTTTTATTAGATGTGAAAAACTGAGGAGCCTTGGTTCTTTTACAACCATACGCACTACACGTGAAATAATATTTAAAAATCGTTGTTTCACAATAATTTTTTTTTTGTTATTCTCTCTATTGCTGATACTATATTGTGGTATCTTAGACTAAAAATACATTTTTCGTATTTAATTTATTCTAGATGATCGGTGAAATCGATCCTACATCTGCGTAAGAATTCATACACAGTCTACCAGCGAGATGAAACGTTTATGATCGGAACGGTCATAACCATGTCATGCATTTCAATGGAGATGTCTTAGCTCCAGTGTTGTTTGACGGATGGGAAACCATGAGAGATTTCTTTCATCTAACTGAAGACGTTAGAGTTATGATTACTTATTTCGGCAACTATATTTTTCGAATCAAATTCCTGCATGTAATTTCAAGTAACGATCAATATCTAGTGTGGCATGTGCTTCATGGTTCATAGTTATATCATCATCACATGTATTTCTCAGTTGTCACTAATAAAGTTATTTATAATCTTTTAATTTTTTATGTCAAACTGTTGGTATGGAATTTACAATTTATCATTTTATTTTATTTTATATTTTATTGCGATGATTAAAAACAGACTTATTGATTTTAAATGAATAACAAGATCCACGTTATATTTAATAAAATATATTAGATTATTGATGAATTGTATATATTTGTTCCACATTCAATTTGATACATTTAAATTTAAACTATTTGGATTTGGTGTGATCATACAATATTTAATAATTAAAATTACATATTAAAAAAAAATCTCAAAAACATTTTTTATAATTTAAAAAAAAAATAGTTTCAAATTAATTGATTTAATTTTTAATTTTTTATGTTTAGACAAAATTATAAAAAAAAAAGATAAAAATCATTTCTAAAAAACTGTTTCAAATCAATTTTCAAAAAAAATTGTAAACTTTTAAAAAATAAAATAATACTATAAAAATATTTTAAAAAAATGAAACAAAGAATTAAATGGTTTATGTTGTACAGTAGTTTTTTTTTTTGATGAAGCAAAATTCCATGATCCCCTAAAAATCCAAAACGACGACCTACAACAAAGCTGGAAAAGTCGTTTTGTTCATCTCTTTGCATGTTTCCTCTACTCTTCCCTCTGGTGTTCACTGTAACCTTATTCCGAAGCTAATCTCGCTCCCAAAATGTTTCACTCCGCAACTTTAACCGTTTTACTCCTAAGCGGTTGTCGTTTCGTCATTCCCTTCTCCTTTTTCTCTTTTGTCTCAGTTACCGAAACAATTTGATCTTAAACACATTAATTTTCGATATAATTTTTCAATTTTCGATCTTTTTTCCTTCAGGTGTTCTCTTGCAGATATCATGGGTCGCTTCAATTTCAATGCCGAGTTCCAATTGCTACGCTTTCAATAATTCAAGTCGTATTGTTGATTTCGTATCCTTAAGTTCCACACTCTCCAAGTTATGAACTTTTATTGGGCATTACTGTTAAAAGCTACAAACAAAAAATGGGTCATTCATGGATTTGAATTTTACTGCTAACTACTTGTTGATATCATAGATAAGCTTGTTTTTACTTAACTGATTAATTAGAGTAGCTGGACTGGTTACCCTTTTGAGTATGATGAGAAGGTAATGCTCTCACACAGATTATTAGTTATTATTATTATTATTATTATTATTATTATTATTATTATTATTATTATTATGTTTATGTTTATGTTTATGTTTATGGTATTGTTGTAAGTTTTGATATAGGAGTGATTTGTTTTATGTGTTCATTTTTGATAAACTTTTCACTTTATATTGATGCAGCAAGGTACTGATGTGGTTGTAAGATTCTGCAAAGATGTGGAGACTAGATCGCAAACGGTAGTTTATGTTACCATTCTTTTAAGTACTTCTTTATCATGTAATTTGAAATAACTGAAATAAATCACTTGAATTTCGTTTGTGTTTATATAATTCACTATTTTTTCTAAGCACTTATTGTTTTTGAACTTTTCCTATGAATGTATGTCTGTTTCGTTTGATGTGATATATTCTTCACTTCATCAGCTGATGCCCAAACCTATTTAGGGATATGTTGATTTTGGCCGATTTGATAGGTTCAACTACTTTGTTGCTGGTTCTGGCCAATTTGATTTTGTACAAGTAAGTTCTCTATTCTCTATTTTGAGAAAATATGAACCATGAGTAAGCAAGGTTGTCAGAATCGAGAGTTTACTTTGAATCGAAAGAGGATAGTAAGATCGAAAAATTGTAAATCGCAACCAAAATCGGTGGATTCTACTCAAATCGTTTTGTTGAATCAAAAGGGGAAATCAAGATTTCATAATCGAAAATCGCAACCAAAATCGATGGATTCAACTCATAATAGTACTCAAAAGTTTAAAAAATCATAAAACAAACATAAAACAACCAAGTGTCAAATCTTAAATATAAAACAAAATACTTAAAGTCTAGATGCTAAATTAGATCACTAATGCGCCATCTACTTGGATCATCTCCCATAATATCAACATTGTCATCTTAATTAATCTCATCATCACCACCACCATCATCATCACCTCTTGCACCACTTCCATCATCAAGGTTGAAAGAGAGTAATGCTCACAGATTGTTGAAACCAGAAATGAAGGCAAGGTTGAAAACAGAGCAGCAATCGCAAGAGTCAAGGAGACAAGGTTGAAGACTTGAAGGAGAAAGAAACACGATTGATGTAGAAGTGCAAACGTCTAATGAATATCAATAAAATAAGGTTTTCCCCCTTTTTAAATAAAAAGAGTTAAAACCAGGTCACAAAACGAAACGGGTCGTCTTTACCCATTTTAAAATTACCCAAAAAAAAGCCCAAAATCGGTGGAATCCATATGAGATCGCGGATTTTGCTGCGATTTAGTGATTTTGTGCGATTTTATTGGGATTTTGCTCTGATTTAGGATTCTACCCACGGTTCAGATCGTTTAGGGTGAGCAAAATCGCAAAATCCATGGATTTCATGACTCTGATCGCGATTCTGACAACAATGTGGGTAAGAATACTGCTTAAGTGTGAACGTCTTTTGGAAGGAAATTACTATAATTTGTTGTCTCTTTTTTTATGCTCTTTGTCTTAGCTTTGCCAGTGAGAAAACCTAACAGTTTCAAACACATAAAAAATGTTAAATATTACGGAAGTGCACATGCTAAATCTCATGACACTTGGAGTAAACAATAAACATTATGTTGCAAACTTGATTATGCATTTTGCTTCCATTTCTCATCATCTTTCTTAACACATTTTCTCCTGCATTCCGTGCCATTTTCTCAATATGTAGGAGTTTTATAATGGTGACCTAATGAGTTGTGAACAAAGTTATGACAAAATGGGACGAACAGCTCAGGTGTGTGCTACTCTGAAACTTCCATTATTTTATTAACTGTTCTTTAGACTCCAGAACATAGTAGGGAAAATGGGAATATAGTGTTGTTAAATAACCGGTACAGTGCCAGTCGCCACTATACCTCTATTACATATCAGGATTTGGAGCAACCACGACGGAAGCCGATACACTATTGCAATTTTGCTACCACTGCAATAGCGGTGGATCTTCGTATGTCGTTGATAGTGATTATGGCTCACATAGCGGAAGTTATTGTTTTTTATGCTTTTTTCCCTAATAATAACATGAAAAAAATATCATGTGATACATGTTTTAGCTGTAAGAAATGCAGTATTCTATATCATAAGTATTGTGTCATTATGTGATACATGTACATTGCTCATGTTACATTAATGTCTTTCAGGTAAATGTCATATGTGGGAGCTGTCCTAATGGACAATGTAAAGGTATGTAAATCTAAAATTTTGAGGGGCATATAATAAATCACTGATTGATGTATGTAAATCTAAATTTCTCCATGGTTTTCCTCCTTAGTTGCCTTAATCCCACTTTGAAATGGCTTATGTTATTTTAAATACTGTTTTGAAGTATCATATCACATACTTCAGTTTTTTTGACTTGCAGGTCGTCCTGGATGCATATGTCACGTCGTACATGAATCGAACTGCAGGTCTTTTATACTTTACTCTCTTCTCAGCTGTCTTTTTAACATGCAAAATGCAACCATCCCTTGCCATTACATCTTTCGAATGTTAGTCTGTCAGTCAAACCCAAGAGTGTTCTAGTTGAAACTTTGGGGGAAATAATACTGTAGATTTGAAGGTTCCTCTTCTCCACACTCCCTTATGGATGTAACTTTTAGGTTTATATATGAATTCAATTCTCATAGTTTTTACCCTTCTTGGGTGCTTATAATTTCTCTTGATTTACCATGTTAGCATTTGAAGTGTGACCTTTTAATAAGTAAAAATCATGTAAGTCTTCTTGTCTTTCAGAGTTTTAATTGAACTTGCAATTTCGTGTGATAAACCGGGCCCCCAGATATTCCAAGGTTTCACTGTTGGTTTTCATCCACGATCATGGGAACTTGTGAGCAGCTCTACCATTCTCACTTATTTTTCCATTTATTTATTTGCTTGATGAGACTAGGCATAATTCCCATAATTAAATTAAAGAAAGTTCCCAATTCAGTTATTGTAGGATTCTCATAACATCAAAGCATGCTCTTAACTGACAATGCCTAACTAAGAGGAGACTTGCTCTTGATATATTGACGTCAAATTGGTCCTAAAATGATATCTTTTGCATGAAATTTTAGACTGTTTTGATGTTCATGGTCCAATTTGATGTATATAATCTTTTGAGGACCAAACTTATGTTTTGAAATTCTTTCAAGCACCGAAATTAGGTGTTTTCTTTTTCGAAAATATGATAATGTTAAATTTGTGTTTTATTTTATGAAATTGTAGGTTTATAATGGCATGACTCAATTCGGTTTTGAGAAACCCCGTCATGATTTTAGGTCAGGATTGCTGCTGCCACTGCTGCATTTTGTTGTTAATCACATTTTTCTTCAATATCAGTTTTAGTATGTATGTGGGCTTCACACTCAGTTGTTACAAATAATGTGTGGTTGTGGTTGCTTTTACAGCTTTCAGACATCACAAACTCAAGTAGTCCTATTTACGAGTGCAATTGCTTCACTCTCATCCTTGGTTCGTAAACCTATTTTGAAGGTACTTTTGTAATTGGTTTAGTCTCAACCCTCGGGATAACTGTTATTGGCATTTTTCAAATTCTAGGTAATTGGAACATGACCATTGTTGACTGCTGCTAATTAGGTTCTTCCAAATGATGGCTTGAGAGTTGAATTGTCTGGATCCGCTGCTAGTGGGAAGCCTCCGACAACTTTGTCACCCACAATGTTGATCGTTGATTGGAGATGTAGGGTACCACTTATTTAAGAAGTATCAATGTCATGCAAAGTTGTCTTGTCAAACTTTCATGTTTTTCAACTCTTTTTCAGGTGAGGTAGCTCGTGACACCCCATATGAAGTTAACATCACAATCCCGATTGAAGGATATGAGCCAATTGAATTTGTGCTTACAAAAATGTGCGGTGAGTGCTACTAACTTTCTCCGAAAATTGCAAACTAACTACCTCATCATATTTACATATTAAACTAATTGGAAGACTAGGCAAGTATTATGCCTATGATAATAGTTTCTTCCCAAAAAATCTTCCTTGCGTTTTAATTGATTAAACGGGTCGTTTTGTTTATTCATTGTTGCAGACTACACACAACGTCAAGGAGGTGGTGCCACAAGAGGATGGGCAATATTTGGAGTGATATCTTGCATGTATAAAAACGTTCTCGTATATTTTTTTTGTCTTTAATTATGCCTAGTAAAAGAACTAAAACATATAAATAACGGCTCAAATTATTGTCCTGTCATACTTGGTTACATTATTGAGTCGTTGTCTTGTTTTTCTTCTATTTATTCATATTAAATGTAAGGGAACTTGTTATTGGGCAGATTCTTTGTCTCATCAACACTTTTTTGCTGTGGAGGATTCATTTACAAGACAAAAGTAGAGCGCCAGGTCAGGATCGTCTCTTTCACTTCCACGTTACAGTCATAATAAGATGGTTGCTAAGTATCAATTCTATTATTATATCGTAAAAACATGTCTTAACTATCTGTTAACCTAACATGTCTTAACTATCTGTTAACCTAACATGCCTTAACTATCTGTTAACCTAACATGTCTTAACTATCTGTTAACCTAACATGCCTTAACTATCTGTTAACCTTTTGCAGCGTGGAATTGATGCATTGCCTGGCATGACATACCTATCTGCCTGCTTAGAGGCAGTAAGTTCCGAGCTTCTATTTATGTTTGTTTTTTTTTTGGAACTTTGTTGACTTGGAAATTACTAAATGATGGGACTTTTTGATGCATGCTGTTAATGTTAATCATCAACTAGTTAGTCTTGGTAGGATTGGTTGTTACCTCAATTTGCATACTAAACTAACATCTGTTCAATGTATCATAAAAATAGGTTGGTGGGGCTGGGCAAGGTTACTCACGGCCAGAAGACGCGTATGCCTCTGGCGAAACCTCTTGGGAGCGCCCTCCTGGTCCTTCACAACCTCAAGCTTCATGGAGACCAACAGAGAGAAAATATGGCGCCATTTGAACGGTCCTGCCACCTATTTGTTTTTTGCTTTTTACCATCATTTTATCTAGTAAAAAATGGGATTCGGTTCTCTGCCAAATGTTATTTGGATTCACTCATTCATACAACAGGATTAAAAAACCTCAGTCTGATTTATTTACAGGTAAGAAGTAAAGAAGAGATAGTTGTAGTAGTAGTTTGAATCTAGCAGCTGAATTGAATTTAACGAGTTGTCCGAATTCAAAAATATGGGAAACAAAAATTATGCCTAACAAACCTTATATTCATTGACTCAAAGAACAATCTATTATCCATTAAAAAGATAAAATAGTCCGTGTACTTTGGAAGAATATTTGATGTTTTCATTTTTTTTCTTTCTAAATTTGTGTTAATTTAACTTGTTAATAAAGCGATAATAGAGACATTCAATTCAAGTGAACAACCATGCCTATTTTTTCAAAACAATAAAAATGCTAAGAAGTTTTTATTTATTTAAATGATTGATATCTAGCTAGCACTTCGTCTTATCTCTATTGCTTAATTTCTAGTAGATGGGAGACAACCATTCACACTTGAATTTTAGCAATATCCCTTTCTAAGTGTCGGTCACCCACATTATTAGGTTTGATCCACACTAAAATCTCCCTCTTGATTCAACACCAAGGCTTACCATTGATCGAGAATTTGGAAAAATCATGAGTAATATCGAGTCAAATATTTTAAGACTACAAGAGAGGAAGATATCACGTCTCTACTCAAATTATGAGTGAAGATTTGTCATAGTTGCTTGTGGGTTTTGAATGTTTAGTCTGTTGCTGTTCTTGACATTTCTCAGACTCTCTAACAAATGATATCAAAGTCTTGGTTTAATTCGGTGGAGGGTGGAAATAAGATTTTATCGTAGATCAAATTTAGTGAAATAAGTGATTCACACTAGAGAAAGAGTGAGTGGCTAGTCCTACATCGATTAGGGAGTTCAGAGAGCATTATGAGTAGAAATGAGTCAAACGTCCCAGACAACTTAAAATTTTAAGACATAAAACACCTCTCTTATATTTACAACATTTTTTTCATTTTTAATTGATGCGAGAACTAACCTCTCATATTTGAATTTCAACAGAGCTATTTTTTAGTCAATATAAAATTATGGCAAAAATAAAATGTAACTTTGTATAGTAGTCTACTACCATTCGAAAAACGATATAAAATAGAGTTTTTAATTTTTAAAGAAAAAAAAGAATATTCTCACGCTCATAAGATATTTTTTTGTGTATTTATCATACCTTTTGATCTTTTAGTTCAAGACGCCACTTCACACGCTATGTCAAAATGATATGTTTAGATACTAGTTTATTATTATTTAGTATATATGGTCTCTATGAGTAGTATCAGTTAAAATATTATTTGCAATATTATTGTATCAAATCTTTCCTTAATTAGTAGGATTGATTAGGAGGCTTAGACCTATGGAAAGATTTTGCTATAAGTCTTAATAATATACAAGACTTTAACATGGTATCTAGAGCTGGGTTTTAAACCCTAATTTTTTTCTCCTTTTGGGTGTACAAGAGCAGAGTCTCTGTTTTTAAAATTTGCCTCTGTTTTCAAATCTGCCGACGTCTCCAAACAGTGTTCCACAACCGGTGATTGGAATTCCCCGTTCTATCACCTGCTAAAGTCGCGTTGCCACCCATTGCCCCCATGTGCCAGTAGAAGCATCGCTCACGCGGGCCCACTCGTGCCACTCTCTGATGCGTGTGATCAACACGCCACCCTCTGGTAGCCCGTTTTTGGTGGCATTTTTTGCTCCTCGCTCGATTTTGTCCCCTGAATCCAGTGGGACCACTTTCAGTATGTGGGTCTCACGTTGAAGGTATGTTTCAGCCCGTTCTTTGCCTCTAACGTATTGGTGTGTTGTTATTTCTCTTTGTTCGCATACAACCTATCAATTGTGTGTTATTTCTGCAATCCATAGTTCTTTATTTGTTGGTTTTGTAACCATGAGTGGACCAAAGGAAGTTGTTGTTAAGGAGAATTCTCCTAAAAATAGTCTTATTTCGTTTGCGTTTTTCAAGGAACACCATCATTACCACGACTAAATTAAATGGTAATAAGAACTATTTGAATTGGTATGCTTCGGTTGAGTTATGGTTTTTAGGACAATGTATGTCTGGCCATATAACTAAAAAGGTTTCAAAAGTTAATAAAGAGATAAAAGATGATTGGAAAGTCGCTGATTATCAACTTGTATCACTGTTGTGGAATTCTATTGAACCAAACTTAATGGCACACTTTCGTGTGTATAGGTCATGTAATGAGGTTTCACAAAAGGCTAAAAACCTTTATGCTAACGGTATTCAAAGAATGTATGTGTCGGTGCGCAACTTGGCTACTCTTCAGATGAATGATCAAGACTTATCAGAATATCTCACTCTTGCTTAGTCTATTATTGATGGTCTCAAATTTATGTTAGTTAGTGATGATATCACAAAGGTACTTGGCAAGCTTGACAATATGTTCATGGTGTTTGTTCTTTATGGCCTCTCTAAAGAATATAGTTCAGTTAAATCTGTTAACAAATACTACCATCTCTACAGTAAAAGAACTAATAGATGGTATCGTCAGGGTATCTTCACCAAGTGATGACACTCATACTACTCTCGAGCCATATGCTTTTGTTTTTAACTTTAGCAATGGAGGACAAGGTGGACGTGGTAGAGGAGGTAGAGCCAACTTCTATTGCACGCATTGTAGGAAAGATGGGTACACTCAAGATAGGTGCTTTGACTTACATGGCTACCCAAACAAAATTGCTAATGGCTCAAATCACTGCAAACTGTGAATCAAAGGGTGAAGTAGAAACTACTTTTTCTGCAAACGAGTATAAGGAATATTTGCAATTGAAGGCAACACAACAAGCTACCTCCTCGACTACTATTGCTCATACTGGTAATTATATGGTTTGTATTTCTCATGCTACTCCTATTAGATGGGTTATAGATTCTGGTGCTTCAGACCATATAACCAATTATGCCTTACTTTTCTCTGAATTACCACCTCCTAAATATCCAAATTGTATTACTGCTGCAGATAGATCTAAAGTTAAGGCAACTTGTGTTGGACGAGTATCACTTATCCCCTTACTCTCCTTGAGTTATGTTTTGTTGATTTCTAATTGTCCTTTTAATTTGATTTCTACAAGCAAATTAACCAGCTCTTTAAAATGTGTCATAACATTTACTTCTGATTCCTTTTTTTATACAGGATCGGAGTACCGGACAAACAATTGGAGTTGAAATTGAATCCAATGGTCTTTACTATCTTCAACCATCCACTTCCGCTATATGTGCTACTACTGAACCTCCTGATCTTTTGCATCTTTGCTTAGGTCATTCGAGTTTCTCAAAATTAAAGAAAATGGTGTCTGGTATTTCTCATTTAGAGTTGTTACAATGTGAGTCTTGTCAACTATGAAAACATGTTAGAGCTTCTTTTTCCAGTCGCATTAATAACATAGTTTTGTCTCTTTTTGACGTTGTTCATTCTGATGCGTGGGTCCTAGTCGAATTCCTTCTATCCTAGGGTATCAGTATTATGTTACTTTTATTGATGATTTCTCAAGATGTACTTGGATATTTTTAATGAAATACCGTTCTGAGTTGTTTAATATTTTAAAGAATTATTGTTATGAAATTTCAACACAGTTTGGAAAAACAATTCGTATTTTACACAGTAATAATGCAAAATAATATTTTTCTGATCATTTCAACTCGTTCATGAACTCCAAAGACATCGTACATCAATCGAGTTATCCCCATACGCCTCAACAAAATGGTGTTGCTGAAAGAAAACATCGACACATTGTTGACACTGCTCGTGTTAAATGCCAATGTACCTCTAAAGTTTTAGGGTGATGTTGTTCTTACTGCCGGTATCTAATTAACCGGATGCCATCCTCTGTGTTGAATGGTCAGATTCCTCATTCCCTGGTGCACCCTACAGATCCCTTATATATTATTTCTCCTTGTGTCTTTGGATGTACTTGTTTTGTTCATGATTTATCCCCGAGTCATGATAAAATGTTTGCTCGTGCTATCAAATGTGTTTTCCTGGGCTACTCACACATCAAAAAGGGATATCAGTGTTACTCCCTTTCTACACATTATTTCTACACATCTGTAGATGTTACATTCTTTGAGGACATACCATACTTTCCCAACTCAGGTGTCCCTGAAAGTAATTTCGATCAAGTTTTGCCTATTCCTTATTTTGAGTTAGTTGATTCCAATCCTTTATCGTCTAGTCCACCTGTTGTGATATATGAGTCTCAAACACCGTTGAACCGGTATGACATTACCTATAAGATAAGGTTAAAACCACATGATTCAACCCTTATTCCAAGCGCCTCCACCCTTGCTCTGACTCCATCTACTGACTTTTCGGTTACCATCCGTAAAGGTAATCTTTCAACCCGTAATCCTTATCTGATTTATAATTGCGTGTCATATCACTGGTCATCTCCCACCTATTATGATTTTGTTACTGCACTTGTATTTGTTTCTATTCCTAAAACTATCCATGAAGCTTTATCTCATCTAGGGTGGAGACAGGAAATACTTGATGAAACGTCAACTTTAGAATCTAATCATATTTGGGAGCTTGTTCCTATCCTACTTGGAAAATATATTATTGGTTGTAGGTGGATATTTGATGTTAAGGTGGGTCCCAATGGACAGGTAGATAGATTGAAAGCTTGCTTAGTAGCAAAAGGGTAAACCCAAGTTCATAGTTAGGATTATAGTGATACTTTCTCTCATGTTGCAAAGATGACCTATGTTCGCCTCTTTCTAGCCATGGCTGCCATGAAACAATGGCCTCTATTTGAATTGGATATCAAAAATGATTTTTTGCATGGTGACTTGGAAGAGGATGTTAAATCCATGGTTTTAGGATTGACATAAATTTTGCTAAAACATGGTTCTAGACTGATGTTGAGCAAAATGTTATAACATCTTGACCAACTGTCATGACAGGTTCTGCTAGCATGCTTATCAGAAAAATATTGAGCCAGATGTCTTAACATCTTGGCTTGTTATATAGCAGGTGTTGCTGTTATATCTCTTGACAAATTTGATTTGTTTTTGAGAGATCCTTTTTGGATATATCTCGATATTTTGCCCAAGTTAAGGAGATTTATTATGAATAAGTTCATATTTGATTAGTTTTCATTAAAAAGGATATTGGAGACTTTTTAGGAAACTTTAATAGATTTGTTCCTATTTTTATGTGAAGATCTCCCAGCTGATTTAAAACAGAAGATTGGATTTGATTTTAAGAGTCTAATCCCATTCTGTAAGAGTCTATAAATAAGGACTTGTTAAACATAAAATAGCAAGCATTCACATTGAAGAAACCGTGGGTGCAACATAAGGATTAGGGTTTTGGGAGTCTTTTAAGTCTTTGTATTTTTGTTCTTTGTATGTCACTCATGTATCTTTTGATACATTGAGTTTGACTGATTATTCTCACTCATGAAATTTTAAGCAAAGAGTTGAGTATTGCTCTTAGTTAAGCTTTTAAGTAAACTAAGTATTGTTTATTGGAAGTGTAATCTTCTATTTGTTTCTTTTGGTCTAGTCACGGGTTGTGACTTTAGGTGTCACTGAGGTGATCAAAAGTGATAGGGGGATCTCATATCTAGAGGTGTCTAGGTAGAAGTTGCACAAGGTAGTGATTAGGAGAGAAGTTGTAAACTAGGGTTGGTTTAGCTTCGAATTAATACTATCATAGTGAATTTCCTTCATGGCTTGGTAGCCCCTATAGTAGGTGACGTTACATCAAATTGGGTTAATAATTGATTGTGTTGTTTAATTTTCTGCAATTTATTTTTCTGCATAATCTCCAGATTTAGAAAGTGTTTTCTTCAATAGATAATGTCATAACATCTGTATTGACATTGTGTTGGTGTTAGGACATCATTCTTGACATTTGTATTGCAAGTGCTAGAATTTCAATTGGCATCAGAGCAGACACCCTGTTCTGGTTATTGAGTGAGCTCAGGGGAGAATAATTTATGGAACTATGGATAAAGAAGGAGGATACAACAACAGACCACCTCTATTAGATGGTTCAAATTATGATTGGTGGAAAGTTAGAATGGTGGTTTTTATGAAATCCATGGACAACAAAGCTTGGAAGGATGTTTTGAAAGGACGGAAACATCCTGTTGAGAAGGAGAAAGATGAGAATGTATCTTTGAAGCTAGAGGAAGATTGGAATAATAAGGATGATAAATTAGCTCTTATAAATTCCAAATCCTTGAATGATTTATTCAATGGAGTAGACAAGAATGTGTTCAGGTTGATTAATACGTGTACTATAGCCAAGGATGCTTGGGAAATTCTCATAACAACTCATAAAGGTACATCCAAAGTAAAAATGTCAAGACTTCAGCTTCTCACTACTAAATTTGATAACCTAAAGATGAATAATTACGAGACCATCCAGGAATGTCATATAAAGGTTCTTGAAATAGCAAATGCATCTAGTGCCTTAGGAGATAAGATGTCAGAACAAAAGCTTGTTAGAAAGATTCTTAGGTATTTACCTAGGAAACTTGACATGAAGGTAACTGTTATTGAAGAAGCTCAAGACATCAACAACATAAGAGTTGATAAACTTGTTGGGTCACTTCAAACTTTTGAATTGGTTGTTAGTGACAAGACTGAGAAAAAGAACAAGAGCATTGCTTTTGTTTCTAATGCTGAAGATGCAGAGAGTCAAGTTGATCTAGATACTGATAAAAGATTGTCCAATGCCATTGTGTTACTTGGATAGGATTTCAATAAAATTCTAAAAATAGTGGACAAAAGAGGAAGACCAAATGTTAGGAACATCTCATATGACATCAGGAATGATGATGATTTTCAGAAAAAATACCAGAACTAAGGACAAGACCAATCAAAGCAAAGACATTCAATGTTATAAGTGTGAAGGTTTTGGTCATATTAGACCAGAATGTCCCAATTTTCTCAAGAAACAAAAAAGGGCTTTATTGTATCTTGGTCTGATGATGATGAGTCAGAAGATAAATCTAATCCTGAGACTGCTAAACTTGTGATGGCTCTTTCTGAAAGATTGGCAATTAAATTATAAGCTTGTGATGAGAATGATCTATATGAAGATCTGAATGTATCCTATAAGGATATTTATGAAAAGTGTGAAGAAAGTCTTAAGACAGAGGAAGAACAAAGGAAGATTATATCTGAATTGGAGAATGAGAAGAAGGAACTTCTATGTACTGTTTCTCATCTACAAAATGAGGTGACACTCCTAAATTCCAAGCTTGACAACTTGACAAATTCCTTGAGAATGGTGAAAAAGGCTGAAGATACAAGAGTTAATTATCAGTATGATAATAAACAAAAGAAAAGGCTTGAACCTGAAAAGAAGAAAATAATCATCGTGTCCAACCAAATGTTACAACATCCTAGCATACATGATGTAATTTCATCCAAATCTCAATCCTCAACTTGGAGATGTCATTACTACAGTGAGCATGGTCATACAAAGTCTTTTTATTTTAAATTGTATGGAGATAAAAAATATTCAATTCATTTTAAGGATGATCAAGTGAGTAAAAAGAGAAGTGTTGAAAATAGGGATATTAACTTTATTGCTCATACTTCCTTAAGAGACTCAAATGGAGAAGACTGATACTTTGACATTAGGTGCTCCAGACATATGACAATGGTTTAGAAGTTGTTGGTGGATATTAGGCCTCATCCCATAGGAGCTGTTAGATTTGGTGATCGGTTTAAAGGTGGAATCAAAGGAGTTGCAAAATTGATGTGTGCTGGTTCACCTAGTTTAGAAGATGTTCTTCTTGTGAAAGAATTAACTGCTAATCTTATTAGCATTAGTCAGTTGCATGACCAAGGAGTGTTAGTCAATTTCTTAAAATCTGAATGTCTGGTCAAAGATAAGAAAAATATTGTTATGATGAAGGGCATAAGGTCTAAAGACAATTGTTATTTGTAGGAATCTCAAATAATTGCTTACTCTTTCACATGTTCAATATTCAATGAGAATGAAGTGAAGATATGGCACCAGAAACTTGGATATCTTCATCTCAAAAGAATGAAGGAAATCATATCTAAAGGAGTCATTAGAGGAATACCAGAGCTCAAGATTGAAGAAGGGAAAGTCTGATATGAGTGTGAAATTAAGAAGAAAGACATGACGTCACACTCAATATTGTAACATCAGACTACTTCCAAAGTGCTGGAACTTCTTCATATGGACTTAATGGGATTGTAATACGGTGGCAGAACCGACTATTATACTGGTTTTGCATTTGTATTCGCAAATGTTGCGGTAAGCAAGAGTCGCCACCGACTTTTCTTTTATCCAATAAAGGTAAGGGTGAAAAGAACAGAAAAATACCTTTCGAGATTGTTGTACCCCAAAATTTGCCCTCTCATTTCTCAAGAATTTTCTCACAAGATTTCTATTGGGCCAAAACTGCACAAGGCTTGATCATCTCAACTTGCCATGGATCATATTAGATTTACAAGCATCAAGTCAAAGAGGAAAACTGTTGAAAGAACAAAGCAGATAAATTTTATTTTTGGAAGAAAAGCAAGTTTCCTTCAATTTAGAAGACAAGGGCCTCTTGTTGATGTCTTCGATTCAAAAGTCAGTGGCTTCCTACTGGCTTCTTTTTTAAGAAGGTAATGACCTTCTAAAAACTTCCTTCGATTCAGAAGGCATTGGCCTTCTAAAGGCTTCCTTTGGTTCAAAGTAGGGACCTCCTGCATGCAAGCTTCGATTGCACCATTGGCCCCTTACTTGTTTGCCTTTGATTCACAAAGCAAGGACCTCCTGCATGCAAGCTTCGATTGCACCATTGGCCTTACATGTTTGCTTGATTCATAATGCAATGGTTACCTGCATTCAAGCTCGATTGAGCAAGGGCCTCCTGCAGGTTTGTCTTGATGACTACCTGCATGCAAGCTTCGATTGGGCATTGGACTTATTTTGGGCAAGCTTGATTCCTGCTTCGTTTGAACATTTAGTTTCTTTATGAAAGATTGGTATACATCCTTCGTTTGTCCATGTGACCTCTTGCAGGCAAGTTTAGATTGGACATTGGCTCTTCATGAAAGCTTTCGTTTGAGAAAAGGCCTCTTGCATGCTTTCTTAGAGTCACAAAGCAGTGACCTCCTACATGAAAGCCTTCGATTGAACAAGGGTTACCTTCATACAAGGCTTCGATTGGAGTATTGGTTCCCTTCGAAGCAACATACTTCGAATCTAATCTGAACCCTTCTAGCAAGCTTGGTTGAAGAGCATTGATCAAATCTCATAGCCTTATCCTCCAAATCTCACTTGTCAGGCTATGCTGCTTCAAAATCTTTACATGATCAGAGGCTTACACAAATTTGTGATACATTACACAAAGATTCAAAGCTTTATCCACTGGATAATACCATTCTTGGATGAAATGGCAAAAAGCTATGTACCTGTGATACGGTGGAAGAACTGACTGTTTTTGGAATGCTGGTTCGTGTTTTGCGTTTTGTATTCGCAAAATGTCGCGGTAAGCAAGAGTCGCCACCGACTTTTATTTTATCCAACTAGGAAAGGAAAAAAGCACAGAAAAATTCCTTTTTCGAGATATTTCTGAGTACGGGGGGTAGATTTATAGAAATGGGAGGTATTAGCACCCTTTCTATCCGTAGTTATCTACGGGCTCTTAGGTACTTGCTCATCATTTTCAAAATTGTTTTCTTTGTGCTTGTGGGTTTTGAAAAGTTTTTGTTTTGACTTCGATTTAACTCTTGCTTATGTCTTCAAGAGTGTAATGAAGTGTTTTTGAAAACCTTGTTTGAAAAGGAGTGTAAGTGTGAAAAAAAGTTTTGTTTTAGATGAGCAAGTATCTAAGAACTAATCTACCTACTCGAAAAAGGAATCGTTCTATGCTAATTTCCTTTAGACAATGCTATCCCACTATTAGTGAGTAGGTAGCACCGTCGTTGGAGTTTGAGGGTCAATTCAAAAGAGGGACATACGGTCACTAAAGCAATGTTAGGATGTCTTAGTGGTAACCCTAATGTCTTAGATCATTTATCCGAGGCAACAATATCTGAGGCAACCATTTTAAGGCAACTATGATCTTTTAGACAAGAGGGCGACCTCTAAAACAACCTATACTTAATGATCGTTTACGAAGGCAACCAAGTGGGGTGTACCCTAGGAGTGCGCATGTGCGAGTGTGTTGATTTCAGTTATTTTTATCTTTGCACATGTTTAGGGTGATCTAACCATTTTAAGATTAAACATTCATTCTTGTCATGCAAACCCTATTATCAAACATCTAGCAGTTGAATATTTGCGGAATTAAAATATGGAATTTAAACAAAATTATTACAAGGCGTCGGGTATTTACATCGCCAAAAACAACCCTTTGAAAATAAAAGCGGTAAAATAAATAAATATCCTAATTAATTATTACAAACCGGGAGCAGATACAATAATTGGATAAATAAAGCGCGCGATGCAAAATTAAATCGGATGCGAAATTAGGGTTTTGACCCTCTAAATTAAAAGAAAATGTTTTTTTGTTGTTTTTATTATTTGTAAAGAAAAGAAATTAAATCCTATAATTAAATGTTAAATTAATTATTAAATAAATAAATTAATGAAAAATATTAAATGACATATTTTTGGATTTTTTATTATTTTGGGAAAGAAAATAAAATAATTGAAACCTAATTACGCTAATTAATTTTTAATATTTGCAAAATAAATTTAAGTTACCTAATTAATCTATCTAATTAAATTAATTAATATTTATTAATGAAAAATAAAGTTCTGAAATTTAATTGGATAAAAAATATTTTTTGTGATTTTTGATAAAAAGGAAAAATTAATTTTGGTTAGTAATTAAATAAATAAATAATTAAATGAAAATAAACAAAATATAAAAAAGTAGAGAATGGGCCTGATTTTCAAGGGTGTCAATAGCAATTCTCTGGCCCAATTGTGGAGAGGTCCGTTTGACTTTTCTGATCCCATGCGTGTGCATTGACTGACCCTTTGATGCACCTTCAATGTTGGCCACCAGATCTGGCCATCCGGCCATCTGGCGCGCTGGATGGTGAATGTCCATGGTGGACGCTTGGCTTGAGTGTGCACTAGATTTCCTGAAAACAAATATTATAGAGAAAAATAGGGGGACCTGGGATTCGAACCCAGGTCCTGAGGGGAATTCCATGCCATGCTTGCCACTACGCCACTTGCTTCTTGTTGTTAATATGATATAAACTAAATATAATATAAGAAAACAAGTGTTAATGGAAAATAAAAAAGAAAAAGGCGCGCTCGTTCAAACAAGCCAATGGGGGGTGACAACTCATCGTCCCCTTCCTCCCTCCGTAGCTAAAAACCCGCAACACCTATACCCATGGACAAATGTTCGTCGCTACAAACCTGTCCACTCTCAAAATCTCATACATGCCATGTAAATAAATTGTAGTACCATGGTTGAGTTCGTCTCCTTCTTCTGATCACAACCATGCCCATTATTAAGGCCAATTATTCCTGAAAAGAAAAACCCCCAAAACAAATCTGAAACCCTAACAATGGTGGATTTCGTTACAGGTCATATAAATGCAATTGAGTAATGCTAAAAGCTTGCAAATGCTCTGTAGATTAAAAATGTATGATCAATTCCATCTAACAATTCCTAAAATATGAGATTCGAATTCAAGAATAGGGAAAGTTCGTGAGTGACTTACAGCGCGTGGGAGGGCCTGAAAACGTGTGGTTTTGCTTGCTTTAGGTTCCTGAGATTTCCAGGAAGGGATTAAGACAAGCACCAAGCCTTGAGGACACCTCTAACCTCTGTTTCGATCTCACACTTTTCTTTGTATTTTCAGATTTTTGTTCTTGCCCTATGCTTGATCTCCAACCCTTATTTTGATCTGCCTCGCCTCCTTATGTACCACACAATGCATTAGGGTTGACTGCCTTGCCCAAATCTTCCTCTTTCAATGACTTTGATATTTGATTTGATCCTCCTTTAAAGCTTTCCCAAATTGGCTTCTTTTGAATATTTTTGTGCACACAAGCTTTGATGCGAATTTGGAATGGTGCTAGCTGTCCAATGAAGCCTGAAATCATCAAAAGATATTTGGTTTTCAATATTTTTGATTTTATTTGATTTAATTTGATTTAAAATGAATTAATTCAAATAAAAACCAAATTAAATAATAAAAATATGATATGGGCACATGGCCAAGGCTAGAGCACGTGTGCTATAATGCCAACTCAAAACAAGTGAAAAAGAATGGGCCCATTTGGCAAAATTTGATGTTTTGGGCATAGTTGACTTTTGGCAATTTTGCAAAAAAGTCCAACTTCAACAATGCATAACTTCCTCAATTTTGACTCTTTGGAGGTGTTCTTAGACTTTTTATAAAGATTGAGATGTCTTCTAAGCAACCCTTTTTGTCTTATCTCAATTTTATATTCCATGCTCAATTATGAAGCTTTGAAAAAAAAGGTGTTTTTGTTGACTTTTCAAAATGACCTATAATGTCCAAATTCATAACTTCTTGTGAGTGCATATTTTGAACTTGGGAGATGAATATGGATTGTATGGAATTGCATCCTATTAAAAATGAGCTTTGGATGGGTCATTTCTCATAAAGTATGAGAAAGTTATGCTTGGTCAAAGTTGGGTTGACTTTTCTTGCAAAACCTTAATTTAGCAACTTTTGAATCTTGATGAATTGTGAGCAACCCTTGATGAATCATGATAAAACCTTGATAAAATGATGAAATACACTTTAAAATGAGGATGTTGACCAAAAATCTTGAAGTTTGACTGTATGTAGGTCACAGTTGACTTTTGCCCCAACACAGTCGATTTTTGGATCTTTGAGCAATTGACTGAGCAAAATTCCTATGCAAGGATTGAAACTTGACATGGATGATCTTGAGAACATATTAGGACAATGTTGAGAATTTGGGACCACTTGGACTCAAGGATCTTGATGCAACATGAAACTTTAGTTTGAGGTAGACTGCCTTAGGAGAGAGCTTGTCTGGCCAATCCTTGAGCAACTTTGAGCAACTCGGGGATCTTTCTTGCAATGTTTTGAGAAATATGGGAGGGAAAATTTTTGGGTACAAAATCTACCCCTGTTCAATCTTCTTAAACCTGAGGATGTAGATTGGCTTTTGTGCCTTTCGTGATCCGAAGGCGGAAGATGATTGAACACTAGAGTGCCCAGAAATTTGCACTCGCATGAAGTGATAATTGTCTTGTGATGTCGGGAATGGGCTTATAGACGCCATTTGGAAGAGTGTCGATCGCATAAGAGATTCCTTAGCGAGATCTTGTATACCTGTTGTTGAGGAAGATTTCGCTGGGGAAGTCTGATCTTTGTTGAGAGAAATAGAATTTTAGGGGCTTCGTCGTCTGTCATTCTGCTGGTGAGTCGTCGCTGTTGATATTTAGGAACTTCAATCGTCTGTACTCAATTGGGGAATCAACTTTGCTGAGATTCAGGAGCTCGTCCGTAATTCAATTACTTTGCTGAGATTTAGGAGCTCGTCCGTAATTCAACTGAGGAAATACTTTTGTCGAGATTTAGGAACTTGTCCGTAATTCAACAACTCTGCTGAGATTTAGGAGCCTGTCCGTAATTCAACTGGAGAAACATCTCTTTTGAGATTTAGGAACTCATCTGTAATTCAACTGAGGAAATACTTTTGTCGAGATTTAGGAACTTGTCCGTAATTCAACAACTCTGCTGAGATTTAGGAGCCTGTCCGTAATTCAACTGAGGAAACATCTTTGTCGAGATTTAGGAGCTCATCCATAATTCAACTAAGAAACCATCTCTGCTGAGATTTAGGAACTTGTCCGTAATTCAACTGAGGAAACATCTTTGTCCAGATTTAGGAGCTCGTCCGTAATTCAACTAAGAAAACATCTCTGCTGAGATTTAGGAGCTTGTCCGTAATTCAACTGAGGAAAAAATCTTATCGAGATTTAGGAACTTGTCCGTAATTCGACTGAAGAAACATCTTCGCTGGGATTTAGGAGCTCGTCCATAATTCAACTAAGAAATAATTTTGTTGAGATTTAGGAGCTTGTCCGTAATTCAACTACTTTGCTGAGATTTAGGAGCCTGTCCATAATTCAACTACTTTGCTGAGATTTAAGAGCTTGCCCGTAATTCAACTGGAGAAACATCTCTGTTGAGATTTAGGAACTCGTCCGTAATTCAACTGAGGAAATACTTTTGTCGAGATTTAGGAACTTGTCCGTAATTTAACAACTCTACTGAGATTTAGGAGCCTGTCCGTAATTCAACTGGAGAAACATCTATGTTGAGATTTAGGAACTCGTCCGTAATTCAACTGAGGAAATACTTTTGTCGAGATTTAAGAACTCGTCCGTAATTCGACTGAGGTAGAAGCTTCATAGCTTGAACTTTGTGAGAACTTAACCGTATCCTTCCTGAAAGATAAAGGTTATTTGTATGTAATGCATGATATGTATCAAGCAATGATGTTCTCAAAATAAATGAGATTTGGTTATATGATGCGTATGCATGTCATGATGTATGAAAATGTGATGTTTTTAGCTTGGGAAAATAAATCCTTGATTGCTGTGGGAGAAAAGAATTGAACTCTTCGTTTCCGCTGGAGATAGTGGATGAAGATGATTATGAGAATAAAACTGCAGGAGAGGATAACTTCTCTGGGGAATAAATTGACGAGAGAATGACTCTGTGGGGAAGAGATGCTCTGTTGAGGATTCCGTTGATAAATTCAGCTGGGGGTGAATTACCGCTGCTGGTGATAATGAAACCTGTTGGGGATTGAATTCCTGTTTGCGAAAGGAATGAACTCCGCTGGGGATGACTTTCCAATAGCGACCTTACTGGGGATAGCCCTTTTAGACTTTACTGGGGATGATCTTCCAGAGTCTACTGGGGACAATTCTTCAAACTCCACTGGGGATATTTTTCTATACTCCGCTGGGGATGGTAAGACTTTTCAGTGCTGATGGTAGATAAACTCTGTTTGGGGAGAATATTACCGATTCATTCACAGTTGCGAGTCTCAGCTGGGGAGAACTAACACCACTGTCTTTCTCTTACTCTGCGGGGAATGAACGTACTTTCAATCATTTCCTCCAGCCAGGTCTATCCCTATACCTGGAGGACAGAGCAACTATGCGTTTTGGACATTTTTCGTTTGCCCCTGTTTCTGATATTACAAGTAATTGTCTTTTGTTTCGCATGTAAATATTTATGAGCAGTAATCAATGTCAAATGCATATATCAAAAAGTGATCATTGGACGTTCTTGCAAAACAAAACAGAAAAAGGAAAACAGTTTTAAATTTATTTGTGAAAATGACTTGTATTGATTTTGAAGTTAGCCTGTAAATAGGCGTTTTCGTACAAGAGGCCGACGTCCTAGTAAGAGAACACCGCCAAACAAATAGAATTTATACAATTTGTGAAAAACAAAGAAAACAGCTATGTGAACAATCCCATTGGGCTCCAACTCTGCTATTACCTTTATGTTCTCGAGCATCTCATCACTTTGCTACTTGGTTGAAGGTATATTAGATTGTGTGGTGCCGTCCGAGCTTGATAGTCGATACCGAAGTCTGATCGCAAGGTGATCCAATGAGACATAGTGTTACGCTTTAATCCCTAATTTTTTCCTGGACTGCCCTTTCGGGTTTTCAGTCCACCGGGATACCCTTTTTTACCCAAGCCGCCTTTTCAGGTTTTCGGCTTGTCGGGTGTACAGATTTTTCATTTTCATCCCTTATTTTTGCCTGAACCATTTTGGTTCGCCGGGAAGCCCTTATTTTTGCCTAGGCTAGTCAACCTAGCGGGTCTTTGATTATGCGTAGTATTTTTTCAATACGTCTGCATTGACGGGGTGAGGAAGGTCGTCACCATCCATGGTAGTTAGAATCATAGCTCCTCCTGAGAAAATATTCTTAACCACAAATGGCCCTTCGTAAGTAGGGGTCTATTTTCCCCTGGGATCACCTTGAGGTAGAATGATGCGCTTGATCACCAGATCCCCAACTTGATACTCTTGTCGTCTGACTTTCTTGTTAAATGCCTTGATCATTCACTTTTGGTACGTCTGACCATGACAAATAGCAGTAAGTCTCTTTTCGTCAATTAAGTTCAGCTGATCAAGCCAGGTCTGAATCCAGTCATCTTTTCTCAAACCTGTGTCCTTCAAAATCCGAAGAGAGGGTATCTAAATTTCAATGGGCAAGACAACCTCCATGCCATAAACCAAGGAATAGGGTGTTGCCCTTGTTGACGTCCGCGCTGAGGTACGGTACCCATGAAGAGAAAATGGTAACATCTCGTGCCAATCTTTGTATGTCACCGTCATCTTCTGCACAATCTTCTTGATATTTTTATTAGCCGCTTCTACAGCCCCATTCATCTTTGGCCGGTAAGGAGAAGAGTTGTGATGCTGTATCTTGAACTATTTGCAGAGTTCAGTGATCATCTTATTGTTGAGATTTGTACCATTGTCCGTAATGATCCTCTCTGGTACACCGTATCGACAGATCAGATTGTGCCGAATGAACCGTGCCACGACGTTCTTAGTTACTGTAGCAAAGGAAGCTGCTTCAACCCACTTCGTAAAGTAATCAATCGCCACCAGGATGAAACGATGCCCGTTAGATGCCGTAGGTCTGATCTCACCGATCATGTCGATGCCCCACATTGCAAAAGGCCAAGGAGCTGTCAAGACGTTCAGAGGTACTGGAGGTATGTGCACCTTATCAGCATAGACTTGGCACTTATGACAGGTCCGAGAATGCTGATAACAGTCGGCTTCCATGGTGGACCAATAATATCCTACCCGTAGGATTTTCTTTGCCATGGTATGTCCAATGGAATGAGTCCCGAAAGTACCTTCATGTAACTCTACCATAATCCTTTCTGCTTCGTTCTTATCTACACAACGCAGTAAGGTTGAATCATGGTTACGCTTGTAAAGAATGCCATTGCTGATGAAGAACTTCGCTGCGAACCTCCTTAGAAACTTCTTATCATTAACAGATGCACCCTCGGGGTACTCCTGAGCTTCAAGATACCTCTTCACCTCATGAAACCAGGGTTTATCTGCTACCTCTTCAGTCTCAATGTCACAACAATGTGCAGGTTCGTCCAACCTTTCAATGGTAATTTGGGGTGCCTCGTTGTCCCATCTGACCTTGAACATAGAATACATCATAGATAGCGCGCCCGCTAACTGATTTTCCTCTCTAGGGAAGTGTTCAAAGGTTATCTCCTTGAAGTGCGGCAGCAAAGTCAATACATACTCCTTGTAAGGAATAAGATTTGGGTGTTTCGTATCCCACTCGCCTTTGATCTGACTGATCACGAGAGCGGAATCTCCGAATACACTTAAGAACTTAATCCTTAGGTCAATAGCTGCTCGAAGACCCATAATGCATGCTTCATATTCCGCCATGTTGTTGGTGCAGTTGAAACATAGTCGGGCGGTGAACGGAGTATGAGAGCCTTCAGGAGATATGATCACGATGCCAATGCCATTACCTAAAGCGTTTGAAGCTCCATCAAAGTACATAGACCATCGGGATCCTTCCTTAGGTCCTTCATCCGGTCCAGGTGTTTCACAGTCAGTCACCAACATGATATTCTCATCCGGGAATTCAAAGTTCATAGACTGGTAATCGTCCATTGCCTGATGTGCCAAATGATCTGCCAACACACTTCCCTTGATTGCTTTTTGGGTCGTGTATTGGATGTCATACTCAGTCAATATCATCTGCCATCTTGCTATTCTTTCGGACAAGGCAGGCTTCTCGAAGATATACTTGATTGGATCCATCTTTGACATTAATAGAGTAGTGTGAGTCAGCATATACTGTCTCAGCCGGCGAGCAGCCCATGCCAAAGCGCAACAAGTTTTCTCAAGCAACGAGTATTGGGTCTCGCAGTCGGTAAACTTTTTGCTAAGGTAATAAATAGCATGCTCTTTTCGGCCAGACTCGTCATGCTGCCCCAACACGCACCCCATTGAATTATCAAGTATTGTCAAGTATAGGATTAAAGGTCTCCATTCAACTGGAGGCATCAGAATAGGTGTCTCTTGGAGATACTCTTTGATCCTTTCAAAAGCGGCTTAACATTCATCATTCCATCTTACCACTTGATCTTTCTTCAGTAACCTGAAGATCGGTTCACAAGTAGCAGTCATGTGCGAGATGAATCGGGCAATGTAGTTCTGACGTCCCAAAAAGCCTCTGACTTCTTTTTCTGTTCGGGGAGCTGGCATTTCCTGTATAGCCTTCACCTTTGCAGGATCCACTTGAATACCTTTATCACTTACGATGAAACCCAACAGCTTACCAGATCTCACCCCGAAGGTACACTTGTTCGGATTTAATCTCAGCTTATACAACTTCAACCTGTCAAATAGCTTCTGAAGATGGTCAAGGTGTTCTTCCTCAGTCTGGGACCTTGCAATCGTGTCGTCAACATATACCTCAATCTCATGATGGATTATGTCATGGAACAAGGAGACCATGGCGTGTTGATACGTTGCCCCAACATTCTTCAATTCAAAAGGCATGACCTTGTAGCAAAAGGTACCCTATTGAGTAACAAAGGTTGTCTTCTCCATGTCTTTGGGAGCCATTTTAATCTGATTATAACCGGAGAATCCATCCATAAAGGAGAAGACCTTGTGTTGTGCGGTGTTGTCAACCAGAACGTCGATATGAGGCAGAGGGAAATCATCTTTGGGGCTTTCCCTGTTCAGATCCCTATAGTCAACACACATTCGAACTTTACCATCCTTCTTCGGCACTGGAACCACGTTGGCCACCCACTGTGGGTAAGAAGTAACTGCTAGAAAACCGACATCAAACTATTTCATAACTTCAGCCTTGATTTTCTCGGACATCTCTGGGCGCATTCAACGAACTTTCTGTTTCACTGGAGGACAGTCTTCCTTGGTTGGCAAGCGGTGAACCACGATATCGGTATCCAACCCAGGCATATCTTCATAAGACCAGGCAAATATCTCAACATAGTCACGCAACATCTGAATCAATCGTTGCTTAACACTAGACTCCAGATTTGCACCGATCTTGACCTCTTTCTTATCTTCCTCTGTACCCAGATTTACTGTTTCCACCGGCTCTTCATGCGGCTGTATGGCCCTCTCTTCCTGAAGTAACAGTCTAGCAAGTTCACCAGGCACTTCGCAATCATCCTCACCTTTGTCCCCGGCTTAGTTTATCAGACTTTCGAAGTCATAATTGGAAGTAGCAAAATCGTTATCAGTGGGATCCAGAGTGGATGTAGACCTGTATATGTGAGTGTGTGTAAAATAGCTGTTTTACAAGATAAAAAAGAAAAACAAGGAGCGCAAAATTTGAAATTCAAGAAAACGTCCAATGCTTTTATTAATGATATATGGAAATGACACACATAAATCCATCACAAACAAAGCCACGGTGTCTCGGGTAAGGCACCGGGCCGTAAAGTTTAAAAATTGTCTGTTACAAATTTGAAACAAAAGTCTATTACTATGTGATAAAAGAAATTGGCACGAAGTCCTTTTCCGTCTAATTGCTTAGTCCACCATCGGTAGTCGGGTAGATCCAGCTATCAAACTCAGACTCTTCATCATCATCTTCGATCATATTCACTTCAGGATTAGTGATACGCAGGGGAGGTCTTCCAATCCGTGCGCGCCGAATGGCCCTTTGAGCTTCTGTAGTGAAAACCAAACCAAACTTGTTAGTCTTATGTGTAAAGTCAGGGAGTTGGCCCCAATTCGCACACCCACCTTTCTCAATAATAGCTCGGGCATCCTTTAGGGAAGCCATCTTCATTGGAGGATCTTCAGTAACAATTTCAGTTGATGCCAGCGTCTGGGGGACTTCTTCAAAATGTTGACACGGGGTCTCAATGAACTCCCCGTCCATTTCCACATACCGGAATGAGTTAAGGTGGATCACCATGTACTCCTCTTCTCCTCGTACCGTAACAATTTCCCCTTCACTGGGTATTTCAGCATCTGGTGGAGCATGGACGTTACTGCCCCAGCTTTATGGATCCACGGGCGACCCAGCGAACAAGAATAAGATGGCCGAATGTCTATCACATAGAATGTAGACGCGAAAATTTGAGAACCAACCTTAACTGGAATATCCACCTCTCCATGTACCATCCTCTTGGACCCGTCAAAGGCCCTAACCACAATGTTGCTTGGCTTCAGCACCAACCCTTCACAGTCTAATCGGTCTAATGCTTTCTTGGGTAAAACGTTCAACGAGGATCCAGTATCCACCAATACGTGAGCTAGAGTAGTGCCCCTGCATTCAATGGAGACATGCAGAGCGTCATTGTAATTCTTCCCCTTAGTAGTCAAGTCTGCGTCGGAGAAACCCAACCCATTATCTGCTGTCAGACTAGCACGCAATCTTTGAACTGGTCAGCTGATGTCTCCTGCAGCACATGCGCAGTTTTCAGGAAAGCAATCAGAGCCTTAGCATGGGCCTCTGAACACAACAATAAAGACAAAATAGAGATCTTCGACGGGGTTTGCCCCAGCTGTTCGACTACATTGTAGTTGCTTTTCTTGATGATCTTTAAGATTTCCTCTATCTCTTGTCTAGAGGCTTCAACAGTAATCTTCCTTGGTGCCTCCGTCTGGGCAGGCCCACCAGTGATTCCTTTGCCCCGAGTGTCAGATGACTCGGCAACAAGGGTAAGGATTGGAACATGAACAGGGACAGTAGCAGATGTACTAGCAGGTGTAATAACAATAGGCTTCTGAACAACTGGTGGAGAGATCTCAGGGGAGAAAAGTCTTCCGCTTCGGGTGACTTTACTAGATCCAATAATATTGCTGACATCAGTATCAGCCTCTTCGTCCTTCAAGTCTTGTTTAACCCCATGATAATACACATCGGCCCCATAGTGCCATGGGACAGCCTTATCCGACGTATAGGGGATGGGTCCAAGAACAATAATGATCAATGGAGCGATTCTCGGAACATATGTAATTCTAACAGGCTTTCTCAAGGAAGCCTTGGAAGAATTGGCGAAAATGGTGATTATGGAAACTTCCTCAACAGGAACCAAAGGAACAAAAGTTTTCTCGAACAAGATTTCTTTATTATCCATCAGGCGTTGGACACCTGACTTTAATAGATGGCAACCGGTAGGTAGGACGGAACACAGATGGCAACCTTCGCCACAGCCTGGAAATAAACCGGCTAATAGAAGGTTCTTCTTCACAGTCATCAATGGAGTAGAAATGTCTTCCACAGAGGATACAAACGAGTCATCATCTACAGCATTCACCCCATGCTTGGGCATAGGAGCAGTCATGACATTAGGCTTTTCTGGCGCTTCGAACTCAATCTCCTGAGCATCAATTAGATCCTGTACTTTATTCTTTAAGGCCCAACAATTATTGGTATCATGCCCCGGGCTATTAGAGTGATAAGCGCAGCGGGCGTTTGGATTATATAACGGTGATGTGATGTTGGGATTCTTCAGAGCTTCCCTCGGAATCACCAAGTTAGTCTTCAACAACTGTGGCGGAATTTGAGATAAAGTCATGCTGAGCTGAGTAAACTGTCTTTGAGGCCTCTCTGCCCTTGGCTGAGTGTTGCATTGTGTGGCAACAATTGGTCTTGAAATAACTACCGCATTAACTGATTGGCGGCGCTCGGGTCGACTTTGGTTCCTAGAGCTGTAAACTGCACTAGACTTCTTCTTGAAGGGCTTCTTCTCCGTACTTGACGAAGCACCTTTCTGTAACTTGCCGCTCTTGATACCGGCTTCAATTCTCTCCCCAGTCATAATTAACTCAGTAAAACCTGACGATGAACTTCCGATCAAATGGTTGAAATACGGACCAAACAAGGTCCCCAAAAACATATCCACCAACTCCCTGTCAGCCAGAGGGGGTTGGACTCTACTGGCAAGATCTCTCCACTTCTGAGCGTAATCTTTAAAACCTTCGCTCGCATCCATAGACATACCCTGAAGTTGGGTACGCGTGGGAGCGAGGTCGGCATTATATTGGTACTGCTTGTAAAAAGCAGCAGCAAGGTCCTCCTAATTACAGACATTAGCTCCTTCTAGCTGATAGAACCACTCAAGTTGAGTCCCTAAAAGACTATCTTGAAAGAAATGGATCCAGAGGTTCCTGTCAATGGTATATGGCTGAATCTTTCTAATATACGAACGGAGGTGTAGCTTTGGGCAGGAGACCTCATTGTATTTAGCAAAGACTGGCGCTTTGAACTTATGGGGAATCACCACCCCAGATTCCAAACCCAACTCACCAAAGTCCAATCCAGGTATCTTCTGGATCTCCATCGCGTTTAACCGGTCTTCGAGTTACTTATACCTGTATTCAGCCGGAGGATATTGGTCTTCGTCAAAGTCAATCTCATTGTCTGAAACCACAGGGCTGGGAGCCCTCCTTTCTTCTTGGTTCTCCCCCCTCCAGATGAGTGGGACAGATCAACTTCGTCTCGCAACCTGTTTCCAAACCTGTAACCCATGTTCAGGAGGACCTTATTCTTCTTATTCTTATCCTTCAAGATAAGAGTCTTCAGATCTTTTTGCCCCTTGGCCAGGTTCATGAACATTTCCTGGAACTGAGCGTTCTGAGCTTGAAGAGCCTTAATAGCTTGATCAGTTGATGTTTCAGCAGACATGATGCTGAAATAAACAGTGAAGAAGATAAGAGACCTGTAAAGGTACCTGTAATGAGGTGTATGGGAATGGAATGCATATGATATGATTTCAAAGACTTTAGGGATATTCAAATTCGTAAACCAAAATGAAACACACTTTTAGATTAAAAACTTGAAACAATGTTTGACAAATGCCTTTAAGGCGTTACAAAGGGAAAAACTGAAAAGTAAATCAAAACTAAAAATAGTCAAAGACATCAGCGCTCCCATGGTCGCTTTCTGTTGGTGCTGACATAGTCATTGAGGACCTTCTCATTCTCCAGCTGCCTTGTAAGCTTTAGAATCTTCCGCTCCTGCTCATGATACTTTTCTCTGTAAGTATCCCGTTCTTCTCTCAATTGGATCCACGATCTCTTTAATTCCCCAATGTCAGTAGGCATGTATGGATGGAGGACAGTATGAGGAACCCCTTCTTCATCATCACTCTCAATAATTACCGGTAAGACAACTTCGTACGACATCCCTAGCTTTTGAGCACGGGCTCGAACCCACCGGAGATACGGTTCCATTGGAAGAGAAGCCTTTGCTCCTAGCTCATGTGGATCAGACCGGTTAACCCTATTTCAAGCTCATATGAATCTGCGGCGATGTCCCTCACTATCCCCTTGGAAGTCAAAGACAATTCTCGGAATCAGCAACTCATGAGGACCGTCCTTCCTAGCTCGCCCAAACTGTCGTAAGGCCAGACAAGGATTATAGGTGATCCCTCCCCTAATTCCAAGCAAAGGAACATTGGGGTATTCTCTGCACCGGTCAATAATAGCTACTTCTTCCATGTCTTTAGTGCTCTAGATGATGTCTGTGTAAGCCAGGGACATAATTCTGTAGGCCTAACCCATTCCTTCCTTGTTCTTCAAAACAAATTTGGGGAGGTGAGAAATAAACCACCTCGCCAGCAATGGTGCACAACACATAAGGGTTCCCCGTTTCCGAGCAGTACGGGCATAAAGAGCATGCCGAATGTCACCTAAGAGAGTGGGCACCAGATTACGAGTCATGAAGATCTTCACTGTATTCACGTCGACAAAAGAATCTGAATTAGGGAACAAAACTAGGCCATATATGAGAAGTGCCAGGATATCTTCGAATGCTTGAAAATCCAAACTGTCCCAAAACTGATTAGCTTGATCAACCAAGAACTTAGCCAAGAAGCCTTTCACTCCACTCCGAGTCTCCCAGTTAGACATTACTTCAGCCTTTGTCAGATGTAGGGCTGCAGCAACATCCTCTGGCCTAAGAGCTATCTCCCAACCTGTAAATGGTGTCTGCTCTAAAATAGAAATACCAAGTAAATCAGAGAACTCTTCCAAAGTCGAGACCAACTGATAGTCCGGGAAGGTGAAGCAGTGGTGCAACGGGTCAAATAACTGGCACAAGACACTCATCATCTGCTCATCCATCTTAGAAGTGACCAAACCAAGGAGGTGACCATGTCTTCTGATAAAGGAAGATGTATCTGGAACTTTAGAAACCAACTCTCTAAGTTGAGCAGGGATTTGTACGAAACTGATCCGAATAGTGTTTCTATGCATAGAGGCCATGACCTACAAAACAAAACAAAGATGAATCCCCTCTGTCTTTGAAATATGTTAGTCTGATGCAAGATGCATGCAATGTCATGATGCATGATGTTATGATAGAAACACACCACAAGTATTCACAGATAGCAAACATGGTAAGGGAAAACAAGTCACACAGTAACCCTTAGATTTTAGGCTGGCATGGAGTTTAGGTGTTACCCTCTTTCAGTTTAGTTGGTTCAACCTGACCTAGTAATAGTAACCGTGTTCTAGAGGATCTCAATATCACTGACCACCCTCGATCGGTCATAATTCCAGTTTAGCAACCTTTTCTTGCAGCCGGAATCATCGCGAGAGTTTGGTCTCAATGAGTGTAACATACTACTACTTTTCTATGGCCAAGTTGGTCAATTATAGGTTCTAAGGTCAGTTGGTGCTTAATGATCCCTTAGCAGACCCATATTCTCCTTGTTCCTCCACAAGGGATATCGGTACAAACTAAAGTGCCACACCAACGTAGCTACTGCTTCAACCATATCGGTCTACGTCGTACAGTTCCCTCACAGTCTATTGCTACTTACCTAAAAGGTATCCCCAGATCCGGGTTAGGATCTATAGTAACTCCGATTCAAACCCACAAAGATAAAGCATACAAATCAAGCAATTGAAAACATTATGATGAACTATTCCTAAGGTACACCCACTTATTTTGTCCCTAGCAGAGTCGCCAATTCTGTGATACGGTGGAAGAACTGACTGTTTTTGGAATGCTGGTTTGCGTTTTGCATTTTGTATTTGCAAAATGTCGCGGTAAGTAAGAGTCGCCACCGAATTTTATTTTATCCAACTAGGAAAGGAAAAAAGCACAGAAAAATTCCTTTTTCGAGATATTTCTGAGTACGGGGGGGTAGATTTATAGAAAGGGAAGGTATTAGCACCCTTTCTATCCGTAGTTATCTACGGGCTCTTAGGTACTTGCTCATCATTTTCAAAATTGTTTTCTTTGTGCTTGTGGGTTTTGAAAAGTTTTTGTTTTGACTTTGATTTAACTCTTGTTTCTGTCTTCAAGAGTGTAATGAAGTATTTTTGAAAACCTTGTTTCAAAAGGAGTGTAAGTGTGAAAAAAAGTTTTGTTTAGGATGAGCAAGTATCTAAGAACTAATCTACCTACTCGAAAAAGGAATCGTTCTATGCTAATTTCCTTTAGACAATGCTATCCCACTATTAGTGAGTAGGTAGCACCATCGTTGGAGTTTGAGGGTCAATTCGAAAGAGGGACATACGGTCACTAAAGCAATGTTAGGATGTCTTAGTGGTAACCCTAATGTCTTAGATCATTTATCCGAGGCAACAATATATGAGGCAACCATTTTGAGGCAACTATGATCTTTTAGACAAGAGGACGACCTCTAAAACAACCTATACTTAATGACCGTTTACGAAGGCAACCAAGTGGGGTGTACCCTAGGAGTGCGCATGTGCGAGTGTGTTGATTTCAGTTATTTTTATCTTTGCACATGTTTAGGGTGATCTAACCATTTTAAGATTAAACATTCATTCTTGTCATGCAAACCCTATTATCAAACATCTAGCAGTTGAATATTTACGGAATTAAAATGCGGAATTTAAACTAAATTATTACAAGGCGTCGGGTATTTACATCGCCAAAAACAACCCTTTGAAAATAAAAGGGATAAAATAAATAAATATTCTAATTAATTATTACAAACCGGGAGCAGATACAATAATTGGATAAATAAAGCGCGCGATGCAAAATTAAATCGGATGCGAAATTAGGGTTTTGACCCTCTAAATTAAAAGAAAATGTTTTTTTGTTGTTTTTATTATTTTTAAAGAAAAGAAATTAAATCCTAGAATTAAATGTTAAATTAATTATTAAATAAATTAATTAATGAAAAATATTAAATGACATATTTTTGGACTTTTTGTTATTTTGGGAAAGAAAATAAAATAATTAAATTAGTGTTGAAACCTAATTATGCTAATTAATTTTTAATATTTGCAAAATAAATTTAAGTTACCTAATTAATCTATCTAATTAAATTAATTAATATTTATTAATGAAAAATAAAGTTCTGAAATTTAATTGGATAAAAAATATTTTTTGTGATTTTTGATAAAAAGGAAAAATTAATTTTGGTTAGTAATTAAATAAATAAATAATTAAATGAAAATAAACAAAATATAAAAAAATAGAGAATGGGCCTGATTTTCAAGGGTGTCAATAGCAATTCTCTGGCCCAATTGTGGAGAAGTCCGTTTGACTTTTCTGATCCCATGCGTGTGCATTGACTGACCCTTTGACGCACCTTCAATGCTGGCCACCAGATCTGGCCATCTGGCGCGCTGGATGGTGAATGTCCATGGTGGACGTTTGGCTTGAGTGTGTACTAGATTTCCTGAAAACAAATATTATAGAGAAAAATAGGGGGACCTGGGATTCGAACCAAGGTCCTGAGGGGAATTCCATGCCACGCTTGCCACTACGCCACTTGCTTCTTGTTGTTAATATGATATAAACTAAATATAATATAAGAAAACAAGTGTTAATGGAAAATAAAAAAGAAAAAGGCGTGCTCGTTCAAACAAGCCAATGGGGGGGGGGGGGGGGGTGACAACTCATTGTCCCCTTCCTCCCTCCGTAGCTAAAAACTTGCAACACCTATACCCACGGATAAATGTTCGTCGCTACAAACCTGTCCACTCTCAAAATCTCATACAGGCCATGTAAATGAATTCTAGTACCATGGTTGAGTTCGTCTCCTTCTTCTGATCACACCCATGCCCATTATTAAGGCCAATTATTCCTGAAAAGAAAAACCCCAAAAACAAATCTGAAACCCTAACAATGGTGGATTTCGTTACAGGTCATATAAATGCAATTGAGTAATGCCAAAAGCTTGCAAATGCTCTGTAGATTAAAAATGTATGATCAATTCCATCTAACAATTCCTAAAATATGAGATTCTAATTCAAGAACAGGGCAAGTTCGTGAGTGACTTATAGTGCGTGGGAGGGCCTGAAAACGTGTGGTTTTGCTTGCTTTAGGTTCCTGAGATTGCTAGGAAGGGATTGAGACAAGCACCAAGCCTTGAGGACGTCTCTAACCTCTGTTTCAATCTCACACTTTTTTTTGTATTTTCAGATTTTTGTTCTTGCCCTATGCTTGATCTCCAACCCTTATTTTGATCTGCCCCGCCTCCTTATGTACCACACAATGCATTAGGGTTGATTGCCTTGCCCAAATCTTCCTTTTTCAATGACTATGATATTTGATTTGATCCTCCTTTAAAGTTTTCCAAAATTGGCTTCTTTTGAATCTTTTTGTGCACACATGCTTTGATGAGAATATGGAATTGTGCTAGTTGTCCAATGAAGCCTGAAATCATCAAAAGATATTTGGTTTTCAATATTTTTGATTTAATTTGATTTAATTTGATTTAAAATGAATTAATTCAAATAAAAACCAAATTAAATAATAAAAATATGATATGGACACATGGCCAAGGCTATAGCACGTGGGCTATAATGCCAACTCAAAACAAGTGAAAAAGAATGGGCCCATTTGGCAAAATTTGAAGTTTTGGGCATAGTTGACTTTTGGCAATTTTGCAAAAAGTCCAACTTCAACAATGCATAACTTCCTCAATTTTTACTCTTTGGATGTGTTCTTGGACTTTTTAGAAAGCTTGAGATGTCTTATAAGCAACCCTTTTTTTATCATCTCAATTTGATATTCCATGCTCAAGTATGAAGCTTTGACAAAAAAAGGTGTTTTTGTTGACTTTTCAAAATGACCTATAATGTCCAAATTCATAACTTCTTGTGAGTGCATATTTTGAACTTGGGAGCTGAAGATGGATTGTAGGTAATTTCATCCTCTTAAAAATGAGCTTTTGATGGGTCATTTCTCATAAAGTATGAGAAAGTTATGCTTGGTCAAAGTTGGGTTAGCTTTTCCTGTAAAACCCTAATTTAGCAACTTTTGAATCTTGATGAATTGTGAGCAACCCTTGATGAATCATGATCAACCCTTGATCAAATGATGAAATACACTTTAAAATGAGGATGTTGACCAAAACTCTTGAAGTTTGACTATATGTAGGTCACAGTTGACTTTTGCCCTAGCACAATCGATTTTTGGACCTTTGAGCAATTGACTGAGCAAAATTCCTCTGCAAGGCTTGAAACTTGACATGGATGATCTTGAGAACATATTAGGACAATGTTGAGAATTTGGGACCACTTGGACTCAAGGATCTTGATGCAACATGAAACCCTAGTTTGAGGTAGACTACCTTAGGAGAGAGCTTGTCTGGCCAATCCTTGAGCAACTTTGAGCAACTTGGAGATCTTTCTTGCAATGTTTTGAGAAATATGGGAGGGAAAATTTTGGGGTACAACAGTACCCTTTTTTGATAAAGAGTACTTTAATCACAAAGTTAGCTCCCAGTCTGATTTTTGTATGAACACAAGCAATGCCAAAAGCACAAGTCAAATCTCCTGCCCCCAACAGACATCAGGCCCCTACTTGTACTTGAAACTTGGGAACAATGAAAAAGGATCAAACTTGTTTTAATTTTCAACCAAACCATGGTTTGTTATCCTACAAACCTGGTTACTCCAACATCTCTAACCTTTTCTCTATAAATAGAGAAACCATTTTGCAAGCTAAAACGAGATTTTGGGTGGTGTGGAAAGAATCTTCAAAAACTCTCAAACTCTCAAAACTCTCAAACACTTAACACACTCTCAAACCCAAAATCTAAAGAAACACCACACTTGTTTCTTTTCCTTCTAATCTAGAAACAAACAAACACAAATCTACTTTTCTTGGTTTTCGAATCCAGCCAAAGAAACTTAATACTTGTTTCTCCCCCTTCGAATCCAAGAGCACCCAGGGCAGCAACTCAAGTCCAAGACCCACATTCCAGCTTCAAGCAAGGTAAGTCCTCTTAACCTTAAACCTTTCATTTCAATCATAACATGTAAATAACTATTTCCTTTCATTTCAAACATCATTATTACGCTTTGGTTTGTTTTCATTTCCACCTTTTCTGTTTGTTTTTGTTTCTAATATTTTGGTTTTTTTCTTTGTTTGTCAAACATATTTTAAGAACTAACCTAACCATGAAACAATATTAGCATGGCTTCAACCCATGTTACTATTTAATCCTAATCGAAAGAAAACAGGAAGAAGGTTGTGTGAATCGAAGCCTTAGGCTTCACCTCATGTTGCTATCTGGCCCCAAATGAAAGGAAACAAAAACAAAGGTGGTGTGAATCGAAGGTTATAGACTTCAATACACATTGAATTCCAGGCCTAATCAAAAGAAGCAGAAAAAAGGGTGAATCGAAGGGTGCATCTCACACAGACTTCCAGGCCCAAATCGAAAGAGGCAAGAAAGGGCTTAATCAAAGGGTGTATACTGTCTGGATCAAAGAACTTTTTTTCCCTTATTTTATTTTGTTTTATTTTTACATTTTATTGTTGTTCAATATGGTTGTAATAGCGTAGGACCTTTATTTTCCGCATTTTTATTGCTTTCATAAATGTTAGTAATTAGGGTGTATGGCAAGATAAAACCAACAAGTAGACCACCCTAATCAAAGACAAAAATGCATGCAATCAAACACACCATTACCACACATGCACCTCTAGGGTAATCTCACTTGTTGCCTCAGAAAATAGTCATGTCCCTCGAATATGGATGTTTTGGCAAAGACCCTCGATAAAAAGATCGTAGTCCCTCAATGTTGCCTTCGATAAACGATCTATTCCCTAACGAAAATTGCTAAAATGTCTCATAGGTTACCTTCTATGACTATACAAATGACCCACGCTCGTCCCTTCATATCAAATGATGGGGCTTCTTATCAAACAATGGTAAGATAGCAACATATAAAGGAGGAGGAAAAGAACAAAGACCTTTTGAGTTGGTAGGATGCTCGCAGTTGCTTGCTTGCTCACAACTAAAAAATCGTTTTTCACACCAACACTTTCAATTGAAACATTTTCAAAAGTAAAAACACTTAGTACGCATTCTTATAGAGACGAGAATAATTACAAAGGCACTTTTCAAAATCACTTTCGAAAACATCTTCTACAACAAACATCTCTTTGAACTATTTTCAAAACCAACACTTTGTACGCATTCTTATAAAGACGAGAATCATTACAAAGAAGTTTTCAAAATATTTTCAAACCCACTCCACAAAGAACATTTTCAAACAAAAGCAAGTGATATAGCAAGAAACTAAGAGCCCGTAGATAACTACGGATGAAAAGGGTGCTAATACCTTCCGTTTTCATAACCTACCCCCCGAACTCAAGAAAACATCTCTAAAGGTCTTTCCTATTATTTTCACCCTTTCCTTTGTTGGATAAAAGAAAATTAGGTGGCGACTCTTGCTATCCGCGACAATTGCGATCAAACGCAAAACAACCAAGTCAGTTCTCCCACCGTATTACAGAACTGGAGACTCTGCTGGGGAATGTTACTTAAAAGTGGGGTTACCTTAGGGCTAGATCACCTTTACTTGCTTTCTTTATTTGACTTGCTTGCTTTACATTATGGTTCCTTGTTTGGGTTTTATTGATCCTCCACCCAGATCTGGGGCACCTTTTAGATAAGTAGCAATAGATTATGGAAACTGTACGGTGTAGACCGATATGGTTGAAGAAATGTCTATGTTTGTGTGACACATTTGTTGGTATCGGTACCCCTTGTGTTGAATTGAGGAGAATATGGGGCCGCTGAGCAGCGTCATAAAGCACTAACTAACCATAGAACCTTAATTGAACAACTTGGCCATTATGAATTAGTGAGATAGCTGACTTTGGTGTAAAGCTGAAGATTGGTTGATACTCGATGCTACACTCATTGAGATCTTACTTTTAGGATATCTCGGCCGCAAGAAAAGATTGATTATGCTGAGACAATGCCTAAAAGAAAGGTCAGTGATATTGAGATCCCCTAGAACCCAATTACTTTCTAGGACAGGTTGATCCAACTAAACTTCAAGAGGGTACTTACTTATAAAACTCTATGCAAGCCTAAACCTAAGGATTTGTCTGCTTTGTGTGCATATGATTATTTGTACATAAAGACTTGTTTGCTTTGCATAGTTGTACATAACATTATAACAGCATACCATAGCATTTTCAATAACCATTTAAAGGATCTCAAGGGCCTATGATGTAGGGTCATGTTGAACCAGACGTCTACCAAGGGGCAAGAGGATTCATTCTCCTCTAACCAAACACCATAAAAGACCAAAGCACGATAATTTGAGTCAAGGGCTATGACCCACTTGACACGGTGAGCTTGATTCTTGTAGAAGGACATTCACCAATACGAAGTTCTACAATTAAAATTGTGAGCAAAGTTCAACTTCTAACATCTTCTTGTGTTTACCCCGCGAGATCCTTGAAAACATTCATCCACATATCATGCATCATATCATGACAGATTTTCCCTACACAGGTCTTTCATCTGCTTACTGTTTATTTCAGTAGAAATGGCTCTAGAATTGACTATCAAGGACATTCAGACTCAAAATGCTCAACTTCAAGAAATGTTCTTGAACCTATTCAAGGGGCAAGAAGAAGTGAAAGCACTCCTCACTAGGGGCATGACCATGAAGAATCCTGAGGACAATAAGGATGACCAGTTGGAACAGATACAAACTGAGATAGCCACAATGAAGATTCATATGATGGGCCAGATGGCTCTTATCCAAAACTTAGCTCAGGGACAAGAAGAGTTGAGAACTCTTATCAGCAAGCTTCATCAAGAAGAACACAACCGTATGAAACAAACAATTGAGGTTGGGGATCAAGTCTTTAATCAGCCTCCGATGAGACAAGAAGTTGGCTTGGTGGAGAGTAAACCTCTCCAAATTTTTGCTACATCACGAGCCCAACAACAACCTCGCCAACAACAACAGGGTAATTGGTGTAAGTGGGATGCATCCAATAGGAAATATGCCAAACTCAACATGCCGATGTTGCAAGTCTTACTACACATGTTGAACTTGAATTTGGTCACATTGAAGGATCCTCCTCAGAATACTAATACTTATGCTCCTAGTTACCATCCCAATGAAAGGTGAGCATATCACTCAACAAGTCCGGGGTACGATACTGATAGTTGTTGGACGCTGAAATACAAAATTTAAGACCTGATTGACAAAGGAGAGCTGGAATTCCTACAAGATGGTCAGCTTGAATTCTTCTGTCACCCCTCAAAAACACACCATTCGAAGTGACCAGTTTAGGCGGAGAAACTTTTGTTTATTCGAGTTTTCAATTGTAATTTCTTTTGTTTGTTCGAACACTTATCTATTAATGTTAAACTTTGTTTCATTAATGCATTGCATATGTTTGTCTTGAACTAATCCATTCATTTTCTCTCTATTTAAACTATGTTTTTTACTCCATTTATGATATTCAACTCTTGTTTCAAAAAGTTGCAAACCTTTAGAGGGAGGATGACGAAAACAATGCCATAATCTCATACAGTATGCTTTTGAATAGACCTTGCTGACGATGTACAAGCGTTTGTTTCAATTCCTAAACACTGGAGTTATAAGGAGGATAATCCCTAGTCAACCCCTTTGAGCCTAAGAAGTAGGAGTTTTATTTTTCACACAAATTGAAACCCTTAATCAAAACCTGGGACATGGTAGTTTCTCAGTTAATTTAAATGTGCATTCAGTCGCAAGCTTTCACTTCCTAAACAACGAATGACATCAGGAACGTCCTTCTGAATTAAAAGACAGCGATGGTTCCCTATCAAATAGGTAGTCATTATCTCTCAAAAGAAAAGCCCACTAAGTCAAAACCTACGAAGGAGACTTAAGAAAAAACTGGGGCACCCCGCTGGCTGTAATCTCAAAACAAGAACATTCAGGCAAAAATTAGAGACAGTAAATAAAAAAAGAGGTCACTACAAATCCTCAACAACATGAAAAATGTTGCAAAAATGACTGCCTTCCAACACACTTAACTTGTCTGAACCATCACCAAAACGCCATTCCAGAGTCAATTGGAGTTCAAACATACAATTAACTGATTTTAGGACTGAAGAACATCACGAAGAACGAGTGGGTACAAACACACTTTGAGCCTTATCCTTTGTTTCTTAAACCGTGAACCAGACCACGATACAACCCTCCAAAAGTCCTAATTGAAGCATGGGTTAGTTTGAAAGCATACTGTTACCAAAGGTATCCTGACTCCTGCAAGGATTACTGCAAATCCTGAGTTGAATTCATATTCTTACAAGACTCTTTACTTGCTAAGACACATTTTCAAAACTTCAAGACAAGCATAAACTTTGCATTATTTGAATATCGCTGTTCGCATATGGCTAATTGTTTGAATGCGGAGAAATTCACACAATGAATATCCAATAAACAAAAATTCTCAAGAAATAGAACCAATTCAAATTGGAATACACTCTCAATGAAAAATCTCATATAAGCAAGGGGGAATGACATGTCACTACCCAACTCGTCTTGGGGAAGTCAAGTTGAGATTCCAAGAAATCTCTCAAGGAATGCTGAATAACCAGGGGCAGGTCTGCATTTGAACCACTTGGGATATTGAACATGAATCCCAGCAAAGGGTCACATATGACCAAGCAAACATTTCCTGGCAGTACTAAAACACTTACTACTAGGGACAGTGACAAATTCCCACAAAGTCCTTTCATAGGGTGTTCCCTAGTCAAGCCCCGTAGAGTAATCTCTATAAGGTTATCCTCACAGAATAATCTTCACGGATGAGGGTCCAAAAACCTCAAGGCCAAATTCATGGATATCCCCATAAATTTGGATCCATGCAATCCCCAGTAAGAATTTCAAATCTCCGGAAAACCTCTCCCCAACTGAGTTGATCTCAAGAATCCTCAAGGAGTTCTACCAAAAGAAAACACCTCTCCAGCAGATTTGCAAAAGGGTTTATTTCCCAAACAAACTACAGATTCCCCAGCTTGAGTTTGCCTCTCCAACTACTACAAATCAAGGGACCACAACTCCTCTTACCCATTAGACTTTTCTACAATCCCCAGTGAGTTTCCGCAAAGCTAGGAAGCCAACCGAATAACAGTCAACTTCTTTATCCCCAATAAGTTGTTAACTTCCTTTCTCTTCCATCAAGAGATAACTCCCTAGTAGAGCAATGGACAACTAAGACTCCTGAACTCTTTACCCCCAAGCGGAAATCAACACTCTCTACAGAGTTTTTCTCTCAAACAAAGTCAATATTCCCCAGCAGAGTTCTCCTCAAACAACAAAACAGGAATCCCCAGCAGAAACATTTTAAACAAGGTTTGAAGATGTGCATACTCTTCATCTCCAACAAGAAATCAAGGATTTAACTTCCCAAGACTCCCCAACATTTGTCAAGGATTTATTTTCTAAGGCAAAGTTACATTTCAACAACATTCATAACATATTCATACGAAACACATATAACACAATCTCATTTATTTTGAGAAACATCATTACACCATGCATTTCATATATAATGACATTGCATGCAGCTAACTCTTTACCTTTTCAGGAAAGATCAATCAACAGATAGCTATCATCAACAATTTTCAAAGAGGTCAGAGATTAATTCCTAAAACAAGTCAGGGCAACTATCTCTACGGCCAACAAAAAGCAAGTTCTAGATTAATACCTAAAACAAGACAGGAAAACTATCTGTGAGCGACTAATTGTAGATTAATACCTAAAACAAGACAGGAAAACTATCTGTGAGCGACTAATTGTAGATTAATACCTAAAACAAGACAGGAAAGCTATTTGTGATTGACTGATTGTAGATTAATACATGAAACAAGACAGGACAACTATCTACTCGACCAACTGAAGTAACCCTACACAGGTTCCTTCTTATTTCCAGATGTAGTTTTACTCGGACTCATCATGAAGCAACCCTACTCAGGTTCCTTCTCATACATTTCCAGATGAAGTTCCACACAGACTCATCATGAAACAACCCTACCCAGGTTCCTTCTCATACATTTCCAGATGAAGTTTCACACGGACTCGTCATGAAGCAACCCTACCCAGCTTCCTTCTCATACATTTCCAGATGAAGTTTCACACGGACTCATCATGAAGTAACCCTACCCAGGTTCCTTATCATACATTTCCAGATGAAGTTCCACACAGACTCATCCTGAAGCAACCCTACCCAGGTTTCTTCTCATACATTTCCAGATGAAGTTTCACACGGACTCATCCTGAAGCAACCCTACCTAGGTTCCTTCTCATACATTTCCAGATGAAGTTTCATACGGACTCATCTTGAAGTAACCCTACCCAGATTCCTTCTAATACATTTCCAGATGAAGTTTCACACAGACTCAACCTGAAGCAACCCTACCCAGGTTCCTTCTCATACATTTTCAGATGAATTTTCACACGAACTCATCCTGAAGCAACCCTACCCATGTTCCTTCTCATACATTTCCAGATTAAGTTCCACACTGACTCATCCTGAAGCAACCCTACCCAGGTTCCTTCTCATACATTTCCAGATGAAGTTTCACACGGACTCATCCTGAAGCAACCCTACCCAGGTTCATTCTCATACATTTCCAGATGAAGTTCCACACAGACTCATCCTGAAGAAACTCTACCTAGGTTCCTTCTCATACATTTCTAGATGAATTTTCACACGGACTCATCCTGAAGAAACCCTACCCAGGTTCCTTCTCATACATTTCCAGACGAAGTTCCACATACTCATCTTGAAGCAACACTACCCAAGTTCCTTCTCATACATTTCTAGATGAAGTTTCACACAGACTCATCCTGAAGCAACCCTACCCAGGTTCATTCTCATACATTTCCAAATGAAGTTTCACATGGACTCAACCTGAAGCAACCCTACCCAGGTTCCTTCTCATACATTTCTAGATGAAGTTTCACACGGACTCATCTTGAAGCAACCCTACCCAGGTTCCTTCTCATACATTTCCAGATGAAGTTTCACACTGACTCATCCTGAAGCAATCCTACCCAGGTTCCTTCTCATACATTTCTAGATGAAGTTTCACATGGACTCATCCTGAAGCAACCCTACCCAGGTTCCTTCTCATACATTTCCAGATGAAGCTTCATACGGACTCATCCTGAAGCAACTCTACCCAGGTTCAGTCTCATACATTTCCAGATGAAGTTTCACACAGACTCATCCTGAAGCAACCCTACCCAAGTTCCTTCTCATACATTTCCAGATGAAGTTTCACACGGACTCATCATGAAACACCCTTACACATATTCCTTCTAATACATTTCCAGACACGGCTTAACACGGGTCCATTCCGGCATATCCTTCAGATTTAAATCAACCAAACATTTATTCTGATACTTCTTAAAGATACAATCAAACTTAGACTTAGTCTAATTTTTATCCACAATCACCTTTGGATGGCATCTGTAAGCCCATCTCTGACAACTCTCTATCATCTCTCCAAATGGCATCTTAAAACTCATTCCCTACATAATCAACCACCACATCATCGAGTGCAAATTTCTGGGCACTCTAGTGTTCAATCATCTTCCACCTTCAAGTCACGAATGGTGGACTCGCCAATATAACTCTTTAGGTTTAAGAAGATTGAACAGGGGCAGCTGTTGTATCCAAAAATTTGCCCTCTCATTTCTCAAGAATTTTCTCACAAGATTTCTATTGGGCCAAAACTGCACAAGGCTTGATCAACTCAAGTTGCCATGGATCATATTGGATTTACAAGCATCAAGTCAAAGAGGAAAACTTTTGAAAAAACAAAGCAGATAAATTTTATTTTTGGAAAAAAAAAGCAAGTTTCCTTCGATGCAGAAGACAAGGGCCTCTTGTTGGTGTCCTTCGTTTCAAAAGTCAGTGGCTTCCTACTGGCTTCTTTCGATTAAGAAGGTAATGACCTTATCAAAACTTCCTTCGATTCAGAAAGCATTGGCCTTCTGAAGGCTTCCTTTGATTCAAAGCAGGGACCTCCTGCATGAAAGCTTCGATTTTACCATTAGTCCCTTACATGTTTGCCTTTGATTCACAAAGCAAGGACCTCCTACATGCAAGCTTCGATTGCACCATTGGCCTTACATGTTTGCTTGATTCATAATGAAATGGTTACCTGCATGCAAGATTTGATTGAGCAAGGGCCTCCTGCAGGTTTGTCTTGATGACTACCTACATGAAAGCTTCGATTGGGCATTGGACTTCTTTTGGGCAAGCTTGATTCCTGATTCGTTTGAACATTTAGTTTCTTTGTGCAAGATTGGTATACATCCTTTGTTTGGCCATGTGACCTCTTTCAGGCAAGTTTCGATTGGACAATGGCTCTTCATGCAAGCTTTCGTTTGAGAAAAGGCCTCTTGCATGCTTGCTTGGAGTCACAAAGCAGTGACCTCCTGCAGGAAAGCCTTTGATTGGACAAGGGATACCTTCACACAAGGCTTTGATTGGAGTATTGGTTCCCTTCGAAGCAACATACTTCGAATCTAATCTGAACCCTTCGAGCAAGCTTGGTTAAAGAGCATTGGTCAAATCTCATAGCCTTGTCCTCCAAATCTCACTTGTCAGGCTATGCTACTTCAAAATCTTTACATGATCAGAGGCTTACACAAATTTGTGATACATTATACAAAGATTCAAAGCTTTATCCACTGGATAATACCATTCTTGGATGAAATGGAAAAAAGCTACATACCCTTTTTTGATAAAGAGTAATTTAATCACAAAGTTAGCTCCCAATCTGATTTTTGTCTGAACACAAGCAATGTCAAAAGCACAAGTCAAATCTCCTGCCCCCAACAGACATCAGGCCCCTACTTGTACTTGAAACTTGGGAACAACGAAAAGGGATCAAACTTGTTTTCATTTTCAACCAAACCATGATTTGTTATTGTTGTACCCCAAAATTTTCCCTCCCATTTTCACTCAATACATGCTCCTAGAGGTCCTCAATTACTCAAGGTTGACCAAGAATTGATCAGACAAATTCTCCTCCTAAGCAATGAACCTCTAACTAGGGTTTCACTTTTCATCAATATGTGTGAGCTCCAAAGGTATAAAATGTTTTCCATGGTCCTAATATCTCTTCAAGATTGTCCATGACAGATTTCATGCCTTCCACTACAAGTTTGCTTAGTCAATTGCTCAAATGGTTGAAAATTAACTATGTTAGGTCAAAAGTCAATTGTGGCCTATATACAGTCAAACTTCAAGTTTTTTTTTTTGGTCAAAATCAACATTTTTAAGTGATATCCATCATTTGGTCATGAAATGTTGGGCATGCATTTATTGTGACATTTTTTTGTTGTCGAGGATTTGTAACAACCTCTTTTTTATTTATTTTATTACTCCTACATTTTTCCTGAACTGTTTCTTTTGTGATTATAGTCAGCAGGATGCCCCTGTTTCTATTAAGTCTCCTTCATTGGTTTTGACTTAACGGGATTTTATTTTGAGAGATACTGATTGCCTACTTTATGGGGAACCATCACCATCTTTTAATTTGGAAGGACATTTTTGATACTATGAAGTGAAAGCTTGCGACTGAATATGCTTTTGAATTAACTGAGAAACTACCATGCCCCATGTTATGATTAAAGGTTTAAATTTGTGTGAAAAAGAAAACTCCTACTTCTTAGACTCAAAGGGGTTGACTAGGGATTATCTTTCTTATAACTCCACTATTTAGGATTTAAAACAACGCATGTACATCGTCAACAAGGTTTATTCAAAAGCATATTGTATGCGATTATGGTATTGTTTTTGTCATCCTCCTTCTAAAGGCTTATAGTTTTTAATCGAGAGTTGAATATCACAAAAGGAAGTAAAAGCACAGTATAGTGAAAATGAATGGATTAATCAAGACAAACATATGCAATGTATTAATAGGAAGAACCAAAGTCTGACATAAAGATAAGTGTTTGAACAAACAAAGAAATTACAAACAAATATTCAAATGAAAAAAAAGCTTCTCCTCCTGAATTTGTCACTTTAGATGGTGTGCCTTGCAGCCTCGATATTTGAGGGATAATAGAAGAACTCGATCTTACCATCTTGCGTGAACTCGAAAACTCCTTCATCAATCAGGTCCTGAATCTTATGTTTTAACGCGTAACATCTGTCAGTGTCATGCCCCAGACTGTTGGAGTGGTACGCGTACCTTACATTAGGATTGTGACGAGAAGAAGAAGTATTAGGCTTCTGAGGAGGATCCTTTAATGTAACTAGCTTGGCCTTCAACATGTGTTGTAATGCTTGAGCCAAAGACATGTTGATTTTAGTAAATTTTCTTTTGGGTGTATTCTGCTTACGTTGATTATCCTGTTGTTGTTGGCGAGGTTGTTGTTGGACTTGCAATGTAGTAGCAATCCGGGAAGACCTACTGTAGGTGTTTAGGTATTGGCTTGCATTTTTGGTAAATCCCAAGTGTATGTGTGAATGTCATGACTGATGTCATAACATTATAGTTCAGTTTGTACTGACTCATTAGGTACCTTTGCAGAAAAATATTGTAATTCAAATACTGATGTTTATAAGTGTGTATCTGAGCATTTTGCAAAATGATCACATTTTGCTAAACCAGTAGACAGGTTTTCTCAGATGTCATAACAGATGTTATGACATCCTGTTCTGAACTAACAGGATTGCAGGATTGGATAAGTCTGAGTTTTTTTCAGGAAACAACTCAGTCCTTCCTGAACAGAATCCTGCGTTTTCTGAGGGGTAACCTAGCTCAACCCTAACCTGGTTAATAAAGTCCTGTGACCTGGTCTTTAGGTCAAACGGAATTAACCCTAGGTTTTTGGAAACCCTAACTGAAGTTGCAGCTGCTATATATTCAACAGAGCTGCTGTTTTTCAAGGATGGCTTTTATTGATTAGAAGATCATTTGTAATCTGTATAGATTTGATTATTGTACTCCAAGCAATTATCATTGTGATAAGTGCCTTGGAATAGGTTTCTAATTGTAAGGGTTGTGTAGCACTCTAAGCTTTGAAGCAAGAGTGTTTGAATGTTCCTTGACTAAAGCTGTGAAGCAGAGTCAAGTTAGTTGTGTACATCTCTCAAAGCTGTGAAGCAAGAGTGATTGTGTTGCTTGATTAAAAAGCTGTGAAGCTTAATCAAGAGTTTGTTTTTGAAGAGTGTCTTCATCAATTCTTAAGTCAAATTGGTTTATGTATCACTGCTGTGATTGAGGGGGAGTGAGTAGGAACTCAGGTTTAAGTTGTACTTAGATTGGAATTGCATTGGGTAGGTCTTAAGTGAAGGAGATAAACTGGTTGGTTTATTCCTGAATTAAAATCTCTTATAGTGGATTTCCTCCCTGGCTTGGTAGCCCCCAGAGTAGGTGTTGTTTCACACTGAACTGGGTAAACAATTGAATGTGTTCTTTATTGCTTTTGTATTTACTGTCATATAGTAAGTCAGATACGGTGTCATAACATTGAACGTGACATTGAGTATCTGCAGCCAGAATTTCAATTGGTATCAGAGCAGGCACCCTGCCTGTATTACTGGGTGAGATCTAGGGATATCACTTTCTGGCACTATGGACAAAGAAGGAGTTTTTGGAAATAGACCACCCATTCTGGACGGAACCAATTATGACTACTGGAAACCTCGTATGATTGCCTTCCTAAAATCTCTGGACAAAAAGGCTTGGAGAGCTGCTGACAAAGGATGGATTCATCCCACCATAACTGAGATAGATGGGACAATCAGTCTGAAGCCTGAGGAAGATTGGAGTAAAGAAGAAGATGAGTTAGCTCTGGGAAATTCAAAAGCTTTAAATGCCTTGTTCAATGGAATTGATAGAAACATTTTCAGACTAGTACATCAATATGAACTGGCCAAGGAAGTTTGGGACACTCTCAAAACTACTCATGAGGGCACTTCCAAAGTAAAAATGTCAAGGCTTCAGATGTTGACTACCAAATTTGAGAATCTAAAAATGATGGAAGATGAAACCATTCATGAGTTTCACATGAACATCTTGGAGATTGCCAACACCTCAGGAGCACTGGGAGAAAAGATGTCAGAAGAAAAACTGGTGAGGAAGATTCTCAGATCCTTGCCTAAAAGATTTGCAATGAAGGTAACTGCCATAGAGGAAGCCCAGGACATTAGCAAGTTGAAAGTGGATGAACTTATTGGGTCTCTTCAGACTTTTGAGATGGGGATCACTGATAATGGTGACAAGAAGAACAAAAGCATATCACTTGTATCCAACACTGATGTTGAATACAAGGAGGATGAAGAAGAAAACATATCAGAAGCTATTGCCATGCTTGGAAGACAGTTCAACAGGCTCATCAAAAGAATGGACCCAAAGTCAAGGTCTAATGTTCATAACATTCCCTCTGACATTGACAGTTCTAGCAGAAGACCAAGGTCAGAAGATAAGGGAAACCAAGGCAGAGGTATTCAATGCCATGGATGTGAAGGATATGGACATATTCGAGCTGAATGTCCTACCTTTCTTAAGAAACAAAAGAAAGGAATGACTGTTACTTGGTCTGACTATGATTCAGAAAGTAATTCTGAAGAAGAATCTGCCAAACTAGTCACTGCCCTAACTAGTGTTTGTACTTCTGAAAGTGACACTAGTGATGAAGAAGTGACATTTGAAGAACTGGCTGATACCTACAAGAAATTGTGTATCAAAAGTGCTGAAGTCTGTGTGCAGAATGAGAAACAATCAAAACTCATTATAAAGCCGGAGGCTGAAAAAAGGGCAAATCTTGAAATTATAAGTCATCTAGAAGGAGAAGTTCAATTGCTGAACTCACAACTGAATCAAATGACCAAATCTGTCAAGATGTTGACCAATGGAACAGACAAATTGGAAGAGATCCTTCAGGTTGGACAAAATGTGGGAAATAAATCTGGACTAGGATTTATGGAAGCAAAGAAATCTGGTACTGGTAAGCAAATGTCAAAACGGATGTCTCAACACAACTCTCAACATCAGGAACAGAGACATATGAAGAAAAGGTACCAAAGATGGAAATGTCATCATTGTGGGAGATATGGTCACATAAAGCCCTTCTGCTTCAGACTACATGGATATCCTAATCAGAACTCAGGTGTCAAACCTAAGTCTAAAAAGGTACCACATGCTCCTAAATGGAAGAAAAAGGCTACTGCATTGATAGCTCACACTTCCCTGAGGGTCTCTGCAAAGGAAGATTGGTACTTTGACAGTGGATGTTCCAGACACATGACTGGATTCAAAAATCTCCTCAATAATGTTATGCCTCACACCACCAGTTTTGTGACCTTTGGAGATGGTGCTAAAGGTGAAGTCAAAGGAGTTGGTAATTTGGACTGCCCTGGAGTTCCAAGTCTGAATAAAGTACTGCTGGTAAAAGGGTTGACTGCTAATATCATTAGTATCAGTCAATTATGTGATCTAGGATTCAAGGTCAACTTCTCAAGATCTGAATGTCTAGTAATTAATGAAAAACTAGAAGTTGTAATGAGAGGAATCAAATCCAAAGATAACTGTTACGTGTGGCAGCCTGAGAACACTGATATCTCCACTATGTGTCAAATCATCAAAGAAGAAAAAGAGATGAAACTGTGGCAGCATAAGCTTGGTCTCCTTCATCTAAGAAGAATGAAAAGAGCTATTTCTATGGAAGCTGTCAGAAGAACTCCAAAACTACAGGTTGATAATATCTGTGATGTGGCAAATAAACTTGAAGAAGAATGTGTTGTCAGAACCTTAAGTCATCTTGACAAGGATGTTGGAAATAACAAGTCTAATAAATTCTGTTCTCAAAACATCTGGTCAAAACAGATGCTCCCTGAGTACAATGTTACACAAGATGTTGTGACATTGTGTTGTGACAATCTGAAAACAATCAACATTTCCTTGAACCCTATTGACTTTGAAGAGAAGAAGTCATTTAAACTGGAACATAGTTTCTCTAAGCTTCAGCTGACTGATTCTTCTACCAAGGCTCTTGTTGGAAATAAACTTGAAAATTTGAGGGACAGGTTGGGTATTCACCAACATGAGAAATTATAGCAATTAATTTTGCTTAAAACAAGGGTTGAAGGGATTAATTTTATTAAGTCTATATTTAGTGGGTTAATCATATTCTTTCACAATTCCTTCAAAAGCTTTAAGAAGTTGAAGAGACTCCCTTTTATCCCCTACCTCTCTCATCCTTGCAACCTGTTTCCTCCTCCCAATCAAAGATTTTTCTCAAACTGCTACCATTACTCAAAGTCAATCAAAATGTCTCAGATATCGTCTTCAACCATGGCGACTTCGTCTGCCTCATCATCGTCATCATCTGACCAAGATTCTAGGGCAATCACTACATGCATAGAATCTGAAGTTCTTGAGGTCACTCCTCTCAGGGAGATGGCAACTGACCCAGCCAGAGTCAAAAAGCTCAGAACCAGACATGCAGGAAGAGCTCAAGCTACAGCCTCTGGTAATTCTTCTCATCCTTCGTCTTCTGTACCTAATAGAGAAGGATCAGTTCAAGTACACCAAGCTATTTCTAGGCTGGTTACTAGTATACTGAGTGGCAACCAATCTGTACCGGGGATTTCTATCCCTTTAAATCAATCAGAAAGTCCAAATGTGGAAGGTTCTGAAAATGTAGATGTCACTGAGAATGTTGTGACACCAAAAGACAACATTCAGAACCCCTCTGAAAAGGCTGCTGATCCACCTATCATTGATGTGGATGAAGATTACTCAGATAATGAACTGATTGCTAATGTGAACCCTAGCATAGCTAGGAGATTGATGAAAAGAAAGAGTAGTCAGAATGATAAACCTGATGCTAAGAAATCCAAGGCTGAAGGCATGGCTGAGAAAAGTATTCAGACAAAAGGGAAGAAGGCCCAGGTGCATACTGCTAGACAACCAATCTCTAAGAAGAGTAAAGAACCTGAAACTTCTGATTCTGATGAGGAATCCGAATTTGAGATTGATATTGAAGAAACTCCCATCAGAAGGAAGCTCCCCTCCAGCAAGATTGCTAGAGTGCCTGAAGTGCCAACAGACAACATCTCTTTTCATCATCCTGACAATGCAAACAGATGGAAGTATGTTTGCTTAAAGAGAATAGCCTTAGAGAGAGAACTCAACAATGATGCCTTGGAGTGCAAAGACATCATGGATCTGATCAAGAATGCTGGGCTAATGAAGACAGTGATAAAGTTTAACAAATGTTATGAAAATCTGGTCAAGGAGTTTGTAGTGAACTTGTCAAATGATTGTGCTGATGGAAGGTCAGCTGACTTTGAAAGTGTTTTTGTTAGAGGAAGAAGGGTCAAGTTCTCTCCATCAGAAATCAACAAGTTTCTTGGAAGAACAAATAAGGACTGTCCTGATCTAGAGGCAACTGGCAATAAAGTTTGTCTAACCATCACAGCCAGGCAAGTAAAGTGCTGGCCCTTGAAAGGGAAGCTGAATGCTAGTAAACTCAGCATGAAATTTGCCATCTTGCATAAAATAGGTGCAGCCAACTGGGTGCCTACAAATCACAAATCAACTATCTCCACAGGATTGGGGAGATTTATCTATGCTGTGGGAACCAAGACTGCTTTTGACTATGGGAGGTACATCTTTGAACAAACTTTAAAGCATGCTGACAGTTATGCTGTCAAAGGACCAATTGCCTTTCCCTCCCTCCTTTGTGGAATCATCCTTGCACAATACCCTGATATCCTTGTGGCAAGAGATACAGTCTGCAAAAGAGCTCCTGCCCTTGGCCTGCACTACAAACTGTTTCAGGGATCTCATGCTCCAGACATTGTCATAACATCAGCTAAGACATCGTCTGTAAAGACCCAGTCCAAGACATCAGATGTCATAGCTGTTTTAAAAGAAACTTGCAGAGAGCTGGATGCTAGAAAAAGGACCCTAGAAATTCTAATTGCCAGGCTAGAAAAGGAGGAAGCTGAAGAAAGCAGAAGGGAAGAAGGTGTAGAAGCTGAAGGACATCTCAACATTGAAGAAACTAGCTCCTCTGAGTCTGATGACAGTGCTTGAAGGTTGATTGCTGTTTGGTGGTTGGTTGCTGATATCTGGTGGAGTTTGGAAGTGTATTCTGTTGTTTTCTGCTGCTGCTCTTATTATTTTGTTTTGGATAACTGTATAATTTTATGAACATGTATCTTTGGCCCATTTGTGGCTAAAGAGGGGGAGAATATTTTGGTACTTACTTAATTAGTACTTGACATTCTATTTTTCTGCTGTCACTTATTTCTGCTGCTATCTATCTCTGATTGTTTAGGGTCTTTAGCCAAAAATCTACCAAAGGGGGAGTTTGTAGGTGTTTAGGTATTGGCTTGCATTTTTGGTAAATCCCAAGTGTATGTGTGAATGTCATGACTGATGTCATAACATTATAGTTCAGTTTGTACTGACTCATTAGGTACCTTTGCAGAAAAATATTGTAATTCAAATACTGATGTTTATAAGTGTGTATCTGAGCATTTTGCAAAATGATCACATTTTGCTAAATCAGTAGACAGGTTTTCTCAGATGTCATAACAGATGTTATGACATCCTGTTCTGAACTAACAGGATTGCAGGATTGGATAAGTCTGAGTTTTTTTCAGGAAACAACTCAGTCCTTCCTGAACAGAATCCTGCGTTTTCTGAGGGGTAACCTAGCTCAACGCTAACCTGGTTAATAAAGTCCTGTGACCTGGTCTTTAGGTCAAACGGAATTAACCCTAGGTTTTTGGAAACCCTAACTGAAGTTGCAGCTGCTATATATTCAACAGAGCTGCTGTTTTTCAAGGATGGCTTTTATTGATTAGAAGATCATTTGTAATCTGTATAGATTTGATTATTGTACTCCAAGCAATTATCATTGTGATAAGTGCCTTGGAATAGGTTTCTAATTGTAAGGGTTGTGTAACACTCTAAGCTTTGAAGCAAGAGTGTTTGAATGTTCCTTGACTAAAGCTGTGAAGCAGAGTCAAGTTAGTTGTGTACATCTCTCAAAGCTGTGAAGCAAGAGTGATTGTGTTGCTTGATTAAAAAGCTGTGAAGCTTAATCAAGAGTTTGTTTTTGAAGAGTGTCTTCATCAATTCTTAAGTCAAATTGGTTTATGTATCACTGCTGTGATTGAGGGGGAGTGAGTAGGAACACAGGTTTAAGTTGTACTTAGATTGGAATTGCATTGGGTAGGTCTTAAGTGAAGGAGATAAACTGGTTGGTTTATTCCTGAATTAAAATCTCTTATAGTGGATTTCCTCCCTGGCTTGGTAGCCCCCAGAGTAGGTGTTGTTGCACACTGAACTGGGTAAACAATTGAATGTGTTCTTTATTGCTTTTGTATTTACTGTCATATAGTAAGTCAGATACGGTGTCATAACATTGAACGTGACATTGAGTATCTGCAGCCAGAATTTCAATTGGTATCAGAGCAGGCACCCTGCCTGTATTACTGGGTGAGATCTAGGGATATCACTTTCTGGCACTATGGACAAAGAAGGAGTTTTTGGAAATAGACCACCCATTCTGGACGGAACCAATTATGACTACTGGAAACCTCGTATGATTGCCTTCCTAAAATCTCTGGACAAAAAGGCTTGGAGAGCTGCTGACAAAGGATGGATTCATCCCACCATAACTGAGATAGATGGGACAATCAGTCTGAAGCCTGAGGAAGATTGGAGTAAAGAAGAAGATGAGTTAGCTCTGGGAAATTCAAAAGCTTTAAATGCCTTGTTCAATGGAATTGATATAAACATTTTCAGACTAGTACATCAATATGAACTGGCCAAGGAAGTTTGGGACACTCTCAAAACTACTCATGAGGGCACTTCCAAAGTAAAAATGTCAAGGCTTCAGATGTTGACTACCAAATTTGAGAATCTAAAAATGATGGAAGATGAAACCATTCATGAGTTTCACATGAACATATTAGAGATTGCCAACACCTCAGGAGCACTGGGAGAAAAGATGTCAGAAGAAAAACTGGTGAGGAAGATTCTCAGATCCTTGCCTAAAATATTTGCAATGAAGGTAACTGCCATAGAGGAAGCCCAGGACATTAGCAAGTTGAAAGTGGATGAACTTATTGGGTCTCTTCAGACTTTTGAGATGGGGATCACTGATAATGGTGACAAGAAGAACAAAAGCATAGCACTTGTATCCAACACTGATGTTGAATACAAGGAGGATGAAGAAGAAAACATATCAGAAGCTATTGCCATGCTTGGAAGACAGTTCAACAGGCTCATCAAAAGAATGGACCCAAAGTCAAGGTCTAATGTTCATAACATTCCCTCTGACATTGACAGTTCCAGCAGAAGACCAAGGTCAGAAGATAAGGGAAACCAAGGCAGAGGTATTCAATGCCATGGATGTGAAGGATATGGACATATTCGAGCTGAATGTCCTACCTTTCTTAAGAAACAAAAGAAAGGAATGACTGTTACTTGGTCTGACTATGATTCAGAAAGTAATTCTGAAGAAGAATCTGCCAAACTAGTCACTGCCCTAACTAGTGTTTGTACTTCTGAAAGTGACACTAGTGATGAAGAAGTGACATTTGAAGAACTGGATGATACCTACAAGAAATTGTGTATCAGAAGTGCTGAAATCTGTGTGCAGAATGAGAAACAATCAAAACTCATTATAAAGCCGGAGGCTGAAAAAAGGGCAAATCTTGAAACTATAAGTCATCTAGAAGGAGAAGTTCAATTGCTGAACTCACAACTGAATCAAATGACCAAATCTGTCAAGATGTTGACCAATGGAACAGACAAATTGGAAGAGATCCTTCAGGTTGGACAAAATGTGGGAAATAAATCTGGACTAGGATTTATGGAAGCAAAGAAATCTGGTACTGGTAAGCAAATGTCAAAACGGATGTCTCAACACAACTCTCAACATCAGGAACAGAGACATATGAAGAAAAGGTACCAAAGATGGAAATGTCATCATTGTGGGAGATATGGTCACATAAAGCCCTTCTGCTTCAGACTACATGGATATCCTAATCAGAACTCAGGTGTCAAACCTAAGTCTAAAAAGGTACCACATGCTCCTAAATGGAAGAAAAAGGCTACTGCATTGATAGCTCACACTTCCCTGAGGGTCTCTGCAAAGGAAGATTGGTACTTTGACAGTGGATGTTCCAGACACATGACTGGATTCAAAAATCTCCTCAATAATGTTATGCCTCACACCACCAGTTTTGTGACCTTTGGAGATGGTGCTAAAGGTGAAGTCAAAGGAGTTGGTAATTTGGACTGCCCTGGAGTTCCAAGTCTGAATAAAGTACTGCTGGTAAAAGGGTTGACTGCTAATCTCATTAGTATCAGTCAATTATGTGATCTAGGATTCAAGGTCAACTTCTCAAGATCTGAATGTCTAGTAATTAATGAAAAACTAGAAGTTGTAATGAGAGGAATCAAATCCAAAGATAACTGTTACGTGTGGCAGCCTGAGAACACTGATATCTCCACTATGTGTCAAATCATCAAAGAAGAAAAAGAGATGAAACTGTGGCAGCATAAGCTTGGTCTCCTTCATCTAAGAAGAATGAAAAGAGCTATTTCTATGGAAGCTGTCAGAAGAACTCCAAAACTACAGGTTGATAATATCTGTGATGTGGCAAATAAACTTGAAGAAGAATGTGTTGTCAGAACCTTAAGTCATCTTGACAAGGATGTTGGAAATAACAAGTCTAATAAATTCTGTTCTCAAAACATCTGGTCAAAACAGATGCTCCCTGAGTACAATGTTACACAAGATGTTGTGACATTGTGTTGTGACAATCTGAAAACAATCAACATTTCCTTGAACCCTATTGACTTTGAAGAGAAGAAGTCATTTAAACTGGAACATAGTTTCTCTAAGCTTCAGCTGACTGATTCTTCTACCAAGGCTCTTGTTGGAAATAAACTTGAAAATTTGAGGGGCAGGTTGGGTATTCACCAACATGAGAAATTATAGCAATTAATTTTGCTTAAAACAAGGGTTGAAGGGATTAATTTTATTAAGTCTATATTTAGTGGGTTAATCATATTCTTTCACAATTCCTTCAAAAGCTTTAAGAAGTTGAAGAGACTCCCTTTTATCCCCTACCTCTCTCATCCTTGCAACCTGTTTCCTCCTCCCAATCAAAGATTTTTCTCAAACTGCTACCATTACTCAAAGTCAATCAAAATGTCTCAGACATCATCTTCAACCATGGCGACTTCGTCTGCCTCATCATCGTCATCATCTGACCAAGATTCTAGGGCAATCACTACATGCATAGAATCTGAAGTTCTTGAGGTCACTCCTCTCAGGGAGATGGCAACTGACCCAGCCAGAGTCAAAAAGCTCAGAACCAGACATGCAGGAAGAGCTCAAGCTACAGCCTCTGGTAATTCTTCTCATCCTTCGTCTTCTGTACCTAATAGAGAAGGATCAGTTCAAGTACACCAAGCTATTGCTAGGCTGGTTACTAGTATACTGAGTGGCAACCAATCTGTACCGGGGATTTCTATCCCTTTAAATCAATCAGAAAGTCCAAATGTGGAAGGTTCTGAAAATGTAGATGTCACTGAGAATGTTGTGACACCAAAAGACAACATTCAGAACCCCTCTGAAAAGGCTGCTGATCCACCTATCATTGATGTGGATGAAGATTACTCAGATAATGAACTGATTGCTAATGTGAACCCTAGCATAGCTAGGAGATTGATGAAAAGAAAGAGTAGTCAGAATGATAAACCTGATGCTAAGAAATCCAAGGCTGAAGGCATGGCTGAGAAAAGTATTCAGACAAAAGGGAAGAAGGCCCAGGTGCATACTGCTAGACAACCAATCTCTAAGAAGAGTAAAGAACCTGAAACTTCTGATTCTGATGAGGAATCAGAATTTGAGATTGATATTGAAGAAACTCCCATCAGAAGGAAGCTCCCCTCCACCAAGATTGCTAGAGTGCCTGAAGTGCCAACAGACAACATCTCTTTTCATCATCCTGACAATGCAAACAGATGGAAGTATGTTTGCTTAAAGAGAATAGCCTTAGAGAGAGAACTCAACAATGATGCCTTGGAGTGCAAAGACATCATGGATCTGATCAAGAATGCTGGGCTAATGAAGACAGTGATAAAGTTTAACAAATGTTATGAAAATCTGGTCAAGGAGTTTGTAGTGAACTTGTCAAATGATTGTGCTGATGGAAGGTCAACTGACTTTGAAAGTGTTTTTGTTAGAGGAAGAAGGGTCAAGTTCTCTCCATCAGAAATCAACAAGTTTCTTGGAAGAACAAATAAGGACTGTCCTGATCTAGAGGCAACTGGCAATAAAGTTTGTCTAACCATCACAGCCAGGCAAGTAAAGTGCTGGCCCTTGAAAGGGAAGCTGAATGCTAGTAAACTCAGCATGAAATTTGCCATCTTGCATAAAATAGGTGCAGCCAACTGGGTGCCTACAAATCACAAATCAACTATCTCCACAGGATTGGGGAGATTTATCTATGCTGTGGGAACCAAGACTGCTTTTGACTATGGGAGGTACATCTTTGAACAAACTTTAAAGCATGCTGACAGTTATGCTGTCAAAGGACCAATTGCCTTTCCCTCCCTCCTTTGTGGAATCATCCTTGCACAATACCCTGATATCCTTGTGGCAAGAGATACAGTCTGCAAAAGAGCTCCTGCCCTTGGCCTGCACTACAAACTGTTTCAGGGATCTCATGCTCCAGACATTGTCATAACATCAGCTAAGACATCGTCTGTAAAGACCCAGTCCAAGACATCAGATGTCATAGCTGTTTTAAAAGAAACTTGCAGAGAGCTGGATGCTAGAAAAAGGACCCTAGAAATTCTAATTGCCAGGCTAGAAAAGGAGGAAGCTGAAGAAAGCAGAAGGGAAGAAGGTGTAGAAGCTGAAGGACATCTCAACATTGAAGAAACTAGCTCCTCTGAGTCTGATGACAGTGCTTGAAGGTTGATTGCTGTTTGGTGGTTGGTTGCTGATATCTGGTGGAGTTTGGAAGTGTATTATGTTGTTTTCTGCTGCTGCTCTTATTATTTTGTTTTGGATAACTGTATAATTTTATGAACATGTATCTTTGGCCCATTTGTGGCTAAAGAGGGGGAGAATATTTTGGTACTTACTTAATTAGTACTTGACATTCTATTTTTCTGCTGTCACTTATTTCTGCTGCTATCTATCTCTGATTGTTTAGGGTCTTTAGCCAAAAATCTACCAAAGGGGGAGTTTGTAGGTGTTTAGGTATTGGCTTGCATTTTTGGTAAATCCCAAGTGTATGTGTGAATGTCATGACTGATGTCATAACATTATAGTTCAGTTTGTACTGACTCATTAGGTACCTTTGCAGAAAAATATTGTAATTCAAATACTGATGTTTATAAGTGTGTATCTGAGCATTTTGCAAAATGATCACATTTTGCTAAATCAGTAGACAGGTTTTCTCAGATGTCATAACAGATGTTATGACATCCTGTTCTGAACTAACAGGATTGCAGGATTGGATAAGTCTGAGTTTTTTTCAGGAAACAACTCAGTCCTTCCTGAACAGAATCCTGCATTTTCTGAGGGGTAACCTAGCTCAACGCTAACCTGGTTAATAAAGTCCTGTGACCTGGTCTTTAGGTCAAACGGAATTAACCCTAGGTTTTTGGAAACCCTAACTGAAGTTGCAGCTGCTATATATTCAACAGAGCTGCTGTTTTTCAAGGATGGCTTTTATTGATTAGAAGATCATTTGTAATCTGTATAGATTTGATTATTGTACTCCAAGCAATTATCATTGTGATAAGTGCCTTGGAATAGGTTTCTAATTGTAAGGGTTGTGTAACACTCTAAGCTTTGAAGCAAGAGTGTTTGAATGTTCCTTGACTAAAGCTGTGAAGCAGAGTCAAGTTAGTTGTGTACATCTCTCAAAGCTGTGAAGCAAGAGTGATTGTGTTGCTTGATTAAAAAGCTGTGAAGCTTAATCAAGAGTTTGTTTTTGAAGAGTGTCTTCATCAATTCTTAAGTCAAATTGGTTTATGTATCACTGCTGTGATTGAGGGGGAGTGAGTAGGAACACAGGTTTAAGTTGTACTTAGATTGGAATTGCATTGGGTAGGTCTTAAGTGAAGGAGATAAACTGGTTGGTTTATTCCTGAATTAAAATCTCTTATAGTGGATTTCCTCCCTGGCTTGGTAGCCCCCAGAGTAGGTGTTGTTGCACACTGAACTGGGTAAACAATTGAATGTGTTCTTTATTGCTTTTGTATTTACTGTCATATAGTAAGTCAGATACGGTGTCATAACATTGAACGTGACATTGAGTATCTGCAGCCAGAATTTCAATTGGTATCAGAGCAGGCACCCTGCCTGTATTACTGGGTGAGATCTAGGGATATCACTTTCTGGCACTATGGACAAAGAAGGAGTTTTTGGAAATAGACCACCCATTCTGGACGGAACCAATTATGACTACTGGAAACCTCGTATGATTACCTTCCTAAAATCTCTGGACAAAAAGGCTTGGAGAGCTGCTGACAAAGGATGGATTCATCCCACCATAACTGAGATAGATGGGACAATCAGTCTGAAGCCTGAGGAAGATTGGAGTAAAGAAGAAGATGAGTTAGCTCTGGGAAATTCAAAAGCTTTAAATGCCTTGTTCAATGGAATTGATATAAACATTTTCAGACTAGTACATCAATATGAACTGGCCAAGGAAGTTTGGGACACTCTCAAAACTACTCATGAGGGCACTTCCAAAGTAAAAATGTCAAGGCTTCAGATGTTGACTACCAAATTTGAGAATCTAAAAATGATGGAAGATGAAACCATTCATGAGTTTCACATGAACATATTGGAGATTGCCAACACCTCAGGAGCACTGGGAGAAAAGATGTCAGAAGAAAAACTGGTGAGGAAGATTCTCAGATCCTTGCCTAAAAGATTTGCAATGAAGGTAACTGCCATAGAGGAAGCCCAGGACATTAGCAAGTTGAAAGTGGATGAACTTATTGGGTCTCTTCAGACTTTTGAGATGGGGATCATTGATAATGGTGACAAGAAGAACAAAAGCATAGCACTTGTATCCAACACTGATGTTGAATACAAGGAGGATGAAGAAGAAAACATATCAGAAGCTATTGCCATGCTTGGAAGACAGTTCAACAGGCTCATCAAAAGAATGGACCCAAAGTCAAGGTCTAATGTTCATAACATTCCCTCTGACATTGACAGTTCCAGCAGAAGACCAAGGTCAGAAGATAAGGGAAACCAAGGCAGAGGTATTCAATGCCATGGATGTGAAGGATATGGACATATTCGAGCTGAATGTCCTACCTTTCTTAAGAAACAAAAGAAAGGAATGACTGTTACTTGGTCTGACTATGATTCAGAAAGTAATTCTGAAGAAGAATCTGCCAAACTAGTCACTGCCCTAACTAGTGTTTGTACTTCTGAAAGTGACACTAGTGATGAAGAAGTGACATTTGAAGAACTGGATGATACCTACAAGAAATTGTGTATCAGAAGTGCTGAAGTCTGTGTGCAGAATGAGAAACAATCAAAACTCATTATAAAGCCGGAGGCTGAAAAAAGGGCAAATCTTGAAACTATAAGTCATCTAGAAGGAGAAGTTCAATTGCTGAACTCACAACTGAATCAAATGACCAAATCTGTCAAGATGTTGACCAATGGAACAGACAAATTGGAAGAGATCCTTCAGGTTGGACAAAATGTGGGAAATAAATCTGGACTAGGATTTATGGAAGCAAAGAAATCTGGTACTGGTAAGCAAATGTCAAAACGGATGTCTCAACACAACTCTCAACATCAGGAACAGAGACATATGAAGAAAAGGTACCAAAGATGGAAATGTCATCATTGTGGGAGATATGGTCACATAAAGCCCTTCTGCTTCAGACTACATGGATATCCTAATCAGAACTCAGGTGTCAAACCTAAGTCTAAAAAGGTACCACATGCTCCTAAATGGAAGAAAAAGGCTACTGCATTGATAGCTCACACTTCCCTGAGGGTCTCTGCAAAGGAAGATTGGTACTTTGACAGTGGATGTTCCAGACACATGACTGGATTCAAAAATCTCCTCAATAATGTTATGCCTCACACCACCAGTTTTGTGACCTTTGGAGATGGTGCTAAAGGTGAAGTCAAAGGAGTTGGTAATTTGGACTGCCCTGGAGTTCCAAGTCTGAATAAAGTACTGCTGGTAAAAGGGTTGACTGCTAATCTCATTAGTATCAGTCAATTATGTGATCTAGGATTCAAGGTCAACTTCTCAAGATCTGAATGTCTAGTAATTAATGAAAAACTAGAAGTTGTAATGAGAGGAATCAAATCCAAAGATAACTGTTACGTGTGGCAGCCTGAGAACACTGATATCTCCACTATGTGTCAAATCATCAAAGAAGAAAAAGAGATGAAACTGTGGCAGCATAAGCTTGGTCTCCTTCATCTAAGAAGAATGAAAAGAGCTATTTCTATGGAAGCTGTCAGAAGAACTCCAAAACTACAGGTTGATAATATCTGTGATGTGGCAAATAAACTTGAAGAAGAATGTGTTGTCAGAACCTTAAGTCATCTTGACAAGGATGTTGGAAATAACAAGTCTAATAAATTCTGTTCTCAAAACATCTGGTCAAAACAGATGCTCCCTGAGTACAATGTTACACAAGATGTTGTGACATTGTGTTGTGACAATCTGAAAACAATCAACATTTCCTTGAACCCTATTGACTTTGAAGAGAAGAAGTCATTTAAACTGGAACATAGTTTCTCTAAGCTTCAGCTGACTGATTCTTCTACCAAGGCTCTTGTTGGAAATAAACTTGAAAATTTGAGGGGCAGGTTGGGTATTCACCAACATGAGAAATTATAGCAATTAATTTTGCTTAAAACAAGGGTTGAAGGGATTAATTTTATTAAGTCTATATTTAGTGGGTTAATCATATTCTTTCACAATTCCTTCAAAAGCTTTAAGAAGTTGAAGAGACTCCCTTTTATCCCCTACCTCTCTCATCCTTGCAACCTATTTCCTCCTCCCAATCAAAGATTTTTCTCAAACTGCTACCATTACTCAAAGTCAATCAAAATGTCTCAGACATCATCTTCAACCATGGCGACTTCGTCTGCCTCATCATCGTCATCATCTGACCAAGATTCTAGGGCAATCACTACATGCATAGAATCTGAAGTTCTTGAGGTCACTCCTCTCAGGGAGATGGCAACTGACCCAGCCAGAGTCAAAAAGCTCAGAACCAGACATGCAGGAAGAGCTCAAGCTACAGCCTCTGGTAATTCTTCTCATCCTTCGTCTTCTGTACCTAATAGAGAAGGATCAGTTCAAGTACACCAAGCTATTGCTAGGCTGGTTACTAGTATACTGAGTGGCAACCAATCTGTACCGGGGATTTCTATCCCTTTAAATCAATCAGAAAGTCCAAATGTGGAAGGTTCTGAAAATGTAGATGTCACTGAGAATGTTGTGACACCAAAAGACAACATTCAGAACCCCTCTGAAAAGGCTGCTGATCCACCTATCATTGATGTGGATGAAGATTACTCAGATAATGAACTGATTGCTAATGTGAACCCTAGCATAGCTAGGAGATTGATGAAAAGAAAGAGTAGTCAGAATGATAAACCTGATGCTAAGAAATCCAAGGCTGAAGGCATGGCTGAGAAAAGTATTCAGACAAAAGGGAAGAAGGCCCAGGTGCATACTGCTAGACAACCAATCTCTAAGAAGAGTAAAGAACCTGAAACTTCTGATTCTGATGAGGAATCAGAATTTGAGATTGATATTGAAGAAACTCCCATCAGAAGGAAGCTCCCCTCCAACATTGAACGTGACATTGAGTATCTGCAGCCAGAATTTCACCTACTTTTAACCAAGCCAACTTCCTGTCTCATCGGAGGTCAATTAATGACTTTATCTCCCATTTTATTCGTTCATCCCATATAGATGTATTCGTCCTGATGAAGTTTGTTGACGAGAATTCTCAACTCTTCTTGCCCTGAGCTAAATTTTGGATAAGAGCCTTCTGACCCATCATCTGGATTCTCATCGTTTCCATCTCAGCTTTCATTTGTTCCAACTGGTACTCCCTATTGTCTTCATGATTCTTATTGGTCATGCTCCCAATGCGAAGTGCTTTCAATTCCTATTGCCCATTGGATAGGTTCAGGAACATTTCTTGGAACTGAGCCTCTTGAGTTTGCAGGTCTCTGACGATCTGTTCGAGAGCCATTTTTCTTACTAAAATAAACAGTGAGAAAATGAGAAACCTGTCTTGAGAATATCTGTTATGTAATGACATACATGATATGCGGATGCATGGTTTTTAAGGATCTCACGAGATAAATATAAGAAAATGTTAGAAGTTGAATTTCGACTGCAGCTTCGATTTGAAGAGCTTCGTATTGTTGAACATCCTTCTACAAGAATCAAGCTCACCATGTCGAGTGGGTCCTATCTACTGACTCAAGACATCGTGCTTTGACAACATTTACTAGAGGCAAAAAATCCCCTTGCCCCTTGCTAGACATCTGGTTCATCATAACCTACATTACAGGCCCTTAAGATCCTTGAAATGGTTAGTAAAATGAGATGGTATGAATGTTTCCTAAAAGAAGTAAACAGGTTCTAAGGAATCTCAATATCATTAATCTTTCTTCATTGGGCATTGTTTTAGAACAAGCAATCTGTTTTCGCGATATAAATATCCCGAAAGTCCGATCTCAATGAGTGTAGTATCGAGTATCAACCAACTCTAGTATGCACCAAAGTTGACTATCTCACTACTTTCTAATGGCCAAGTTGTTCAACTAAGATTCTACTGTCAGTTAGTGTTTCATGACACCACTCAGCGGCCTCGTATTCTCCTTGATTTAACTCAAGGGACACCGGTACCCACAAATGTGTCACACTAATGTAGCTATTGCTTCAACCATATCGGTCTATGCTGTACAATTTCCATAATCTACTGCTACTTACCTAAAATGCCCCAAATCCGAGTATAGGATCTTTACAAGAATACCCAAACAACCCTTCAAGAATAAATCAAGCAAGTCAAACAAGGAAATCATTTAAAATATGAACTATCTCTAAGGTAACCCCACTTTTAGTTTTCCCCAGCATAGTCGCCAGTTTTGTAATACGGTGGGAGAACTAACTTTACTGGTTTTGTGTTTTATCGCAAATGTTGCGGTTAGCAAGAGTCTCCACTGACTTTTCTTTTATCAAATAAAGGAAAGGGTGAAAAGAACAGGAAATACCTTTTGAGAATTTTCTGAGTAAGGGGGGTAGATTATGGAAAGGGAAGGTGTTAGCACCATTTCCATCTGTAGTTATCTACGGGCTCTTAGTTGCTAGCTCACTTTGAAAATGCTTTTTATGTAAGTGTATTTGAAAATATTTTGAAAAGATGCCTTAGTATGGAAAACTTTGTAATGATTCTTGTCTCTTGGATGCCTTGCACGAATCTGGACAGGTCGTTGGCTTGTATTTAGGCTGACAAATATGGCATGGAATCAACTCATGAAGCCATGGTTTAAACAAGAATCAAATTTTGAAAACTTGCCAATTTGAGTTATTTCTTCCCTTTCTTGAGTCTTGCATGTTTTGGCAAGGTTGTAATGAGTTTTCATGAGTTGTCTTGGGTCTTTGGATGATTGAAACAAAAAGCTCAAGTCTTTATACCATTGTTTCATATTTTATTTGATTTTATTTGCATTTAAATGAATAAAAATTCAAATAAAAGAAATAAAATTTATAAAAAAACATGTGAATGGATTTAGAGGTCCTCTAACACCTTATGAACATGTTTGTACATCAAAAGTTAGGTCCACTAGTTCAAAACTTCAAGTTTGCTCAATGTGTATTTCATGAATTTCTTCAAAATTTCCCAACTTGTGCAACTCATAACTTTCTCAATTTTCATCTTTTTAGGATGATCGTGGACTTTTTGAAAATCTCAAGATGTACTCTTCAATATCTATGTTGATAATTTTTTATTTTGAAGACTTTATCTAGATGTAAGTTGCCTTGACAAAAAGTGTCTTTTGTTGACTTTTGAAAATGACCTATAATGTATTAGCTCATATCTTTCAAATGAAGCATTTTTTGGACTTGAGCATAGTAAAAAAGTTGTAGATAATTTAATTTTCTTCAAAATGGGCTTTTGCTAGGTAAAAGTTGATGAAGCATGTGAGAGTTATGCTTGGTCAAAGTTCAATTGACTTCTCCTAAGGAAACCCTAATTTGACAATTCTTGACTTTTGATGATTTGAGAGCTTTCCTTGGGGAATCATGATCAACCCTTGATCAAATGATTAATATCACTTCAAAATTATGATTTTGACAAAAAATATTGAAGTTTGACTGTATGTTGATCATAGTTGACTTTTTGATCAATATAGTTGATTTCCAATCATCTGAGCCATTGACTGAGCAAACTTGTGATGCAAGATTTGAAACTTGACACGAACCTTATTGAGGAACTATGGAGAACCATGAAAGCTAATTGATACCTTTTCAACTCAAACTTGGGAACTAAAAACCCTAGTTGTAGACCCCTTGCTTAGGAGGAAGTTTTACTGGTAAACCCTTGAGTATCTTGAGAACCTTTGAAAGCATGTCTTGAGAAAAATGGGAGGGAAAATTTTGGGGTACAAAAATCACTATCATTGATATCACCATTATATATCATCCTTGGATCAAATACTTCAAAAATACTATATACTTGAAAGTATACTCTTTGCTTTGCACAACTCCATTTGATATCCATTAAAGCTTTGAATACAAATCATCCTTATAAAACATACCAGGGTTTCACCTTTGGTACCTAACTCTTCTTAGGTCCAAGTGTGTTTGTTCTTCCAAAAGGTCTAAGGTTATTACTTTTGTACCTTTTCAAATTATTGAAACATAAAGGTTAAGTTTATTGTAATGTGAGCATTTATAAATGAAACAATTCTTTTTCTTACTACCTAATCCTTTAGGGGTTGTTTTATCTGATTTGAATCTTAATTTTCTTTTTGTTGTACCCTAAAGTTTGCCTCTCATTTTACTCAACACATGCCCATTGAGGTCCTCAACTTGCTCAAGGGTGCCCAAGAGTTGACCAGACAAACTCTCTCCTAAGGCAATGTACCTCAAACTAGGGTTTCCATTCTTATCAGGGCGTGGGAACTCCAAAGGCCTCAAATGCTTTCCATGGTCCTAATATGTTCTCAATATCATCCATGTCAAGTTTCATGCCTTGCACAATAAGTTTGCTCAGTCAATTGCCCAGATGCCTGAAAATCAACTATACTAGGTCAAAAGTCAATTGTGACCCACATACAGTCAAACTTCAATATTTTTGGTAAACATCAACATTTTGAAGTGATATCCATCATTTTATCAATGGTTGATCATGATTCCTCAAGGAATACCCCAAATCCATCAAAACTCAAAAGTTTCTAAATTAGGGTTTCACAAGAAAAGTCAACCAAACTTTGACCAGGCATAACTTCTTCATACATTATCAGAAATTTTCCATCTAGGGCTCATTTTGAAGAGGATGCAATTCCCTACAACTCATCTTCAGCCCACAAGTTCAAAATATACATTCATAAAAAGATATAAATTTCTACATTATAAGTCCTTTTGAAAAGTCAACAAAAACACCTTTTGAGTCAAAGCTTCTTACATGAACAGGGAAAACCCAATTGAGATGAAACCAAAAGTTTTGTTTAGGGGACATCCTAAGATTTATAAAAAGTCCAAGAACACCTCTCTAGGGTTAAAATTGCAGGAGATATGCCTTGTCAAAGTTGACCATTTTTGCAAAATTGCCAAAAGTCAAATGTGCTCAAAACTGCATTTTTTGTCAAATGGGCCAAGCATTTCATGATTAAAGCTTGTTGGAAACATGGTCCACGACCCAAATCAACATCCATACTTTATTTTCTAATTCATTTATTTTATTTTGATTTTGATTTATTAAAAGTTAGATTAAATCATATAAACTGCAAAAAAATATAAAAGATTGATTTTTGATCTGATTTTTGTAGGAATCACAATCCAATTAAGCTGGCATATCATATCCAAATCATGCAAGGCAAATTCAATCAAAATTTGCATCATTATGCTATTTTGGAAAGATATCATACAAGGAGCAAAATCAAATCAAATCTCCATGATTTTCAAAGATGCAAAGTGTTTTTGTTAACCTAATTTGTTCCATTACATATACAGAACACAACCAATGCGCAAGAGGAGGTTTTTGGAGGTCGTGAGAGCTGGGAAACAAAACTGAAAAATTGACAAAAAGTGGTGGATCGGTTTCAAAACTAGAAGGCAATTCAAAGCATTTCAACACTCCTAATCGTTTCCTGGAGCCTCTCTAAATCTAACACGATCAGTTTCACGCATCCTTAAGCCCAGAATCGCCCCCTAGACCTCACGCGGTTTGCTTCCTTTTTCAAATTCGATTACAATAATTCTTGCATCATAAACATGTTCTAATGATATATTTGCGTTTATTGACATATTTGCAATGTGTTTGAATGGTTTAATTGATGTTTTGATGCATGTATACATAATTTCCATTGTTATGGTTTACCTTGCCCTTTTAGGGTTTTTCTATACAGGTTAAATTGGCCCAAGAAAAGGGTACCATGATGCTCGTGAGATCAAGCCGAATTGATCTATGTACTCACAATTGATTTATCATGCTTGCTGTGAATTTTTGAAACTTGCAGTGCTATAGCCATGGAAGATGTCCGTAGGTAGAACTATTGTACCTAAGACGACGGACAAGGGAAGAAGAAGATATGTGGCACAACCCCATTGGCCTGTTTGAATAAAACGCGCACTTCTTATTTTTTTTCCATTTTATCCACTTTGTTTTATATAATTTGTTATTATCATATTAACAACTAATCCATGTAGTACAAATAGTAAGGCATACGTTTGAAAGTGGAAGGACCTGGGTTCGATCCCAGGTCCCAACATTTTATTTTCTTAACATCCCTTTGCAGTTCCCATGCGTTACCTTGCTAGGAATCTACCATGCAGCCACACAATCCAGCCAATGGATCATCTCCATCACCAATCCAGCGCCTCAGGATGCGTCCCTATGGTATATCTCCAAGCTTGAACAACACTGAATCAGGCGCAAGGATTGAGATGACTAGCTATTAGGCCTAAACAATTCAACGTCACCCCCCCATTCAGCTTATAACACAAACCCAATTCTTTAATTCTCTTCTCTTTATTTTCTTTTTTAATTATTTCATTAATTATTTTCTTTTTACAAATAACACAAAAATCATTTTTTTTCATTAAATCAAAAATCAAAAACATCAAAAATCATTTTTCATAAAAATATTTTATTTCTATAATAAATTAGTTTAATTAAAATTAGGGCAATTTAATTCCTTTTTTATATAATCTAAAAATAATTAGAAATTAGGGTTTAATTTGTACATAACCTAATTTTTCTCAAAAAATAACCTAAATATTTTTCAATTAGATTTTTAGGTTTCTCAATTCATTCTCGTATTTAATTCGCCGCGCGCATTTTTAATTCCTTTTTATTATTATTGTAACTGCTCCGAGTTTGTAATAGTAATTAGGGTTTCAATTCCGCATCTTTATTTTCGGTCAAAATAATTATGTATCTGCAAAAGCCCTGTAATAGCTAGGACTTTAACTTTCTCGCTTTTATTTCTGCAAACTATAAACTGCTTAGATGAGTGTTAATAGGATTGTATGAAAAGACAAACTAAAATTAAAACAGTAGAAAACCCTAAATGTGCAAAAATAAATTAACTGAAAACATACACTCGCACATGCTCACTCCTAGGGTTTACTCCACTCCGGTTGCCTTTGGTAAACGGTCATGAAGTATAGGGTTTGTTAGTTGTTGTCCTCTAGCCCCGAAAGATCTAAAATGACCCATTCGGATGTTGCCTCGGAAAAAGATCTTTAAGGCTTTAGGATGATTACTAACATTTCCTAACATTGATTTTATGATCGTATTTGTCCCTTCGAATGTCCCTAAAAAACTCCAACAACAATGCTACCTATTTCTCAATAATGGGATAGCATTGTCTAAAAGGAAAACAAATAGACCTTTTTCGAGTAGGCAGATTAGTTCCTAGGTACTTGCTCAAATAAACAATCTTTTCTCACACAAACACCTTTTAGAACAAAGTTTTCAAAAACAACTTCGTAACACTCTTGAGGACAAAAGCAAGGGTTAAAATAAAGTAAAAAAAAACTTTTCAAAACAAGCACACACAAGCAGTTTTCCAAATGAGCAAGTACCTAAGAGCCTGTGGAAAACCACAGATAGAAAGGGTGCTAACACCTTCCCTTTCTATAATCTACCCCCCGTACTCAGAAACATCTAAAAAAGGTTTTTTTGTTCTTTTTCCTTTTCCTGATTAGAAAATAAAATTCGATGGTGAATCTTGCTTACTGCGACATTTTTTAAACAAAAAACGCAAACCAGTATTAACAGTCAGTTCTGCCACCGTATCACAGAACTGGCGACTCTGTTGGGGATGGTAAAATATAAAGTGGGTAAACCTTAGGATCTAAGTCATATTTAATTGCTTTCTCTTGATTGTCTTGCTTGCTTTATATTTATGGGAACTATTTGGGTTATTTGATCCTACACCCGGATCGGGAAACACCTTTTAGGTAAGTAGCAATAAACTGTGAGGGAGCTGTGTTGGGGTATACTAACACGGTTGAAGTAGTAGCTACGTTGATATGGCACTTTGGTTGGTACCCGTAACCCTTGAGTCAATCAGGGAGATGTACGGGGCCGCCGCATGGTCTCATAAAGCATTAACTGATCTTAGAACCTTTAATTGCACAACTTGGCCAGTAGGACATAACGATATGGTCGGCTTTGGTGTATTCACAAGGTCGACAGATACTCATGCTGCACTCATTGAGGTTTGACTCTTGCATTTTGTTTGGTTGCGAGTCAATCGCGTATTGAACGAAGCTGGGGGAAAGATCAGTGATATTGAGATCCCTTAGAACCCGTTTACTATTTATAGGACAGGTTGAACCAATGCAACTTCAAGAGGGTATGACCTTAAAACTCATGCAGACCTTAAACCTAAGGACTTGGTGTGACTTGTTTGTTGTTTGCTATACCTGTGATTTTCTAACATAATCATGACATCATAAGCATGGCATATCATGACTAACTATTTCAAGGATTTCCTAGGGCTCATTTTTGCTTTGTTTTGTAGGACATGGCATCCGCCCGTAGGAACACTATACAGATCAACCTTGTGAAAGTGTATCTCCAACTAAAAGACCTGGCATTAAGGGTTCTTGAAAGTTCTCATTTCACTAAAAAGCATGGTCAGTTGCTCAACTTGGTCACTGCAAAACCTGATGAAGATTTATTAAAAGTGTTGTTTCAGTTCTTCAATCCTGTGCACCATTATTTCACCTTCCCGGATTACCAGTTAGTGCCTACTATGGAGGAATTTTCTCAATTATTAAGGATACCCATTCTTGATCAGCTACCTTTCAGCGGTACAGAAAGACATCCAAAGCTTGAAGAGATTGCTAGAGCTATGTCCTTACAACGGTCTGGCATAGTGACAAATTGGGAGACTAGAGGGAGTATCTAAGGAATTCCGTTTAAGTCTCTATTCGAGAAGGCTTACCATTTTTGGGATACCTTAGATTTACAAGCTTTCGAAGAGGTGCTCGCACTTCTCGTTTACGGGACGATACTTTTCCCTAATGCGGATCAACTCGTAGATGTGAACACTATTAAGGTTTTTCTGTCTCATAATCCGGTACCTACATTACTCGGGGATATTCTACACTCTCTGCATGCTCGCACTCTAAAAAGAAGGGGGACCCTCCAGTGTTGCACTCCTCTATTGGCTAGGTGGTTTATTTCTCACCTACCCAGATCTACTTTGAAGAATGAACAGGGTAAAAGATGGGCTCATTGACTGATGTCCCTTACGCATTCAGACATTCATTGGTGTTCACGGTTCTCGAAAGATGTTACTATCATCGATCGTTGTGGTGAATTCCCTAATATACCTCTCTTAGGCATTAGGGGAGGAATCACTTATAACCTTTGATTAGCATTACGACAGTTTGGTTATGCGAGAAGGGATGATCCTCATGATACACATATTGAATGAATCGCCTTCAACTATGAGAACGATGTTCAGGGTTACCGCAAAAGGTTCATACGAGCTTGGAGTATGGTACATAGGGTTAACAACAAGACACTTGGGCATAAGAATTCCATACCTCTCGAGCCTTATCTCAGATGGGTACGAGCCCGCGCTCAAACTCTTATGATGCCTTATCCCGCTATCCGACCTATGATTGTGGAACCAGTTACCGAGGGAGACACTCCTCATCTCGTTCTTCATCCAGACATGCCAACCGATCATGAAGAGTTACAAAAGTCCTGGGTTCAGCTTAAAGAGGAGCGGGATACGTTTGAAGCCCAATACTACACCAACGAGAAGAAGGTCTTGGAACTCACTAGGCTACTTCATGAAGAGAGGAATATCAACGCCTACATCGCGCCAAAGAGGATGCGCCCATGGGAAACCTAGTCTTATTTTTGTTTTATTTTGCTTAACTGTACTCTCAAAATACATTCTTTGTAACAATTCAAGTTTACTAATACAATTCGCGTTTGTTCCTTTTTGTTTAAGCAAATTTGAGCCTTTAAGAACCCTTGAAAACATTGCATACATATCATTGCATAACAGGATTCATAACAGGTTTCTCATCTCCTCCGCTGTTTATTTCAGCAATGGCTCTTAAACAAACTGTGAAAGATCTTCAGACTCAGAACACACAGTTCCAGCAAATGATTGTGGCTCTGGCCAAAGGACAGGAAGAGCTGAAGGCTGTGATTTTTAAAAAGAACACTAAGAAGACCAAGAGGACAGCCGGTGTGGCACATATGAGCAGAAGGTTCAGAGGGCCAGCAAGATGGGTTGTTGATTTAGCTTCTTCATCTAAAGAGGGAGAGAATCAAGATGGTGAAGCCAGAGAAGAGGACCCTAGTCCTAAAGAGTCTGACAATGAAATTTATTATAATAATGAGCAGTATCCTCCGGTTGATGAAAAGTATAAGCAGTTAGAAGAGCGTCTAAGTGCTATGGAAATCCAGAAGGTTCCTGGGCTAGATTTTGAAGAGTTGGCTCTGGTCTCCGGGGTTGTCATCCCCCCAAAATTCAAGGCACCGATATTTGCTAAGTATGATGGGGTCTCTTGTCCTAAGATGCATCTCTGTTCCTATGTGAGGAAGATACAACCTCATACTGCTAACAAAGACTTGTGGGTTCACTTCTTCCAAGACAGTCTGTCTGGAACACAACTGGATTGGTTCTATCATCTATAAAGAGCCAATGTTCATAACTGGGAAGACCTTGTTGCTTCATTTTATAAGCAATATCAGTATAATGCAGACCTCACTCCCACCCGTACACAACTCCAAAATCTGTCTATGGGTCCGAACGAGGGTTTCAAGGATTATGCTCAGAAGTGGAGATATTTGGCTGGAAGAGTTCAACCTCCCTTGGCTGACAGGGAGCTCGTGGATATGTTTCTGGGAACTTTGACAGGGCCATTCTTCAACCATCTGATTGGAAGTTCATCGGCGGGTTTTACCGAACTGATCTTAACAGGAGAAAGAGTGGAATCTGGAATCCGAAGTGGAAAAATTCAAAAGGATGCCTCTTCTAGTGCTGCAAGGAAGCCGTTTGCAGGTAAAAAGGAAGTCAGTGCCATCTATAACCAAAAGAATCAAAATCGAACCGAGCACCGTTCGGCGGTAGGGGCTATTATGATTCCCAAACCTGCACCTGCTCAGCAAAGAAACAATCAACCAAGAGCAGAAAGACCAGCTAGACAATTCACTTAGATCAACATGACGCTGTCTCAGGATTTACCTCATTTGCTGAAGTCCAATCTGGTTACTCCGGGGGAAGCTCCGAAGAATCCGAATACCACCTCTCCCTACTATAAACTGAATGCTCGTTGTGCTTACCATTCGGAAAGTCCAGGACATGATACCAATGACTGCTGGGCTTTGAAGAACAAAGTATAGGATCTGATTGATGCTAAGGAGATCGAATTCGACCTGCCTAAGACTCCCAATGTGATCACTGCTCCCCTGCCAAAACATGGCTAGGATTGAAAGCATTTTTGTTCATTAAATTATCAAGTTGTATTTTCTTTGTTTATTCGAACAATATTGTCATGTCAAAACTTTGTTATTTCATTAATGCATTACACATGTCTGTCTTGAATTAATTTGTTTTCACTATGCTTTAACTGCTTTATACTTCCTTTTCGTTATATTCAACTCTCGATTAAAAAAACTAAGCCTTAGAGGGAGGATGATGAAAATGATACCACAATCTCTATAGTATGCTTTTGAACAGACCCCGCTGACGATGTACAGGCGTTGTTTCAAATCCTAAACAGTGGAGTTATAAGGAAGATAATCCCTAGTCAACCCCTTCGAGCCAAAGAAGTAGGAGTTTTTCTTTTCACACAAATTAAAACCCTTAATCATAACCCGGGGAAGGGTAGTTTTCTCAGTTAATTCAGGTGCGCATTCAGTCGCAATCTTCTGCTTCAGACACGATGAATGGCATCAAAGGCGTCCTTCCAAATCAGAAGATGGCGACGGTTCCGCATAATCATCAAAGCAGACAGTCATTAGTTTGCAAAAGAAAAGCCCTTTAAGTCAAAACCTATGAAGGAGACTTAAGAAAAAACTGGGGCATCCCGCTGACTGTAATCACAAAAGAAACAGTCCAGGCAAAAGAAGGGATAACGAAAAAAGAAAGAAAGAGGTCACTATAAATCCTCGACAAAAAGAAGATTATAAAAATGACTGCCTTTTCAAAACAAATGTTCAATTTCTGAATCATCACCAAGTATCAGAGCAAAGATTCCAGACTCAATCGGGATCTAAACGCGCAATTAACTGAGCGTACGACTGAAGAACATCACGAAGAGCGGGTTTGGTACAAATAAAATTTGAGCCTTTATCCTTTATTTCTTGAACCGTGAACCAGGCCATGTTATAACCCTTAAAAGTCCTACATGAAGCATGGGTTAGTTTGAGAGCATATTGTTACAAAGGTATCCTGACTCATGTAGGCTTTGTTACGAATCCTGAGTTGATATCACATTCTTACAAATTTCGTTTTACTACACAAAACACATTTTCAAAAAAAAATTCCAGACAGACATGAGTTTTGAATTCTTTAAATGACATTGTTTGCATATGACTAATTGTTTGACAACAGAGAAATCCGCACAATGGATATTCAATGAACATACATCCTCTCAATGGACAGAATCACCTCAGTGAAAAGACACTTCCAATAACAGGTCTTCCATAAGCAAGGGGCATGACATGATGTCTAAACACACCTGGGTCAGTCTCTCCAAAGGTGCCAAATAACCAGGGGCAGATCTCCATCTGAATCACTTGGGGCATTACGCACGTGTTCCAGCAACGAATCATGTGCCATCAAGAAAACATTTTTGACAGCACTACAACACAACACTATGGATAATGACAACTCTTTATATCCTGAAAGCGTGGACATAGTCGGAAAATACTACGCATGAAGAAAAAAAAGGGACCCGCTAGGTTAACATACTTAGGAAAAAATAAGGGCACCCCAGCGAACCAAAAGGGCTCGGGCAAAAGTTAGGGATATACATAAAAAAAATTGTACACCCGACAAGTCGAAAACCTGAAAAGGTGGCCTGGGCAAAAAGGTATCCCGGTGGACTGAAAACCCGAAAGGGCGGTCCAGGAAAAAGTTAAGGATTTAAAACATACGACTATGTCCCATCACCTGTCTATCAGTGGAAGACTTATACCTTGATCAGCATTCATCAAGAGCACCAGAATCGAGAAACAGTTCAGATACGATCCAGATATGGATGCCATTATGATACTCATTCAGATTCAGCTCTCTGATACAGTTCATATACGCTCCAGATACGGATGTCATTCTGATACTCATTCAGATTCAGCTTTCAGATACAATTCAAATACTCTCCAAGTACGGATGCCATTCTGATACTCATTCAGATTCAACTTTCAGATATAGTTCAGATACGCTCTAGATACGGATGCCATTCTGATACTCATTCAGATTCAGCTTTCAGATACAGTTCAGATATGCTCCAGATACAGATGCCATTCTGATACTCATTCAGATTCATCTTTCAGATACAGTTCAGATACGCTCCAGATACAGAGGCCATTCTGACACTCATTCAACACATGTTTCAAATACAATTCAGATACGATCTAGAGACGGGTGTCATTCTGACACTCATTCAACACATGTTTTAAAGTACAGTTCAAATACAATCCAGAGGCGGATGTCATTATGACACTCATTCGAAACATGTTTCAAGTACAGTTCAGATACGATCCAGAGACGGATGTCATCCTGACACTCATTAAATACATGTTCAAGTACAATCACGACATAGATCCATCCACAAAATCTCCGCATGTACTTTTTCCAGCATGGTACAAGGGGCAGAGACAGTTGGAAGCGAAGTCACTATCACATACGCGCCCTTGATATTTATATTCCCCACAGAGTAAGGACAACCAAAGTCTGACCTCCATATCCCCAAGCAGGAATTCCTTCCCCAGCAGGCTCTTTTAGAAAGCTAATGTCTGTATTCTCAAGCCGAGCTTTATAATCATAAATAGTTTATAAAGTTTTCTCCCGAGCAGAGTTTATTTCTCTGACAGTGGAAGCTCAATCTCAAACAGAGCTCTTCTCTCCAGCAATGGAAGTTCATCCCCAACTGAGTTTATTTCTCCAAATCAGCAGATCTTCCAACAAAGTATCTCCCTTCCTCACAGAGTCATTCCCCTGCAAGATTGTTCTCAGACAGAGTCTCTCCTGGAAGAATATTCTCAAGCAGAATGGATGTAAATCTCCATCTAATCATCTTCGGTCACTATCCCCCAGCGGAAACGAAGAACTCAACTGCTTATACTCTCCAGCAGCAGTCCAGGATTTATTTTCCCCAGCTAGAGAATATCACAATAGCATTGCATATCCATACATCATGGCATGCGCATACATATTATACAACACAATCTCATTTATTTTGAGAACATCATTACTCAATACATTTCATACATCATGCCATTACATACGACTAACTCTTTACCTTTCAGGGAAAGATGCAATCAAGTTCTCACGATTTCTCTCTGGTTCAGTCAAACCGACACCAAGGTTTCTATTCCAGTTGAAGATATTCCAACACTTTTCAAGATTTTCTCTGGTTCAGTCAAACCGACACTGAGGTTTCTATTATAGTCGAAGATGTTCTAAGACTTTCGTCTGGGTCAGCCGAATTGCCGCTAAGATTCCCCTGATTTCTATGCCAGTCAAAGTTATTCTAAGACCTCTCCCGGGTTCAGTCAAATCGATACTAAGATTTCTCTCCCAGTTAAAGACAACTCGAGACCTTTCCCTGGTTCAGTCAAATCGATACTAAGATTTCTATTCCAGTTCAATACTACGAAGCCTGAAATCGACCAGATAGTGGTATATCTCAAATTTAAGCTATGAAGCCCGGAAATTGACCGGATAATATTTTGATTTTTCCAAAATACTATGAAGCCTGGAATCGACCACATAGTGGTATAGCTCAAATTCAAACTATGAAGCCCGGAAATCGACCAGATAATATCTTGATTTCTCCAAAATACTACGAAGCCTGGAATCGACCAGATAGTGGTATAATACACCGTGAAGCCTGGAGCACGACCAGATAACGATATAAGGCGCTGTGAAGTCTGGAGCACTACCAGATAGCGGCAAGAGACACTGTGAAACCTGAAGCACGACCAGATAACAGTATAAGGTACTGTGAAGCTTAGAATTCGACTAAATATCAGTTTACTCGGCCAATTACTATTGAAGCCTGGAAATGACCGGATGTTAGTATGCCTTGAATTCAAGTTGAAACCCGGATGCGACCAGATAACAACTTAATTCCTTCTGAAGCCTGGAACACGACCAAATAAGAATTGAGAAATTGCAAAGCCTAGAGCATGACCAGATAGCAAGTTTAATCTCATCTCCCCAGTAAGTCACTGTAGAACTTGGAGCACGATCAGATAGCAGTCAGTCTTATTATCCTCAGCAAATCTTGGTAAGGCCTGGAGCACGACCAGATAGTAGTTCATTTTCATCTCCTCAACTAAGAGATGATTCCCCAGTAGAGTAACGGACAACTGAAGTTCCTAAAATTCCATTTCTCCCAAGAAAGAGACCAACATTCCTCAGCAGATTCCTCCTCAACGACAGGAATAGGAATTCTCATCAAAGTAATATCTCAGGAAATCAACATTCTCTAGATGGCATCTTTAAGCCCATCTCTGTCGATTCTCCATCATATCTTCCAGATGGCATCTTTAAGCCCATCTCCGGTGACCTCCCGTCATCTCCTCCAAATGGCATCTGTAAGCTCATTCCCGATACTACCTACACAGTCCGGCACCATCTCAGACGAGTGCAAATTTCTGGGCACTCTAGTGTCAATCATCTTCCACCTTCAGATTATGAAAGGCAGACAACCAATCTCCATCCTCAGGTTTAAGAAGATTGAACAGGGGCAGATGTTGTACCCCAAAATTTTCCCTCTCATTTTACTCAACACATGCCCATTGAGGTCCTCAACTTGCTCAAGGGTGCCCAAGAGTTGACCAGACAAACTCTCTCCTAAGGCAATGTACCTCAAACTAGGGTTTCCATTCTTATAAGGGTGTGGGAACTCCAAAGGCCTCAAATGCTTTCCATGGTCCTAATATGTTCTCAAGATCATCCATGTCAAGTTTAATGCCTTGCACAAGAAGTTTGCTCAGTCAATTGCCCAGATGCCTGAAAATCAACTGTACTAGGTCAAAAGTCAATTGTGGCCCACATACAGTCAAGCTTCAATATTTTTGGTCAACATCAACATTTTGAAGTAATATCCATAATTTGATCAAGGGTTGATCATGATTACTCAAGGAATGCCCCAAATCCATTAAAACCCAAAAGTTGCTAAATTAGGGTTTCATAGGAAAAGTTAACCAAACTTTGACCAGGCATAACTTCTTCATACTTTATCAGAAATTTTCCATCAAAGGCTCATTTTGAAGAGGATGCAATTCCCTAAAACTTATCTTTAGCCCATAAGTTTAAAATATGCACTCATCAAAAGATATGAATTTCTACATTATAAGTCCTTTTGAAAAGTCAACAAAAACACCTTTTGGGTCAAAGCTTCTTACATGAACAGGGAAGACCCAATTGAGATGCAACTAAAAGGGTTGTTTAGGGGATATCCTAAGATTTTTAAAAAGTCCAAGAACACCTATCTAGGGTTAAAATTGGAGGAGACATGCCTTGTCAAAGCTGACCATTCTTGCAAAATTGCCAAAAGTCAAATGTGCTCAAAAGTGCATTTTTTGTCAAATGGGCCTAGCATTTCATGAATGAAGCTTGTTTGAAACATGGTCCACGACCCAAAGCAGCATCCATATTTATTTTCTTATTTTTTTATTTTATTTTGATTTTTATTTATTAAAAGTTAGATTAAATCAAATAAATTGCAAAAAAAAATATAAAAGATTGATTTTTGATCTGATTTTTGTAGGAATCACAATCCAATTAAGCTGGCATATCATATCCAAATCGTGCAAGGAAAATTCAATCAAAATTGGCATGATTATGCTATTTTGGAAAGATATCATACAAGGAGCAAAATCAAATCAAATCTCCATGATTTTCAAAGATGCAAAGTGTTTTTGTTAACCTAATTTGTTCCACTACATATACATAACACAACCAATGTGCAAGAGGAGGTTTTTGGAGGTCGTGAGAGCTGGGAAACAAAACTGAAAAATTGACAAAAAGTGGTGGATCGGTTTCAAACCTAGAAGGCAATTCAAAGCATTTCAACACTCCCAATCGTTTCCTGGAGCCTCTCTGAAGCTAACACGATCAGTTTCACGCATTCTCACGCCCAGAATTGTCCCCTAGACCTCACGTGGTTTGCTTCCTTTTTCAAATTCGATTACAATGATTCTTGCATCATAAACATGTTCTAATGATATATTTGTGTTCATTGACATATTAGCAACGTGTTTGAATGGTTTAATTTATGTTTTGATGCATGTATTCATAATTGCCATTGCCAGGGTTTACCTTGTCGTTTATATTTTTTCTATACATGTTAAATTGGCCCAAGAAAAGGGTACCATGATGCTCGTGAAATCAAGACGAATTGATCTATGTACTCACAATTGATTTATCATGCTTGCTATGAATTTTTGAAACTTGCAGTGCTATAGCCATGGAAGATGTCTGTAGGTAGAACTATTGTACCTAAGACGACGGACAGGGGAAGAAGAAGATATGTGGAACAACCCCATTGACATGTTTGAATAAAACACACGCTTTTTATTTTTTTCCGTTTTATCCACTTTGTTTTATATAATTTTTTATTATCATATTAACAACTAATCCACGCAGTACATATGGCAAGGCGAACGTTTCAAAGTGGAAGGACCTGGGTTCGATACCAGGTCCCAACATTTTATTTTCTTAACATCCCTTTGCAGTTCCCATGTGTTACCTTGCCAGGCATGTACCATGCAGTCACGCATTCCAGCCAATGGATCATCTCCATCACCAATCCATCGCCTTAGGATGCGTCCCTATGGTACATCTATAAGCTTGTACAACACTGAATCAGGCGCAAGGATTGGGCTGACCAACTATTGGGCCTAAACAATTCAATGTCACACCCCCCATTCAGCTTATAACACAGGCCCAATTCTTTAATTATCTTCTCTTTATTTTCTTTTTTAATTATTTCATTAATTATTTTCTTTTTACAAATGACACAAAAATCATTTTTTTCATTAAATCAAAAATCATTTTTCATAAAAATATTTTATTTCTCTAATAAATTAGTTTAATTAAAATTAGGGCAATTTAATTCCTTTTTTATATAATCTAAAATAATTAAAAATTAGGGTTTAATTTGTACATAACCTAATTTTCCCCAAAAAATAACCTAAATATTTTTCAATTAGATTTTTAGGTTTCTCAATTTATTCTCGTATTTAATTCGCCGCGCACATTTTTAATTCCTTTTTTATTATTATTGTAACTGCTCCGAGTTTGTAATAGTAATTAGGGTTTCAATTCCGCATCTTTATTTTCGGTCAAAATAATTATGTATCTGCAAAAGCCCTGTAATAGCTAGGACTTTAACTTTCTCGCTTTTATTTCCGCAAACTATAAACTGCTTAGATGAATGTTGATAGGATTGTATGGAAAGACAAACTAAAATTAAAACAATAGAAAACCCTAAATGTGCAAAGATAAATTAACTGAAAACATACACTCGCACATGCTCACTCCTAGGGTTTACTCCACTCCGGTTGCCTTCGGTAAACGGTCATGAAGTATAGGGTTTGTTAGTGGTTGACCTCTAGCCCTGAAAGATCTAAAATGACCCATTCGTATGTTGCCACGGAAAACCATCTTTAAGGCTTTAGGATGATTACTAACATTTCCTAACATTGCTTTTGTGATCATATTTGTCCCTTCGAATGTCCCTAAAAAACTCCAACAACGATGCTACCTATTTCTTAATAATGGGATAGCATTGTCTAAAAGGAAAACGACCAGACCTTTTTTGAGTAGGTAGATTAGTTCCTAGGTACTTGCTCAAATAAACAAACTTTTCTCACACAAACACCTTTTCAAACAAAGTTTTCAAAAACAACTTCATAACACTCTTGAGGATATAAACAAGGGTTAAAACGAAGTAAAATAAATTTTTTAAAAACAAGCACACACAAGCAATTTTCAAAATGAGCAACTACCTAAGAGCCCGTGGAAAACCATTGATAGAAAAGGTGCTAACACCTTCCCTTTCTATAATCTACCCCCCGTACTCAAACATATCGAAAAAGGTTTTGTCTGTTCTTTTTCCTTTTCCTGATTGGATAAAATAAAAGTCGATGGAGACTCTTGCTTACCGCAACATTTTACGAACAAAAAACGCAAACCATTATTAGCAGTCGGTTCTGCCACCGTATCACACTTTTATTTAAGGAAGGCTTTTGACTTGATAAATGTAACACGGTGGGAGAACTGACTTGGTTGTTTTGCATTTGATTGCAAATGTTGCAATTTAGCAAGAGTCGCCACCGACTTTTCTTTTATCCAAAAGGAAAGGCTGAAAAGAACAGGAAAGACCTTTAGAGATATTTTCTTGAGTTCGGGGGGTAGATCATGAAAAGGGAAGGTATTAGCACTCTTTTCATCCATGGTTTTCCATGGTCTCTTAGTTACTTGTTAGATCACTTGCTTTTGTTTGAATGTGTGCTTGCGGTGTGGGTTTTGAAAGCATTTTGAAAATGTCTTTGTAATGGTTCTCGTTTCTAGAAGAACGCGTACAAAGTGTTATTTCAAAAATAGTTCAAAAGGTGTTTATGGAATGTATTTTTTGAAGTGATTTTGAAAAAGATGTCTTTGTAATGGCTCTCGTTTCTATAAGAACGCGTACGAAGTGTTTATCTTTTGAAAATGTTTCAAATGAGTGTGTTGGTGTATAAAATGTTTTTGTTGTTAGTAAGCGAGTAACTAGGAGCGAATCTACCTACTCAAAAGGTCTTAGATGTTCTTTTCCTCCTCCTTTAGATGTTGCTATTTTACCATTGTTTTGGTAAGAAGCCACATCGTTGGATGTGAAGGGACGGGCGTGTGACGTTTGTATAGTCATAGAAGGCAACCTATGGGACGTTTTAGCAATGTCGTTTAGGGACTAGATCATTTACTGAAGGCAACATCGAGGGTCATCGAGGGACTACGATCTTTTATCGAGGGTCTTTGCTAAAACACCCATGTTCAAGGGACATGAATATTTTCCGAAAGGTAACAAAGTGGGATTATCCTAAGGGTGCTAGTGTGCAAGTGTGTTTAATTTTCCTGCATTTAGTCTTGATTAGGGTTATCTATTTGTTGATTTTATGTATTGCCATAAACACCCTAATTACTAGCATTTATATTTGAAAACAATAAACTGCGGAAATGCAAAGGTTCTACGCTATTACATCATTTAGGGGTGGGGGTACAAATTTACAATGGGGGTTTGCAAGAATTTAAATCCTAATTAACTATTACAACCATATTGAAATGTACAATGCAAGAAAGAAAATGGACTTGTTTAGAAAATGGTTTTTTGTCTTAATGAATTAAGAAAAGAAAAAATTAATTAATTAATTAATAAAAAGAAAATATTTTTATGTCTTTTTTATATTAATAAAAAGGGTATTAATATTGAAAATGATATAAAATGGAAATAATGAGAGATAGAATTAGCATACTGCTGAAAGCAAAACAAAGGGGATCAGAAGTTCTAATGCTGGGCGTACTGTGGTTCAGAAAGAAACGTCAGAGGAAATCAGAAGTTCTGGATTGATACACTCTGAGGTCCTACAAGAAACGTTAGAGGGAAAACACAGAAGTTTTGGGTTTCTACGTGCTTAACTTCTGAGTGTTAGAACAGTGAGAAAGTCATAGAAGTTCTGTGTGTTAAAACAGCAAGGAGAACTCAGAAGTTTTGTGTGTGTTAAAACAGTAAGAATATCCTAGAAGCTCTGTGTGTCTTAAAACAGTAAGAATATCCTAGAAGCTTTGTGTGTGTTAACAGCGAGTGAACATCAGAAGTTCAGTGTGTTTAAACAGTGAGAAAATCATAGAAGTTCTGTGTGTTAAAACAGTAAGGAGAACTCAGAAGTCATGTGTTACATTTCAACTCTTTCCTCATATTAATCAGCATATCAGCAATTTATTCAGTTCTTAATAGCAAATCAGAAGGATAAAAGCATAACAGTTTATAGAAGTTCTGTGTGTTAAAACAATGAGGAGAACTCAGAAGTTCTGTGTGTGTTAAAACCGTAAGAATATCCTAGAAGCTCTATGTGTGTTAACAGCGAGTGAACATCAGAAGTTCACTGTGTTTAAACAGTGAGAAAATCATAGAAGTTCTGTATGTTAAAACAGTAAGGAGAACTCAGAAGTTGTGTTACATTTCAACTCTTTCCTCATATTAATCAACATATCATCAATTTATTCAGTTCTTATAGCAAATCAGAAGGATAAAAGCGCAACAGTTTATAGAAGTTCTAATTCTAATTTTGAGCCTAACTTTATTCAAGAACTTATGATCCATAGTTTCTTCTACTTATGCAATGATATGGCCAACATCAATACTATGATATTTACATATTTAAGTATTTTCTAAATGAAAATATGCAAAGTCAGAAAGACTTAACTTGGATCTGAAGCGTGTGCTTGGAACTTAAGTTGTTGCCTTCAGATGTTCTAGATTCAGGGAGAGCAACGGAACAGTGGTTATGTTCTTTGATTCAAAGAGAAGAACAAGGGTTTTGTTTAGGATTTGCGAGGGTTTTTGCTGTTTCCTTTTCTCTCTTTTATAATTCTCTCTCTCTCTCTCTCTCTCTCTCTCTCTCTCTCTCTCTCTCTCTCTCTCTCTCTCCCCAAAACCAGCCCTTTGCAAGTGAGATGGAGCAACTTATTTATAGGTGAGTTTGTTGTGGTTTTGGTGGGAAAACAAATGGGACTTCCACCTTTTTGGCACACTGTTCCCTTTATTTTTAAACACAGTTTTTGTATGCTAGTTTGGTGTAAATATGGGATTTGGGAAAATGCAGGCGTGGACTGGATTAGCTGTTGGTTATAGGACTGTGTTGTAGCAGTGCAGCAGGTTGTTTAAACGAGGTCTTGGGATTTGGTGATGTTCTGATCGCAGAAGGCCAGAATGATACTCGAAGAGTGATGTTCTGACCGAAGCGTTGAACATAGCCTTCATATGCTAGGGTGCTGCCTTGTTCTTGAAGCAAGTATGATGGTTAGCAGCTTTTAGCCGTGCCTAAGCTGGATTTGTAAGCATGAATTAAGGAAAAGTACCCTCAGAGGCAATAGCAAAGCATGGGCCCAGCATAAACTTGTACAAAAGTTTGCTTTTCAAGGACAACAATGGTACTTCTATCTCACACGTGGGGAAATCCTTTGGATAAAAACTCAAAAGTGGTTGTGAGCATTAAATGATGATGAGATTTATCAAACTAGAAATCCTGCACTATGAGATTGTGCATCATAGCTTAGATATGGGCCAAAAGTTCAGTATCAACGCAAATTAGAATAAATATCCAACTTCTGATCCTTTAATCTTTTCACTCCAGCATGTTCTGAGCGAGTTCCCAGACTTTCCCAAAAGCTTGTAATACACTTTGTAAATCCTCTTTGAATTGCTCTTGCAAATTCTGACTGGACCTACATGAAAACTGGCCCAGAAGTTCTAACCAAATCCTGTTTTGGAAAGGTCCAGAATTTGCTGAAAGCTCCAGTTTCATGGACGTGTCTTCAAGGATTTGTAGCTTGAAATCCCAACATTTCTAGGAGAATTTTTGTTCTGCAATGTTTGAGATCTTATTGAGATCCATAACTCTTGTGTTAGAAGTTCTTTTAGAATCAACTTGCATGATGGTGATAATCTGGCCAGAAGTTCTGAATTTGTCATATTTCTTAAACACTTAGAAAAGTTCTAAGTATTTAGAATTTTGACTTTTCCAAAGTAATTTTGACTTTTGAATTTCTTGATGAAACAAACTTCATATTTCAACATGTCTTGATGAAATATGACTCTTGAAACTTGACTTTGATCCAAAAGTCAAGGTTTGACTTTTAAGTAAGTAAAATGACCATTTTGCCCCTGTGAATGACTTTCTTGTAAAATTTGTAATCCAAGGCTTGGAATTGGATGGAAGCCAACCTGAGGGTCCAGGGTGATCCTTTGAGAAATGAGAGGAAAAATTTTGGGGTACAACAGCTGCCCCTGTTCAAACTTCTTAAACCTGAAGAGTTAGATTGGCGGATCTGCCATTCGTGACTTAAAGGTGGAAGATGATTGAACACTAGAGTGCCCAGAAATTTGCACTCGAATATGAATTGGGAATGAGCTTATAGATGCCATTCAAAGGTAATTGTTGACAGAAAATGGACTAAGTCTGAACTTGATTTCAACTGGAAAAGAATCAGAATAAATCTTTGGAGCGATTTATCTGAAACTGGCAGAAATCCTATATGTTGTTTGACTGGGAAGAATCAGGATAAATCTTGGAGCGATTTATCTGAACCGAAAATGTTCATTTAGAAAGTATCAGGATAAACTGTTGAGAGGTTTAAACTGAACCAAAAGAGGTCTAGAACATTCTTTAAATGGAGAGAATCAAAGTAGATCTTAGCGTCGATCTGACTGAACCAGAGAAGGTCTTTAGTTAACTTTGACCGGATAAGAATCAGAAAAATATTAGGATCGATTTAACTAAACCAGACAAAAATCTTGGAATATCTTCAACTGGAAAAAGAATCAGAGAGATCTTAGTGTCGATCTGACTGAACCAGAGAAGGTCTTTAGTTAACTTTGACCGGATAAGAATCAGAAAAATCTTAGGATCGATTTAACTGAACTAGACAAAAGTCTTGGAATATCTTTAACTGGAAAAAGAATTAGAGAGATCTTAGTGTCGATCTGACTGAACCAGAGAAGGTCTTTAGTTAACTTTGACCGGATAAGAATCAGAAAAATCTTAGGATCGATTTAACTGAACCAGACAAAAGTCTTGGAATATCTTCAACTGGAAAAAGAATCAGAGAGATCTTAGTGTCGATCTGACTTAACCAGAGAAGGTCTTGAATTAACTTTGACTGGACAAGAATAAGAAAAATATTATGATTGATTTAACTGAACCAGACAAAAGTATTGGAACATCTTCAACTGGAATAAGAATTAGAGAGATCTTAGTGTCGATCTGACTAAACCAGAGAAGGTGTCTACGGGAAAGAATCAGCATAAATCATTGAGAGATTTAAACTAAACTGGCAGAGATCATTTTTTTGATAATGATGTGTGATGAAGGAATCTGAGACGATTTCTACTCCAAGAAGATGATGATCTTTATCTGTTGATTGATCTTTCTTGAAAAGGTAAAGAGTTAGTTGTATGCAATGTCATGATGTATGCATTGCATAATGATGTTCTCAAAATAAATAAGATTTGTGTTATATGTATTTTGTATGCATGTGCTAGGATGTATGAAGTACAAAATGTTATTGAAGTGTATATTTGCCTGGGACAATAAATCCTTGACAAATGTTGGGGGATCATTAAATCCCGGACTGCTGTCGAAGAGTAGGTGCGTCTTCAAATTTTTCTTAAAATGTTTCCACTGGGGATTCATGTTTTGTTGTTTGAGGACGTGAACTACTATCTAGTCGAATTCCAGGCTTCGCATCACCTTATACTGTTATCTGGTCAAAATCCAGGATTCACAGTGTTTTTTGAAGAAGTGAACTACTATCTGGTCGAATTCCAGGCTTCGCAACACCTTATACTGTTATCTGGTCGAAATAAAGGCTTCATAGTGTTTTTGAAGAAGTGAACTACTATCTGGTCGAATTCCAAGCTTTGCATCACCTTACACTGTTATCTGGTCGAAATCCATGCGTCATAGTGTTTTTGAAGAAGTGAACTACTATCTGGTGGAATTCCAGGCTTCGCAACACCTTATACTATTATCTGGTCGAAATCTAGGCTTCACAGTGTTTTTTGAAGAAGTGAACTACTATTTGGTCAAATTCCAGGCTTCGCAACACCTTATATTGTTATCTGGTCAAAATCCAGGCTTCACAGTGTTTTTGAAGAAGTGAACTACAATCTGGTCGAATTCCAAGCTTCACAGCACCTTACACTGTTATTTGGTCAAAATCTAGGCTTCATAATATTTTTGAAGAAGTGAACTACTATCTGGTTGAGTTCCAGGATTCGCAACACCTTATACTATTATCTGGTCGAAATCCAGGCTTCATAGTGTTTTTGAAGAAGTGAACTACTATCTGGTCGAATTCTAGGCTTTGCAACACCTAATACTGTTATCTGGTCGAAATCCAGGCTTCACAGTGTTTTTTGAAGAAGTGAACTACTATCTGGTCAAATTCCAGGCTTCGCAACACCTTATATTGTTATCTGGTCAAAATCCAGGCTTCACAGTGTTTTTGAAGAAGTGAACTACAATCTGGTCGAATTCCAAGCTTCACAGCACCTTACACTGTTATTTGGTCAAAATCTAGGCTTCATAATATTTTTGAAGAAGTGAACTACTATCTGGTCGAATTCCAGGCTTCGTAGCACCCTATACTGTTATCTGGTCGAAATCTAGGCTTCATAGTGTTTTTGAAGGAGTGAACTACTATCTGGTCGAATTCCAGGCTTCGCAACACCTTATACTGTTATCTGGTCGAAATCCAGGCTTCACAGTGTTTTGTTGGGGATTATAGAGTAGTCTATTGGGGAAAAGGGGTTGTGGTCCTTTGATTTGTAGTAGTCAGAGAGGCAAAATCAAACTGGGGAATATGTAGTTTGTTTGGGAAATAAACCTTGTTGTCGGTCTGTTGGGGAGGTGTCTTCTTCGCTGGGAAAAATCCTCGAGGGTTCTTGAGGTCGACTCAGCTGGTGAGAAGTTTTCAAAGATTGAAACTCTGGCTGGGAGTCATCCTATGAGAAGGATCTCAGGGAGATTTGTCACTGCCTCTAGATGTGCTGGATAGTGACATGTCATGTCCCTTTGTTGATAGGAGATTTGTCATTGGAAGTGTCATCCCACTTGAAGTGATTTTGTTTACTAAGAGAGCTTTCGTTCATTGGATATTTGATGTGTGAATTTTTCTGCTGTCAAACAAATAGCCACATGCAAAGTTTATGCTTATCCTGAAGCTTTGAAAATGCGTTTTAGCAAGTAAAGAAATTTCGTAAGAAAAATTCAACTCAGGATTTATGGTAACGCCTTACAGGAGTCAGGATACCTTTTTGTAACAGTATGCTTTCGAACTAACCCATGCTTCAATTAGGACTTTTGAAGCGTTGTAACATGGCTTGGTTCACGGTTGAAGAAACAAAGGATAAGGCTCAAAGTTTATTTGTACTCGCCCGTTCTTCGTGATGTTATTCAGTCTTAAACTCAGCTAATTGTGCGTTTGAACTCCGATTTCTGGAATGACGTTTTGGTGATGGTTCAGATAAGTTAAGTTTATCAGAAGGCAGTCATTTTTGCAACATTTTTCATGTTATTGAGGATTTGTAGTAACCTCTTTCTTTCGATTTGTTATCCCTAATTTTTTCCTGACTGTTCTTATTTTGAGATTACGGTCAGCGGGATACCTCAGTTTTTCTTAAGTCTTCTTTGTAGGTTTTGACTTAGTGGACTTTTCTTTTCAAGAGATAATGACTGCCTATTTGGTAGGGAACCACCACTGTCTTTTGATTCCAGAGGAAAGTTTTTGACGTCATTCGTTGTATTACGAGATGAGAGTTTGCGATTTGAACGTGTATTTGAATTATCTGAGAGACTACCCTGCCCTAGGTTTTGATTGAAAGTTTCAATTGGTGTGAAAAAGAAAATTCCTACTTCTTTGGCTCGAAGGGGTTAACTAGGGATTATCTTCCTTATAACTCTAGTGTTTAGGATTTGAAAGAACGCCTGTACATCGTCAGCAAGGTCTATCCAAAAGCACACTGTATGAGATTATGGCATTATTTTCGTCATCCTCCCTCTAAAGGCTTGTAACTTTTAGCAAGAATTGAGAGTAAAAAGCATAATTTAAATATAGAGAAAATGAATGGATGAATTCAAGACAAACATATGCAATGCATTAATGAAACAAAGTTTGACATTAATATATAATTGTTTGAATAACAAAAGAGATTACAATTGAAAATTCAAATGAACAAAAAATTTCCTCGCCCAAATTGTTGCTTCATGTGGATGCCCTTGAGGGGTGATAAATGAGTTCCAGTTGATCGTCTTGTGTAAACTCCAACACTCCTTCGTAAATTAGGTCTTAAATCTTGTTCCTCAGAGCCAAACAATTGTTTGTGTCATGCCCAGGACCATCAGAATGGTAAGCACACCTCTCTTTGGGACGGTAACTAGGAGCAGCAGCGTTAGGATTCTCGGGAGGAGCCTTTGATGTAATTAGCTTTGTCTTCAACAGGTGTTGTAGCACCTGAGCTAGCGACATGCCAATCCTGGTAAATTATCTCTTAGGTGCGACCTCCTTGCGCTGATTCTTTTATTGGCGAGGTGTTGTTGGGCTCGTGACGTGGTAGCCATTTGGAACAGTCTACTCTCCACTAAACCGGCTTCATGTTGCATGGGAGGCTGAGTAGTGACTTGATCTCCAATTCTGGTTATTTGCCTCACACGGTTGTAACCGTCTTGACGAAGTTGGTTGAGAAGAAATTTCAACTCTTCTTATCCTTGAGCCAGATTTTGGATAAGAGCCATCTGGCCCACCAGTTGTCCCATCATTTGGACCTTCATTGTGGCTATCTGAGTTTGTAGTCGCTTCAACTGGTCATCTCTATCGTCCCCAGGATTTCCCATGATCATGCCCATGGTGATGAGAGCTTTCACCTCTTCTTGTCCCTTAGATAGGTTCAAGAACATCTCTTGAAGTTGAGCGTTTTGAGCCTGGACGGTCTTGATGGTTTGTTCTAGGGTCATCTCTACTGAAATAAACAGTAAGAAGATAAGGAGACCTGTATGGGAGAAACATGTCATGATATACTGCATGGTGATGCATATGCAAATGATTTTAAGGAATTTAGAGATTTAAATTTGCTTTATACAAAAAAGAACACACGTTATAAATCAAAGTTTGAATACATCATGCCTCTTCAGGCTTACAAAGAAATACAAAAACACTAAGATAAAAAGGTTGAACGCATCCTCTTTGGTGCGATGTAGGCGTTCAGACTCCGCTCTTCATGAAGCTTCCTGGTGAGTTCCAAAACCTTCTTCTCGCTGGCGTAATATTAGGCTCAAAAGTGTCTCACTCCCCCCTTAAGCTGTATCCAATCCCTTTGCAAGTCTTCGAGAGAGATGGGCATGTCAGGATGCAGGATAGTGTATGGAACATCTCCTTCCACAACAGGCTCTATAATAATCGGGAGGATGAAGAGGTAAGGCATCATAAGACTTTGAGCACGAGCTCGTACCCATTTGAGGTAAGGCTCAAGAGGGGTGGAATTCTTGTGGTCCAATGTCTTGCTATCAACTCTATGTACCATGCCACAAGCTCGCATGAACCTTTTGCGGTAATCCTAAGTATCATTCTCGTAGTCGAAAATGATTCCTTGAATAAGTGCATCATGAAAACCATCCTTTCTTGCATATCCAAACCGTCATAGTGCCAAACAAGGATTGTAAGTGATTCCTCCCCTAATGCCTAAGAGTGGGGCATTAGGGAATTATCCGCATCTGTGATGCGGCGGGAGAACTGACTCGGGTCGTTTTGCGTTTGATCGCTGTTGTACCCCAAAATTTGCCCTCTTTTCATACACGTATATTATTGGTTTTATGGTTATGGAATAAAGGTATATTTATCAAGCTTCTTCAGGTTACAAGTGACGTTTATTTCGTCAATGGATATTCTCAGAGTATTTTCCGTGTTGAAGATCGGTTCGCTGTTTTGCAACGATTTGGGGTTCAAAGATTCACAAGTCCAACCCGGCGCGTCATATTCAGGTGTTCTTTCTCCAAGATATCTCTGGTAACGTATTCCCAAATTCAGGTTCGGCTCAAGAGTCAATTTTTTAAAGAAGGTATCCGAATGAGTGAGTTTTCTCGAAGAAATATGGTGAAAAAGTGTGTTGAAAGTGCAGTTTTTACGCGCTAAAAAATTCATAACTTGAAGATCGTGGCTCATTTTGAACCTGTTCCGGTGGCCAAAATTCCGTCTTGACGTCATATGCGTTTTTATCTCTCACGGATGGAAGCCAATTTCGACCAGAAGGTCTTCAAAAAATGCGGATTTATCAAGTATTTTCGTACAAAAAATTTGTGACAGAAGTTTATTTGCGTCATGTTCAGAAAATCATAACTTGGTCGATTTTCATTGTATCGAGCTGGTTCCGGTGCCAAAATTTCACAAATTGAGTTGGATACGTTTTCACAGGAGGTATCAAGTTTGAACGGTATTCAAAAGGCCTTTGTTTTTTGCTCAGAGTGTGTGTGACGCGTCGAAAATCCTGAATACTGAATATTATTTCATCTGGGCCGAAACTTCGGAAATTCATAACTCAGTCAATTTTTATCGGATCGGGCCCATCTTTTTACACAAGGTCACTGACTCAGAGATCTACAACTTTTCTTCAAAAGTAGAAACCGAATTATTCTCCGATCAATACCAGTTTTTTATTGAAGAACGTGTCAGAGTCGATAATGGAGCCCAAAATAAGTTTGTCTGAGCTGAAACTTCAAAAATTCATAACTAATTCACCATTTATCCGATTGAGTCCATTTTCGGACAGGAGTTAGTTCTCGATGTCGTCTACATTTTGTTTTAACATTTCAACTTCATAAATTGCACTTAAGCCCCTACGACTTTGCCTAGAACGTGACGGACTCAAGTGAACATTGGTGGCCCAATTGCACATTCAAAGCCCATTTTTTTCTCTAATTTCCATTATATAATCTCATTCTTTTCACACAAACAAGGGAGGAGAGACAAAAAAAGATTTTGCCACAACGTTGTCAAAATATCAAATTCTTTCAAGAACCCTAAAATCTTGAAATCCTTATTACAAACCTGCATCTCACTACAAACAAGTCATCCCTGTTACAAACTCACATCTCACTACTTCTCCAGTAAGGGTAAGGTTTGTTTGATCTCCATGATCAAAAGGGTATAATCATTTATACATGCCATATCGGTTTTAAAATTAAATTTTTTTTCCATATATTGACTTTATTTTTATTTCATGATGTATAGTAATTTATTTAATGTGTTCATGAAATTCAACACTGCAGATTTAGACAGGATCCCATGCATACAGAACATTGAGGCCAACACACAAATGGCCAAAATAGAACAGCCAACACATGACACCAATACTTGGCGAGGCAGACATCTTGAGATAAGGTTAAGGGCGTGGGTTCAACAACCACCCCTATTGGTTTTGATTTTCTCCCTACAGAACATTGAGGCCAAAACACAAATGACCAAAACAGAACAACCAACACATGATATCAATACATGGCGAGACAGACATCCTGAGAAGGTTAAGGGCGTGGGTTCAACAATCACCCCTATTGGTTTTGATTTTCTTCCTTCCTATTTATCCTTTTACCTATTTTTATTCTTTCTGTTTAAAATCTTCTTTCATAAAACTTAACATTTTTCACAAACCTTTGATTTTTTTATAATAAACTCGAATAATTAATTTTAGGTTTTAATTTAATTTTAGGTAACTTTAATTGTTTTGTAAATAAATTAAAATTAATTAGAACAATTAGGATTTTGTTTCTAACTTAATTCTATTTTATTTTTTCTTAAAATAACAAAACACAAAAATAGGCCATTTAATTATTTTTTAAACTAATTTAATTACTAATTAATTTTGTATTTAATTTTAAAAAACCTAATTCTTTTTTCTTAGAAATAATTAAAAACAATTTTTTTTTGTCTTTCGATTAGGTTAGACGGGGTCAAAACCCTAATTCTCTCTCGTTCTTTATCCGCGCGCGCTTTATTTTATTTTACCATATTAATGTAATTGCTCACAAGTTGTAATAGATTAATTAGGACCTTTTTACTTTCATTTATCGTTTTTTTAAGGGTTTGTTTTTGGCTATGTAAATACCTGAAGCCTTGTAATAGCTTAGCTTACTTTCCACATTTTAATTCCGCAAACTATAAACTGCTTAGATGTATGGCTAATAGGATTGTATGTCAAGAATGTCTGGAAAATTAAAACGGTAGATCACCTAATGTGTAAAGATTAAATAACTGAAACAAATCATATGCACATATTCAATCCTAGGGTACTCGTCACTTGGTTGCCTCGGAAAACAATGGTCATGTCCCTCGAACGTAGGGATACCCTTAGCAAAGACCCTCGGTTAAAATAATCATAAAGATCATGGTCCCTTGATGTCCCTCGAAGTTGCCTATGGTATATGATATTGTCCCTTGATGTTGCCTACGAATATATGATGATAGTCCCTTCGAAATGCTAAGGTATCCTTACATGTTGCCTTCAATGACCATTACGTCCCTTTTGAATTGACCCTTACAAACTCCAACGACGGTGCTACCTACTCGCTAATAGTGGGATAGCACTGTCTAAAGGAAACAAACATAGAACAATTCTTTTTTCGAGTAGGTAGATTAGTTCTTAAGTACTTGCTCAATCCAAACAAACTTTTTCACACTTACACTCCTCTTTTAAACAAAGCTTTCAAAAACACTTTATTACACTCTTGAAGACAGAAGCAAGAGTTAAATCAAAGTCAAAAAACTTTTCAAATCACACAAACACACAAAGAAGCAAATTTTAAAATGATGAGCAAGTACCTAAGAGCCCGTAGAAAACTACGGATAGAAAGGGTGCTAATACCTTCCCTTTCTATAATCTACCCCCCGTACTCAGAAGATCTCGAAAAAGGAATTTTTTTGTGCTTTTTTTCCTTTCCTTGTTGGATAAAATAAAAGTCGGTAGTGACTCTTGCTTACCACGACATTTTGCAAACGCAAACCAGTATTAACAGTCGGTTCTGGACACCATATCACAGAACTGGCGACTCTGCTGGGGACAAATAAGTGGGGTATACCTTAGGATTAGTTCATCATATTGTTTCTATTGTTTGATTTGATTACTTTATTTTGTGGGCTTTGTATCGGAGTTACTATAGATCCTAACCCGGATCTGGGGGACACCTTTTAGGTAAGTATCAATAGACTGTGAGGGAATTGTACGGCATAGACCGATATAGTTGAAGCAGTAGCTACGTTGATGTGGCACATTAGTTGGTACCGATATCCCTTGTGGAGCAACAAGGAGAATATGGGGCTATTATATGGGTCATTAAGCATCAACTGATCTTAGAACCTATAATTGACCAACTTGGCCATAGGAAGTAGTGAGATGCTACACTCATTGAGACCATACTCTCGAGATGGTTCCGGCCACAAGAAAAGATTGCGTGAGCTGAAACTATGACCGGTGGAGGATGGTCAGTGATATTGAGAACCTCTAGAACCCGGTTACTATTATTAGGACAGGTTGAACCAACTAAACTTCAAGAGGGTAGTACCTAGACTCCATTCAAGCCTAAACTTAAGGGCTATTGTGTGACTTGTGTGCCTTTACCATGTTTGTTACCTGCTATACCTGTTGTGTGTTTTATCATGACATCATGCATCATAACATAACATGGCATATCATACTAACCATTTCAAGGATCTCAAGGGTCTATGATGTAGGTCATGGCGAACTAGACATCTAGCAAGGGGATTTATTTTCCTCTAGCCAATGTTGTCAAAGGATCTTGAGTCAGGGGCTATGACCCACTCGATATGGTGAGCTTGACTCTGGAAGAAGGACTCTCAACGACACGAAGTTTCTTCAATCAAGCTGCAATCAAATTCTAACAGTGTCTTGTTTACCCCGCGAGATCCTTGAAAACATTGCATACATATCATTGCATAAGCAGGTTTCAAAGCAGGTCTCTCATGTTCTCGCTGTTTATTTCAGCAATGGCTCTCCAACAAGACAACAAAGATCTCCAAGCTCAAGATTCCTAGTTCAAGGAATTTCTCCTGAATCTATCCAAGGGGAAAGAAGACCTGAAAACACTCTTCGTCGGGAATCTGACCAAGGAACGTCCAGACAACAACAAGGATGAACAACTGGAACAATTACAAGCTGAGGTAGAAGCAATGAGAATCCAGATCCTGGGGCAGATGGCTCTTATCCAAAACTTAGCTCAAGGACAAGAAGGGCTAAGAGCCTTCCTCAACAAGCTTCACCAAGATGGATGCAAATCCATGAAACAAACAGTTAAGATTGTGGATCAAGGCATTAATCAGCCCCCGGTGAGAGAAGAGGTTGGGAACAGACCTTTCATGATTACTACTACATAACAAGCCCAACCACAACCTCTTCAACAACAGCGGGGAAATCGGCATAAGAAGAATACATCTGAAAGGCGCTTCACCGAAATCAACATGTCATTGGATCAAGCATTGCAACGCCTGTTGAAGGCCAAGTTGGTTATATTAAGGGACTCTCCTCAGAATCCCAACATAGCCTCCCCAAGGTACAATCCTGATGCTAGGTGTGCATACCATTCCAACAGCCCTGGACATGACACCAACAGCTGTTGGGCGTTGAGAAACAAAATTCAAGATCTGATTGATGAAGGAGCATTGGAATTCACACAAGACAGCCAGGTTGAGTTCTTCTGCCATCCCTCCACGGCATACCATATGAAGTGACAAGTTCTCACAAGAGGACTTTTTGTTCATCAGAATTTTCAATTTATAATTTTCTTTTGATTGTTCAAACATTTAGTCATGTCAAAAATTTATTAATTCATTAATGCATTGCATATGTTTGTTTTGAATCAATCCATTCGTATTCACTATTTCAAAAAATGTGTTCTTATTTCCTTTTGTGATGTTTAACTCTCGATTTAAAAACTCTAAGCCTTTAGAGGAAGGATGACGAAAACGATACCACGATCTCTATAATATGCATTTGAACGGACCCCGCTGACGATGTACAGGCGTTGTTTCAAATCCTAAACAGTGGAGTTATAAGGAATATAATCCCTAGTCAACCCCTTTGAGCCAAAGAAGTAGGAGTTTTTCTTTTCACACAAATTAAAACCCTTAATCACAACCTGGGGCAGGGTAGTTTTCTCAGTTAATCCAGGTGCACAATGAATGGCTTCAAATACGTCCTTCCAAAACAAAAGACGGTGATGGTTCCCTATAATCGTCAAGACAGACAGTCATTATCTCTCGAAATAAAAGCCCATTAAGTCAAAACCTATGAAGGAGACTTAAGAAAAAACTAGGGCTTCCCGCTGACTGTAATCACAAAAGAAACAGTTCAGGCAAAAAACAGGGATAGTAAAACCAAAAAAAAGAGGTTATCACAAATCCTCGGCAAAAAAAAAAGAGATTACAAAATGACTGCCTTTTTCAAGTAAAATGTCAGTATCCGAACCATCACCGGAACATCAAGGACAATATTCCAGAACTCGATTGGGATTCTAAATGCACAATTAGCTGAGTTTAGGATCGAAGAACATCACGAAGAACGGGTGGGTAAAAATAAAATTTGAGCATTTATCCTTTATTTCTTAAACCGTGAACCAGGCCACGTTATTACCGTTAAAAGTCCTAGCTGAAGCATGGGTTAGTTCGAAAGTATACTGTTACAAAAGGTATCCTGACTCCTGAAGGCCCGTTACAAATCTTGAGTTGATATCACATCTTTGCAAAATTCTATTTTTTCTATAAAAAAAACTGCATTTTCAAAACTTTAAGACAGACGTAAGCTTTGCATTCTTAAAATAACATTGTTTGCATATGACTATTTGTTCAGCAGCAGAGAAATTCGCATGATCAATATCTAGTGAACAAAAACCTTCTCAATAAAAAGGATCACCTCAAGTGGAAAAACACTTCCAACCAAGAGGCACGACATGATCATTGTCCACCATCTGGGGCAGTCAAGTCAAGATTCAAGGAATCTCTCAAAGATGCCAAATAGCCAGGGGCAGATCTCCATCTGAATCACTTGGGGCATTGGACATGAATTCCAACAACGAATCTTGTATGATCAAACGAACATCTTCTGGTAGTGTGGAAACACAACACTACCGACAGTGACAACTCCCTACACCCTGAGAGCATGGACATAGTCAAAAAATACTGTGCATGAACAAAAACCCGCTAGGTTGACACACCTAGGCAAAACAAGGGCGTCCCGGCGAACCAAAAGGTTCGGGAAAAAATTAGGGATAAAAACAAAAAAATATTTATACACCCGACAAGTTGAAAACCTAAGAAGGCGGCTTGGGCAAAAAAGGGTATCCCAGTGGACTGGAAATCTGAAAAGACAGTCCAGGCAAAAGTTAGGGATTAAAGCGTACGACTATGTCCCGTTATCCTGTCACTTTCCTATCAGTAGAAGACTTATCATTCCGATCGGTAGTTACCAAGCACCTCATAAGTTGGGATGACACTCAATCCACAAGGCCTCCGCAAGCACTTTCTCCAGCAGGTACAGGGGCAGAAAAGTCTTGATGCAAAGTCATTGTCATATCCTTAGCACGCGTCCCAGTAACATCTACACTCCCCACAGAGTAAGAAATATCCAAAAGCAGTGGTGTTAATTCTCCCCAAGCAGAGTTCATCTTTCACCAACAATGGAAGACCATCCCCAGTGGAGTTTATTTCTTCCACAGACATAAATTTTATCCCCGACAGAGTTCATCATCGCCAGCAATGGTAATTCATCCCCAACCGAGGTTATTGCTCCAAATCAGTGGATCTTCTGACAGAGTATCTCTTCCCCACAGAGTCATTTTTTTCTCGCCAGTTTATTCTCCAGCGGAATTATTCTCCGGCTAAGTTATTCTCAAATCATCTTCGGTTGTTATCCCCAGCGAGCGAAACTCTTTATTCTCCAACAACAGTCAGGGATTTATTTTCCCAAACTCGGACGTGCCACAATAGCATTTCATGTTCATATATCATGACGTACACATACATATTGCATACAGCATAATCTCATTTATTTTGAGAACATCATCATACAATGCATGTCATGCATCATATACGATTAATCATGTATCTTTTCAGGAAATATGGTTATCATCAACAACTTCCAGCAAGTTCAAGATTAACTCCGGAAACTAAACAGAGTAATTATCTGCACGATCAAATGCAGCTTTACACGGATTCGTCACGAAGAAATCTTACACGGGTTTCTCCTAAATTCAGCGTCACACGGGTTTATCTTGAAAAATCTTACACGGGTCCTTTCTCATATATTTCTGAATGAAGTTTTACACGAACTCATCCCAAAGTAACCTTACCCAGGTTCCTCCTGAAGTTTTACACGAACTTATCACAAGGTGACCTTACCCAGGTTCCTCCTGAAGTTTTACACGAACTTATCACAAAGTAACCTTACCCAGGTTCCTCCTGAAGTTTTACACAAACTTATCTCAAAGTAACCTTACCCCGGTTCATTCTAAAGTTTTACACGAACTTATCACAAAGTAACCTTACCCAGGTTCCTCCTGAAGTTTTACACGAACTTATCACAAAGTAACCTTACCCAGGTTCCTCCTGAAGTTTTACACAAACTTATCTCAAAGTAACCTTACCCCAGTTCATTCTGAAGTTTTACACGAACTTATCACAAAGTAACCTTACCCAGGTTCCTCCTGAAGTTTTACACAAACTTATCCCAAAGTAACCTTACCCAGGTTCCTCCTGAAGTTTTACACAAACTTATCTCAAAGTAACCTTACCCCGATTCATTCTGAATTTTTACACGAACTTATCACAAGGTGACCTTACCCAGGTTCCTCCTGAAGTTTTACACGAACTTATCACAAAGTAACCTTACCCAGGTTCCTCCTGAAGTTTTACATAAACTTATCTCAAAGTAACCTTACCCTGGTTAATTTTGAAGTTTTACACGAACTTATCACAAAGTAACCTTACCCAGGTTCCTCCTAAAGTTTTACACAAACTTATCCCGAAGTAACCTTACCCAGGTTCCTCCTGAAGTTTTACACAGACTTATCCCGAAGCAACCTTACCCAGGTTCCTTCTCAGTTCCGATGTAGTTTCACCCGGACTCATTCTGAAGCAACCTTACCCAGGTTCCTCCTTACAATTTCCCGATGTAGTTTCACCCAGACTCATCCTGAAGCAACCTTACCCAGGTTCCTCCTTACAATTTCCCGATGTAGTTTCACCCAGACTCATCCCGAAGCAACCTTACCCAGGTTCCTCCTTACAATTTCCCGATGTAGTTTTACCCAGACTCATCCTGAAGTAACCTTACCCAGGTTCCTTCTCGGTTCAGATGCAGTTTTACCCAAACTCCTCGCAAAGCAACCTTACCCAGGTTCCTTCTCGGTTCAAATGCAGTTTTACCCAAACTCCTCACAAAGCAACCTTACCCAGGTTCCTTCTCGGTTCAGATGCATTTTTACCTAAACTCCTCGCAAAGAAACCTTACCCAGGTTCCTTCTCGGTTCAGATGCAGTTTTACCCAAACTCCTCACAAAGCAACCTTACCCAGGTTCCTTCTCGGTTCAGATGCAATTTTATCCGAACTCCTCACGAAGCAACCTTACCCAGGTTCCTTCCTATAAGCCATACTATCCATGTTCCTTCTCATAACCTTACCATCCAGGTTTCTTTTCTCTTATCTCCAGACAGCAGTCCACAACACTGTAAGACCCGGACCTATCAAACACGATCGGTTTCACCTTTCCCTAGTAGGTCACGATGCAGCCTATACACGACTAGATACGCAGTTCACTTCTGCTTCCTCAAGCCGGAGTTAATTTCCCAGTAGATTAACGGACAACTGAAGCTCCTAAAATTCTATTTCTCCCAAGACAGAGACCAACATTCCTCAGCAGATTCCTCCTTAATGATAGGAACAGGAATTCTCATCAAAGGAATATCTCAGAAAATCAACATCCTCTAGATGGCATCTTTAAGCCCATCTCCGGTGACCTCCCGTCATCTCCTCCAAATGGCATCTGTAAACCCATTCCCGATACTATCTACATAGTCAAGCATCATTACAGACGAGTGCAAATTTCTGGGCACTCTAGTGTTCAATCATCTTCCACCTTCAGATCACGAAAGGCAGACGAGCCAATCTAAATCTTCAGGTTTAAGAAGATTGAACAGGGGCAGCTGTTGTACCCCAAAATTTGCCCTCTTTTCATACACGCATATTATTGGTTTTATGGTTATGGAATAAAGGTATATTTATCAAGCTTCTTCAGGTTACAAGTGACGTTTATTTCGTCAATGGATATTCTCAGAGTATTTTCCGTGTTGAAGATCGGTTCGCCGTTTTGCAATGATTCGGGGTTCAAAGATTCACAAGTCCAACCCGGCGCGTCATATTCAGGTGTTCTTTTGCCAAGATATCTCTAATAACATATTCCTAAATTCAGGTTCGGCTCAAGAGTCAATTTTTTAAAGAAGGTATCCAAATGGGTGAGTTTTCTTGAAGAAATATGGTGAAAAAGTGTGTTGAAAGTGCAGTTTTTACGCGCTAAAAAATTCATAACTTGAAGATCGTGGCTCATTTTGAACCCGTTCCAGTGGACAAAATTCCGTCTTGACTTTATCTAAGTTTTCATCTCTCACGGCTGGAAGCCAATTTTGATCAGAAGGTCTTCAAAAATGCGGATTTATCAAGTATTTTCGTACAGAAAATTTGTGACAGAAGTTTATTTGCGTCATGTTCAGAAAATCATAACTTGGTCGATTTTCATTGTATCGAGCTGGTTCCGACGCCAAAATTTCACAAATTGAGTTGGCTACATTTTCACAGGAGGTATCCAGTTTGAACGGTAATCAAAAGGCCTTCGTTTTTTGCTCAGAGTGCGTGTGACGCGCCAAAAATCCTGAATGCTGAATATTATTTCATCTGGGCCAAAACTTCGAAAATTCATAACTCGGTCAATTTTTATCGAATCGGGGCATCTTTTTACACAAGGTCACTGACTCATAGATCTACAACTTTGCTTCAAAATTCAAGACCGAATTATACTCCGATCAATACCAGTTTTTTATTGAAGAACGTGTCAGAGTCGACACTGGAGCCCAAAATAAGTTTGTCTGAGCTGAAACTTCAAAAATTCATAACTAATTCACCGTTTATCCGATTGAGCCCATTTTCGGACAGAAGTTAGTTCTCGATGTCGGCTACATTTTGTTTTCACATTTCAACTTCAAAAATTTCACTTAAGCCCCTGAGATTTTGCCTATAACGTGACGGACTCAAGTGAACATTGGAGGCCCAATTGCACATTCAAAGCCCATTTTTTCTCTCTAATTTCCATTATATAATCTTATTCTTTTTACACAAACAAGGGAGGAGAGATAAAAAAAAAGCTTTTGCCACAACACTGTCAAAATATCAAATTCTTTCAAGAACCCTAAAACCTTGAAATCCTTATTACAAACCTCCATCTCACTACAAACAAGTCATCCCTGTTACAAATCCACATCTCACTACTTCTCCAGTAAGGGTAAGGCTGGTTTGATCTCCATGATCAAAAGGGTATAATCATTCATACATGCCATATCGGTTTTAACGTTAAATTTTTTTTCTTCATATATTGGCTTTATTTGTATTTCATGATATATAGTAATTTATTTAATGTGTTCATGAGATTCAACACTGCAGATTTAGACAGGATCCCATGCAGGTTCATTCACCCCTATTGGTTTTGATTTTCTTCCTACAGAATGTTGAGGCCAAAACACAAATGGCCAAAACAGAACAGCCAACACATGACACCAATACATGGCGAGGCAGACATCCTGAGAAGGTTAAGGGCGTGAGTTCAACAACCACCCCTATTGGTTTTAATTTTCTTCCTACAGAACGTTGAGGCCAAAACACAAATGGCCAAAACAGAACAGCCAACACATGATACCAATACATGGCGAGGCAGACATCCTGAGAAGGTTAAGGGCGTGGGTTCAACAACCACCCCTATTGGTTTTGATTTTCTTCCTTCCTATTTATCCTTTTACCTATTTTTATTCTTTCTGTTTAAAATCTTCTTTCATAAAACTTAACATTTTTCACAAACCTTTGATTTTTTATAATAAACTCGAATAATTAATTTTAGGTTTTAATTTAATTTTAGGTAACTTTAATTGTTTTGTAAATAAATTAAAATTAATTAGAACAATTAGGATTTTGTTTCTAACTTAATTATATTTTCTTTTTTCTTAAAATAACAAAACACAAAAATAGGCCATTTAATTATTTTTTTTAAACTAATTTAATTACTAATTAATTTTGTATTTAATTTTAAAAAACCTAATTATTTTTTCTTAGAAATAATTAAAAACAACAAAAAATAATTTTTCTTTCGATTAGGTTAGACGGGGTCAAAACCCTAATTCTCTCTCGTTCTTTATTCGCGCGTGCTTTATTTTATTTTACCATATTAATGTAATTGCTCACAAGTTGTAATAGATTAATTAGGAACTTTTTACTTTCATTTATCGTTTTTTAAGGGTTTGTTTTTGGCTATGTAAATACCCGAAGCCTTGTAATAGCTTAGCTTACTTTCCACATTTTAATTCCGCAAACTATAAACTGCTTAGATGTATGGCTAATAGGATTGTATGGCAAGAATGTCTGGAAAATTAAAACGGTAGATCACCTAATGTGTAAAGATTAAATAACTGAAACAAATCATACGCACATATTCACTCCTAGGGTACTCCTCACTTGGTTGCCTCGGAAAACAATGGTCATGTCCCTCGAACGTATGGATACCCTTAGCAAAGACCCTCGGTTAAAATCATCATAAAGATCATAGTCCCTCGATGTCCCTCGAAGTTGCCTATAGTATATGATCTTGTCCCTCGATGTTGCCTACGAATATATGATGATAGTCCCTTCGAAATGCTAAGGTATCCTTACATGTTGCCTTCAATGACCATTACGTCCCTTTCGAATTGACCCTTACAAACTCCAACGACGGTGCTACCTACTCGCTAATAGTGGGATAGCACTGTCTAAAGGAAACAAACATAGAACAATTCTTTTTTTCGAGTAGGTAGATTAGTTCTTAAGTACTTGCTCAATCCAAACAAACTTTTTTCACACTTACACTCCTCTTTTAAACAAAGCTTTCAAAAACACTTCGTTACACTCTTGAAGACAGAAGCAAGAGTTAAATCGAAGTCAAAAAACTTTTCAAATCACACAAACACACAAAGAATCAAATTTTAAAATGATGAGCAAGTACCTAAGAGCCCGTAGAAAACTACGGATAGAAAGGGTGCTAATAACTTCCCTTTCTATAATCTACCCCCCGTACTCAGAAGATCTCGAAATAGGAATTTTTATGTGCTTTTTTTCCTTTCCTTGTTGGATAAAATAAAAATCGGTGGCGACTCTTGCTTACCGCGACATTTTGCAAATGCAAAATGCAAACCAATATTAATAGTCGGTTCTGCCACCGTATCACAATCGCATTTGTACGGATAGCAAGAGTCGCCACCGACTTGTCTTTTATCAAAAAAGGAAAGGTAAAAAAGAACAGGAAAGACCTTTCGAGATTATTTCTCGGGTTCAGGGGGTAGATCATGAAAAGGGAAGGTGTTTGCACCCTTTTCATCCGTAGTTATCTACGGGCTCTTAGTTACTCGCTAGATCACTTGATTTTGCTTTGACAATGTGCTTATGATGTGGGCTTTGAAAGTATTTTGAAAATGTCTTTGTAATGGTTCTCGTTTCTATAAGAACGCGTACAAAGTTTTGTTTCGAAAAATAGTTCAAAGATGTGTTTGTGGAATGTGTTTTTGGAAGTGGTTTTGAAAATATGTTTTGCAATGGTTCTCGTCTCTATAAGAACGTATACAAAATGTTTTTTCTTTTGAAAATGTTTTGAGAAGAAAGTGTTGGTGTAAAAATGTTTTTGTCGTGAGCAAGCGAGTAACTAGGAGTGAATCTACTTACTCGAAAGGTCTTAAATGCTCTTTTCTTCCTCCTTTAGATGTTGCTATCTTACCATTGATTTGGTAAGAAGCCCCATCGTTGGATGTGAAGGGACAGGCGCGAGACAATCGTACAGTTATCGAAAGCAACTTATGGGACGCTTTAGAAATTTTTCGTAAGGGACTAGATCGTCTTATCGAAGGCAACATCGAGGGTCATCGAGGGACTACGATATTTTATCGAAGGATCTTTGCTAAAGTGTCCCATATTCGAGGGATATGACTGTGTTTCCGAGGTAATGAGCGAGGTTACCCTAGAGGTGTGCATGTGAAAAGTGTGCTTGTTTCAAGTTAATTTTTCTTTAATTAGGGTTATCTAGCGATTGATTTTGAATCTTGCCATGCACGCCTAATTACTATACAGTTTAAAGAAAACAGTAAATTGCGGAAATGGAAATTCTACGCTATTACAGAGCTTTCGGGAATGGGGGTACAATTCTATTAACTAGATTAAGAATTAAATCAAATGCATATATTTTTTGTATTTTAGGGTTTTTCTTATTTAGAAATTAAATGAACCAATTAAGACTTAATATACAAAAATTAGTTAGTAAAATAATTTACAAAGTCCTAAACTAATTAAGAAAATAAATTAATTTTGAAATTATATTATTTAACTAGATTTTAAGATTAAAACTAAATCTAAACTAAACTAAAAAATAGTAAAAAAAGGTTGTGAGTAGAAGACTAGGGGTGATGCTGTAAATTCGTTGATGGGCTTAAGTTGGTAACAAGACAATAATGGCCTAAAACATGATTTTTATTCCTTTTTTTTTGAAAAAATGATATGCAAAAAATGGACTGGGCTGGAGAAAGAAAGAAAAAAAGAAAAGAAATATATGTGGACTCAACATGGACTGGGTCGGGCCAGACCCGGGTCTGTTTATCTCCAAAATAATGTAAAAGGGTTGTGAAAACCCTAGACAAACTATCCACCCTTCTTCTCTCTCTGCTCTCTCGCGAATTCTCACCATCATCTTCCTCTCCATACTCGTTCTCTCTCACGTTCAAACTCTTGATCGATTCTCTGTTTCTAATTCTTTTTTTTACTGCTTTGCTCACAGTATTATACGCTCATGGCCCCTCTGCATACTACTTCCCTGACCACTATTTACCCTCTAAAACCTTGACCACAAACAAGAAAAACGGAGACGCAATTTCCAGTCTTAAATATGATACTATCGACCAAATTCAATAGAACGCCAACAACCACGTTTAATTTCAACTCAAAGTAGAAAACCTAGATTTGGAAGAACTAAAATTAAATGGTATACATGTTGTGATTCAAGTAAAAGCTATGGGTTTTTTGATCATCACAGTATGGGTAACACATTGGTACAAAAATGCGAAGAAAAAGGAAGAAGTTGCTCACAAGGTCAGAGTTGGTTTGACGATTTTGACGTTGGCGAGGACTTTAGATGTTCAGGTATGAAGATGTGAAAAACACAAGAAAGGGGGGTTGAATTGAAAACCTGGATCTAAGACAGCTTAATGTCATAATATTTTTATCCTGATTCGTTTGATCTCAAACTACTTCAGTCCACCCGTCAAGGTGATTTCGCCTCTCTCCAACGAGGCCTTAATCCACTAATCTCAAAAGATTACAACAGCTACTTTAACAACTATTAAAGTCTTCTTGAGTACAACCACAATCCGATTAATCTCAAGGATTTCTTTTATAATATGATTAAACAAAATGTGTTATTGTTTTTCTAACAAAAATGGTTTATCACAACTATGATAATTTACACAGGTTTGTAGCTTAGAATAAAGATTGAATTTGCTTATGCTTGAATATGCGTGGTTGGTGATCTTAGCAAATTGTTGTGTGTACATACGTGCTTCATTCTGCAAGCTGACTTGTTTATATAGGCAATGTAATGACGTTGTCCATAAAGCAAGTTTAATGTTATTAACACACTTTCCTTTTGGAGAAGATTCTGTCTGAAGAAAGCCGTTAGCATTAATTCTGTCTTGAATGTTCAGTAACGCTTCAGAGTCTTTTCTCCTTACTGCTGATGACACTTCAAAATATTAATGACTTGGTTTGATATGTCTTTGTTCAGGATCAGATTTTACTATAATAAAGCGCAGGTTCTGATCATCAATCTTCAACGTATAATCTGATTGCTTCAGCTTGTAATACTTTATGGCTTATCTTCTGATGCTGATCAGATCAGAACTTCTGCATACATAAAACATATTTTTAAGGAACATATTTGTTCTTTGTATTTATTTATTCTTTGTATTCATTATAATCAAAACTCTAACCAAGGGTTGTAGAATCAAACTATGTTCTAACAAGGTATGCTAAAAAAAATCCCTCACTTTCTTCTCTTTCTTTGTTCTGTTCGAATCCCGCAAATGTTGAGTTTAGGAACTGAAGTTGTTGTGTCTTTGCTTCTGTTATAGTAGTGCTTACAGTTGTGCTGATGAATATGCAGGTTTAGATGCTGTAGAATTTCAAATGAGGTTTGGGCGAGTTTTGTTGATGTTGTGCGTTTGTTGTGTGGCAGGTAGGTTATTGCTGAGTTGCTGTTGTGGTTTGGATGAAGAGGGGAAGTTGTAGTGTATTAAGTTAGAAGTGATGGTAATGATATTTTGTGTTCTGCTGTTATGGTTTAAGTTGCAGGGAAAATTTTTTGTTAACATGGTGTTGGAGGTATTGGTTTGTGGGTTATGAGATGTATTGGTTTCTGCTAGTTATTGTTTGTAATTTGGCTGCTATTGTGTTCCTCTCTATTGCCTTGGCTCCTGGTTCATTTATGTTGGCTTGGTTGTGTTGTTTTTTTTGTATATTTGCTAGTTCTGTTTGGTTTTTGTATCTTTGTTGGTCTTCCTCTCCTCTTGAGTATGTTGTTGTCTTGGAGTTTTATAGCAGTCTAGAAGTGGGAATTGGAGGGAATTTTGATGAGTTTTGAATAAAATTAGTTTTTTAATTTTGGGCTTTAGAGTGCAGGTTATGTTTTTCCATTTTGGTGCAAGTTTTGGTGCAGACTGTAGCAGGTGTGGCACAGATGAGGTGCAGGTTTTGGCATGTTCTCTTTGGTTTGAAGCAAATTTGGACTGTTTTGGTTTGTGGGGCTGTGTGATGCGGTGGAAGAACTGACTTGATTGTTTTGCGTTTGATCGCAAATGTTGCGGTTAGCAAGAGTCACCACCGACTTTTCTTTTATCCAAAAGGAAAGGTGAAAAAGCACAGGAAAGACCTTTGAGATTGTTTCTTGAGTTCGGAGGGTAGATTATGAAAAGGGAAGGTATTAGCACCCTTTTCATCCATGGTTTTCCATGGGATCTTAGTTACTTGCTAGATCACTTGCTTTTGTTTGAAATTGTGCTTTGTGTGGTTTTGAAAGTATTTTGTAAAGAGGCCATTGTTTAGGCAATCTTTGTAATGATTCTTGTTTGTAAGAATGTATACAAAGATGTTTGATCTTTTGAAAATGTTTTCAATCTTGTAAGATGTTTGAAAATGTGTGTGTTTGTTTTTGAAAATAGCAAGGATATTTTGTTTTGAAATGGAGCAAATAATTAAGAACAATCTACCTACTCAAATGTCTTTCTTGTTCATTTTCTTTTCCTTTGACATTGTTGTCTTACCATTGATTTGGTAAGCAACCCTATATTTGGATGTAAACGGGACGGACGTGGGTCATCGTATAACCATGATTATCAATGTTTGCAAATCATCTTAGCATTTTTTTGAGGGACTAAGATCATTTTGTAAGGCAACTTTGAATAGCGTCATCAAAGGACTATGATCTTGTATTTGTTTGTTTTTGCTAAGACACCTTACATGCGTAATATGGCCATTTTATATAAGGCAACCAAGTTGGATAACCCTAGGGGTGCTTGTGTGAAAATGTGTTATTTTCATGCTTGATTTTGTTTTGAATTAGGGTTTTCTATTTGATTGATTTTTATCTTCTCATACAAACCCTAATTACTAGCATATTATATAAAAGCGATAAATTGTGAAATTTAAAGTTACTACGCTATTACAAACATTTGTGGGAGGGGGGGTATACAATTTATGAATGAGGATTGCAATAATATAAACCTAATTAATATATTACAACCAAATTGAATGTGTACAAATAATTGGAATAAATAGTATACAAGGTGAATTAAATATGCAAAGATATGTAAATGCAAAAAAGATTTTTGTTTGATTTTTTTTCTGTGAAAAAAAGCTTTAACCTAAACCTAATTAAAATAAATAAATAAATCAAGATTAACTTAAATCATTTAAGAAAATGAATTATTTAAGAAAATATTTTTGAATAAACCCTAATTCTATTTGATTAAAAGAAAATAAGTTTCTTTAAGAAAAAGTATTTTTGTATTTTTTTGTCTTGAAAATAATATATGGCATTATGAGATATTTTTGGTCTTTTTTTTATATTAAAATAAATATATTTAATGGGTGTGAAGAAAAATAAATATTTAACTTAATTCTAATTTAATTTACAAGGTTATTTAATGAATAAAATGGATAATATATAACTAAATAAAAATATTTTTTGTGAGAAAAATAAAATAAGCCAAAATATAAATTTATCATTTTCATATTTTTTATGATTTTTAATGTTAAGAAAAATATATTTAAGAAAATAAAATGAAAATAAAATAAATTAATAAAATGATATGGGCCAAGGGTGTCACAAGCAAACAGGGTGCAGAATGTTAGAAAAATCATAGGCCCATGAAGCCAAAAAGTTCAGTGCTGCAAAGGGACTAAAAATGGAAAAAAATGTGAGAAAATGCAAAAGGCAGCGCGCTGAGGCTCGAACCCATGACCTCTAGCATTTATGCGCGCTGCCTTACCACTGGGGTGGCTGTACATTCGTTTATATAAACACAAACATAAATATATATTAGAAAATGCCTCCTGAAGGCAACTTCATCTTCAACCTTGAGCCATGGCCGGACCACCTGTATCTTCTTCATTTCTCCATAAAAATGGAAAGTTCAAACATGAAAGTTATGGTGTTTCTTCCCACGAGTTCAACCATATAATTTATGTAAACTAAAAGTCAAAGATAAGATCTAATTTTACTGGCTCTAATTTGAAACCTAATTTTTTCATAAATTTCAAATCCAAAATTCTCTATACATAGTTGATATAAATGAAAACTATGGACATGGTTAGCTTTAGAGCAAGGATATCTACATTTTGCTTTCACAAATCAGGACCAAATGGTGCTTGTATGAAGAGATAGAAGTTTGAGTTTTTACCTCTTGCAGCTGGGATCGTGAATGGAGTTTGAGCAAGTTTTGAGAAGGCCTGAGGATCTGTTTAGCTTTCCTGGACCTCCTTGAGTGTATTCCAATCCTTACTTTGTCCCGAAAGTCCCTGAATCTCTCTACTCAAGTCAACCTGCAAGCTTGATTTTTGAAAATGGTGGATGGTGGAGGAGAAGCTACAGTCTTGAAACAAGGGTCTGGATCACTTAGATATGATGTATATTAAGTGTTTGGGTGGTTAAAACTCAATACGCACGAGTGGATTTTGAGATGACTATGTAAGGTTCAAAACTGTCAAGCTATGGCAGATTCTGAGTTGCAAAGTGTTTGGGAGTGTTTTTGAGTCTTATCCTTCGTGTGTTATGTTGCAATATACTTGTGTATATGTATGGAAAAGGTTAGACATCAACTCCACTCCAGGTTTCTGAGTTATAGCCTTTTGGCTCTATAACTTGCTTTTGAAGAAAAGTGAGGAGACAAGTCTCTAAGTGTTGTACAAGCATGATCTGAGTTGGTAGAGGCCTTAGACAAGTTGCTTTTGGTTTTGGCTTTGCTTGTGTGCAGATAAAACAATTGAGAGGCTCAAGAAGTTGACAAAGGCAAAAGTAATGCTTTATCAAAATGGAAATGGCAACTTTGTGCCATAAATGGAATTGTTCTTGTACAATGCATTCAATGCTTGGCTTAAAGCTTCCAACAGCTGTGAAAAAATTTAATTATTGAGTGAAATTCAAGTTAGGAGCCTGCAAAGTAGGATTTGTTCAGCATGTTTGAGGATTGGATCCAATGTTCTTCACAAAATAGCTTGAAATCCAAGTGACAAATCACCAACTTTATCTCTTCGATTCTCCCTACTCAAGAATGATCTCAAGGATTTCTTGGACATTTTGGAAAGCTTGCAATGTTCTATACAACTCATCTTTGAATTGATTCTGAAAATTCCCATTGGAACTATGTGAAAAATTTCGATGAAGTTAGGTAAAAAATCTGCCTAACTAGGGCAAAATTTCACTAAGTTATTTTAGTTCATGAGCATGTATTCACAAAATCATATCTTGAGATCCAAGAATTTTTAGGATAAATTTTGTGAAGAAAAGTTGTAGATTTCATGAAGATATACAAATTTCATGTTGGAAGTTTCCTTTGAATCATCTTGCATCATGGTGAAAATTTGGCTCAAAGTTGAGAAAAAATAAGAAATTTTCTATACTTAGAAAAATTTCTAAGTTAAGAAATTTCAACTTTTCAAAATAAAATCTTAAATCATTGATTTCTTGATGAACAATTTTCACATTTTGACATGTTTTGATGAATTATGATCTTTGGCACTTGATTTTGATCAAAAAGTCAAAGTTTGACTTTTCAGTATATAGTTGCCTTTTGATCAGTTGACTGAAAAATCCATCTGTCAATCCAATGGACTTGCAATGTTTTGAATCATGTTATTAGGTCAAAATGATGCAATTTAACTCTTGAAATAATGCTTTAAACCAATTGATCATTTGCTAGGTCAAAAATCAGAAATTGCCCATTCCCAGTCAAAACCCTAATTCTGACCATTTTGCCCTTTTGATGATTTGATCAAATTTCTTGAGGAATTATGGTCCAAACTTGACCAAATGATACATATGAGTCTAATATGTTTATGTGGATAAAAAATTATGAAGTTTTACTGTAAATTGGCCATGGTTGACTTTTTCCCCAATACAGCTGATTTTTAGGTCAATTGTTCAATTGACTGATCAAAAGTGTGGTTCAAGGCTTGAAAATTGACATGAGTAATCTTGGGGGTCCATAATGATCCTTGAAAGTCATATGAAGCATTGATAGTCCAAAAATCCTTGTGCAAACTCAAACCCAAATTTTCAGTCATCAGTGCTTGAGGAGGTATCTTGAGTTGATCAAACCCTAGTGCAGTCATGATCCAAAGGAGATCTTGTGAAAATCCTTGATAAGTGAGAGGAAAAATTTTAGGGTACAACAGCTGCCCCTGTTCAATCTTCTTAATCCTGAAGAGCTAGATTGGCGAATTTTGCCATTCGTGACTCGAAGGTGGAAGATAATTGGACACTAGAGTGCCCAGAAATTTGCACTCGGCGATGTGATGGTAGAGTGAATGGGCTTAAAGATGCCATTTGGAGAGGTGATATAAAGTTGTAGGATATGGGGTTAAAGATGCCATCCAAAGGTGATTGTTAAATTGTAATTTGTAAGCTGACATAATGAGTATCAGAATGGTGTCCGTGTCTGGAGCGTATCTGAGCTGTATTTGGAAGAGGTTTTGATTAAGTATCAGAATGGTATCCGTGTCTGGAGCGTATTTGCACTGTACATGAAAGCTGAATCAGAATGGAATCCGTGTATGGAGCGTATCTGTCCTGTATCTGAAAATTGAATCAGAATGGCATCCGTGTCTGGAGCGTATCTAAACTGTATCTGAAAATTGAATCTGAATGAGTATTAGAATGGCATCCATGTATGGAGCGTATTTGAATTGTATCTGAAAATTGAATCAGAATGGCATCCATGTCTGGAGCGTATCTGTACTGTATCTGAAAGTTGAATCTGAATGAGTGTCAGAATGGCATTCGTGTCTGGAGCGTATATGAACTGTATCAAAAGGTCTTGGAATTTTGTTAATGGTAGCTGTTAATCTTATCCTGAAAAGGGTAAAATGTTAGCTAAAACAATATGTTTATGTTGTATGAAATGCGTAGTATAATGCATTCGTGTTACCAATTTTTATGATATATGGATGCAATGTATGCGTATATGAGCTAGTTTGTTGTACTACTGTTGGACTGGGGAAAATAAATCCTTGGCTGTTGTTGTACCCCAAAATTTTCCCTCCTAATTTTCATACAAGATAAAATCCTAGGGTTTCTTGGGTATTCAGGATTGGCTCAGAAATCGATCAGGCAGATTCTCTTCTGAAGCAGTAAAATTAGCAATTAGGGTTTTGCGTTTCTCAAAAGAAAATGAGTTTTCAAAATTTCAAATGGTCTTTATGGTCCTTCATGTGTTATCAGAGATGTTTGTGCCAAGTTTCAAGTCTCGCATCGTGAGTTTGCTCAGTCAGTGGTTCAGACGATTGAAAATGACTCCAGTAACCCAAAAGACGACCTTTTGCGACATCAAGTTCAAGTGACTGTAACTTCTTCGTTATTCGATATTTTTGGACGTTTCCTTTGCGTATGACTCTCCTTGACGTCATCTCTATTTTTTCTTCACAAGTCAAGATTTGATTATATGCGAAAGATCATCAGAAAATTCGAATGCTTTAAAGGTCATTTTGCAAATTTGACCTAATCACAAGAGACTCTTGTCCAATTTTCGAGGCTCACAACTTCTTTAATTTTCAATATCATGAAGTGATTCTTTTTGCAAAGTATCACAAATAGCATTGTCTATGAGATTACTTCAACGATCAAAGTCAAAGTGCGCTTGGAAGACCATGAAATTTGTTAAAATTTTATAGGAATTTCTTGACTGAAGAATGTTATTTCTAGATGTTGATCATCACGTTGAGATAATTCATTGAAACAAGAGTTTGAGTTTGAAAGTCCATGATTAGTTTGTTCTTCGTACTTCAAGTCGTTCGCGTTTGGACGATAATGATTATTGGATCGAAATAGGATTTCTATCAAAATTCTTACATGATATTCAAAAGGGTGTAGCACCAATTCCATTTCCAAATTCAAGACATCTATTTCAAGTTGAAAGAATTCAAAAACAAATGGAGGGAAAATTCTTTTGTCATTTGCTTAAAGAAAAGTCAATTTCAAATGATTTAAGTTTGTAAGACATAATCAATTTGTTCATAAACTTCATTCAAAGTCTCATTATCCATTCAAGTTCAAAAGTTCTACATGTGAATCAAGTTCACATCAATTCTACATATTACAAGACAAAGTTTATTCCAAGTTTCCATTCTCAATTTCAAGTCCAAATCTTATTCCAAATTCAACTTTTCAAGGCTATATTCAAAAAACAACTCATCATTCTTCAAAGTAATTTGCAAAGCTTACAAGACTACAAAGTGACTTTTGAATACCTAAGTCCTCACCATTATCATTAAATTTCCTTTTGGTACAAGGCTTACATTCAATGTATCATCTAAAGTGTTGTTCAAGATCAAAGAATGTTCAATTGCTAAAGTTTTTACAAGCTTGCAATTACAAAAAAATATGTTACAAGTTCTTAACAATGCACTAAAACTACAAAAGAGTTTTCTTCATTATCAAGCTTTCTTCAAGTGCTTCAAGTCACTCTTCGTCATTCTCCCTATCATCCAATGGGCCCGTACAAGTAAACAAAAGAAGAGCATTAGTTAGCAAAATTCATGTTGGAATAAGATTGGAAAAATTCAAAGAAATCTCTATACTTTCATCATTAGGGATTGGTAAAAAGAATCAGAAATAAAGGGGCAATGTTTCGTCCGTGTTTGGTCCATTGCAAATCGCAATTTTCAATTGGTTCACAGAGGACAAAATAAGGAGAAATACAAGTCAAAATCAATAATTTCATCATGGTTTTCAAATGCTGGAAAATCAGTTTACATCATAATGAAAAAAGCACAATCACAAAAATCCAAAATGCTGTCAAAAATGGATTGCATTGCAGCTCTCCATATGTTGTCCACAAAAGGCCAAAACCTGTCCAAGTAGCTGCAAACATATAGCCCAAAATTGCACAAATATAGGCTAAGTCAAAACTGCAACAAAAAGAAGCAAACACAGCATAGCACAATTGTTCAAACCCAATGGCTTTTCCCCCCAAAAGTTCTGTTTTTCAGCATATAACAGGGCCATTCGGGACAACAAGGAGAAAAAAAAACAATATTCATCATTCAAAAAAAACCAGCAGCAAGAACAGTATAACAAAGCATACCAAAACCCCAAAGACATTATCATCATTTTCTCAAATACCACCCTTCAGAAAAGAAGAAAATACAGAAAAAGAATAGAAATCAACTTCCCTGTCAAGCAAAAGCCAGCAACAAGGTAAGTTTTCATCACTCCTCTGCATTTATCATGAAGCCTTTCATTTGCATATTTACTATTTTTTGTTGTTGTTAAATAGTCAGTTAAGGAAGAAAACTCATAAAATAGAACAAACCAACAGAACCAGAAAACCAGTAAAAACCATAATAGAACAAACCAGCCAAACAAATCATCAAACCAAAATCTGAAAAATATAACAGTCGAACAAACTCATCAAACCAGAAAGTCGGTAGAACAAACATGCAACATCAACAAATCCGTCTCAAGCCATCATCACTCATCAAACCCGAAAACCTGTTGTAAACAACAAAGATCCAAAAACCCTACATAAAAAAAGAACTTCGCAAAAGTAACAGAAGAAGAAAACCCAGCAAAAAAAAAAGACAAACCAATTTGTTCATCCAACTCAGAATCGAAGCCGACCATCACCCTTTGTCCCACATCACGCAACATCAACAAATCTGTCCCAAACCATCATCGTCAAAAAACCAGAAAAGCTCACAAATCCATCTCAAACCATCATCGTCAAAAAAAACCCGGAAAAGACAACAAATCCATCTCAACCTTCTGATACTTAAAAAATACTGAAACCGAATCCCTCAGCTATGAAAGAGAAAGACGGAAAAAAAAAAGAGGGTTTTGTTTGTTCATCGTATGAGAGATGACGTGAAGAGATGAAGAGAGAACACATTTCTTTTTTTTAATTTGATATTTAATCTGAGTTTTATTAGGAGTAAAAATCATTAAGTGGGATAGTAATGATAAAAAAAAATTCCCTCTTCCCTAGAGGCAGCGCCACACGTCTCTCTTTTCTCGGGTTTTCAAACCCTTTCATTTCCCTTTGTCAAACCGGGTCAGGCCTCTTGGGCCTTTTGGCCCAATCTTGCTAGTGTTTTCCTTACATTTATCATTTAAGCCATTTGAATTATGAATAAGCAGTGTAGTTTAGTTTGTAAAGTGTATCTTGGATAACCCAAATGGCCTGAGTTTGATTCCTCCTGGGGGCATTTTTGTTTTATTTCTTTCAACTTTATCTTCTCTAATTTTTTATTTATATTTTTAGTTTTTTAATAAAATACTTCAACTAACCTTAAAAAACATACATTTTTTTTATATACATAATTAATTGATCTAAACTTTGTGATTATTTTTTATCAACTTCTTTTTTTTTTAAATAAAATTTGTTGTAGATAAAATTATTAAGTAATTTACATATAACAAAACACTAAAAAATAGTAGAATTTAATTTTTATCCTTCTTTAGATTTTATTTAAGTAAGTGAAAATACAAAAAATAATATATACAATTTAATCAATTATTTTATTTTATTTTTAGAATAGGTTTTACTTTCCCCTTTTCAAGTAAAATACTTAAAATTTTATTTCCATATTTTGTTGGTTAATTTTATTTCGTAGATTATTGTAGCTTTAATTAATCGCTCAAAATTTGATTTGGTTGTATTGTTTCTAATTGGACCTTTTTTATCGCATTTGACTCATCCCCATTTGTAAAAATTGTACCCCCATTCCCGAACACTTTGTAATAGCATAGAATTTCGATTCCCCCAATTTATTGTTTTCCTTATAGTGTATAGTAATTAGGCGTGTATGGCAAGACTCAAAAAATCAATCACTAGATAACCTAATCAAAGAATAAAATAACTTGAAACAAACACACTTTTTCACACGCGTACCTCTAGGGTAACCTTGCTTGTTGCTTTGAAAATACAGTCATGTCCCTCGAATATGAGATGCTTTAACAATGACCCTTCGATAAAAAAAGATCGTAGTCCCTCGATGACCCTCGACGTTGCCTTCGATAAAACGATCTCGTCCCTTACGAAAATTTCTAAAGCGTCTCATAAGTTGCCTTCGATGACTGTAAAATTGACCCGCGCCTGTCCCTTCACATCCAACGATGGGGCTTCTTACCAAATTAATGGTAAGATAGCAACATTAAAAGGAGGAAGAAAAGAACAATTTAAGACCTTTCGAATAGATAGATTCGCTCCTAGTTACTCGCTTGCTCACGACAAAAACATTTTTTACACCTACACTTTCATTTCAAAACATTTTCAAAAGACAAAACATTTTGTATACGTTCTTATAGAGACAAGAACCATTGCAAAATATATTTTCAAAACACTTTCTGAAACACAATTCACAAACACGTCTTTGAACCACTTTTTGAAACAAAACTTTGTACGCGTTCTTATAGAAACGAGAACCATTACAAAGAGATTTTTCAAAACACTTTCAAAGCCCACACCACAAGCACACTGTCAAATGAAAGCAAGTGACCTAAACGAGTAACTAAGAGCCCATGGGAAACCATGGATGAAAAGGGTGCTAATACCTTCCCTTTTTATAATCTACCCCCCGAACCCGAGAAATAATCTCGAAAGGTCTTTCCTGTGCTTTTTTACCTTTCCTTTTGGATAAAAGAAAAGTCGGTGGCGACTCTTGCTATCCGCACAAATGCAATCGAAATGCAAAACACCAAGTCAGTTCTCCCACCATATCACAGAACTAGCGACTCTGCTGGGGATATAATAAAAGTGGGGTTACCTTAGGGTTAGATCACCTTTACTCGCTTTCATTATTTGATTTGTGTGCTTTATATTTATTTCTTTGTATTGGGCTTGCTTTGATCCTCCACCTGGATCTGGGGCACCTTTTTAGGTAAATAGCAATAGATTGTGGAGACTGTACGACGTAGACCGATATGGTTGAGACAATGGCTATGTTAGTGTGACGCATTTGTGGGTACCGGTATCCCTCGTGGTGAATCGAGGAGAATACGGGGCCGCTGAGTGGCGTCGTGAAGCACTAATGGACCTTAGAACCCTAATTGAACAAGCTTGGCCATTAGGACGTAGTGAGGTAACCGATTTCGGTGCAAAGCTGAAAATTGGTTGATACTCGATACTACGCTCATTGAGGCTAGACTTTTGGGATATCTCGGCCGCAAGAAAAGATTGTTGTGCTGAGAAAATGCCTAAAGGAAAGGTCGGTGATATTGAGATCTTTTAGAACCTGGTCATTATTTCTAGGACAGGTTGAGCCAACTAGACTTCAAGAGGGTACTTACCTACAAAACTCATGCAAGCCTAAAACATAGGGATCTGTTTGTTGTGTGTGTATATGTTTGCTTGTACATAAACATCATAAACATCATCAACATCATATGCATACTCACTAACCATTTCAAGGATTTAGAAATTTATCTTTGTTTTTGTTTTGTAGGATATGAATTCTCTCCGAAGAAACACCATCTGAATCAGTTTTGTGAAAGCACATACTCAACTTCAAGAGCTAGCTTCAAGAGTGCCCGGGGATTCTACTTTTACCAAGAAGTATGGTCGACTCCTCAGTTTGGATACATCCAACTTCCAAGAAGAGATGATGTGTGTACTATTCCAATTCTTTGATCCCGTACATCATTGTTTCAGTTTCCTGAACTATCAGTTGGTACCTACACTAGAAGAGTTCTCTCTACTCTTAGGGGTGCCCGTGCTTAATCAGATACCGTTCACCGGTCTAGAAGGGATTCCAAAACCTGAAGTCATCGCCAAAGCTTTACATAAGAAGGGGGTCGACATCATAGCCAATTGGGAGACAAGAAGTGGGGTTAAAGGCTTTCTAGCTAAGCTTCTATTGGAAAAAGCTCGATCATTCTGGGATGACATGGATTTCCAAGCTTTCGAAGACGTGCTAGCTCTCCTCATTTATGGTTTGGTTCCATTTCCCAATTCCTACCAATTCATAGACGTTAATGCCATCAAAGTATTTCTCTCTCGCAGTCCTATACCCATCTTACTAGGAGACATCTTGCATTGCCTTCATACCCGCACCATGAAGAAAAGAGGTACCCTTTTATGTTGTGTCCCCCTACTCGCTAAGTGGTTCACTTCACACCTGCCTCAGTCAACATTGAAGAACTAGCAAAGATTGACTTGGCCTCAAAGGATGATGTCTCTCACCCACTCTGATATTCGTTGGTGCTCGAGATCCTTGGAAGATATTTCTATCATTGACCGCTGTGGAGAGTTCCCTAATGTACCTCTACTAGGTATTAGGGGAGGTATCACCTACAACCCGTGTTTAGCTCTTCGGCAGTTCGGGTATGCCCGAAGGGACGACCCTCATGAGATGCTCATCCAGGGTTTGGTGTTCGACTACGACAAAGAAGACCAAGGTTATCGCTAGAGGTTTGCACGTGCGTGGGGAATGGTGAATAAGGTGGACAGTAGGACTTTGGGACGTAAAAATTCTATCCCTCTCGAGCCTTACCTTAAGTGGGTACGGGCTCGTACCCAGAGTCTCTTGATGCCTTACCCTTCCATCCTTCATGTCATCATTGAGCCTGTTATTGAAGGAGACGTCCCATACACCGTTCTTCATCCTGACATGCCTACTTCTCTAGAAGACCTACAGAAAGCTTGGATTAAGTTAAAGGAAGAACGAGACACCTTTGAAACCCAGTACTACGCCAGTGAGAAGAAGGTTCTAGAGCTCACCAAACTGCTTCATGAAGAGAAAAATCGGAATACCTACATTGCTCCTAAGAGGATGCGTTCGGTCTTTTTGTCTTAGGAGTTTTTTGCTGTATTTTATTTCTTTCTTTGTAAGCCCAAGAAGGCGTGATGTATTCAAACTTGGTTTTATTTAATATGATGTGTGTTCTTTTTTGGTTTGAACAAATTTAAATCTCTAAATTTCCTTGAAATCATTCACATATTGCATCTTCATTCATCATAACATCATACAGGTTTCTCATAACAGGTCGCCTTATCCTTCTACTGTTTATTTCAGTGAGATGGATGTTGAACAGACTATGAAAGATCTTCAGGTGCAAAATGCCCAGTTTCACCAAATGCTCATGGCTCTGACAAAAGGACAAGAGGAGTTGAAGACTCTGCTGGCCAAAGAGAAGAAGAAGAAAATGAAGAAACCAACCGGAGTTGTGATCATGGGAAGAAGGTTTAAAGGGAAGACCAGGCGAAACTTAGACTTTGCGAAATCATCGGGTGAAGGAGATAATCAAGGAGCCGAGACCCAGGAAGGGAACGACGACCCAGTATCTGAAGGAGAGGAAGAGCCTGATTACTGAGAAACAATATCCTCCTGCTGATGATAAATACAAACAGCTAGAGGATCGTTTGAATGCCATGGAGATTCAGAGGGTACTCGGTTTGGACTTTGAAGAATTAGGACTCATCTCGGGGGTTGTTATCCTACAGAAATTCAAAGTCCCAACTTTTGCCAAGTATGATGGTGTCTCTTGCCCGAAACTACATCTGAGGTCATATGTCAGAAAGATTCAGCCCCACACGGCTGACAAGAATCTGTGGGTACATTTCTTCCAGGAGAGCTTATCGGGGACTCAGTTGGATTAGTTCTACCAATTAGAAGGGTCCAATGTCCGCAACTGGGAAGAGTTGGCTGCCGCTTTCTACAAACAGTATCAGTATAATGCTGATTTGGCTCCGACTAGGACACAATTACAAAGTATGTCTATGGGAACAAACGAGGGTTTCAAAACATATGCTCAAAAATGGAGGGATCTTGCAGGCAGGGTCCATCCCCCTTTATCCGACAGAGAATTAGTGGATATGTTCCTAGGCACCTTGTCAGGACCATTTTTCAATCACCTGATTGGGAGTTCTTCATCGGAGTTTACCGAATTAATCATGACTGGTGAGCGGGTCGAAGCCGGTATAAAAATCGGAAAAATTCAAAGAGATGCATCCTCAAGTATTGTGAAGAAACCTTTTGTTGGAAAGAAGGAGGTCAGTGCTGCATATGATCATAGGAATCAAAACAAAACCGACCATCGTTAGTAGTAGGGGCTATCATGATTTCTAATCCTGCGCCAAATCAGCAGTGAAATTATCAGCGCAAACCAGAAGCGCCCATGAGACAATTTACCCGGATTAACATGACCATGTCTCAAGTTTTGCCACACCTTCTCAAGACCAATCTAGTAACTTTAAAGGAAGCTCCCAAGAATCCCAATACTGCTTCTCCTTGCTACAATCTGAACGCCCGATGCGCCTATCATTCTGAAAGCCGGGGGCACGATACAAATGACTGCCGGGCCTTAAATAATAAGGTGCAAGACCTTATCGATGCGAAAGAGATTGAATTTGAGCCCCCAGAAACGCCTAATGTAATAACGGCACCAATGTCCAGACATGGCCAACGTATCAACGCCATTGATGATGATCGTTTTGTTTCCTCTGTGAATGACTTGGTTACTCCTCTGTTGACCATTAAACAAAATCTACTACAAGCCGGCTTATTCCCAGGTTGCGATGAAGATTGTCACCTATGCAAGTCTCTACCGAATGATTATTTGTTACTAAAGATAGGCGTCCAGCGCCTGATGACCAGCAAATAAATTCTATTTGAAAAGCTACCTCTTATCAAAAGCTCTTGTCAAGATGTTTCGATAATCACCATTTTCGACAATCCTCCCAGGGTCTCCACCAAAAGACCCGTCAGGATTACATCTGCTCCCAGATCTGCACCATTAATCATCACTATGCCAAGACCAATACCATACTCCTCAGATAAAGCTGTTCCCTGGAGTTATGAGGCTGACGTTTATTACTACGACGTCAAGCAAGATCAGTTGGCTGTCAAAAATGAAGTTGTGAGAGATATTGATCCCGATATCGGTAACATCACTAGAACCAGCAAAATAACAAGAAGTGGAAGAGTCTTCTCACCTGAGATTTCTCCAAAGACTGTTGCTACTCCTGTGATCATCACTACTGCCACTCCTACCGACACCTCCAGTGATACTCCTACTATTATCCCTACTGCCAATACAAGGGGCAAAGAGGCTTTGGTTGAGCCTTCCCAAGCAAGAGAACGTCCCGAAGTTATCCTTGAAGCTTCTAGAAAAGAAATAGAAGAAATCCTGAAGATAATCAAGAAAAGTGACTACAACATTGTAGAACAATTGGGGCAGACCCCCTCGGAGATATCATTGTTGTCCTTACTTTTGTGCTCTGAAACTCACGCCAAAGCCTTGGTAAAGTTTCTTAAGACCGTTCACGTGCCCCAAGAGACCTCCATCGACCAATTTGAAGACTGTGTGGCCAGTCTGACTGCTGATAACGGATTGGGCTTTTCCAATGCTGATTTAACCTCTAAGGGAAGGAAGCACAACGACGCCTTACATATTTCTATTGAATGCAGGGGCACCACAGTTGCCCATGTTTTGGTAGATACCGACTCATCATTAAATGTCTTACCCAAAAATGCTCTCGACCGACTGGATTGCGAGGGGCTCATCTTGAAACCTAGCAACATCATAGTGAGGGCCTTTGATGGTTCCAAGAGGACAATACACAGAGAAGTTAGTATCCCCATAAAAATTGGGACTCAAACTTTTGACTCAATTTTCTTTGTGATGGACATCCGCCCTTTGTACTCTTGTCTGTTGGGTCGACCCTGGATCCATGGTGCTGGTGTCGTCACTTCTACCCTACACCAAATGCTAAAATACCCGATCAGAGGAAAGATTGTCACAGTTCACGGAGAAGAGGAATATATGGTTAGCCATTTGAACTCTTTCAGGTATGTTGAAATGGATAGTGAATTCATAGAGACTCCCTGTCAGAACTTTGAGGAGGTTCCAGCAACGGCCGCGGCAACCAAATCTACTTCAAAAGTCCCAAAGATTACCAGACCTCCATTAAATATGACCTCGTTGAAAGATGCTCGAGCAGTAGTTGAAGAGGGAGGGTGTACTATCTGGGGTCAGCTTTCGGATATTCCTTACAAGTCCGACAAATTTGGGTTGGGGTTCACTTCAGAGGCTCAGAAAGCTGTCTGACGTTCTCGCGCAGGGGGACCACCTCTGTGTATCAGCAATCGAGGAGTCAATGCAATAGAAGATAGTGATGGTAGCTGTGACATGGACGAATGGATTTTTCCAACCATCGGCGGAGGGCTTAACAATTGGGAGGCCAAGGATTTCATTCCTATTACTTTTATTCAAGAGTAATTGTCTTTTAATATTTTCAGGCTTGTAATATTTAAACAATTCAGACTTTTTAAAACCTTGTGTCTTACCCGAGGCACAACAGTCCATTTGTGAGGGTTGTCACTTCATTCTCATATGTCATTAATGAATATGTACGTTTTTGCATCAAATTTTGTTTTCTTTGTCTTTTCTTTCTTACATTTTATTTCTTTCAAAGGTAGCTATGCTCTTACACACACTCACATATTAAAAATGCAGATCTACATCCACTCAGGATCTCATGGGTAACAATTCTGCTATGGCCAATTGTGACTTTGAAAATCCGATCTACCAAGCTGACGACGAAGGTGAGGAAGATTATGAAGTGCTAGGAGAGTTGGCCAGGTTGTTGCAACAGGAGGAAAGGATCATTCAGCCACACAAAGAGCCAGTCGAAACAATTAACTTTGGAAATGAGGAAGATAAGAAAGAGGTCAAGGTGGGTGCCAACTTAGAACCTAATATCAAGGAGCATCTGATTCAGTTATTGCACGATTATGTTGAGGTCTTTGCCTGGTCGTACGAAGACATGCCGAGACTGGATGCATACATTGTGGTACATCGTCTGCCTACAAAGGAAGATTGTCCCCCAGTAAAGCAAAAGGTTCGTTGCATAAGGCCCGACATGTCGGAAAAGATTAAAGCATAAGTTATGAAGCAATTCAATGCCGGATTTTTAGCTGTCACCTCTTATCCCCAATGGGTGGCCAATGTTGTTCCTGTACCCAAGAAAGATGGTAAAGTGCGGATGTGTGTGGACTATAGAGACTTAAACAGGGCAAGCCCCAAAGATGATTTCCCACTTCCCCATATCGACATCTTAGTTGACAATACAACGCAACACAAAGTTCTTTCCTTCATGGACGGGTTCTCAGGCTATAACCAAATCAAAATGGCGCCTGAGGATATGGAGAAAACGACCTTTGTTACACAGTGGGGCACTTTTTGCTATAAGGTCATGCCATTCGGACTGAAGAATGTTGGGGCAACCTATCAACGCGCCATGGTAGCTTTATTTCATGACATGATACACCATGAGATAGAGGTCTACGTAGACGATATGATAGCCAGATCGCAGACGGAAGAAGAGCACCTTGATCACTTACATAAGCTGTTTGAAAGGCTGAAGAAGTACAAGTTGAGATTGAATCCAAATAAGTGTACATTTGGGGTACGGTCTGGTAAAATCCTGGGTTTTGTCGTCAGCAACAAGGGTATCAAAGTTGATCCTGCCAAGGTTAAAGCGATACAGGAAATGTCGTCTCCTCATACTGAGAAAGAAGTCAGAGGATTCTTGGAACGTCTGAATTACATAGCCAGGTTTATTTCTCACCTGACAGCCACTTGTGAGCCAATCTTCAAACTCTTGAAGAAAGATCAAGTAGTCAGATGGAACGACAAATGCCAAGTTGCTTTTGACAAAATCAAAGAATACCTGCAAGAGCCTCCTGTGTTGTTGCCACCTGTCGAGGGAAGGCCATTGATCTTATATCTAACTGTTTTAGAAAACTTAACGGGGTGTGTGCTGGGGCAGCATGATGAGTCTGGCCGAAAAGAGCATGCTATTTATTACCTGAGCAAAAAGTTTACCGACTGTGAAATAAGATATTCACTGCTCGAGAAAACTTGTTGCGCTCTGGCATGGGCTGCTCGCCGGCTGAGACAGTATATGCTGACCCACACTACTTTTTTGATATCTAAAATGGATCCGATAAAATACATCTTTGAGAAGCCCGCTCTTTCTGGGAGAATAGAAAGATGGCAGATGATCCTGACAGAATATGACATACAGTATACTACCCAGAAAGCTATAAAGGGCAGTGTATTGGATGATCATCTTGCTCACCAAGCTGTAGAAGACTATCAGTTCATGAAGCTTGAATTCCCGGATGAAGACATCATGACGTTAGACAACTGTGAGGAAATCAGGCCATATGACGGACCTGAACAAGGATCCCGATGGACCTTGTTCTTTGATAGGGAATCCAATGCACTTGGCAATGGTATCAGTGCCGTACTCATATCTCCAGAAGGATGTCATACTCCCTTTACTTCCAGACTTTGCTTCAACTGTACAAACAACATGGCAGAATATGAAGCGTGCATCTTCGGTCTCAAAGCTGCTATAGACTTGGGGATCAAACACTTGGATGTATTTGGAGATTCAACCTTGGTCATCAGTCAAGTCAAAGGGGAATGGGACACCAAGCACCCAAACCTTATCCCTTATAAAGAACATGTGTTGACATTGTTGCCGCATTTCGAGAAGATTACCTTCGAGCATTTCCCGCGAGAAGAAAATCAGCTAGCAGACGCTTTAGCTACAATATCATTTATGTTTAAACTTAATTGGCATAATGAGGCTCCTCAAATCACCATTGAGCGGATGGATGAACCAACCTACTGTCACAAGATTAATACTGGAGAAGTAGTGGACCAGCCTTGGTTTCATGAAGTCAAGAGGTATCTCGAGTCTCAGGAATATTCAGAAGGAGCTTCGGTGAATGACAAGAAGTTCCTAAGAAGGTTCTCGGCTAAATTCTTCCTTAGTAATGGCATTTTTTACAAACGCAGTCATGACTCCGTATTGCTTCGGTGCGTAGACAAGGCTGAGGCTGAAAGGATCATGGGTGAACTACACGAAGGCACTTTTGGTACTCATTCCAGTGGGCATACAATGGCAAAGAAAATCCTACGGGCAGGCTATTATTGGTCTACCATGGAGGCAGATTGCTACCAACACTCTCGGACTTGCCATAAGTGTCAAATCTATGCTGACAAAGTGCATGTACCTCTGGTTCCTCTGAATGTCTTGACGGCTCCTTGGCCCTTTGCTATGTGGGGAATCGATATGATTGGGGAAATCAAGTCAACGGACTCTAATGGACACCGCTTCATCTTAATGACCATCGACTATTTTACAAAGTGGGTTGAGGCAGCTTCTTTTGCTTCCGTTACTAAGAATGTGGTCGCTCGGTTCATCAAACAGAATCTCATCTGTCGGTACAGTATCCCAGAGAGAATCCTCACTGATAATCGTACAAATCTGAATAATACTATGATCACCGCCTTGTGCGAGCAATTCAAGATTCAGCATCACAATTCTTCCCCTTACCGGCCAAAGATGAATGGTGCTGTAGAAGCTGCTAACAAAAACATTAAGAAAATCATACAGAAAATGACAGTCACATACAAAGACTGGCATAAGATGCCACCGTTTGCTCTCCATGGGTATCGTACCACAGCTCGCACATCAACTGGGGCAACACCTTATTCTCTCGTATACGGCATAGAAGTTGTCTCGCCTATTGAGGTCCAGATCCCCTCTCTAAGAATCATGAAGGATGCTGGTTTGAATGAAGAAGATTGGATTCAGACTCGGTTTTACCAACTAAACTTGATTAATGAGAAGAGGCTTACAGCTATCTGTCATGGCCAGATGTACCAAAAACGCATGATCAAAGCTTTTAATAAAAAGGTCAACGTCAGGTATATCGGGTCGGTGACTTGGTAATCAAGCGTATCATTTTGCCACAAGGTGATCCCAGGGGAAATGGACCCCTACATATGAAGGGTCGTTTGTAATCAAAAGCATTTTCTCTGGTGGAGCAATGATCCTGACTACTATGGATGGCGACGACCTCCCGCATCCTGTAAATACGGACATAGTTAAAAGATACTACGCATGATCAAAGACCCGCTAGGTTGACTGGCCTAGGGATTCCCGGCAAACCAAAAGGGTTCGGGCAAAAATAAGGGATGAAAATAAAAAAATCTGTACAGTCGGCAAGTCGAAAACCCAAAAGGGCGGCTTGGGCAAAAAAGGGTATCCCGGTGGACTGAAAACCCGAGAGGGCGGTCCAGGCAAAAGTTAGGGATTAAATCGTATGACTATTCCCTGTTGGATCATTTGGAAAACAATCTTCAGTGTCAACCAATCAACTCAATTGGCTCTAAATCAATCCAGTCGACTTCGCCGAGGCGACAAGCGGATAAGACATGAAGAGACATGAAGACTGTAGCAGAACGGGAACCCCATGGGATTATTTCACATAGCTATCTTTTCTTTGTATCAATTTTCATTTTTTACGACGACATTCTCTTGCTAGAATGCTCGTCTCATTGTACAAAAAAACACTTGTTTAAGTTAATATAAAGATATCCCTTTTGAAAGTGCAAAACCATCTGTTTTTCTTTATTTCTATGTTTTATTTACAAAAATGTCCAATGGTTTATTTTTGAACATATGCATTTGAACATGATTACTGTTACAAATAAATAAAAGAAAAACGGAAAAATAATTACTAATGACTTTAAGAAATAGGATAATATCTGCAAGCCATTCCATAAAATCCCTGCAGGTACTTTTTCCCGACAAAGCAAGAATTTCCAACCACTGGTCCAAAATGTCCCCAGTGAGTTGCCCAACTTCTCAGATTTCCCCAGCAGGATATCACGAAGACTACAAGCAATGACTGGCTCTTCCCTTCTGCAACAGAGTTTATACTTAGAAACTCACCCATCAGTGCTTCAGAGGGGATTTATTTTCCCCGCTTCCAGCAATGCTACGACACAAATAATCTTTAAATTCCATACATTTGCATCCATACGTCATAACATTGACAACTCAAGTACATATAGTGCAGTCTCATTTATTTTGAGAGGCAAACATCACACCATGCATCGCATACATCATAGCATTGCATACAGTTAACTCTTCACCTTTTTACAGGAAAGAGCCATTGAACAGTTATTATCAACAAACTTCCGACAGACACAAATTTTCAACAAGTCAAATACATATCAGTTTCCGAGAAAAGGTTGGTTCTTGCTGGTTCAGATAAATCTCTCAACGGTTTATTCTGATTCGTGTCCAGATTATTTCACTGGTTCAGATAAATATCTCAACGTTTTATTCTGAGTCGTCTCCAGATTTTCACTGGTTCAGATAAATCTCTCTACGGTTTATTCTGATTCATCTCCAGGTTTTCACTGGTTCAGATAAATCTCTCAACGGTTTATTCTGATTCGTCTCCAGGTTTTCACTGGTTCAGATAAATCACTCAACGGTTTATTCTGATTCATTTCCAGATTATTTCACTGGTTCAGATAAATCTCTCAACGGTTTATTCTTAGTCATCTCCAGATTTTCACAGGTTCGGATAAATCACTCAACGGTTTATTCTGATTCATCTCCAAGTTTTCACTGGTTTAGATAAATCTCTCATCGGTTTATTCTGATTCGTCTCCAAGTTTTCAATGGTTCAGATAAATCTCTCAATGATTTATTCTAATTCGTTTCTAGATTATTTCACTGGTTCAGATAAATCTCTCAACGGTTTATTCTGATTCGTCTCCAGATTCTTGCTGGTTCAGATAAATCTCTCAACAGTTTATTCTGATTCGTCTCCAGATTTTCACTGGTTCAGATAAATCTCTCAACGGTTTATTCTGATTCGTCTCCAGATTATTTCAATGGTTCAGATAAATCTCTTAACGGTTTATTCTGATTCGTCTCCAGATTATTTCACTGGTTCAGATAAATCTCTCAACAGTTTATTCTGATTCGTCTCTAGATTATTTCACTGTTTCCGATAAATCTCTCAACGGTTTATTCTGATTCGTCTCCAGATTTTCACTGGTTCAGATAAATCTCTCAACGGTTTATTCTGATTCGTCTCCAGATTATTTCACTGGTTCAGATAAATCTCTCAACAATTTATTCTAATTCGTCTCCAGATTATTTCACTGTTTCAGATAAATCTCTCAACGGTTTATTTTGATTCATCTCCAGGTTTTCACTGGTTCAGATAAATCTCTCAACGGTTTATTCTGATTCGTCTCCAGATTTTCACTGGTTTAGATAAATATCTCAACGGTTTATTCTGATTCGTTTCCAGATTATTTCACTGGTTCAGATAAATCTCTGAACAATTTATTCTGATTTGTCTCCAGATTCTTGCTGGTTCAGATAAATCTCTCAATGGTTTATTCTTATTCATCTCCAGATTCTTGCTGGTTCAGATAAATCTCTCAACGGTTTATTCTGATTCATCTCCAGATTTTCACTGGTTCAGATAAATCTCTCAACGGTTTATTCTGATTCGTCTCCAGATTATTTCAATGGTTCAGATATATCTCTCAACGGTTTATTCTGATTCGTCTCCAGATTATTTCACTAGTTCAGATAAATCTCTCAACAGTTTATTCTGATTCGTCTCCAGATTATTTTACTGTTTCAGATAAATCTCTCAACGGTTTATTCTGATTTGTCTCCAGATTTTCACTGGTTCAGATAAATCTTTCAACGGTTTATTCTGATTCGTCTCCAGATTATTTCACTGGTTCAGATAAATCTCTCAACGGTTTATTCTGATTCGTCTCCAGATTATTTCACTGTTTCAGATAAATCTCTCAACGGTTTATTTTGATTCGTCTCCAGATTATTTCACTGTTTCAGATAAATCTCTCAATGATTTATTCTGATCCGTCTCCAGATTATTTCACTGTTTCAGATAAATCTCTCAACGGTTTATTCTGATTCGTCTCCAGACTTTCACTGGTTCAGATAAATCTTTCAATGGTTTATTCTTATTCGTTCTCTATTAAGATCAAGTTCAAACTTTTCGTCAACATTCACCTTTGGATGGTGTTGTACCCCAAAATTTGCCCTCCCATATTCTTCAAGAAATTGCCAAGCCAAGTCACAAAATTCCCCAAGGGTTGCACAGTGCAAAGATCCCCTATACAGTCAAAACTAGGGTTTGTGTTCTGGTCAAGAAAAAGAAGTTTTCAAAGGCCCAATCAAGTCTCCCATGCCTACAAATGTGGTCAAGCATCTTCATATCAAGTTTCAAGGCATTCAGCTCAAAATTGCACAGTCAAAACCCCAAATTGCACTACAGTCAACTGTAGGGGCAAAATGGTCATTTGGCAGTCAAAAGTTCAAATTTTTGTTCAACATATCATTTTGAAGCCACAAACATCATTTGATCAATTCTTGATCATGATTCTCAAAATTTGGCTCAGAAATCATCAAAGATGCAAAAGTTTCCTTATTTGGACAGCTGAAAAAGTCAACTGAAATTGACCAGGGCATAACTTTCACATGGATTATCAGAAAAATTCCATCCAAAGCTCATTTTGAATAGAAAGACATTTCCTACAACTCATCTTCATACTTCAAGTCCAAGAAATGCTCTCACAAAAAGTTATCAATTTCAACATTATAGGTCATTTTCAAAAGTCAACAAAAAGGGACTTTAAGTCAAAGGCCATAACTTGAGATTGGTAAATCAAAATGACATGGGACCAAAGACATTGGTTAGAGGACTCAAAGACCTTTCCAAAATGTCCAAGAACATGAGAAAAGCTTAAACATTGAGCAAGTTATGCCTTGTGGAAGTTGGGAAAGTTTTGGATATTTTGAAAAGTCAACTTTGATCCAAATGACCTAAAAATGCTAATGGGCCCATTTTTCTTCCATGATTCATCATTCCAAGCATATGCACGACCACTTTGCCCAAAGGGAAGTATTTTCTCATTTTTTATTTATTTATTTGAATTATTATTTATATTAATTCATTTAAATTATTTAAACACATGAAAAATATCTAACTTGCCTTAACCAATCTTTTTATACATGCTTTAAGGTCAATATTTCGTGCACATGCTAATTAGGAAAGAATTGGATTGATTGGCATAATTTTGACACAAAGAACATGTGAAAAAGATATGAAAAGATCTTAGAAAATCAATTATCAAAAACAATGAATGACAAAATATTTGATTGAAATTTTTGACCTAATTGCTTCAGTACATATGCTAGATGAGAACCCTAATCACAATGACCAAAAAGCTGCGCAGAAAACCTCTCTACAAACTTGAAATTTCTCAAAGAAACTCAAAGACTGTAAACCACTTTTTAGGTCGATTCAAGCCTCCATTCTTGTCTCAATAGCTTCCTTGGAGATCACTGATCACGTTCTAATCATTAACATCCTTCCAGACTCAAGAAATTGGTAATATGAGTGCAGACTGTATCAAATAAAAGTCATAATCGTGCATACCAATTCATGCATTTTCTATCAGTTTTGATATGTGTTTTATATTCCTGATGAAGTTTGCAAGCTAACCATAACCTTTAATTGAAATTTCATGCGTTCTAGGCCAAGATGCCATGTTAGTTTTCTAGGGTTTTGCAGGACGGGAATTTGGGGCTTTTGCAAAGAGGAAAAATTAAGCCTCAAAACCATGACCATTAGACTCAGCGCTTGAAGACGAAGAGGATGGAACCCTCGCGCTCAATTTATGAGCGTTGAGGGGCTAATCGCTATTTTCTTAAAATGTCCCTAAAGCAACGCGTCTAAAACCGTTGCTGAATGTTTATGTTACAGGGAACGTGAAGGAGACGAAGTCGTGGCCACAAGCGATTCGCTGATTTGAATTTCGCGCGTTTCTCTCCACTAACGCGTTGGTCTTTTTTTTATTATTTATGTGTTTGTATATTAATTGAATGCGTGTGTAGCTCAGCTGGCAAACGTTGAAGGCTCCAACATCCAAGACCTGGGTTCGAGTCCCAGGTCTGTGTAACTTTCAATATTATTTTTCCACATTAATTCCCATGCAGGCACAACATTGATGCACACCATATTCCTTCATCATCTAGCCATCCACGTATCTAACAAATTCAAATCAAAGGCTGAGATTGGAGGTACATCATAGGCTTGGTCAAAGGGTCAACACGCTGCCTGGGAAAGTCAATGGATCTGAATATTAAAAGGGCCAGAATTTCACTAATTTAACCTCCACTTTGGGGCCTGAACCCCCCCTAGTTTGCTTTCTCTATATTTTTCTTGTTTTATTTTTAATTGTTATTTTATTTTCTTTATTTGTTTAAATTAATTATTATTTTTACAAAATATGAAAAAACATCATAAAAAAATCAGAAAAAGACAAAAATGTAATAAATATTTTTATTTTAATTATTTTCATAAATAAATTGTATAATTGAATTTAGTATAATTAGGGTTTTTGCAATTTTAATTCTTTTTAATAAATAAAAAAAACATAGAATTAGGTAATTGATAATTTTTCCTTTTAATCTTTTTTTCCTTTTTTCACCATAATATTATTTACTTATTTTATTTTCATAATTAAATTGTACATAAAAGAATTTAGGTTTAATTTAGGTTAAAAACTTCAATATTTTCTTAATAACTTAAAAAATAATTAGAACTAGGTTTAACGTTCAATTTTAGTTTTAATTAATTTTTTTTCCATTAAATCTTAAAAAACATAAAAATACCAAAAAAAATATTCTCTTTTAATTTTTAATTTTAATTCCTCGTTAATTTTAATATTTTGCAAAAAAGGGTCCAACGCCCATATTTTTAATTGTTTAATTTCGCACATTTATTTTATTTCGCTTAATTAATTATGTACCTCTCCCAAAGCGTTGTAACATTTACTTCTCGCACTTTTTACTTTGCTTTATTTATTTTCTGTCAAATCGGGTCCGGTTTAATTTTGGCGATGTGGACCCGCGCCATTTGTAATAGCCTTAGATTTACTTTCCCGCAAATATTTTTTAACTGTTAACAAAAAAGCATGAAAGAATGTATGGCCTTAAATAAAATCAAGCGTAGATCACAATGAACATGACAAGACAAATATCAATGAAAACGACACACGAATCGCACACACCACCCATAGGGTACACCTCACTGTTGCCTTGCCCCGAAAGGTGATCGTCGAGTAGAGGATGTCTTAGTAAGTCCTCATGATCCGGGAACCTGGCATGAGGGTAGCTTCTAAGGTGTCTTCCCATTGCTCCGGTGATCACCATGTCCCGAACCCTCGAATTGACCCGAACACCTCCAACGGTGGTGCTACCTATCTCTCAATGGTGGGATGGCACTACTTTAAAGGACATTTACACAGACGAATTCCTTAGGGTAGGTAGGTTCTCGTAGTTACTTGCTCTCTTCAAAAACAAAACAAATCAAAATCTTTTCACACCGACACTTTTCAAAAGCTTTCAAAACAATTTTTCAAACACTCAGACACAAGAGTCGATCTGAAACTTTCAAAGAAACTTTTTTAAAACCCACATTGAAAAGCAAACAAACCTTTTGAAAACACAATGAGCAAGTATCTAAGAGCCCATGGATAACCATGGCTAGAAAGGGTGCTAACACCTTCCCTTCCTATAACCTACCTCCCGAACCGAGAGCAATCTCTTTAAGGAATTTTTCTGTGCTTTTGTCCTTTCCATTTGGAGAAAATAAAAGACGGTGGCGACTCTTGCTTCCGCGACATTTCGCGAACCAGCGTTAAACAGTCAGTTCCAGATCCACCGATCACAGAACTGGCGACTCTGCTGGGGACATTTACTTAAAGTGAGGTGTACCTTAGGGCTAGGTCATAACTATGTTTTCAATTGTCTTCTTTGCTTGCTTTACTATTGTGGGTTGTATCGGAGTTACATAGATCCTAACCCGGATCTGGGGATACCCTGTTTAGGTAGCATAAGCTGTGAGGGACTTGTCCGGCGTATACCGACATGGGTGAAGCAGTGGCTACGTTGGTGTGGCGCCTTGGTCTGTACCGATATCCCTCGTGTTGAAACAGGGAGAATATGGGTCTTCCAAGGAGTCATTAAGCACCAACAGACCTTAGAACCTTAAATGACCCAACTTGGCCATTAGAACAGTAGCAGTATGCTACGCCCATTGAGGCTAAACTCTCGTGATGGTTCTGGCCGCAAGAAAAGATTGCGATGCTGGAGTTATGACCGATTGAGGGTAGTCAATGATATTGGGATCCTCTAAGAACCCGGTTACTTTGACAGGATAGGTTGAACCCACCAACTTCAAGAGGGTAATACCTAGACCTCATGCTGGCCTAAACTCTAAGGGCTTCTCTTGTGTGACTTGTGTGCCTTCATACTTGAACTACTTGCGTGCTTATTATCTGACCCTTGAGTTTCTTGCAGGTTTTGTTTATAGTCCTTAATTGGGACTCATAACAAGGTTTACCGAGTTTCTTGCAGGTTTTGTTTATAGTCCTTAACTAGGACTCATGACAAGGTTTACCAAATTTCTTGCAGGTTTTGTTTATAGTCCTTAACTAGGACTCATGACAAGGTTTACCAAATTTCTTGCAGGTTTTGTTTATAGTCCTTAACTAGGACTCATGACAAGGTTTACCAAATTTCTTGCAGGTTTTGTTTATAGTCCTTAACTGGGACTCATAACAGGGTTTACTAGATCTCTTGCAGGTTTTGTTTATAGCCCTTAATTGGGACTCATAACAAAGTATACTGAATTTCCTGCAGGGTTTTGTTTATAGTCCTTAATTGGGACTCATAACATGGTTTACCTACATCACCCCATGCATAGCATGACATCATACCATTGCATACATCCTAACCCATTTCAAGGATCTCAAGGGCTTGTGATGCAGGCCATGATGAATCAAACATCTAGCAAGGGGCAAAGAGGATTTATTTTCCTCTAGCCAAGGTTGTCAGGGGCTATGACCCACTGGATATGGTGAGCCTTTGACCCTTGAAGAAGAATTCTCAACAACATGGGTTTCCTTCAATCAAGCTATAAATTCCGATGCTAACAATTTTCTTGTTTACCCTGCGAGGTCCTTGAAAACATTGCATACATATCATACACATCATTGCATTACAGGTATCCCTTTTGCAGGTCACTTACCTTGCTCGCTGTTTATTTCAGCAATGGCCTCACAACAAGATAACCAGGACCTTCACGCTCAAGAGTCTCAGTTCAGGGAAATCTTCCTAGGTCTATCCAAGGGGCAGGAAGAGTTGAGGGCACTCCTCATGGGGAATCTGATCAGAAAAAGTCCTGAAGATGACAAGGACGAACAGCTGAAACGTCTACAAGCTGAGGTAGACACATTGAAAACTCAGATGCTGGGGCAAAGGGCCCTCATTCAAGGTTTAGCTCAGGAGCAAGGAGAGCTGAGAGCCATGGTCAGTCAGCTTCCTCAAGGCATGAAGCAACCAACCCAAATCAGGGACCAGGTCATGGAACAACTCCCAAGAGGGCAAAGGTCGGGTCCAGTGAATAGACCTCTCCGAGTTGCTACTACTTCACAGGTTCAACAACGACCTCGCCAGAAACAGCGGGTTGATCAGAACAGGTCGGACGAGCCTAAGAGACAATTCACCAATATCAACATGCCATGGTCACGAGCCTTGCAACACATGTTAAGGATGAACCTGATTGCGGTGATCAACCCTCCTGCAAATCCAAAGACCTCCTCTCCAAGCTACAACCCAGAAGCAAGGTGCGCTTACCATTCTGGTAGCCCGGGGCACGATACTGAGGATTGTTGGGCGCTGAAATACAAGATTCAAGGCATGATCGACGCTGGAGAGATTCAGTTTGAAGTACCCGAGACTCCCAACGTGATCACTGCTCCCATGCCAAAACATGACTAGGATAGAAAGCACTTTTTGTTCATTCGAATTCAAGTTGTGATTTTCTTTTGTTTAAACGTTTATTCATGTTAAAACATTGTTATTCCATTAATGCATCGCTTATGTCTATTTTTGAATCAATATATTCGCATTCACTATATGCAAACTGTTTTCATATTTTTTCTGATGTCAACTCTTGATCTTAAATAATTCTAAGCCTCTTGAGGGAGGATGACGAAAACGATACCGCTATCTTTACAGTATGCTTTTGAACAGACCCCGCTGATGAGGTACAGGCATTGTTTCAATCCCTAAACACTGGAGTTATAAGGAAGATAATCCCTCGTCAACCCCTCTGAGCCAAAGAAGTAGGAGTTTTTCTTTTCGAAATTTAAAACCCTTAATCATAACCTGGGGCAGGGTAGTCTCTCAGTTGATCCTAGTGCATAACGAATGGCACCAAAAAGTCTTTACAAAACGAAGAATGACAATGATGGTTTCGAACAATCATAAGGACAGGCAGTCATGATCAAAAAAAAATATCATAAACGAAAAGCCTAAAAAGTCAAAACCTATAAAAAGGGACTTACGAAACTGGGGCATCCCGCTGACTGTAATTCCGAAAAAGGAAACAGTTCAGGCAAAAAAAGAAAGGGATAACAAAAATCAAGAAAGAGGTCTCACAAGCCCTCAACAAAAACAAAAATGACTGCCTATTCAGAATCAATCATCAATATCTGAATCATCACCAGAAAATCAGAGCAAAGACTCAAACAAGGCCTAACGTATGATCAACTGAGTTTAGGTTTGGAGAACATCACGAAGAGCGGGTGGGTACAAATAAATTTTGAGCCTTTATCCTTTGTTTCTTAAACCGTGAACCAGGCCACGTTATAACCCTTAAAAGTCCTAGCTGAAGCATGGGTTAGTTCGAAAGCATACTGTTACGAAAGGTATCCTGACTCCTTAAGGCCTACGGTAAATACGGGTTGACATCACGTTTTACAAACATTCACTTGTTTTATGAAAAAGAATGCATTTTCAAAATCTTCAAGACAGACATAAGCTTTGCATTTTTAACATAACTTTGTTTGCATATGACTTTTTGTTTGAACAGCATAGAAATTCGCACGACGAACGCCTAGTGAACAAAAGCACTTCCAATCAAGGGGCATGACATGACTATTGTCCACCATCTGGGGCAGTTAAGTCAAGATCCAGAGAATTTTTCAAAAGGCCAAAAAGCCTGGGGCAAATCTCTGCCTGAGTCACTTGGGGCACTCCAGCAACGAATCTTGCACGATCAGACACCTTCTGGTAATATGGCAACACAAGCAGCCAGGGGCACCTACCTGCATTCTAAGAGCATGGACATAGTCGAAAAATACTACGCATAATCAAAGACCCGCTAGGTTGACACACCTAGGCAAAAATAAGGGCTTCCCGGCGAACCAAAAGGGTTCGGGCAAAATGAAAGGATGAAATGAAAAAATCTGTACACCCGGCAAGTCGAAAACCTGAAAAGGCGGCTTGGGCAAAAATGGGTATCCCGGTGGACTGAAAACCCGAAAGGGCGGTCCAGGCAAAAGTTAGGGATTAAAGCGTACGACTAGGTCCTGCCATCTGTCTACCAGAAGAAGGTTTGTCCATCAACAACTATCAGCACCCCACAAGTGCCTCCCCCATAGAAACAGGGGCAATAAAGAGTGGTCTAAGCAATCTGATTGTTCTATCCTCCAAAATATCAGGGTAGGTTCCGTTGAAGAACATAACCAATACAGTTCAATACTTCCCCAGGAGAGTCTAATCTAGTTCCCCAGGAAAGTTGGAATCATCTCCCCAAGCAGTAAGCTTATCCCCAGTAAGTTACGGAAGCTTACCCCTCTCAAGGCACGAACGCGTCACCCGGCTTTATTCAAAGAGTTATTTCCTTAACAGGATATAACTGGGTTATCCTCAGCCAAAAGCCACGGAAAGAGCGTCCTCGGCGAAGTCTTCCTACCCCAGCGAAGTCCACCAGCATTTCCAACAACAAGGGTATCCCCAGCAAGTTACTATCAACATTCAGCAAGGCATCTCTATCCCCACAGAGTATTGCTTCCCAGCATGGTCACTAGAGTATCTTTTCTCCCCGCAGAATCTTCCATTTGCCAAGTTCATTCCCCAACGGAGTTATCTTCTCCTACCGGTATACTTGCAACTATCATCCCCAGCGGAAGCAAAAGCTATTCTTCAACATCAGCCCAGGAGTGACTTCCCGGCACCCGTCAAGGATTTATTTTCTTAGACAAAAAATACATTCATAAACATCACATCTTCATGCATATACATCTTATTACACGAATCTCATTGATTTTAAAGACATACAGTTCATGCATCATGATTTTGCATACAATTATGTCTTGCCTTTTCAGGAAAAAGATCCATACAAAAATGATTACTACCAACTATCGCAATTCCTTCTAGATATAGTTTCAGATATGAACCAGATATGGTGACGTTCTGATGCTGCTTCCAGATGTGCTTCTAGATATAGTTTCAGATATGACCCAGATATGGTGACGTTCTGATACTGCTTCCAGACTTCCTTCTAGATATAGTTTCAGATATAAACCAGATATGGTGACGTTCTGATGCTGCTTCCAGATTTCCTTCTAGATATAGTTTCAGATATGACCCAGATATGGTGACGTTCTGATACTGCTTCCAGATTTCCTTCTAGATATAGTTTCAGATATGACCCAGATATGGTGACGTTCTGATGCTGCTTCCAGATTTCCTTCTAGCTATAGTTTCAGATATGACCCAGATATGGTGACGTTCTGATACTGCTTCCAGATTTCCTTCTAGATATAGTTTCAGATATGACCCAGATATGGTGACGTTCTGATGCTGCTTCCAGACTTCCTTCTAGATATAGTTTCAGATATGACCCAGATATGGCGACGTTCTGGTACTGCTTCCAGATTTCCTTCTAGATATAGTTTCAGATATGACCCAGATATGGTGACATTCTGATACTGCTTCCAGATTTCCTTCTAGATATAGTTTCAGATATGACCCAGATATGGTGACGTTCTGATGCTGCTTCCAGATTTCCTTCTAGATATAGTTTTAGATATGACCCAGATATGGTGACGTTCTGATACTGCTTCCAGATTTCCTTCCAGATATAGTTTCAGATATGACCCAGAGATAGTGACGTTCTGATGCTGCTTCCAGATTTCCTTCCAGATATAGTTTCAGATGTAAACCAGATATGGTGACGTTCTGATGCTGCTTCCAGATTTCCTTCCAGATATAGTCCAGATATGAACCAGATATGGCGACGTTCTGACACTTATTCCAGTTGAAAATATTTCAAGACCTTGTCCGGTTCAGCTAAATCGACTCCCAACAGATTTTTCTGACAAAGACTCAGTAGAAGTTATCCCAGATGATAGTCTCTTATGGTTCCCTCTCCGACGGTGTGTGAGGTGGTAAGTCCTTTTCAGATGTTTCCCTCTCCGACGATGAGTGTGAGGTGATAGTCTCCTATGGTTCCCTCTCCAACGGCGAGTGAGGTGGTAAGTCCTTTTCAGATGCTTCCCTCTCCGACGATGAGTGTGAGGTGATAATCTCCTATGGTTCCCTCTCCGACGGCGTGTGAGGTGGTAAGTCCTTTTCAGATGTTTCCCTCTCCGACGTTGAGTGAGGTGATCATTCCTTTCAGATTATAATTGCCTATTGGTTCTCTTCCCGATACTGCAAAGATGGTAATTCCCGCTAAGATTTTTCTCAACGAGCGTTGTTGAGGTTAAAGTCGCCCAAGGTTCTCTTATCATTCATGCTAAGGCAGTAACCATCCCTGGTTCATTCATCGCTGTTTGAAGCTCCAGACTCAGCTCCTGTAACCAGTCAGGACACATCTATACCAAGCATCTGAAAACCAACTCCTGCAACGTGTCAGGTACTCATTTGTTCTTTTGCAGGTATGCAGGTACTCGCTAAGGAATCTCCTACGCAATCAACATCCAGATGGCATCTATAAGCCCATCATCCTATCCAGCAATCTCCAAATGGCATCTATAAGCCCATTCCCTCATCACACTGCCAACATGTGAGCGCAAATTTCTGGGCACTCTAGTGTTCAATCATCTTCTACCCTCGGATTACGAAAGGCACGTCAGCCAATCTGCATCCTCAGGTCTAAGAAGATTGAACAGGGGCAACTGTTGTACCCCAAAATTTTCCCTCCCATATTCTTCAAGAAATTGCCAAGCCAAGTCACAAAATTCCCCAAGGGTTGCACAGTGCAAAGATCCCCTATACAGTCAAAACTAGGGTTTGTGTTCTGGTCAAGAAAAAGAAGTTTTCAAAGGCCCAATCAAGTCTCCCATGCCTACAAATGTGGTCAAGCATCTTCATATCAAGTTTCAAGGCATTCAGCTCAAAATTGCACAGTCAAAACCCCAAATTGCACTACAGTCAACTGTAGGGCAAAATGGTCATTTGGCAGTCAAAAGTTCAAATTTTTGGTCAACATATCATTTTGAAGCCACAAACATCATTTGATCAATGCTTGATCATGATTCTCAAAATTTGGCTCAGAAATCATCAAAGATGCAAAAGTTTCCTTATTTGGACAGCTGAAAAAGTCAACTGAAATTGACCAGGGCATAACTTTCACATGGATTATCAGAAAAATTCCATCCAAAGCTCATTTTTAATAGAAAGACATTTCCTACAACTCATCTTCATACTTCAAGTCCAAGAAATGCTCTCACAAAAATTTATCAATTTCAACATTATAGGTCATTTTCAAAAGTCAACAAAAAGGGACTTTAAGTCAAAGGCCATAACTTGAGATTGGTAAATCAAAATGACATGGGACCAAAGACATTGGTTAGAGGACTCAAAGACCTTTCCAAAATGTCCAAGAACATGAGAAAAGCTTAAACATTGAGCAAGTTATGCCTTGTGGAAGTTGGGAAATTTTTGGATATTTTGAAAAGTCAACTTTGATCCAAATGACCTAAAAATGCTAATGGGCCCATTTTTCTTCCATGATTCATCATTCCAAGCATATGCACGACCACTTTGCCCAAAGGGAAGTATTTTCTCATTTTTTATTTATTTATTTGAATTATTATTTATATTAATTCATTTAAATTATTTAAACACATGAAAAATATCTAACTTGCCTTAACCAATCTTTTTATACATGCTTTAAGGTCAATATTTCGTGCACATGCTAATTAGGAAAGAATTGGATTGATTGGCATAATTTTGACACAAAGAACATGTGAAAAAGATATGAAAAGATCTTAGAAAATCAATTATCAAAAACAATGAATGACAAAATATTTGATTGAAATTTTTGACCTAATTGCTTCAGTACATATGCTAGATGAGAACCCTAATCACAATGACCAAAAAGCTGCGCAGAAAACCTCTCTACAAACTTGAAATTTCTCAAAGAAACTCAAAGACTGTAAACCACTTTTTAGGTCGATTCAAGCCTCCATTCTTGTCTCAATAGCTTCCTTGGAGATCACTGATCACGTTCTAATCATTAACATCCTTCCAGACTCAAGAAATTGGTAATATGAGTGCAGACTGTATCAAATAAAAGTCATAATCGTGCATACCAATTCATGCATTTTCTATCAGTTTTGATATGTGTTTTGTATTACTGATGAAGTTTGCAAGCTAACCATAACCTTTAATTGAAATTTCATGCGTTCTAGGCCAAGATGCCATGTTAGTTTTCTAGGGTTTTGCAGGACGGGAATTTGGGGCTTTTGCAAAGAGGAAAAATTAAGCCTCAAAACCATGACCATTAGACTCAGCGCTTGAAGACGAAGAGGATGGAACCCTCGCGCTCAATTTATGAGCGTTGAGGGGCTAATCGCTATTTTCTTAAAACGTCCCTAAAGCAACGCGTCTAAAACCGTTGCTGAATGTTTATGTTACAGGGAACGTGAAGGAGACGAAGTCATGGCCACAAGCGATTCGCTGATTTGAATTTCGCGCGTTTCTCTCCACTAACGCGTTGGTCTTTTTTTTATTATTTATGTGTTTGTATATTAATTGAATGCGTGTGTAGCTCAGCTGGCAAACGTTGAAGGCTCCAACATCCAAGACCTGGGTTCGAGTCCCAGGTCTGTGTAACTTTCAATATTATTTTTCCACATTAATTCCCATGCAGGCACAACATTGATGCACACCATATTCCTTCATCATCTAGCCATCCACGTATCTAACAAATTCAAATCAAAGGCTGAGATTGGAGGTACATCATAGGCTTGGTCAAAGGGTCAACACGCTGCCTGGGAAAGTCAATGGATCTGAATATTAAATGGGCCAGAATTTCACTAATTTAACCTCCACTTTGGGGCCTGAATCCCCCCCTGGTTTGCTTTCTCTATATTTTTCTTGTTTTATTTTTAATTGTTATTTTATTTTCTTTATTTGTTTAAATTAATTATTATTTTTACAAAATATGAAAAAACATCATAAAAAAATCAGAAAAAGACAAAAATGTAATAAATATTTTTATTTTAATTATTTTCATAAATAAATTGTATAATTGAATTTAGTATAATTAGGGTTTTTGCAATTTTAATTCTTTTTAATAAATCAAAAAAAACATAGAATTAGGTAATTGATAATTTTTCCTTTTAATCTTTTTTTCCTTTTTTCACCATAATATTATTTACTTATTTTATTTTCATAATTAAATTGTACATAAAAGAATTTAGGTTTAATTTAGGTTAAAAACTTCAATATTTTCTTAATAACTTAAAAAATAATTAGAACTAGGTTTAACGTTCAATTTTAGTTTTAATTAATTTTTTTTTCCATTAAATCTTAAAAAACATAAAAATACCAAAAAAAATATTCTCTTTTAATTTTTAATTTTAATTCCTCGTTAATTTTAATATTTTGCAAAAAAGGGTCCAACGCCCATATTTTTAATTGTTTAATTTCGCACATTTATTTTATTTCGCTTAATTAATTATGTACCTCTCCCAAAGCGTTGTAACATTTACTTCTCGCACTTTTTACTTTGCTTTATTTATTTTCTGTCAAATCGGGTCCGGTTTAATTTTGGCGATGTGGACCCGCGCCATTTGTAATAGCCTTAGATTTACTTTCCCGCAAATATTTTTTAATTGTTAACAAAAAAGCATGAAAGAATGTATGGCCTTAAATAAAATCAAGCGTAGATCACAATGAACATGACAAGACAAATATCAATGAAAACGACACACGAATCGCACACACCACCCCTAGGGTACGCCTCACTGTTGCCTTGCCCCGAAAGGTGATCGTCGAGTAGAGGATGTCTTAGTAAGTCCTCATGATCCGGGAACCTGGCATGAGGGTAGCTTCTAAGGTGTCTTCCCATTGCTCCGGTGATCACCATGTCCCGAACCCTCGAATTGACCCGAACACCTCCAACGGTGGTGCTACCTATCTCTCAATGGTGGGATGGCACTACTTTAAAGGACATTTACACAGACGAATTCCTTAGGGTAGGTAGGTTCTCGTAGTTACTTGCTCTCTTCAAAAACAAAACAAATCAAAATCTTTTCACACCGACACTTTTCAAAAGCTTTCAAAACAATTTTTCAAACACTCTGACACAAGAGTCGATCTGAAACTTTCAAAGAAACTTTTTTAAAACCCACATTGAAAAGCAAACAAACCTTTTGAAAACACAATGAGCAAGTATCTAAGAGCCCATGGATAACCATGGCTAGAAAGGGTGCTAACACCTTCCCTTCCTATAACCTACCTCCCGAACCGAGAGCAATCTCTTTAAGGAATTTTTCTGTGCTTTTGTCCTTTCCATTTGGAGAAAATAAAAGACGGTGGCGACTCTTGCTTCCGCGACATTTCGCGAACCAGCGTTAAACAGTCAGTTCCAGATCCACCGATCACAGATGGCATCTATAAGCCCATCTCCTACAATTCTCCTTTGTTTCTCCAAATGACATATTTAAGCCCATTTCCGTACACAGTCAACTAGCGCGTCATCAAGTGAAAATTTTTGGGCACTCTAGTGTTCAATCACATTCTACTTTCAAGCCACGAACGACAAGCACGTCGATCTCGCTTTTCAAGTTTAAGAAGATTGAACAGGGGCAACTGTTGTACCCCAAAATTTTCCCTCCTATTTTTCATACAAGATACAATCCTAGGGTTTCTCGGGTATTCAAGATTGGCTCAGAAATCGATCAGACAAATTCTCTTCTGAAGTAGTAAAATCAGCAATTAGGGTTTTGCGATTCTCAAAAGAAAATGAGTTTTCAACATTTCAAACGGTCTTTATGGTCCTTCATGTGTTATCAGAGATGTTTGTGCCAAGTTTCAAGTCTCGTATCATGAGTTTGCTCAGTCGGTGGTTCAGACGATTGAAAATGACTCCAATAACCCAAAAGATGACATTTTGCGATATCAAGTTCAAGTGACTGTAACTTCTTCGTTATTCCATATTTTTGGACGTTTCTTTTGCGTATGACTCTCCTTGATGTCATCTCTATTTTTTCTTCACAAGTCAAGATTTGATTATATGCGAAAGATCATCAGAAAATTTGAATGCTTTAAAGGTTATTTTGCAAATTTGACCTAATCACAAGAGACTCTTGTCCAATTTTCGAGGCTCACAACTTCTTTAATTTTCAATATCATGAAGTGATTCTTTTTGCAAAGTATCACAAATAGCATTGTCTATGAGATTACTTCAACGATCAAAGTCAAAGTGCGCTTGGAAGACCATGAAATTTGTTAAAATTTTATAGGAATTTCTTGACTGGAGAATGTTATTTCTAGATGTTGATCATCATGTTGAGATAATTCATTGAAACAAGAGTTTGAGTTTGAAAGTCCATGATTAGTTTATTGTTCATACTTCAAGTCGTTCGCGTTTGGACGATAATGATTATTGGATCGAAATAGGATTTCTATCAAAATTCTTACAGGATATTCAAAAGGGTGTAGCACCAATTCCATTTCCAAATTCAAGACATCTATTTCAAGTTGCAAGAATTCAAAAACAAATGGAGGGAAAATTCTTTTGTCATTTGCTTAAAGAAAAGTCAATTTTAAATGATTCAAGTTTGCAAGAGATAATCAATTTGTTCATAAACTTCATTCAAAGTCTCATTATCCATTCAAGTTCAAAAGTTCTACATGTGAATCAAGTTCACATCAATTCTACATATTACAAGACAAAGTTTTTATTCCAAGTTTCCATTCTCAATTTCAAGTCCAAATCTTATTCCAAATTCAACTTTTCAAGGCTATATTCAAAAATTAACTCATCATTCTTCAAAGTAATTTGCAAAGCTTACAAGACTACAAAGTGACTTTTGAATACCTAAGTCCTCACCATTATCATTCAATTTCCTTTTGGTACAAGGCTTACATTCAATGTATCATCTAAAGTGTTGTTCAAGATCAAAGAATGTTCAATTGCTAAAGTTTTTACAAGCTTGCAATTACAAAAAAATATGTTACAAGTTCTTAACAATGCACTAAAACTACAAAAGAGTTTTCTTCATCATCAAGCTTTCTTCAAGTGCTTCAAGTCACTCTTCGTCAATTCTCCCTATCATCCAATGGGCTCATACATGTAAACAAAAGAAGAGCATTAGTTAGCAAAATTCATGTTGGAATAAGATTGGAAAAATTCAAAGAAATCTCTATACTTTCATCATTAGGGATTGGTAAAAAGAATCAGAAATAAAGGGACAACGTTTCGTCCGTGTTTGGTCCATTGCAAATCACAATTTTCAATTGGTTCACAAAGGACAAAATAAGGAGAAATGCAAGTCAAAATCAATAATTTCATCATGGTTTTCAAATGCTGGAAAATCAGTTTACATCACAATGAAAAAAGCACAATCACAAAAATCCAAAATGTTGTCAAAAATGGACTGCATTGCAGCCCTCCATATGTTGTCCACAAAAGGCCAAAACCTGTCCAAGTAGCTGCAAACATACAGCCCAAAATTGCACAAATATAGGCTAAGTCAAAACTGCAACAACAAGAAGCAAAAACAGCATAACACAATTGTTCAAACCCAATGGCTTTTCCCCCCAAAAGTTCTTTTTTTCAGCATATAACAGGGCCATTCGGGACAACAAGGAGAAAAAAAAACAATATTCATCATTCAAAAAAAAACCAGCAGCAAGAACAGTATAACAAAGCATACCAAAACCCCAAAGACATTATCATCATTTTCTCAAATACCACCCTTCAGAAAAGAAGAAAATACAGAAAAAGAATAGAAATCAACTTCCCTGTCAAGCAAAAGCCAGCAACAAGGTAAGTTTTCATCACTCCTCTGCATTTATCATGAAGCCTTTCATCTGCATATTTACTGGGTTTTTTTTGTTAAATAGTCAGTTAAGGAAGAAAACTCATAAAATAGAACAAACCAACAGAACCAGAAAACCAATACAAAGAACTAAATATAAAGCATACAAATCAAATAATGAAAGCGAGTAAAGGTGATCTAACCCTAAGGACTAAATATAAAGCACACAAATCAAACACTAAGACTTTCCAATGGTTCTCGAAACGCAAAACATCAAGTCAATTCTCCCACCGTATCATAACTGCTATTGAGGATATGTAAGTCTTCATGTTGTGAAGTCTAAGTGTTGATGAATTTCTCCTCAGAGAAATAAATTTTGTTGTAAGGGAAATGTCGTATACTGGTTGTAAAATTCAATTGGGAAATTCTGAGAAATTTGACGACTTCTACTGGGGAGTGATGACTGGGAGTTTTTGTTCCGCTGGGGATTTAAATGACGTACTGTAGGGGATTACTTATGGAATAGCCTAGAGGTATTTCCCTATCCATTCAAACCACCAGTAATTTCCTTTTTCCATTTTGTTTATTTGTAAACAGTAATTATGTTCAAGTGCATATGTTCAACAATGAATCATTGGACGTTTTTGTAAACAAAACACAAGTGTAAAGAAAATACAAATAGTTTTTTGCACTTTCCAAGGGATATCTTTATATTGACTTTGAGTAAGTATTTTTGTACAAGGAGACAAACATTCTGGTAAGAGAATGTTGTCATAAAAAATGAAAATTTTGATACAAAGAAAAGATAGTTATGTGTGACAATCCCGTGGGGTTTCCATTCTGCTATAGCATTCGTATCTCTGAGCATCTTGTCTATTTGTTGCCTCGCTCAAAGATGATTGAATTGATCAGAACCTCTGAGTTTGCCAATGGAAGCCAAAGTTTGTCCACAAAGTGATTTAACGGGACATAGCTGTACGCCTTAATTCCCTAACTTTTGCCTGGACCGCCCTTTCGGGTTTTCAGTCCATCGGGAAACCCTTTTTTTCCCAAGTCGCCCTTTCGGGTTTTCAACTTGCCAGGTGTACAGATTTTTTTTGTTTTATCCCTAATTTTTTCCCGAACCCTTTTGGTTCGCCGGGATGCCCTTGTTTTGCTTAGGTATGTAAACCTAGCGGGTCTCTTATGCGTAGTATCTTTTGACTATATCCGCATTCGCAGGGTGTGGCAGGTCGTCACCATCCATCATGGCCAAGATCGTTGCCCCACCAGAGAATATGTTTTTGATTACAAATGGTCCTTCATAGGTAGGAGTCCATTTTCCCTTGGGATCACCTTGTGGTAAGATGATGCGTTTGATCACTAGATCTCCAACTTGATACACTTGGCGCCTGACTTTCTTGTTGAAAGCCTTGATCATCTGTTTTTGATACATCTGACCATGGAAAACAACAGTAAGTCTCTTCTTATCAATCAAGTTTAGTTGATCAAGTCGAGTCTGGATCCAATCGTCTTTGTTCAATCCTGCATATTTCATAATCCTTAGAGAGGGGATCTAAACCTCACTAGGCAAGACGGCTTCCATGTCGTATACCAAAGAATAGGGTGTTTCCCCAGTTGATGTGCGAGCCGTGGTACGATACCCGTGTAGAGAAAACGGTAACATCTCATGCCAGTCTTTGTATGTGACTGTCATCTTCTGTATGATCTTTTTAATGTTTTTATTTGCAGCTTCTACAACACGATTCATCTTTGGCCGATAGGGAGAACAATTTTGATGCTGAACCTTTAATTGCTCACACAAAGCGGTGATCATAGTGTTGTTGAGATTTGTACCATTGTCAATGATGATCCTTTCCGGGATACCATACCAGCAAATGATATTTTGCTTGATGAAACGGGCGACAACATTCTTGGTAACAAAAGCGAAGGAAGTTGCCTCCACCCATTTTGTAAAATAGTCAATGGCCACTAGGATGAAGCGGTATCCATTGGAGGCCATCGGCTTGATTTCCCCAATCATATCTATTCCCCACATAGCAAAGGGCCAAGGAGCCGTCAAGACATTCAGAGGAATCGGAGGTACGTGCACCTTATCCGCATAAATCTGAAATTTATGGCAGGTTCGAGAGTGTTGATAGCAGTCTGCTTCCATGGTAGACCAATAATAGCCTTCCCATAGGATTTTCTTTGCCATCGTATGACCACTGGAGTGGGTGCCGAAGGTGCCTTCGTGCAACTCAGCCATGATCCTTTAAACTTCGATCTTATCTATGCACCAAAGCAACACAGAGTCATGATTGCGTTTGTACATGATGCCATTACTAAGGAAGAATTTAGCAGAGAATCTTTTTAAGAACTTCTTATCATTGATTGAAGCTCCTTCTGGATATTCTTGAGTCTCGAGATACTTCTTGACTTCGTGAAACTAAGGTTGGTCCACTACTTCTTCAGTATTAATCTCGTGACAGTATGTTGGTTCATCCATTCGCTCAATGGTGATTTGGGGAGCCTCGTTATCCCAATTAAGTTTAAACATAGATGACATTGTGGCTAGAGCGTCTGCTAGCTGATTTTCTTCTCGCGGGAAATGCTTGAAGGTAATCTTCTCAAAATGTGGTAGAAATGTCAAAACATGTTCTTTATAAGGGATAAGGTTAGGGTGTTTGGTGTCCCATTCCCCTTTGATCTGACTGATGACCAAAGCTGAATCTCTAAACACATCTAAGGATTTGATTCCCAAATCTATGGCAGCTCTGAGACCAAAGATGCATGCTTCGTATTCTGCCATGTTGTTTGTACAATTGAAGCAAAGTCTGGAAGTAAAGGGAGTATGACACCCTTCTAGAGATATGAGCACAACACCAATACCATTGCCGAGTGTGTTAGATGCCCCATCAAAGAACAGGTCCATCGAGATCCTTATTCAGGTTCGTCATATGACCTGAATTCTTTACAGTTGTCTAATGTCATGATGTCTTCATCCGGAAATTCGAACTTCATGGACTGGTAGTCTTCTACAGCTTGGTGAGTGAGGTGATCAACTAGTACACTGCCCTTTATAGACTTCTGGGTAGTATACTGTATGTCATATTCTGTCAGGATCATTTGCCATCTCACTATTCTCCCAGAAAGAGCAGGCTTCTCGAAGATGTATTTTATCGGATCCATCTTAGATATCAACAAGGTAGTATGAGTCAGCATATATTGTCTTAGCTGGTGAGTAGCCCATGCCAGAGTGCAACAATTTTTCTCGAGCAGTGAATATCTGGTTTCACAGTCGATAAAATTTTTGCTCAGGTAATAAATAGCGTGCTCTTTTCGGCCAGACTCGTCATGCTGCCCCAATACACATCCCATTGAGTTTTCTAAAATAGTCAGATACATAATCAACAGTCTTCCCTCGACTGGTGGCATCAACACAGGAGGCCCTTGCAAGTATTCTTTGATTTTGTCAAAAGCAACTTGGCACTCGTCATTCCATTTGACTACCTGATCTTTCTTCAATAGTTTGAAGATTGGTTCACAAGTAGTTTTCAGGTGAGAGATGAATCTGGAAATATAGTTCAAACGTCCCAAGAATCCTCTGACTTCCTTTTTAGTGCGAGGAGTAGGCATCTCTTGTATTGCTTTAACTTTGGCAGGATCGACCTCGATACCTTTGTTGCTGACGATAAAGCCTGGGAGCTTACCAGACCGTACCCCGAATGTGCACTTGTTTGGATTCAACCTCAACTTGTACTTCTTCAGTCTAGCAAACAGTTTATGTAAGTGATCAAGATGCTCTTCTTCTGTTTGAGATCTGGCTATCATATCATCCACGTAGACCTCTATTTCGTAATGTATCATGTCATGAAATAGAGCTACCATGGCACGCTGATAGGTTGCCCCGGTGTTCTTTAGTCCGAATGGCATCACCTTATAGCAGAAAGTGCCCCACTGTGTAATAAATGTTGTTTTCTCCATATCCTCGGGCGCCATTTTGATTTGGTTGTAACCTGAGAATCCATCCATGAAGGAAAACACTTTGTGTTGTGTTGTATTGTCAACTAGGATATCAATGTGGGGGAGTGGAAAATCATCCTTAGGGATTTCCCTATTCAAATCTCTATAGTCCACACACATTCGCACCTTGTCGTCCTTTTTGGGTACGGGAACAACATTGGAAACCCATTGGGGGTAAGAGGTGACAACCAAGAATCCATCGTTGAATTGCTTCATGACCTCTGCTTTAATCTTTTCTGACATATCAGGCCTCATGCGGCGAACTTTTTGCTTTACTGGCGGACAATCCTCTCTTGTAGGCAGATGATGTACCATAATATCTTCATCAAGTCCTGGCATGTCTTCATATGACCAGGCAAAGACTTCGACATAATCATGCAACAACTGAATCAGACACTTCTTGATATTGGGATTCAGATTGGCACCCACCTTGACCTCTTTTTTATCTTCTTCGGTACCTAGGTTGATTGTATCCACGGGTTCCTTGTGAGGCTGAATGGTTCTCTCTTCTTGTTGTAGCAATCTGGCAAGTTCCCCTGGTACTTCACAATCTTCCTCACCTTCGTCTTCAGCTTGGTAGATTAGATCCTCAGAGTCATGAAAGGCCATAGCAGTATCGTTACCCATGGGATCCCGAATGGATGTATACCTGCATTGTGAGTGCGGGTGTGTGTAAGGGTATAACTATCTTTGAAAGAAAGTAAAATGTAACAGAAAAACAATGAGCACAAAAGATTGTATGCGAAAACGTCCATGATTCATTGATGTCATATTAAAAATGAGATAATAACCCTTACAAATGGACCATTGTGCCTCGGGCAAGACACAAGGTTTTAAGAGTGCGAATTGTTTTGAATATTATAGATCCAACAAAATGTAAAGACAAATTACTGAGGGATGAAAGTGATTAGGACAAAGTCTCTAGCCTACCAATTACTGAGCCCTCCATTGACAGTTGGAAAGATCCAATCCTCCAGATTGCAACCATCTTCACCATCTTCTACTGCGTTGACTTCACAGTTGCTGATCTTCAAGGGTGGCCCTCCAGCACGGGCACGGCGTACAGCCTTTTGAGCACTTGAAGTGAAACCTAGGCCAAACTTGTCAGACTTATATGGGATATCTGGGAGTTGTCCTCAGATAGTGCATCCACCTTCTTCCACCACGGCTTTAGCATCTTTAAATGGCGACATCCGGAGTGGAGGCCTTGTAATCTTGGGAACCTGAGACACAACCTTGGTCACTGCCACCTCTTGCGAGACCTATTCGAAGTGTTAAAATGGAGTTTCAATGAATTCGCCGTCCAATTCCACATATCTGAAGGAATTGAGATGGCTGATCATGTATTCTTCCTCTCCATGAATGATGATAATCTTCCCTTGAACTGGATATTTCAGCATCTGGTGCAATGTAGAGGTAACAACACCAACATTGTGGATCCATGGTCGGCCTAGCAGGCAGGAGTAGGAAGGGCGGATGTCCATCACATAAAAAGTTGAATTAAAAGTTTGGGTTCCAATCTTTATGGGAATGTCTACCTCCCCATGTACCATCCTCTTTGAACCGTCAAAATCCCTTACCACTATGTTGCTTGGCTTCAAAGTCAACCCCTCACAGTCAAGTCTATCAAGAGCTTTTTTGGGTAATACATTCAGAGATGAGCCAGTATCTACCAAAACATGTGCCAGAGTTGTGCCTATACATTCCACTGAGACATGCAATGCCTCATTATGCTTTCTCCCCCTCGGCGTTAGATCAGCATCTGAAAAACCTAAATCATTGTCCGCAGTTAGACTGGCTACGCAGTCTTGAAATTGATCAGCAGATGTCTCTTGAGGTACATGGACGGTTTTTAAGAACTTTACCAAGGCTTTTGCATGTGCCTCGGAACATAGTAGTAATGCCAGCATGGAGATCTTAGAGGGAGTTTGCCCCAATTGTTCAACTACATCGTAGTCGCTCCTTTTTATAATTTTTAGGATATCCTCAATTTATTTCTTGGAAGTCTCGGGGATAGTCAATGATTGGGCCTTCGTCCGGACAGGTTCAATCATAACACCTTTTCCTCGAGTCTCGGTTAATTCAGAAGCAGGAGTGTCAGTTGGAATGATTACAGGGGTTGTAACGGCTTTGTCAATTAGAGTATTGTTGGAGATAAATGTAGGACCAGGAACAACTTTTGGGGGAGCAACAACAGGAATGATTACGGGTCCAGAAACTGCTTTTGGGGGAGCAATTTCTGGAGAAAAGATTCTACCGCTTCGGGTAATTTTGCTAGTTCCTGCAATGTTACTGATATCGGAGTTGACCTTATCAGAACTTGAATCTCCGGAGGCTGGCCAATCTTGCTTGATACCATGGTAATAGACATCCCCTCCATAATTCCATGGTATGGTTATGTCTGATGAGTATGGGACTGGTCCAAGCATTGTGATTATTAAAGGAGCTGCTTTCGGAACTGATGTAATTCTAACGGGTATTTTGGTGGAGACCCTGGAAGAATTGGAGGAAATGGTAATGATAGAAACATCTCAAAAGGAACAGGTGGAACATAAGTCTTTTCAAACAAAATCTCTTTGTTATCTATTAGGCACTGAACGCCTACATTCAACAAAAGACAGTCGGTTGGGGAGGACAAACAGAGATGGAAAACTTCACCACAGCCCGGGAACACACTGGCATTCAACAAATTCATTTTGATGGTCAGAAGTGGGGTCATGAGTTCATCAATTTAAGTAACAAACAAATCTTCTTCAATGACATTGGTATTGTGGCCATGTCTGGGCATAGGGGCAGAGATGACATTCGGCTTTTCGGGCGCATTGAACTCAATTTCTTTTGCTTCAATGAGGTCTTGTATTTTGTTCTTTAGAGCCCAACGGTTATTAGTATCATGACCAGGACTTTCAGAGTGATATGCACAACGGGCATTGGGATGATAATGAGGAGATGTTGTATTGGGGTTTTTCGGAGCTTCTTTCAAGGTTACCAAGTTGGATCTTAGTAGATGCGGTAATACTTGAGACGGGGTCATGTTGATTCTGGTGAAGTGTCTGACAGGCCTTTCCATCCTTGGTTGATTATTTCTTTACTGATCAGATGCAGGCTTTGGGATCATAACAGCCCCTACCATTGGTCGGCGTTCGGCCCTATCTTGGTTTCTCTGCGGGTATACGACAACCACCTCCTTCTTTCTAATAAAGGGCTTCCTTACAGCTGTAGAAGAAGATGTGTCTTTCTGAATCTTTCCCTTCTTTATACCGGCTTCTATCCTCTCTCCAGTCAATATTAGTTCAGTAAAGCCAACAAATGAACTTCCGAATAAATGATTGAAGAAGGGACCAGACAAGGTGCCCAAGAACATGTCCACCAATTCTCTCTCAGATAGAGGGGGTTGAACTCTTCCAGCCAAATCTCTCCATTTTTGTGCATAGTCCTTGAAACCTTCATTGGACACCATGGCCATACTCTGGAGTTGAGTACGGGTAGGTGTCAGATCAGCATTGTACTTGTGATGCGGTGGCAGAACCGACTGTTAATACTGGTTTGCATTTTGCGTTTTTTGTTCGCAAAATGTCGCGGTAAGCAAGAGTCGCCATCGACTTTTATTTCATCCAATCATGGAAAAGGAAAAAGAATAGAAAATACCTTTTTTCGAGATATTTTGAGTACGGGGGGTAGATTATAGAAAGGGAAGGTGTTAGCACCCTTTCTATCAGTGGTTTTCCAAGAGGTCTTAGGTACTTGCTCATTTTTTCAAATTTCTTGTGCATGCTTGCTTTGAAAAGTTTTGTTTTAGTTCGTTTTAACCCTTGTTTCTATCCTCAAGAGTGTTACGAAGTGTTTTGAAAACTTTAGTTTGAAAAGTTTGTTTGAGAGTGTATGGTGTAAAAGATTTATTGTTTTGAGAAAGTACCTAACAGTTATCTACATACTCGAAAAAAAGATTGTTTCTGTTCTATTTCCTTTGGACAATGTTATCCCACTATTAAGGAGTAGGTAGCACCGTCGTTGGAGTTTGTAAGGGACGTTCGAAAGGGACGAATACAATCACTAAAGCAATAGTTAGAAAACTTTAGTAGTAACCCTAGAGTCTTAAGATCTTTTCGAGGCGACATTTTCGAGGCAACATTTCCGAGGCAACATTCGAATGGGACAATTTAATCTCTTTAGACTGGAGGGCAACCACTAAAATCTCCTATGCTTAATGATTGTGTACCGAATGCAACCGAAGTGAGGTAAACCCTAGGAATGAACATGTGCGAGTGATTTATTTCAGTTATTTTAATCTTTGCACATTAGGGTTTTCTAACTGTTTTAATTTCTCATGCATTCTTGCCATACAATCCTATTAGCCATATGTTGTACCCCAAAATTTGCCCTCCCATATTCTTCAAGAAATTGCCAAGTCATGCTTCAAAATTCCCCAAGGGTTGCACAGTGTAAGGGCCTCCTAAGCAGTCAAAATTAGGGTTTTGGTTCTGATCAAGAAAATGAAGTTTCCAAAGGTCCAATCAAGGCTCACATGCCTACAAATATGGTCAAGCACCCTCATACCAAGTTTCAAGACTTTCAGCTCAAAATTGCACAGTCAAAAACCCTAATTGCACTACAGTCAACTGCAGGGGCAAATGGTCATTTGACAGTCAAAAGTTCAAATTTTTGGTCAACATATCATTTTGAAGCCACAAACATCATTTGATCAATGCTTGATCATGATTCTCAAAGCTTGGCTCAAAAATCACCAAGATGCAAAAGTTTCCTTATTTGGACAGCTGAAAAAGTCAACTGTAAATTGACCAGGGCATAACTTTCACATGGATTATCAGAAAAATTCCATCAAAAGCTCATTTTGAAGAGAAAGACATTTCCTACAACTCATCTTCATACTTCAAGTCCAAGAAATGCTCTCACAAAAAGTTATCAATTTCAACATTATAGGTCATTTTCAAAAGTCAACAAAAAGGGACTTTAAGTCAAAGGCCATAACTTAAGATTGGTAAATCAAAATGACATGGGACCAAAGGCATTTGTTAGAGGACTCAGAGACCTTTCCAAAATGTCCAAGAACATGAGAAAAGCTTAAAAATTGAGCAAGTTATGCCTTGTAGAAGTTGGGAAATTTTTGGATATTTTGAAAAGTCAACATTGATTCAAATGACCTAAAAATTGCTAATGGGCCCATTTTTCCTCCATAATTCATCATCCATGACATGTGCACGACCACTTGGCCCAAAGGGAAGTTTTTATTCATTTTTTATTTATTTATTTGGATTTTATTAATAATAATTCATTTAAATTAAAATAAATATATGAAAAATGCTTAACCTAATTTTTTAAATCTTTTTGTGCACATTATATCATCAAGATTTCGTGCCTAGCTAAATATGGAAAGATTTGGATTGATTGGATCATGATTTGAACAAAAGCACATGGAAAATATTTGAAAAAAGATCTTAAAAATCAAATTTCCAAAATCATGAATGCAAGAGATTTGGAGTGTTTTCTTTAACCTAATTCATTCAGTACATAAGCCTAAACGAAAACCTAATGCAAGGACCATTAAAGCTGCGCAGAAGCCATTCACCAACTTGAAAATTTTTGTCTAAAAACTCAATTCTGAAAACTAACTTGTAGGTGGTTTCAAGCCAAGATTTCCATTCCATTAGCTTCCTTGAAGGTTACAGGACATATTCCAATCATTCCCCAAGTCCCATACTCAAGAAAACGTAAGATCACCATGGAAGTTGGTGAAGAAAATTTCTGAATCAGTTTCGATCATACATGCATTGTTAACACAGTTTGTTATTATTTTTGTGTTTAGAATAAAGTTTGCAAGCTAACCCTATGCTTTGATTGGATTATTACGCGCTATGTGCAAAGATACCATTATTATTTTTTAGGGTTTACAGGATTTCGAATTGGGGGTTTCTTGGTCTTGTAAAATTAGCAAACCACGATGCCAGGAATGGAATCAGCGTGTCTGGACGAAGAGGAAGCTATGCTCGCGCCTAATTTATAGAGCCCCTGGGGCTAATCGCTATTTTTCCAAAGCTGGCCTAAGAGAACACATCAAAAACCGTTGCTTATGTTGTTTATGTTTCAGGAAAATAAAATCCCATGAAGAAGATGAATTCGTGGCCAGCCATGATTGGTCTTTTTAAATCAGCGCGCGTTTTTTTATGTTTTTCATGCCACTAACCAATTTTTATTTTTATTATTTATTCGTTATTATACATACAAAGTGCGCATCTGGAACGACTGGCAAGGCATAAGGCTGGTAAAGTGCATGACCTGGGTTCGAGCCCCAGGTCTTCGTTACTTCCATATTATTTTTCAATAAAGATTCCTATGCAGTTTCAATAACAAAGACCACCATACACTTCCAAGATCCAGTCGTCCATGCGTCCAATGGAATCAAATCAAAGGCCCAGATCCAAGGAATATGATGAACCATGGTCAACGCTGCAGCACACTACCTGGAAAGTCAATAAGGCCAAATCCTTAATGGGCTTAAGATGCTTACAATTCACCTCCACATTAGGGACTGACACCCCCCTAGGTTTGTTTTTTTTGAATATTTTCTTTTGCATTCTTTCTATTTTTATTTTAATTTGTTTAATTAATTTATTATTTTCATAAAAAAAACCTAAAACACATAAAAAATCAGAAAAGAGCAAAAATATAATAAATATTTTATTTTAAGTATTTTCATAAATAATTTGTATATAAAAATTAGGGTTAATTTAGGTTAAAATTCAATGTTTTCTTAATAAATTAAAAGCCATTAGAATTAGGGTTTGCATCTTATTTTAATTTTAATTAATTCTCCTTTTTCATATTAAATCCTAAAATACTAAAAAATACCAAAAACAAAAACAATTTCTTTTCTTTCTTTTAATTTTAATTAATTCCTCATTAGTTTAATTTTGCAAAAAGGGTCCAACGCCCTCGTTTCGATTTAAATTTCAATTCGCATATTTATTTCTTCTTTCGTATAATATTCATGTATCTCTCCCAAAGCCATGTAAATAATTGCTCGCACTTTTAATTCTTTATTTACTTTGTTTATTTATTTTCTGTCAAATCGGGTTCGAGAAACTTTTGGCGATGTGGACCCGCGCCGTTTGTAATAGCTTAGAATTTACTTTTCCCGCAATATTTTTAACTGTTAATTGAGGCATGCAAGAATGAATGGACAAAAATAAAAACAAGCGTAGAACACCAATAACATGACAAGATAAATGCAAATGAAAACGACACACAAATCGCACACACCACCCCTAGGGTACGCCTCACCGTTGCCTTGCCCTTCGAAAGGTGATCGTCGAGTAGAGGATGTCTTAGTAAGTCCTCATGATTCGGGAACCTGGCATGAGGGTAGCTTCTAAGGTGTCTTCCTATTGCTCCGGTGATCACCATGCCCCGAACCTCGAATTGACCCGAACACCTCCAACGGTGGTGCTACCTACCTCTCAATGGTGGGATGGCACTACTTTAAAGGACATCTACACAGACGAATTCCTTAGGGTAGGTAGACGACTCTAGATACTTGCTCTAATTTCAAAACAAATCAAAAAATACTTTTCACACCGACACCTTTTCAAAAGCTTTCGAAAGCAATTTTTTCAAACACTCTTGAGGACCGATACAAGAGTCGAACTGAAATTTTCAAAGAAACTTTTTAAAACCCACAGTTGAAAAGCAAACAAACCATTTTTGAAAACACAAGTGAGCAAGTATCTAAGAGCCCATGGATAACCATGGATAGAAAGGGTGCTAACACCTTCCCTTTCTATAATCTACCTCCCGAACCGAGAGCAATCTCTATAAGGAATTTTTCTGTGCTTTTGTCCTTTCCATTTGGAGAAAATAAAAGACGGTGGCGACTGTTGCTTCCACGACATTTCGCGAACCAGCGTTAAACAGTCAGTTCCAGATCCACCGATCACAGAACTGGCGACTCTGCTGGGGACAAACTTATAAAGTGAGGTGTACCTTAGGGTTAGTTCATAACTGTGTTTTCAATTGTATTGACTTGTCTGCTTTAAATTTGTGGGTTGCATGGGAGTTACATAGATCCTAACCCGGATCTGGGGATACCCTGTTTAGGTAGCATAAGCTGTGAGGGACCTGTCCGGCGTAGACCGACACGGGTGAAGCAGTGGCTACGTTGGTGTGGCACCTTGGTCTGTACCGATATCCCTTGTGTTGCAACGAGGAGAATATGGGTCTTCTAAGGAGTCATTAAGCACCAACAACCTTAGAACCTTAAATGACATAACTTGGCCATTAGAACAGTAGCAGTATGCTACGCCCATTGAGGCTAAACTCTCGTGATGGTTCTGGCCGCAAGAAAAGATTGCGATGCGGGAGTTATGACCGATTGAGGGTAGTCAATGATATTGGGATCCTCTAAGAACCCGGTTACTTTTGATAGGACAGGTATGAACCAACAAACTGAAAGAGGGTAATACCTAGACCTCATGCTGGCCCTAAACTCTAAGGGTTTCTCTTGTGTGACTTGTGTGCCTTCGTACTTGACTACTTGCATACTTGTTATCTGACACATGAACTACTTGCAGGTTTCGTTCATAGTCCTTAATTGGGACTCATAACAGAGTTCACTAAGTTTCTTGCAGGTTTTGTTGATAGTCCTTAATTGGGACTCATGACAGGTTTTACTTGAGTTTCTTGCAGGTTTTGGTTTGCAGTCCTTAATTGGGATTCGTAACAGGGTTACTCACATTACCCCATGCATACCATAACATCATACCATTGCATACATCCTAACCCATTTCAAGAATCTCAAGGGCTTGTGATGCAGGTCATGATGAATCAACTATCCCAGCAAGGGGCAAAGGGGATTTATTTTCCTCTAGCCAAGGTTGTCAGGGGCTATGACCCACTGGATATGGTGAGCCTTTGACCCTTGAAGAAGAATTCTCAATAACATGGGTTTCCTTCAATCAAGCTACCGGACCCAGATTCTAACCAATTTTCTTGTTTACCCCGCGAGGTCCTTGAAAACATTGCATGCATATCATACACATCATTGCATAACAGGTACCCTTTCTCTGCAGGTTGCTTACCTTCTTCGCTGTTTATTTCAGCATTCTCGTCATGAATCCTGAATCCTCAACCGAGCACACTATCAAGGCCCTCTAGGCTCAGAACGCCCAGTTCTAAGGGCTGATCATGAATTTGACCCAGGGGCAACAATATCTGAAGGCTCTGCTCTTGAAGAAGGAAAAGAAGAAGAGGAGGACTGTTTTGTTCAGCCCTAGACGCAGATCTGGGAACACCCTGCAGGATGAAGCTGAGAGGACAACTCCATCTGTGGGGAAAGGCATTCATCAAGAGGAAAGGGTTCCTAGTTCAGTGGTCTCCGACGACGAGACAAATTTCAATGACGAGCAGTACCCTCCGGCTGAGGATAGGTACAAACAGTTGGAAGACCGGTTAAGTGCTATGGAGATACAAAAAGTGCCTGGCCTGGACTTCGAGGATCTAGGTCTGTCTTCTGGGGTAGTGATCCCGCACAAATTCAAGGCACCTGCCTTTGCAAAGTACGACGGGGCATCTTGTCCCAAGCTGCATCTCAGGTCATACATGAGGAGGATCCAGCCCTACACGGCCGACAGGAACTTATGGATCCACTTTTTCCAGGAGAGTCTTTCAGGGACTCAGCTTGACTGGTTCTATCAACTGAATGGAGCCAACATCCGTACCTGGGAAGACTTAGCCACTGCATTCTACAAACAGTACCAGTACAATGCCGACCTCGCTCCCACGCGCACTCAGCTTCAGGGGATGTCTATGGGTACGGGTGAAGGTTTCAAAGAATATGCCCAAAAATGGAGGGACCTTGTTGGAAGGGTACAACCACCTCTAACTGACCGCGAGCTCGTCGACATGTTCTTGGGGACCCTGTCTGGTCCATTCTTCAACCACCTGATTGGGAATTCTGCTGCTGGGTTTACAGATCTGATCTTGACCGGGGAAAGAATAGAAGCTGGCATCAAGTCAGGGAAAATAAAAAATGGTGACTCCTCGAACACTGAGAAAAAACCATCCAAAAGAGAATCTAGTGCGATCAACGCAGTAGCTATTGTAAAGCCGGCTGGTGCTCCTCAGCGTCACCATCAACAAAGGGAAGAAAGACCTAAGAGGCAATTTACTCCCCTCGGCATGACCTTGTCACAGATATTGCCACAGCTACTGGAAGCCAAGTTGGTAACTCTCATGGATCCCCCGAAGAATCCTAACAGGACACCTTCAAGGTACAATCCCAATGCTCGCTGCGCCTATCACTCCGACAGCCCGGGGCGTGCTACAGACGACTGTTGGACTTTGAGAAACAGGGTTCAAGATCTGATTGACGCAAAGGAAGTCCAGCTCGACTCTCCAGAGACTCCCAATGTGATCACCGCTCCCTTGCCAAAATATGGCTAGGATTGGATTTTTTTGTTCATTCGAATGTTCGATTTGTAATTTTCTTTTGATTGTTCAAACATTTAGTTCATGTCAAACTTGGTTATTTCATTAATGCATTACACACGGCTGTTTTGAAGTAATTATTTCATATTCACTATATGCAAACTGTTTTCATATTTTTGTGATGTCAACTCTTGATCTAAAATTCCAAGCCTCTTGAGGGAGGATGACGAAAACAATACCATAATCTACAGTATGCTTTTGAACGAATCCTGCTGATGAGGTACAGGCATTGTTCCAATCCCTAAACACTGGAGTTATAAGGATGATAATCCCTCGTCAACCCCTCTGAGCCAAAGAAGTAGGAGTTTTTCTTTTCGAAATTTAAAACCCTTAATCACAACCTGGGGCAGGGTAGTCTCTCAGTTGATCCAAGTGCATAACGAATGGCACCAGAGAGGTCCTTACTAAACGAAGAAAGACAGTAATGGTTCCGAATAATCAATAAAGAAAGGCAGTCATTATCTCAAAAATAAGAAGCCCATAAAGTCAAAACCAATGAAGGAGACTTACAAAACTGGGGCTTCCCACTGGCTGTAATTCCAAAAAGGGGAAGCAGTTCAGACAAAAAAAAAAGAAAGGGATTACAAAAATCAAGAAAGAGGTCTTACAAACCCTCAACAAAAAAAAAGGGAATGACTGCCTATTCAAAATAAGTTATCAACATCCGAATCATCACCGAAAATCAGAGCAAAGACTCAAACAAGGTCTAACGTATGATCAACTGAGTTTAGGTTTGAAGAACATCACGAAGAGCGGGTGGGTACAAATAAATTTTGAGCCTTTATCCTTTGTTTCTTAAACCGTGAACCAGGCCTCGTTACAACCCTAAAAAGTCCTAGCTGAAGCATGGGTTAGTTCGAAAGCATACTGTTACGAAAGGTATCCTGACTCCTTAAGGCTTACGGTAAAATACGGAGTTGACATCACGTTTTGCAAACAATCACTTGTTTTATAAAAAGAATGCATTTTCAAAATCTTCAAGACAGACATAGGCTTTGAATTTTTAACATAACTTTGTTTGCATATGACCTTTTGTTTGAACAACATAGAAGTTCGCACGACGAATGTCTAATGAACAGAGGCACTTCCAATCAAGGGGCACGACATGATCATTGTCCGTCATCTGGGGCAGTTAAGTCAAGATTCAAAGAATCTCTCAAATGCCAAATAGCCTGGGGCAAATCTCCGTCTAAGTCACTTGGGGCATTGGACGATCAAACGAAGATCTTCTGGTGGCATGGCAACACAACAACAGGGGCACCTCCCTACATTCTGAGAAAGTGGACATAGTCGAAAAAATACTACGCATAATCAAAGACCCGCTAGGTTGACACACCTAGGCAAGAATAAGGGCTTCCCGGCGAACCAAAAGGGTTCGGGCAAAATGAAGGGATGAAATGAAAAATCTGTACACCCGGCAAGTCGAAAACCTGAAAAGGCGGCTTGGGCAAAAATGGGTATCCCGGTGGACTGAAAACCCGAAAGGGCGGTCCAGGCAAAAGTTAGGGATCAAAGCGTACGACTATGTCCTGTCATCTTGTCACCGGCCTACCTGAAGAAAGTTTGACCCTCAACAGTTATCAGCATCCCACAGGTGCCTCCCCCATAGAACAAGGGCAATAAGGAGTTGTCTAAAAGCAATCTAATTGTTCTGTCCTCCAGGGTATCAAGGTAGGTTCCGTGGAAGAACATAACCAATACAGTTCAATGCTTCCCCAGGAGAGTCTAATCCAGTTTCCCCAAGAAAGTTGGAATCCATTTCTCCAAGCAGTAAGCTTATCCCTAGTAGATTCTGGAAGCTTATCCTCGCAGAGCACGAACGCGTCGCCCGGCCTTATTTAAAGAGTCATTTCCTTAACAGGATATAACTGGGTTATCCTCAGCCAAAAGCCACGGAAAGGTCGTCGTCAACACAGTTCTTTCTTATCCCCAGCGAAGTCTATTAACACTTCCAACACAATAGTGGTATCCCCAGCGAAGTTACCATCAACATTTCAGCAAAATATCTCTCTCCCTACAGAGTATGGCCTCTCGACAGCATCGTCAGAGTACTTTTCTCCCCGCAGAATATTCCATTCGCCAAGTTTATTCCCCAACGGAGTTATCTTCTCCTACCGGTATTCTTGCAACTATCATCTCCAGCGGAAGCAAAAATCTATTCTTCAACCTCAGCCCAGGAGTGACCTCCCAGCACCCGTCAAGGATTTACTTTCCTAGACGAAGACACATTCATAAACATCACATTTTTATACATCATGATACATGCATATACGCATCATGTCATACAATCTCATTTATGCCGTCGCTTGATCCATATCATGCACTGCATATGACTGACCTTTACCTTTCAGGAAGGATACGGTTAAATGATAAATCCAGTCAGAGAAGACAAATTCAGTCAAAGTAGACAAATCCAGTCAAAAGAAGACAAATCCAGTCAGAGAAGACAAATTCAGTCAAAGTAGACAAATCCAGTCAAAAGAAGACAAATCCAGTCAGAGAAGACAAATTCAGTCAAAATAGACAAATCCAGTCAGAGAAGACAAATTCAGTCAAAGTAGACAAATCCAGTCAAAAGAAGACAAATCCAGTCAGAGAAGACAAATTCAGTCAAAGTAGACAAATCCAGTCAAAAGAAGACAAGTCCAGTTAAAATTACTTCCACTCGTCGTTATAGACACTCGTCGTTATAGACACTCGTCGTTATAGACACTCGTCGTTATAGACACTCGTCGTTATAGACACTCGTCGTTATAGACACTCGTCGTTATAGACACTCGTCGTTATAGACACTCGTCGTTATAGACACTCGTCGTTATAGACACTCGTCGTCATAGACACTCGTCGTCATAGACACTCGTCGTCATAGACACTCGTCGTTATAGACACTCGTCGTTATAGATACTCGTCGTCAGAGACACTCGTCGTCATAGACACTCGTCGTTTTAGACACTCGTCGTTAAAGACCACTCGTCCATAAGGATAACCTGTCAGTAGAGACAACTCACCAACCTTACTAATTCCAGACTCGATTCATGTATCTTGCCAGGGTGTATCTGTTGAAGACATTCTAAAGGCCTTCTCTAGCTAAATCGACCCCAAACAGATTTTCCTGATAAAGACTCAGTAGAAGTTATCAAAGGTTTTCTCAGACATCCGCTTTTGAGATTATAATTTCCTATGGTTCTCTCCCCGACGATGCGTGAGATGATAATTCCATCCCAGTGATTGCTGTTGAAGTTGAAGTCACCCCAGGTTCTCTCACTGTTCATGTTGAGGTAGTGTGATCGGTGGATCTGGAACTGACTGTTTAACGCTGGTTCGCGAAATGTCGCGGAAGCAAGAGTCGCCACCGTCTTTTATTTTCTCCAAATGGAAAGGACAAAAGCACAGAAAAATTCCTTATAGAGATTGCTCTCGGTTCGGGAGGTAGATTATAGAAAGGGAAGGTGTTAGCACCCTTTCTATCCATGGTTATCCATGGGCTCTTAGATACTTGCTCAATGTGTTTTCAAAATGTTTTTGTTTGCTTTTCAACTGTGGGTTTTAAAAAGTTTCTTTGAAAATTTTCAGTTCGACTCATACGTCAGAGTGTTTGAAAAAATTGCTTTGAAAGCTTTTGAAAATGTGTTGGTGTGAAAAGTATTTTTGTTTGAAATTAGAGCAAGTATCCTTGAGAACCTACCTACCCTAAGGAATTCGTCTGTGTAAATGTCCTTTAAAGTAATGCCATCCCACCATTGAGAGGTAGGTAGCACCACCGTTGGAGGTGTTCGGGTCAATTCGAGTTTGTAGGGACATGGTGATCACCAGAGCAATGGGAAGACACCTTAGAAGCTACCCTCATGCCGGGTTCTCGGATCATGAGGACTTACTAAGACGTCCTCTACTCGACGATCACCTTTCGAAAGGCAACAGTGAGGCGTACCCTAGGGGTGGTGTGTGCGAATTTGTGTGTCAGTTTCATTGATATTTGTCTTGTCATGTTCATTGTGATCTACGCTTGATTTTAATTAGGGCCATTCATTCTTGCATGCTTATTATTAACAGTTAATATTTGCGGGAAAAGTAAATTCTAAACTATTACAAAAGGCGCGGGTCCACATCGCCAAAATTAAACCGGACCCGATTTGACAGAAAATAAATAAAGCAAAGGAAATAAAAGTGCGAAAAGTGAATATTACAACGCTTTGGGAGAGATACATAATTAATTAAGCGAAATAAAATAAATGTGCGAATTAAATAAATTACGAACGAGGGCGTTGGACCCTTTTGCAAAATTAAAACTAATAAGGAATTTAAAATTAAAATAAGAATGTTTTTTGGTATTTTTAGTGTTTTTAAGATTTAATGGAAAAAAGAGAATTAATTAAAACTAAAATAAAATGTCAAACCCTAATTCTAATTATTTTTTAGTTATTATGAAAAATATTGAATTTTTAACTAATTTAAACCTAAGTTAATTTACATGCATTTTTAATTATGAAAATAAATAAATTAAATATTATTATTGTAAAAAAAAAGGGAAATTAAAAGGAATCAAAATTAATTAAACCTATTTCTGCATATTTTTTGTATTTTTGTTATTTAAAAGAAATTGAAATTATATCCTAATTATAACTAAATATTTACATGTTAATTTATTTATGAAAATAATTAAATTAAAATAATTTATTATGTTTTTATCTTTTTCTGATTTTTTTGGGGTATTTTTTATATTGTAAAAATAAATGAATTAAATTAAAACAATAAATAAAATAATAGTTCAAAATAAAATAGAAGAAAAAAATAAGAAGATTTGCAAACCAAGGGGGTGGAGGTCCCCAATATGGAGGTATAGGCCTGGGATGCTGGCCCAATAAGCTTTGATTCGTTGACTTTTCCCAGACGCAATATGGCACGTTGACTGGAGTTTAGGATGTTCTTCAATCTATGGCCCTTGATCTGATGCTGGGATGGACGTGGCATGCTGATTTCTGAAGGTGTATGATGATCCTTAGTATGAGTGCTGCATAGGAGTGATTATGGAAAAATAATATTGAGATATGCAAGACCTGGGACTTGAACCCAGGTCATGAGGGTTACCAGCGTTGTCTCCAACCAACTGTGCTAATTCATGCTTTTGTAATATAATTAACAAATAAATAATATAAAAAGAAACAACGCGTTAGTGGATGGAAACGCGCGAAAATTTAAACAGGCCTATCACTGCGTGACACGGTTTCATCTTCTCCATTAGCCCTGTAAAATAAAGAACAAATGCAACGGTTTTTGGACGTTCCCTTAGGCCTGCTACCAAGAAATAGCGATTAGGCCTATGTAACTCATAAATTCATCGCGACTATGGTAATCTCTTCGTCCAGGTCTGTTGATTGCAATGGTGGTGGTCTGGAGCTCTGATTTTACTTCGTTTTGAAAGCCCCAAATCCAACCTCTGAAAACCCTAGATTTCAAGCATGGTACAATCGCGTATGTAACATAAAAACTCAATTAAACATATCAGTTAGCTTTGAAATCACATCAAGAACAAGAATCAATAATTGAAATGTCATGAAAATGCATAGAATGTAGAATACGATTTTGAAATTTTCATGGAATATGTTGAGTTCTATACACCGATTCCTTGCCTTTTGATGAGTGTTATGAATTGGAATATGATCAGTGAACCACAAGGAAGCTTTTGGAATGAATGTCGTGCCTTGAATCCACCTCTAACAATGAATTCAGATTTGAGTTTTATGGCTATTTTTTCAAGTTTGCAAATGTATTTCTTGCGCAGCTTTTAGTCTACCAGGATTAGGGTTGTGTTTCTGATTATGTAGTGAAGCTTTTAGGTCAACAAAACTCAATAAAATCCAATGCCATAATGGTTTTGCATATTTGATTTTCTAAGGATCTTCCATATCTTTTTTCATGTGCATTTTTGTGTCAATTAGCCTAAATCAAACCAAATCTTGCCATATTGGGATGTGCACGAGATATTGAGGGTAAAACATGCATGGAAAGATTTTTTAGGTCAAGTTTGATATTTTTCATGTATTTAAATAATTTAAATGAATTAATATAAATAATAATTCAAATAAATAAATAAAAAATGAGAAAATACTTCCCTTTGGGCCAAGTGGTCGTGCATAGGCTTGGAATGATGAATCATGGAAGAAAAATGGGCCCATTAGCACTTTTAGGTCATTTGGATCAATGTTGACTTTTCAAAATATCCAAAAATTTTCCAACTTCTACAAGGCATAACTTGCTCAATTTTTAAGCTTTTCTCATGTTCTTTGACATTTTGGAAAGGTCTTTGAGTCCTTTAACCAATGCCTTTGGTCCCATGTCATTTTGATTTACCAATCTCAAGTTATGGCCTTTGACTTAAAGTCCCTTTTTGTTGACTTTTGAAAATGACCTATAATGTTGAAATTGATAACTTTTTGTGAGAGCATTTCTTGGACTTGGAGTATGAAGATGAGTTGTAGGAAATGTCTTTCTCTTCAAAATGAGCTTTGGATGGAATTTTTCTGATAATCCATGTGAAAGTTATGCCCTGGTCAATTTCAGTTGACTTTTTCAGCTGTCCAAATATAGTAACTTTTGCATCTTTGATTATTTCTGAGCCAAATTTTGAGAATCATGATCAAGCATTGATCAAATGATGTTTGTGGCTTCAAAATTATATGTTGACCAAAAATTTGAACTTTTGACTGTCAAATGACCATTTTGACCCTACAGTTGACTGTAGTGCAATTTAGGGTTTTGACTTTGCAATTTTGAGCTGAATGCCTTGAAACTTGATATGAGGATACTTGACCATATTTGTAGGCATGTGAGACTTGGTTGGACCTTTGAACACTTTATTTTCTTGATCAGAACACAAACCCTAGTTTTGACTGTATAGGAGACAGTTGAGCTGTGCAACCTTTGGGGAATTTTGTGACTTGGCTTGGCAATTTCTTGGAGAATATGGGAGGGCAAATTTTGGGGTACAACAGTTGCCCCTGTTCAATCTTCTTAGACCTGAGGATGCAGATTGGCGGACGTGCCTTTCGTAATCCGAAGGTGGAAGATGATTGGACACTAGAGTGCCCAGAAATTTGCGCTCACATGTTAGCAGTGATGGTGGAATGGGCTTATAGATGCCATTTAGAGATTGCTGGATAGGGTGATGGGCTTATAGATGCCATCTGGACGTTGATCGCGTAGGAGATTCTTTAGCTAGAACCTGCATACCTGCAAAAGAACAAATGAGTACCTGACACGTTGCAGGAGCTGATTTTAGATGCTTGGCATAGATGTGTCCTGACTGGTTACAGGAGCTGAATCTGGAGCTTCAAAAGATGGTGAATGAACCAGGGATGGTTACTGTCTTGGCATGAATGGTAAGAGAACCTTGGGTGATTTTAACTTCAACAACGCTCGTTGAGAAAATCTTGGCGGGAATTACCATCTTTGCAATATCGGGAAGAGAACCATAGAAAATTTATAATCTGAAAGGGAATCACCTCACTCGCCGTCGGAGAGGGGAATCATAGGAAAAGGAATTGTCACCTCACACACTGTCGGAGAGGGAACCATAAGAGACTATCACCTCACACTCATCGTCGGAGAGGGAAACATCTGAAAAAGGAATTACCACCTCACGCACTTGCCGGAGAGGGGACCATAAGAGACTATCACCTCACACTCATCGTCGGAGAGGGAAACATCTGAAAAAGGAATTACCACCTCACGCACTTGCCGGAGAGGGGACCATAGGAGACTATCACCTCACACTCATCGTCGGAGAGGGAAACATCTGAAGAAGGAATTACCACCTCACGCACTTGTCGGAGAGGGGACCATAGGAGACTATCACCTCACACTCATCGTCGGAGAGGGAAACATCTGAAAAAGGAATTACCACCTCACGCACTTGCCGGAGAGGGGACCATAGGAGACTATCACCTCACACTCATCGTCGGAGAGGGAAACATCTGAAGAAGGAATTACCACCTCACGCACTTGTCGGAGAGGGGACCATAGGAGACTATCACCTCACACTCATCGTCGGAGAGGGAAACATCTGAAAAAGGAATTACCACCTCACGCACTTGCCGGAGAGGGGACCATAACTTCTGCTGAGTCTTTATCAGAAAAATCTGTTGGGAGTCGATTTAGCTGGACTAGAGAAGGCTTTGAAATATGTTTGAGCATTTTAACTGCATCTTTCCTGAAAGGTAAAGGTCAGTCATATGCAATGCATGATATGGGTCAAGCAATGATGTTCTCAACATAAATGAGATTTGTATGATATGATGCGTCTATGCATGCTATAATGATGTATGTGATGTTTTATGAATGTTTTCGTCTAGGAAAGTAAATCCTTGACGGGTGCCGGGAATTCATATCCTGGGCTGATGTTGGAGAATAAGCTTTTACTTCCGCTGGGGATGATAGTTGCAAGAATACCGGTATGAGAAGATGACTCCGTTGCGGAATAAACTTGGAAGATCCTGCGGGGAGAAAAGTACTCTAGCGACCATGCTGGGAAGCAATACTCTGTGGGGAGAGAGATACTTTGCTGAGTCGTTGATGATAACTTGCTGGGGATACCATTGTTGTGTGGGAAGTGTGAATAGACTTCGCTGGGGATAGAAAGACTTTGTCAACGACACTCTTTCCGTAGCTTTTGCCTGAGGATAACCCAGTTATATCCTATTGAGGAAATAACTCTTTGAATAAAGCCGGGAGACGCATTCGTGCTCTGCGAGGGGATAAGCTTCCAGAATATACTGGGGATAAGCTTATTGCTTGGGGGTATGAGTTCCAAATTTCCTGGGGAATTGGATTGGACTCTTCTTGGGAAGTCTTGGTATGCTGGGGAAGTGATTCCTTTGAATGTTGATATGCCACCGGGGAACAATCTTTAAACCAAGACTGCCGGGGATGCTTGTTAAGAATATATGCTGCTGGGGAAGTATTGAGATCTACGGGAGGACACTCAGTTTCCTTGATAATTTCGCTTGGAGAAGAATGTACTGTTTTGCTGAACCACTCTCTGGGGAATTAAGATGTACTTGGTCGTGTTCTTTAGCTGAACCTACCTTGGTACCTTGGAAGATAGAATAATTAGACTGCTCAGACAACTCTTTATTGCCCCTGTTTCTAGTGTCACCTGCAATTAATTCCTTTGTTTCGTATGCAAATATTTATGAGTTAGCACATTATTGTCAATGCATATATCACAAATTGAACCTTGGACGTTCTTCGCAAAACAAAACAGAAAAAGAAAAAACTTGGCACGTTTAACCGAAAATATATTTGTATTGATTTTTGAATGGCCTGTGAATAGGCGTTTTTGTGTACAAGAGGCTGACGTCCTAGTAAGAGGAACGTCGCCGAACAAGAGAGTTTATACAAATTTTGTACAAAAGAAAATAAAACAGCTGTGTGAAATGTGAATGATCCACTGGGTTTCAACTCTGCTATTGCCTTTATAACTCCGAGCGTCTCATCACTTGATGACCTTGGTTGAAGGTGAAGCTGACTGATTGATGCCGTCTGAACTTGATGTAAATACCGGATTCTGGATGCAAAGTGGTCCATTGAGACATAGTATTACGCTTTTATCCCTAATTTTTGCTTGGACCGCCCTTTCGGGTTTTCAGTCCACCGGGATACCCATTTTTGCCCAAGCCGCCTTTTCAAGTTTTCGACTTGCCGGGTGTACAGATTTTTTCATTTTCATCCCTTCATTTTGCCCGAACCCTTTTGGTTCGACGGGAAGCCCTAATTTTTGCCTAGGCATGTCAGCCTAGCGGGTCTTTTTTCATGCGTAGTATTTTTTAACTATGTCTGCATTGGCGGGGTGAGGAAGGTCGTCACCATCCATATTGGTTAATATCATTGCTCCTCCTGAGAACACATGCTTAACCACAAATGGCCCTTCATACGTAGGGGTCCATTTGCCCCTTGGATCACTCTGAGGAAGGATGATTCTCTTGATTACCAGATCCCCGACTTGATATTCCTGTGGTCTGACCTTTTTGTTAAATGCCCTGATCATCCGTTTCTGATACGTCTGACCATGACAGATAGCAGCAAGTCTCTTTTCGTCAATGAGATTGAGCTGGTCAAGTCGTGTCTGGATCCAATCATCTTCGTTCAGATTTGCATCCTTCATTATCCGGAGAGAGGGAATTTGCACTTCGATCGGCAAGACTGCCTCCATACCATAAACCAGAGAGAAAGGAGTTGCCCCGGTTGACGTCCTAGCTGAGGTACGGTACCCATGCAGAGCGAACGGTAACATCTCGTGCCAATCTTTGTACGTCACTGTCATCTTTTGCACGATTTTCTTGATGTTCTTATTTGCTGCTTCTACAGCCCCATTCATCTTCGGTCTGTAAGGAGAAGAATTGTGGTGCTGTATCTTGAACTGTTCGCGAAGCTCAGCGATCATCTTGTTGTTTAGATTGGTACCGTTGTCTGTAATAATCCGCTCAGGGACGCCGTACCGACAGATTAGGTTGTGCCGAATGAACCGTGCCACAACAGTCTTGGTTACTGTAGCATAGGATGCTGCCTCAACCCACTTCGTAAAATAATCAATCGCCACTAGGATGAAGCGATGCCCATTAGATGCTGTAGGTTTTATCTCACCGATCATGTCTATGCCTCACATTGCGAACGGCCAAGGCGCAGTCAGAACATTCAGGGGAACCGGAGGAACATGCACCTTGTCTGCATAGATCTGGCACTTGTGGCATGTCCTGGAATGTTGGTAGCAGTCAGCTTCCATTGTGGACCAGTAATATCCTGCCCGTAGGATTTTCTTAGCCATAGTATGCCCACTGGAATGTGTACCAAAGGTCCCTTCATGTAGCTCTTCCATGATTCTTTCCGCTTCAGTCTTGTCCACACAACGCAGTAAGGTTGAATCATGGTTTCTCTTGTACAAGATGCCGTTGCTTAGGAAGAACTTGGCTGCAAACCTCCTCAGGAATTTCTTGTCATTGACAGAGGTACCTTCAGGGTATTCCTGAGCTTCCAGATATCTCTTCACTTCATGGTACCAAGGCTTCTCAGTCACCAATTCAGTTTCGAGATCACAACAGTATGCCGGTTCGTCCAGTTTCCAGATGATGATCCGGGGAGCCTCATTATCCCATTTTACTTTGAACATTGAAGACATTGTAGCTAACGCGTCCGCCAGCTGATTCTCTTCTCTTGGAAAGTGTTCAAAGGTTATCTCTGTGAAGTGGGGAATCAGGGTCAACACACATTCTCTGTAAGGAATCAGGTTTGGATGTTTCGTATCCCACTCTCCTTTGATCTGATTGATCACAAGAGCGGAATCTCCGAAGACACTTAGAAATTTGATCCTTAGGTCGATCGCAGCCTGAAGACCCATGATACATGCCTCATACTCCGCCATATTGTTGGTACAGTTGAAACATAGCCGGGCAGTGAGTGGAGTATGAGCACCTTGTGGGGATATGATGATGGCGCCAATACCGTTTCCCAAAGCATTGGAGGCTCCGTCAAAGTGCATAGACCATCGGGATCCTGGTTCAGGTCCTTCATCCGGTCCAGGTACTTCACAGTCAGTTACTATCATGATGCTTTCATCCGGAAACTCGAAGTTCATTGATTGGTAATCATCTACAGCTTGATGTGCCAAGTGGTCTGCCAATACACTTCCCTTGATGGCTTTCTGGGTTGTATATTGAATGTCGTATTCCGTCAAGATCATTTGCCATCTTGCAATTCTCCCAGACAGAGCAGGCTTTTCGAATATGTATTTTATCGGATCCATCTTTGAGATCAACAAAGTAGTGTGAGTCAGCATATACTGTCTCAGCCGGCGAGCAGCCCATACCAAAGTGCAGCAAGTTTTCTCAAGCAGTGAGTATCGGGTCTCACAGTCGGTAAACTTTTTGCTAAGGTAATAAATGGCATGCTCTTTTCGGCCAGACTCGTCATGCTGCCCCAGCACACACCCCATTGAATTGTCTAGCACTGTCAGGTAAAGTATCAGAGGTCTCCCTTCAACCGGTGGCATAAGGATAGGTGGTTCTTGGAGATACTCTTTGATTTTGTCGAAGGCAGCCTGACATTCATCGTTCCAACGTACTACCTGATCTTTCTTCAGCAGCTTGAAGATTGGTTCACAGGTAGCAGTCAGATGTGAGATGAATCGAGCAATGTAATTCAGGCGTCCTAAAAAGCCTCTGACTTCCTTCTCTGTCTTAGGAACTGGCATCTCTTGAATAGCTTTGACCTTAGCAGGGTCCACTTGTATACCTTTATCACTGACCACGAAGCCTAGCAATTTCCCAGATCTTACCCCGAAGGTGCACTTGTTCGGGTTCAATCTCAGCTTGTACAGTCTCAACCGGTCAAACAACTTCTGCAGATGATCTAGGTGCTCTTCCTCAGTCTGGGACCTAGCGATCATGTCGTCCACATACACCTCTATCTCGTGATGGATCATGTCATGGAATAAAGCAACCATGGCACGTTGGTAGGTTGCCCCAGCGTTCTTCAACCCGAATGGCATGACCTTGTAACAGAAGGTGCCCCACTGAGTGACAAATGTAGTCTTTTCCATGTCTTCAGGTGCCATCTTGATCTGATTGTAACCTGAAAAGCCATCCATGAAAGAGAATACTTTGTGCTGAGCTGTATTATCAACAAGGACATCAATGTGAGGTAAGGGGAAGTCATCTTTGGGGCTGGCCCTGTTTAGATCCATGTAGTCGACACACATTCTGACCTTACCGTCCTTCTTAGGTACTGGCACCACATTAGCAACCCACTGAGGGTAAGAAGTCACTGCAAGGAACCCGACATCAAACTGTTTCATAACCTCGGCTTTAATCTTCTCGGACATCTCTGGACGCATCCGGCGGACCCTTTGCTTAACTGGAGGGCAGTCTTCCTTAGTTGGCAAGTGATGGACCACAATATCGGTATCCAACCCGGGCATGTCTTCGTAGGACCAGGCGAAGATCTCCATATAATCATGCAACATCTTGGTTAACCGTTGCTTCACGCTGAGCTCTAGGTTGGCACCAATCTTTACTTCTTTCCTGTCTGCCTCAGTACCCAAGTTTATGGTTTCCACTGGCTCTTCATGGGGTTGAATTGCCCTCTCTTCCTGAAGCAACAGTCTTGCAAGCTCGCCAGGCACTTCGCAATCATCTTCACCTTCGTCTTCGGCTAAGTTGATCGGATTTTCGAAGTCATAATTGGCAGTAGCAGAGTTGTTATCAGTGAGATCCAGAGTGGATTGGAACCTGTATGAGTGAGTGTGTGTGTAAATACAGCTGTTTTGAAAATTATGTAAAGGAAAAGAAAGACAGAAAAGGAACACAATATTTGCAATGCGAAAAACGTCCAAGATTTTCATTCATGATGTATAAAATGACAGTTTGTATGCCCTCACAAATAGAACCACGATGCCTCGGGTAAGACACCGGGCCATAGAGTTTATCATTGTTTATTACAAAATAACAAAACATAGGAATTCATTACTGCGTCACAAAGGTAACAGGGGTATGGTCCTTTGCACTCCAATTGTTCAATCCGTCTTCGGCCGTCGGATAGATCCAGCTGTTGAATTCGGCTTCGTCCACTTCATGGTCTTCCCCAACAGCGTTCACTCCTGAACTTTTAATAAATACCGGAGGTCTTCCGATCTTTGCTTTCCTCATAGCTCTCTGACCTTCTGTGGTGAAACCCAGCCCAAGTTTATCAGTCTTCTGAGTGAAGTCTGGAAGTCTGCCCCAGTCGGCGCATTCACCCTTCTGCACCACAGCCCTGGCATCCTTCAGGGAAGCCATCTTCAAAGGACCACTTGCTTCTGTTGTTTCTGCTGCAATTGGAAACACCTCCTCGAAATGCTGAAAGGGGGTCTCAATGAACTCCCCATCCATCTCAATGTATCTGAAAGAGTTTAGGTGACTCACCATATATTCTTCCTCTCCTTGCACAGTGACAATCTTCCCTCTGACGGGGTACTTCAACTTTTGATGCAAGGTAGAGGTCACTGCCCCAGCCTTATGTATCCAGGGTCGACCCAATAGACAAGAGTAAGATGGACGGATATCCATCACATAAAAAGTGGAGTCGAACACCTGAGAGCCCACACGAATCGGAATGTCAACCTCTCCATGGACCATCCTCTTTGAACCATCAAAGGCCCTGACGATGATGTTGCTGGGTTTCAATTCCAGGCCTTCGCAATCTAGACGGTCCAAAGCCTTCTTGGGTAGCACATTCAAAGATGACCCAGTATCAACCAACACATGTGCCAAGGTGGTGCCCCTGCATTCGATTGAGACATGCAGAGCATCATTATGGTCTCTCCCCTTTGCGGTCAAGTCAGCATCTGAGAAACCCAAGCCATTGTCTGCTGTTAGACTTGCCACGCAATCAGTGAACTGGACTGCGGAGGTTTCATGTGGCACATGGGCCATCTTGAGGAACGAGATTAGGGCCTTTGCATGGGCCTCGGAGCACAGCAGTAAAGAGAGCATGGAGATCTTGGAGGGCGTATGCCCCAGCTGTTCCACAACATTAAAATCGCTCTTCTTTATAATCTTCAGAATCTCCTCCATCTCTTGTGGGGAGGCCTCAGCAGCTATGGGTATGGGTGCCTCCATCTGGGCAGGCTCAATTTCAATTCCCTTTCCCCGAGCATTGGATGACTCGGCAGCAGGAGAAACAATCGGATCAGCAGCAGGAACAACAACTTGATCGGCAACAGGAATAGGTGTACTGGTAGGAATTATTAGGAGCGGTCTCCGGGCAGCAGGCGGTGCAATGTCAGGCGAGAAGAGCCTGCCACTGCGGGTAACTTTGGCTGGGCCAGTGATGTCACAGATGCTGGCGCCAGCGTTGAGCTCTTGTTTAACCCCGTTTATATATACATCTGCCCCATAGTGCCAAGGGACAGCTTTATCAGATACATAGGGCAGGGGCCCCGGAATAGTGATAATAACGGGTGCAACGGTCATAATTTGAACGGGCTTCTTCTGGAGAGCCGGGATCGGATTACTGAAGATAGTCACCACAGAAACTTCTTCCATTGGAACCAACCGAACGGCAGACTTCTTGAATAGAATCTCCTTGCTATCCATTAAGCTTTGGATGCCTAACTTTAGCAAGGGACAACCAGATGGGGACACTGCACATAATAGGCAACCCTCACTACAACCCGGAAATAAACCGGCCTGCAGTAGGTTCTTCTTGACGATCTTTAGAGGAGTGGCTAGATCATCCACAGAAACAGCATAAACGTCTTCATCAACAGCATTTACCCCGTGCTGAGGCATAGGGGCAGTAACTACATTCGGCTTTGCAGGCGCTTCGAATTGTATCTCCTTTGCGTCGATAAGGTCTTGCACCTTATTCTTCAACGCCCAACAGTCATCGGTAGAGTGCCCCGGGCTTTCTGAATGGTAAGCACAACGAGCATTCGGATTGTACTTGGGGGATGTTGTATTGGGGAACTTCGGGGCTTCCCTGACAGTCACTAAGTTGGTGGCTAGCAACTGTGGCAGAATCTGTGATAGGGTCATGTTTAACCGGGTAAACTCCCTCCGGGGTCTTTCAGCCCTTTGAGAATTGTTTGGCCGAGGAGCGGCAGCAGGCTTAGCAATCATCACCGCACTGACAGATTGGCGGTGCTCAGGTCTCTCTGATTTCCGGGAACCATATACGGCACTAGACTCCTTTTTGAATGGTTTCTTTTCCGAACTAGATGATGCACCCTTTGCAATCTTCCCATACTTTAATCCAGCTTCAATCCTCTCTCCAGTCAAGATCAAATCAGTGAAACCAGCGGAAGAATTCCCAATGAGGTGGTTGAAAAACGGCCCAGATAGGGTCCCCAAGAACATGTCAACCAACTCCCGATCAGTCAATGGTGGCTGCACCCTGCCAGCCAGGTCTCTCCACTTCTGAGCGTACTCCTTAAAACCTTCGCTTGCACCTAACGACATACCCTGGAGTTGGGTACGCGTGGGGGCAAGGTCGGCATTATATTGATACTGCTTGTAGAAAGCAGTAGCCAACTCCTCCCAGTTACGAACTTTGGTCCCATCCAGCTGATAGAACCATTCGAGATGAGTCCCTGAAAGACTCTCCTGGAAGAAGTGGATCCATAGATTCTTATCCGCAGAGTACGGCTGAATTTTCCGAACATAGGACCTTAAATGCAGCTTGGGACAAGACGCCCCGTCATATTTGGAGAAGGATGGTGCTTTGAACTTGTGGGGGATAATCACACCAGTTGACAAACCCAGATCTCCGAAATCCAGCCCAGGTACCTGCTGAACCTCCATAGCCTTCAACCTGTCCTCCAGTTGCTTATATCTGTCATCTGCAGGAGGGTACTGCTCTTCGTCAAAATCTGTCTCGTTGTCGGAGACTACCGGACTAGGGACCTTCACTTCTGCCTGAGAAGGACTCTTGCCAACAGAAGAACCAGCCTCTTCATGCTGCAGAGTATTGCCGAACCTTTGGCCCGAGTTGAACAGAACGGTTCTTCTCTTCTTCTTCTTCTCCTTCTTCAGGAGCATAGCCTTTAGTTCTTCTTGGCCTTTAGCCAGACCCTTGATTAGTTCTTGAAACTGCGCATTCTGCGCCTGGAGAGCCTTGATTGATGTCTCGGTTGATGCAGATTCGGGATTCATGATGCTGAAATAAACAGCGAAGAACTGTAAGCAACCTGAAAAGTGGAAAAACCTGCTATGCACATGATGTATGAAATGCGTATGCAAATGCATTCAAGGGTTCGAAAGTTCAAATTTGTTGCAGACAAAAGGAACACACGTTATCATTAAAGAAATCATTGTTTAATACATCAAAGCCTCATGGGCAAAAAGTACAAAAATCAAATCAATCCCAAAATACACTGCGCATCCTCTTCGGAGCTATGTAGGTGTTGAGATTCCTCTCCTCATGCAACAGGCGAGTGAGCTCCAAGACTTTCTTTTCACTGGCATGCAGACTAGTCTCAAGAGAATTCTTTTCCTCCTTAAGCTGGATCCAGCTCTTCTGCATCTCTTCCCAGGATGTGGGCATATCAGGGTGCTGAATAGTGTAGGACACTTCCCCTTCCGAGACTGGTTCTTTGATTACTGGGAGCATGTGAGGATAAGGCATCACTAACTTCTGAGAGCGGGTGCGTACCCACTTGAGATAGGGTTCCAATGGGATGGAATTCCTGTGCCCCAGTGTCTTGCTGTCTATCCTACTGGGCATCCTCCAGGCTCTGATAAATCTCTGGCGAAGTCCTTGAGTATCATTGTCGAAGTCAAAAACTATGTCAGGAATTAACATGTCATGAGGACCATCCCTCCGAGCATAACCAAACTGTCTCCAAGCCAGGCATGGGCTATAAGTAATACCTCCTCTGATTCTAAGTAAAGGAACATTAGGGTACTCCCCGCAACGATCAATGATAGTGACATCTTCTCTGGACCTAGGACACCAATGTATATCTGCATGCGTAAGAGTCATCAACCGTTGTGACCATCTCAAACCCCGCTCATTCTTCAAGACTGATTGTGGAAGGTGCGAAATAAACCACCTTCCCAGGAGAGGAGTGCAACACATAAGGACACCTCTTTTTCTCATGGTTCGAGTGTAACATGAGTGAAGGATGTCCCCCAGCAACGTAGGTATAGGATTCCTGGACATAAAGATCTGGACAGTGCTGATATCAATAAGCTGATCTGGGTTAGGGAACAACACCAGACCATAGACAAGGAGGGCCACAACCTCTTCAAAAGCTTGCAAGTCAAGGGAGTTCCAACATTCAAGGGCCTTCTCAAACAGAAACCTGGCTAAGAACCCTTTGATACCACTTCTAACTTCCCAATGTCCCTTGAGGTCAGATGACTGTAGGTGCAAGGCTTTAGCAATCTCTTCGAGCTTAGGTTCCTTTTCTGTACCGTTGAAGGGTAGTTGATCAAGGATAGGGATCTTCAGGAGCCGGGAGAACTCCTCCAATGTAGGTACCAACTGATAGTCCAAGAAGGTGAAACAGTGATGCAGAGGGTCAAAGAATTGGAACAGGACCTTAATCATATCTTCCTCAATGTTGGTGTTGACCAAGCTGATGAGGCTTCCATGCCTTTCACTGAATGAAGAGTTCTCGGGAATCCTGGATATAAGCTCCTTAAGCTGAGGAGGGATCCTTACAAGACTGACCTGAATTGTCTTTCTACGAACGGTTTCCATGTCCTACAAAACAAGAACAAAGATGAAAATTCGAACCCCTGAAATGGTTAGTCAATGCATATGATGTTGGATGATGTCATGATGCTATGATTAAACACACCACAGATATTTACAAAGACCAACATGTAAGGCACACAAGGCACACAAGACAAGCCCTTAAGGTTTAAGGCCAGCATGGGGTCTGGGTAGTACCCTCTTGGAGTTGGTGGGTTCAACCTGTCCTAATCAAAGTAACCGGGTTCTAAGGTTCCCAATATCACGGGATTGCTTTCATTGTTCATCGTTTCGATTTAGCCACTGAACTGGCGACCGAAATATTCCAGGAAAGCAACCCTCCATTGAGTGTAGTATCGAGTATCAACCAACCTCGGACTACACCAAAGTCAGTTATCTCACTACCCTAAAGAGGCCAAGATAGTTCAATTAAGGTTCCTAAGGTCTGTTGATGCTTCATGACACCACGCGGAGGCCCCGTACTCTCCTTGACTGAACTTAAGGGTTACCGGTACACACCAAAGTGCCACATCAACGTAGCAGACTGTTTCAACCATGTCGGTATACCCCGCACAGTTCCCTCACAGCCTTGTTGCTACTTTCTAAGAAAGGTATCCCCAGATCCGGGTTAGGATCTATAGAACTCCCAAGCAACCCACAATTATAAAGCAAGCAAAGAAGACAATTGAAAACACAATGATCTTAGTCCTAAGGTACACCTCACTTTATAAAGGGTCCCCAGCAGAGTCGCCAGTTCTGTGATCGGTGGATTTGGAACTGACTGTTTAACGCTGGTTCGCGAAATGTCGCGGAAGCAAGAGTCGCCACCGTCTTTTATTTTCTCCAAATGGAAAGGACAAAAGCAAAGAAAAATTCCTTATAGAGATTGCTCTCGGTTCGGGAGGTAGATTATAGAAAGGGAAGGTGTTAGCACCCTTTCTATCCATGGTTATCCATGGGCTCTTAGATACTTGCTCAATGTGTTTTCAAAATGTTTTTGTTTGCTTTTCAACTGTGGGTTTTAAAAAGTTTCTTTGAAAATTTTCAGTTCGACTCATACGTCAGAGTGTTTGAAAAAATTGCTTTGAAAGCTTTTGAAAATGTGTTGGTGTGAAAAGTATTTTTGTTGTAATTAGAGCAAGTATCCTTGAGAACCTACCTACCCTAAGGAATTCGTCTGTGTAAATGTCCTTTAAAGTAATGCCATCCCACCATTGAGAGGTAGGTAGCACCACCGTTGGAGGTGTTCGGGTCAATTCGAGTTTGTAGGGACATGGTGATCACCAGAGCAATGGGAAGACACCTTAGAAGCTACCCTCATGCCGGGTTCCCGGATCATGAGGACTTACTAAGACGTCCTCTACTCGACGATCACCTTTCGAAAGGCAACAGTGAGGCGTACCCTAGGGGTGGTGTGTGCGAATTTGTGTGTCAGTTTCATTGATATTTGTCTTGTCATGTTCATTGTGATCTACGCTTGATTTTAATTAGGGCCATTCATTCTTGCATGCTTATTATTAACAGTTAATATTTGCGGGAAAAGTAAATTCTAAACTATTACAAAAGGCGCGGGTCCACATCGCCAAAATTAAACCGGACCTGATTTGACAGAAAATAAATAAAGCAAAGGAAATAAAAGTGCGAAAAGTGAATATTACAACGCTTTGGGAGAGATACATAATTAATTAAGCGAAATAAAATAAATGTGCGAATTAAATAAATTACGAACGAGGGCGTTGGACCCTTTTGCAAAATTAAAACTAATAAGGAATTTAAAATTAAAATAAGAATGTTTTTTGGTATTTTTAGTGTTTTTAAGATTTAATGGAAAAAAGAGAATTAATTATAACTAAAATAAAATGTCAAACCCTAATTCTAATTATTTTTTAGTTATTATGAAAAATATTGAATTTTTAACTAATTTAAACCTAAGTTAATTTACATGCATTTTTAATTATGAAAATAAATAAATTAAATATTATTATTGTAAAAAAAAAAGGGAAATTAAAAGGAATCAAAATTAATTAAACCTATTTCTGCATATTTTTTGTATTTTTGTTATTTAAAAGAAATTGAAATTATATCCTAATTAGAACTAAATATTTACATGTTAATTTATTTATGAAAATAATTAAATTAAAATAATTTATTATGTTTTTATCTTTTTCTGATTTTTTTTGGGGTATTTTTTATATTGTAAAAATAAATGAATTAAATTAAAACAATAAATAAAATAATAGTTCAAAATAAAATAGAAGAAAAAAATAAGAAGATTTGCAAACCAAGGGGGTGGAGGTCCCCAATATGGAGGTATAGGCCTGGGATGCTGGCCCAATAAGCTTTGATTCGTTGACTTTTCCCAGACGCAATATGGCACGTTGACTGGAGTTTAGGATGTTCTTCAATCTATGGCCCTTGATCTGATGCTGGGATGGACGTGGCATGCTGATTTCTGAAGGTGTATGATGATCCTTAGTATGAGTGCTGCATAGGAGTGATTATGGAAAAATAATATTGAGATATGCAAGACCTGGGACTTGAACCCAGGTCATGAGGGTTACCAGCGTTGTCTCCAACCAACTGTGCTAATTCACGCTTTTGTAATATAATTAACAAATAAATAATATAAAAAGAAACAACGTGTTAGTGGATGGAAACGCGCGAAAATTTAAACAGGCCTATCACTGCGTGACACGGTTTCATCTTCTCCATTAGCCCTGTAAAATAAAGAACAAATGCAACGGTTTTTGGACGTTCCCTTAGGCCTGCTACCAAGAAATAGCGATTAGGCCTATGTAACTCATAAATTCATCGCGACTATGGTAATCTCTTCGTCCAGGTCTGTTGATTGCAATGGTGGTGGTCTGGAGCTCTGATTTTACTTCGTTTTGAAAGCCCCAAATCCAACCTCTGAAAACCATAGATTTCAAGCATGGTACAATCGCGTATGTAACATAAAAACTCAATTAAACATATCAATTAGCTTTGAAATCACATCAAGAACAAGAATCAATAATTGAAATGTCATGAAAATGCATAGAATGTAGAATACGATTTTGAAATTTTCATGGAATATGTTGAGTTCTATACACCGATTCCTTGCCTTTTGATGAGTGTTATGAATTGGAATATGATCAGTGAACCACAAGGAAGCTTTTGGAATGAATGTCGTGCCTTGAATCCACCTCTAACAATGAATTCAGATTTGAGTTTTATGGCTATTTTTTCAAGTTTGCAAATGTATTTCTTGCGCAGCTTTTAGTCTACCAGGATTAGGGTTGTGTTTCTGATTATGTAGTGAAGCTTTTAGGTCAACAAAACTCAATAAAATCCAATGCCATAATGGTTTTGCATATTTGATTTTCTAAGGATCTTCCATATCTTTTTTCATGTGCATTTTTGTGTCAATTAGCCTAAATCAAACCAAATCTTGCCATATTGGGATGTGCACGAGATATTGAGGGTAAAACATGCATGAAAAGATTTTTTAGGTCAAGTTTGATATTTTTCATGTATTTAAATAATTTAAATGAATTAATATAAATAATAATTCAAATAAATAAATAAAAAATGAGAAAATACTTCCCTTTGGGCCAAGTGGTCGTGCATAGGCTTGGAATGATGAATCATGGAAGAAAAATGGGCCCATTAGCACTTTTAGGTCATTTGGATCAATGTTGACTTTTCAAAATATCCAAAAATTTCCCAACTTCTACAAGGCGTAACTTGCTCAATTTTTAAGCTTTTCTCATGTTCTTTGACATTTTGGAAAGGTCTTTGAGTCCTTTAACCAATGCCTTTGGTCCCATGTCATTTTGATTTACCAATCTCAAGTTATGGCCTTTGACTTAAAGTCCCTTTTTGTTGACTTTTGAAAATGACCTATAATGTTGAAATTGATAACTTTTTGTGAGAGCATTTCTTGGACTTGGAGTATGAAGATGAGTTGTAGGAAATGTCTTTCTCTTCAAAATGAGCTTTGGATGGAATTTTTCTGATAATCCATGTGAAAGTTATGCCCTGGTCAATTTCAGTTGACTTTTTCAGCTGTCCAAATATAGTAACTTTTGCATCTTTGATTATTTCTGAGCCAAATTTTGAGAATCATGATCAAGCATTGATCAAATGATGTTTGTGGCTTCAAAATTATATGTTGACCAAAAATTTGAACTTTTGACTGTCAAATGACCATTTTGCCCCTACAGTTGACTGTAGTGCAATTTAGGGTTTTGACTGTGCAATTTTGAGTTGAATGCCTTGAAACTTGATATGAGGATACTTGACCATATTTGTAGGCATGTGAGACTTGGTTAGACCTTTGAACACTTTATTTTCTTGATCAGAACACAAACCCTAGTTTTGACTGTATAGGAGACAGTTGAGCTGTGCAACCTTTGGGGAATTTTGTGACTTGGCTTGGCAATTTCTTGGAGAATATGGGAGGGCAAATTTTGGGGTACAACAGGTAGTAACCCCACTGGTTCATTCATCACCGTTTGAAGCTCCAGACTCAACTCCTGTAACCAGTCAGGACACATCTATACCAAGCATCTGAAAACCAGCTCCTGCAACATGTCAGGTACTCATTTTTCTTTTGCAGGTATGCAGGTTCTCGCTAAGGAATCTCTTATGCGATCAACGTCCAGATGGCATCTATAAGCCCATCATCCTATTCATCAATCTCCAAATGGCATCTATAAGCCCATTTCCATCACACTGCTTCTATGTGAGCGCAAATTTCTGGGCACTCTAGTGTTCAATCATCTTCTACCCTCGGACTACGAAAGGCACGTCAGCCAATCTGCATCCTCAGGTCTAAGAAGATTGAACAGGGGCAACTGTTGTACCCCAAAATTTGCCCTCCCATATTCTTCAAGAAATTGCCAAGTCATGCTTCAAAATTCCCCAAGGGTTACACAGTGTAAGGGCCTCCTAAGCAGTCAAAATTAGGGTTTTGGTTCTGATCAAGAAAATGAAGTTTCCAAAGGTCCAATCAAGGCTCACATGCCTACAAATATGGTCAAGCACCCTCATACCAAGTTTCAAGACTTTCAGCTCAAAATTGCACAGTCAAAAACCCTAATTGCACTACAGTCAACTGCAGGGGCAAATGGTCATTTGACAGTCAAAAGTTCAAATTTTTGGTCAACATATCATTTTGAAGCCACAAACATCATTTGATCAATGCTTGATCATGATTCTCAAAGCTTGGCTCAAAAATCACCAAGATGCAAAAGTTTCCTTATTTGGACAGTTGAAAAAGTCAACTGTAAATTGACCAGGGCATAACTTTCACATGGATTATCAGAAAAATTACATCCAAAGCTCATTTTGAAGAGAAAGACATTTCCTACAACTCATCTTCATACTTAAAGTACAAGAAATGCTCTCACAAAAAGTTATCAATTTCAACATTATAGGTCATTTTCAAAAGTCAACAAAAAGGGACTTTAAGTCAAAGGCCATAACTTAAGATTGGTAAATCAAAATGACATGGGACCAAAGGCATTGGTTAGAGGACTCAAAGACCTTTCCAAAATGTCCAAGAACATGAGAAAAGCTTAAAAATTGAGCAAGTTATGCCTTGTAGAAGTTGGGAAATTTTTGGATATTTTGAAAAGTCAACATTGATTCAAATGACCTAAAAATTGCTAATGGGCCCATTTTTCCTCCATAATTCATCATCCATGACATGTGCACGACCACTTGGCCTAAAGGGAAGTTTTTATTCATTTTTTATTTATTTATTTGGATTTTATTAATAATAATTCATTTAAATTAAAATAAATATATGAAAAATGCTTAACCTAATTTTTTTAATCTTTTTGTGCACATTATATCATCAAGATTTCGTGCCTAGCTAAATATGGAAATATTTGGATTGATTGGATCATGATTTGAACAAAAGCACATGGAAAATATTTGAAAAAAGATCTTGAAAATCAAATTTCCAAAATCATGAATGCAAGAGATTTGGAGTGTTTTCTTTAACCTAATTCATTCAGTACATAAGCCTAAACGAAAACCTAATGCAAGGACCATTAAAGCTGCGCAGAAGCCATTCACCAACTTGAAAAATTTTGTCTAAAAACACAATTCTGAAAACTAACTTGTAGGTGGTTTCAAGCCAAGATTTCCATTCCATTAGCTTCCTTGAAGGTTACAGGACATATTCCAATCATTCCCCAAGTCCCATACTCAAGAAAACGTAAGATCACCATGGAAGTTGGTGAAGAAAATTTCTGAATCAGTTTCGATCATACATGCATTGTTAACACAGTTTGTTATTATTTTTGTGTTTAGAATAAAGTTTGCAAGCTAACCCTATGCTTTGATTGGATTATTACGCGCTATGTGCAAAGATACCATTATTATTTTTTAGGGTTTACAGGATTTCGAATTGGGGGTTTCTTGGTCTTGTAAAATTAGCAAACCACGATGCCAGGAATGGAATCAGCGTGTCTGGACGAAGAGGAAGCTATGCTCGCGCCTAATTTATAGAGCCCCTGGGGCTAATCGCTATTTTTCCAAAGCTGGCCTAAGAGAACACATCAAAAACCGTTGCTTATGTTGTTTATGTTTCAGGAAAATAAAATCCCATGAAGAAGATGAATTCGTGGCCAGCCATGATTGGTCTTTTTAAATCAGCGCGCGTTTTTTTATGTTTTTCATGCCACTAACCAATTTTTATTTTTATTATTTATTCGTTATTATACATACAAAGTGCGCATCTGGAACGACTGGCAAGGCATAAGGCTGGTAAAGTGCATGACCTGGGTTCGAGCCCCAGGTCTTCGTTACTTCCATATTATTTTTCAATAAAGATTCCTATGCAGTTTCAATAACAAAGACCACCATACACTTCCAAGATCCAGTCGTCCATGCGTCCAATGGAATCAAATCAAAGGCCCAGATCCAAGGAATATGATGAACCATGGTCAACGCTGCAGCACACTACCTGGAAAGTCAATAAGGCCAAATCCTTAATGGGCTTAAGATGCTTACAATTCACCTCCACATTGGGGACTGACACCCCCCTAGGTTTGTTTTTTTTGAATATTTTCTTTTGCATTCTTTCTATTTTTATTTTAATTTGTTTAATTAATTTATTATTTTCATAAAAAAAACCTAAAACACATAAAAAATCAGAAAAGAGCAAAAATATAATAAATATTTTATTTTAAGTATTTTCATAAATAATTTGTATATAAAAATTAGGGTTAATTTAGGTTAAAATTCAATGTTTTCTTAATAAATTAAAAGCCATTAGAATTAGGGTTTGCATCTTATTTTAATTTTAATTAATTCTCCTTTTTCATATTAAATCCTAAAATACTAAAAAATACCAAAAACAAAAACAACTTCTTTTCTTTCTTTTAATTTTAATTAATTCCTCATTAGTTTAATTTTGCAAAAAGGGTCCAACGCCCTCGTTTCGATTTAAATTTCAATTCGCATATTTATTTCTTCTTTCGTATAATATTCGTGTATCTCTCCCAAAGCCATGTAAATAATTGCTCGCACTTTTAATTCTTTATTTACTTTGTTTATTTATTTTCTGTCAAATCGGGTTCGAGAAACTTTTGGCGATGTGGACCCGCGCCGTTTGTAATAGCTTAGAATTTACTTTTCCCGCAATATTTTTAACTGTTAATTGAGGCATGCAAGAATGAATGGACAAAAATAAAAACAAGCGTAGAACACCAATAACATGACAAGATAAATGCAAATGAAAACGACACACAAATCGCACACACCACCCCTAGGGTACGCCTCACCGTTGCCTTGCCCTTCGAAAGGTGATCGTCGAGTAGAGGATGTCTTAGTAAGTCCTCATGATCCGGGAACCTGGCATGAGGGTAGCTTCTAAGGTGTCTTCCTATTGCTCCGGTGATCACCATGCCCCGAACCTCGAATTGACCCGAACACCTCCAACGGTGGTGCTACCTACCTCTCAATGGTGGGATGGCACTACTTTAAAGGACATCTACACAGACGAATTCCTTAGGGTAGGTAGACGACTCTAGATACTTTCTCTAATTTCAAAACAAATCAAAAAATACTTTTCACACCGACACCTTTTCAAAAGCTTTCGAAAGAAATTTTTTCAAACACTCTTGAGGACCGATACAAGAGTCGAACTGAAATTTTCAAAGAAACTTTTTAAAACCCACAGTTGAAAAGCAAACAAACCATTTTTGAAAACACAAGTGAGCAAGTATCTAAGAGCCCATGGATAACCATGGATAGAAAGGGTGCTAACACCTTCCCTTTCTATAATCTACCTCCCGAACCGAGAGCAATCTCTATAAGGAATTTTTCTGTGCTTTTGTCCTTTCCATTTGGAGAAAATAAAAGACGGTGGCGACTCTTGCTTCCGCGACATTTTGCGAACCAGCGTTAAACAGTCAGTTCCAGATCCACCGATCACACCATACATCTAGACAGTTAAAAGTTGCTGAAAGTAAAAGCGGAAATAAACCTAGCTATTACATGGCTTTGACAGTTACACAATTGCCTTGACGTGAAATAAAAAATGCGGAATTTAAAATCCTAATTAAAACTATTACAACTTTGAAATAGTTACAAAATAATGGCAAAAATAATAACAAGCGCGCGGCAAATTAAATACGAGAGAAATCAGGGTTTTGACCCTTGACTAAACCTAATTGCAATTGATTAAAGAAATAATTATTTTTGTCATTTTTTGTTATTTAAGAAAATAAGGAATAATAAAAAAGGAACCTAATTACCAATTAGCTTAAGTTAAGAAAAATAATTAAATCACCTATTTTTGTGTTTTTCGTTTGAAGAAAAGAAAATAATTAAATCAAAAATTTAAACCTAGTTTTCTAATTGATTTTAATTATATAAAAAAATAAGTTAAAGTTTCCCTAAATTAAATAAGCTAATTAATTTAATTTAACTTGATAAAAAACCTAATTCTATTTTTTATGACTTTTTGATTTTTATGATTTTATATAAAAAAACTGATTTTAAAAAATAAAATGAATAAGAAATTAAGAATAGAGAAAACAAAATAATAAAAAGAGAAAAAAAATTGAGAAATGGGCCTGTGTTGTTAGAAATTCTGGGGGTGTTAATCTGAAAATCTGTGGCTCATTAAGCTCCAGGCCTGGTCAACGCTGGATCTGATATGGTGTTGACTTGTGGTGCACCATGGTCCTTCATTAGAGAGGCATGAGATCTGGCCAGCTGGACATCCAGTGGGTGAGTGTTGATGGTGCATGGTAGGCGTGGGGTGATGTTTTGTATGGAATTGGCCTAAAATTGTTAAGAAAATATCAAAACGCACACGCCTGGGATCGAACCCAGGACGTGTGCATCAAAGACAAGCTTCCTAACCATCTACGCTGGACTTGTTAGTTGAATATATTATAAAATTAAAAAATCGCAAGCAAAATCAATTGCCATGCTCAGAAAACGCGCGAATTTTCAAACGCTCCAATGGTGGCATGACACGCCATCATCTTCTCCCTTGAAATGTGGCTTTAGATGAAACACTTTTACCTACGGACGTTTGTCCGTAGCTATAACCCTGTCCATCTCAAAAATCATGTACATGCAATATAAATCAATTGTAATGGTACCAATCAACTCATCTTGGTCTCACGAGTGTCATGGTACCCCATTCATGGTCCAATTTCCCTATATCAGAAATCCCCAAATCGAGCTCTTAAACCCTAGCAATGGTGAATATGGATTTCTACACTGTTAGTACAATTAAGCTATACAGAAAGCTTGCAATCATGATTATGAACAAGAATATATGGATATCATGCGTTTGAGATGCGTAAAACATTGAAATCAAGTTTGAGTTTTTAGTGCAAACCGTGATGTTGTAACGTGATGATTTTGGATGCTTCAAGGTTAGCAAACGATGTTATTAGCTTCCTGAGATGTCCAGGAATGGATTAGAAGCCTTGGAATGGTTTTAATTGGCATGTGGAAGAATATAGGTCTCACACTTTTCTTTGAAATTTTGCAGTTTTGTTCTGCCTCCTTTCACGACTCTCACCCATGTTCTTGCCTTGGATGTGTTCAATATATATCATAGAGTGAATTAGGGTTGTAAAAATAAATCACATCTTTGAAAGTTTTGAAGATTTGATTTGATTTTCATGGCATATGTAAACTTGCTATATTGAGCCAAATTATGCCTTTATTGTATCAATCAACCTTGATTCGAATTGATCATGATATCCTTACATTATTTGATTGAAATGTTGTCCAAAAATCAGATCACAACATATCTTTTTCATTATTCATTAATTATTTGATTTAATTGAAATTTTAATTAACAAAAAATCAAAATAAATTGAAAAGTGAGGAAAATAACATGAGGTTGGATATTTGGGTTGTGGATCACATTATAAGTGAGGTGCAAGCATAAAAAGTTAGGCCCATTTGGTAAAAAAATGCAATTTTGAGCCCATTTGACTTTTGGCAATTTTGTAAAAAAGGTAAACTTTGACAAGGCATATCTCCTCCAATTTTAACCCTAGAGAGGTGTTCTTGGACTTTTTATAAAGCTTAGGATGTCTCCTAAGCAACACTTTTGGTATCATCTCAATTGAGTCTTCCATGTTCATTTATGAAGCTTTGACCCAAAAGGTGTTTTTGTTGACTTTTCAAAAGGACCTATAATGTCAAAATTCATATCTTTTTATGAGTGCATATTTTGAACTTGTGGAATGAATATGGATTGTAGGGAATTTCATCCTCTTCAAAATGAGATTAGGATGGAAAATTTATGATAAAGCATGTGAAAGTTCTGCTTTGTCAAAGTTGGGTTGACTTTTACTGCAAAACCCTAACTTAGCAACTTTTGGGTTTTGATGAATTTGGAGCATTCCTTGAAGAACCATGATCAACCCTTGATAAAATGATGGATAAAACTTAAAAATGATGATGTTAACCAAAAATCTTGAGGTTTGACTATATGTGGGCCACAATTGACTTTTGACCTAATACAGTCGATTCTCAAGCATCTGAGCAGTTGACTGGGCAAACTTCCTGTGCAAGGTATGAAACTTGACATGTAGGGTCTTGGGAACATAATAATACCGTCGAAAGCATATGGAGATTTTGTGGCTCACCCATATTGATGAAAATAGAAACCCTAATTTTGAGGTGCACTGCTTTAGGAGAGAGTTTGTCTGGTCAACTTTGGGCTTCCTTAAGCAACTTGGGGACTTCAATTGACATGTATTGAGTAAAATGAGAGGGAAAATTTTGGGGTACAACAGCTGCCCATGTTCAATCTTCTTAAACCTGAGGATGTAGATTGGCTGCTCTGCCTTTCGTGATCTGAAGGTGGAAGATGATTGAACACTAGAGTGCCCAGAAATTTGCACTCTCATGAAGTGGCACTTGATTTGTGATATCGGGAATGGGCTTGTAGATGCCATTTGGAGGTCGAGGATTGAAGATTTTCGGAGATGGGCTTAAAGATGCCATCTCGGATGCGACATAATATTGTAGGAGATGGGCTTAAAGGTGCCATCTAGAGGATGTTGATTGCCTGTCTTGGGAGAAATAGAGTTTTATGAGCTTCAGTTGTCCGTTACTTTACTGTGGAATAACTCCAGCTTGAGGAAGCAAAAGTGTACCGCGTATCTGGTCGGGGTATATGCTGCACCGCGATTTACTGGGGAAATGCGAAACCAATCATGTTTGATCGGGTCCCGGTCTTACAATGTCGTGGGCCGCCATTTAGGGATAAGAGAAGAGGAACCTGGATAGTAGGGTTACTTCGATATGAAAGCCTGGATAGTAGGGCTTTGAGAAGGAACCTGGATAGTAGGGTTACTTTGATATGAAAGCCTGAATAGTAGGGTTACTTCGATATGAAATCATGGATAATAGGGTTGTGAGAAGGAACCTGGATAGTAGGGTTACTTCGATATGAAAGCCTAGATAGTAGGGCTGTGAGAAGGAACCTGGATAGTAGGGTTACTTTGATATGAAATCCTGGATAGTAAGGCTGTGAGAAGGAACCCGGATAGTAGGGTTACTTCGATATGAAAGCCTGGATAGTAGGGTTGTGAGAAGGAACCTGGATAGTAAGGTTTCTTTGATATGAAAGCCTGGATAGTAGGGTTGTGAGAAGGAACCTGGATAGTAAGGTTACTTGGATGCAAAAGCCTGGATAGTAGGGCTGTGAGAAGGAACCTGGATAGTAGGGTTACTTTGATATGAAAACCTGGATAGTAGGGCTTGTGGGAAGGAACCGGGATAGTAGGGTTGCTTCAAAGCGATAGTATAGATTGGTTGACCTGTTTGATTTCGGGAACTGGGTTTCCATTAGTCATCTGTAGATATGATCTGTATAACTACTGAATTTATTGAAGCTAACCCTCTTTTCCTGAAAAGATATCAGGGTTAGTTATATGCGATGCATGAAATGCAGGGTGAGATGATGTTCTCAAAATAAATGAGATTATGCTGTATATGTCATGTATGCGTATGTCATGATGTATGTTTATGAAATGCTATTGGGGTATGCTCGCGCCTGGGAAAATAAATCCCTGATTATTGCTGGAGAGTTGTAAATGCTCTGTCGGGAAGAAGATGCTGGATAAAAAACTCTGCAGGGACGAAACTTGGGGGGGAAGCGATACTCTGTCGGTAGACATGCCGACCCGGAGGAACAACCTTAGCTGGGGATGCAATTAAGTTGTCATAGGTGATGAGCTCTGTTGGAGATTGAGCTTCTGTATCTTATAAAAATAGACTCTGCCTGGAGGATGAATTTTACTGACTAGCCCGCAATTATGAACCTTGGTTGGGGATAGTTACGTCCTGCTTCAGGGAAACTGACATCAATGCCTTTGGGTACTTTTACTCTGTGGGGAGTGTATGTACCAATAATCATGTTCCAAAGCTGACTCTATCCCGGTACCTACTGGGTAGAGGAACCGTCGGGTTTGGTACTTCTTATTTTCCGTGTTTATGGAATTACGAGTAATTGTCTTGGTTTCTTATGTAAATATTTATGAGCAGCGATCATTTTCAAATGCATATATCAAAAATAAATCATTGGACGTTCTTTCAAAACAAAACAGAAAAAGAAAAAACAAATTGAAGTTCCTTGTGAAAATGACTTGTATTAATTTTTAAAGTTGGCCTGTAATAGGCGTTTTGTACAAGGAGGCTGACGCGCTAGTAAGAGAACACCACCGAAAGATAGAAATTATACAATTTGTGTAAAAGAAAGAAAAACAGCTATGTGAAACGACCCCATTGGGTTCCAACTCTGTTATTGCCTTTATATCTTCAAACGTCTCATCACTTTGCTACTTGGCCGAAGGTTGATCAGATTGATTGGCGCCATTCGAGCTTGATAGTTGATACCAAAGTCTGGTCACAATATGATTCAATGAGACATAGTGATACGCTTCAATCCCTAACTTTTTCCTGGATTGCCCTTTCGGGTTTTCAATCCATCGGGATACCCTTTTTTGCCCAAGCCTCCCTTCTGGGTTTTCGACTTGTCGGGTGTACAAATTTTTCATTTTTATCCCTTACTTTTGCCCGAACCCTTTTGGTTCGCCGGGAAGCCCTTATTTTTGCCTAGGCCAGTCGACCTAGCAGGTCTTTGATTATGCGTAGTATCTTTTCACTATGTATGCATTTACGGGATGAGGAAGGTCGTCACCATCCATGGTGGTTAGAATCATAGCCCCTCCCGAGAAAATGTTCTTAACCACAAATGGCCCTTCGTACATGGGAGTCCATTTGCCCCTGGGATCACCTTGCGGCAATATGATGCGTTTGATCACCAGATCCCCGACTTAATATTCTTGACGCCTGACTTTCTTGTTAAAAGCCTTGATCATTCGCTTTTGATACGCCTGACCATGGAAGATAGCAGTAAGCCTCTTTTCGTTGATTAGATTTAGTTAATCAAGTCGGGTTTGGATCTAGTCGTCTTTGTTTAAACCCGCATCCTTCATAATCCTGAGAGAGGGTATCTGGACTTCGATGGGTAGGACTGCCTCCATGCTATATACCAGCGAGTAGGGTGTTGCCCCTGTCGACGTCCGTGCTGAGGTACAGTACCCATGAAGAGCGAATGGTAACATCTCGTGCCAGTCTTTATATGTCACTGTCATCTTCTGTACAATCTTCTTGATGTTCTTGTTAGCAGCTTCAACAGCCCCATTCATCTTCAGCCGGTAGGGAGAAGAGTTATGATATTGTATCTTGAATTGTTTACAGAGCTCGGTGATCATCGTGTTGTTGAGATTTGTACCATTGTCAGTAATAATCCTCTCTGGTACACCATATCGACAGATCAGATTGTGTCGGATAAACCGCGCCATGACATTCTTGGTTACTATAGCAAAGGAAGCTGCCTCAACCCACTTTGTAAAGTAATCAATGGCTACCAGAATGAAGTGATGCCCGTTAGATGCAGTAGGTCTGATCTCGCCGATCATGTCGATGCCCCACATCGCAAAGGGCCAAGGAGCTGTCAGGACGTTCAAAGGAACTGGGGGCACATGCACCTTATCAGCATAGACTTGGCATTTATGACAGGTTCAAGAGTGCTGATAACAATCGGCTTCCATATTGGACCAGTAATATCTTGCCCGTAGGATCTTCTTAGCCATGGTGTGTCCACAAGAACGGGTTCCGAAAGTGCCTTCATGGAGATCTGTCATGATCCTCTATGCCTCACTTTTGTCTACACACCGTAGTAGTGTGGAGTCATGGTTGCTGTTGTACCCAAAAATTTGCCCTCCCATATTCTTCAAGATTTGTCAAGATCAATCTTCAAATGGATCAAGGGGTTGCCCAGTCAAACATCCTCATAAGCCAGTCAAAATTAGGGTTTTGGTTCCTTCAAGGAATTTGAGGTTTTCAATGGCTCAATCAAGTCCCATAGGCCTATATACATTGCCAAGCATCTACATGTCAAGTTTCAAGACTCACAACATCAAATTGCACAGTCAAAAGCCCTATTTGGTTCACAATCAACTGCAGGGGCAAAATGGTCATTTTGCAGTCAAAAGTCAGAATTTTTGGTCAACAACTTATTTTGAAGCCACAATCATCATTTGATCAAATCTTGATCATGATTCCTCAAGCATGGCTCAAAAATCATCAAAGATGCAAAAGTTGCTATTTTGGGACAGTTGAAAAGTCAACTGTAACTTGACCAAGGCATAAATTTTTCATGGTTCATCAGAAAAATCCCATCCAATGCTCATTTTGAAGGGGATGACATTTCCTACAACTCATCTTCACATTCCAAGTCCAAGAAATGCTCTCACAAAAAGTTATCAATTTCTACATTATAGGTCAATTTCAAAAGTCAACAAAAAGGCATTTTAAGTCAAAGACCATAATTTGCGATTGGTAAATCCAAATGACATGGGACCAAAGGCATTGGTTAGAGGACTTCAATACCTTTCCAAAATGTCCAAGAACATGTTCATATGATCAAAATTGAGCAAGATATGCATTGGAGAAGTTGGGAAATTTTCATGAATTTGCAAAAGTCAACTATCCTTAAAACTTCAATTTTTGACAAAAGGGCCCACTTTCTTCCACTTGATTCAGCCTTGTCATGCCACACACGTGTCCAATGATTAATTTCAAGATCAAACATTTATTTTCTATTTTATTTAATTTTTATTGATTTAATTCATTTTAAATCTATAATAATTCAAATAAAATCTAAAAATCAATGGAATAGTATCTTATGATTTGAAACAGCTTTCATACATCATGTGCCAGCTAACAAATTCGTGCTAGGGCTATTTTGTGCATGAAATCTTAGATTTGCTTCAAATATGGAAAGTTTGTCAATGGTGGAAAGTGTAAACCTAATTCTCCCATACACATGGATTAAGGCCCAAACTTTGACCTAATTCTATTCCATTATATGCACACAACCCAACCCTAATGCCTTGAACGTGAAAAACTGCTGCACAAAGCCATAACCAACTTTGAAAAATTCAAGAAAAAAGTCAAAACTGTTCTCTCACTTCCAGGCCAATTGAATACTTTTAATTGTTTCTAACACACTGCATAGGTCCCCAGGAACATGTAGGGATCAAAACCACGTACTAGAACTCAAGGAAACGCCAAGAACAGTCGTACAGTTTGCACAATTTTCTCAGAATCGAAATTCATTGTTCATACATCTTTAACACGATTTGTTGTTTGTTTTGTATTGTATGAGTCCACAGGAAGCTAATGGTGTGCTTTAATTTCATTGAAATGCCCTGAAACAGAAATTGCCATTGAAGAAATCTAGGGTTTCCAAGCTTCCAAATTGGGGCTTTGTGATATAGGAAAAATTAGAGACTCTAAAGCCCATGGTTGAATTCGTCAAGGCCAGACGAATCGAACACTGTGCTCGCAAAATATTTATGAGCAGCAAGGAGCTAATCGCTATTTTTCATGCTTGCAGGTTGTGGGGGTTAAAAACCCCCGCTATCTAATGTATTTTTTGCAGGTTTAGGGAAGAAGACGATGATGTGTTGAAGCGCCATTGGCTCATTCAAAACACGCGCGCTTCTTTTTTCTGTTTCAGCATGTGACTTGTTTTTCTTATATTATATTTGTTTCTTATTTCATTAACAAAAGCGTTCAAGTGGCGGAGTGGTTGAAGAGGTGGCTGTGAAACATTGGGACCTGGGTTCGATTCCCAGGTCCACCCAAAACTTGTTTCTATTTTTTCTAGTGTATTCTCATGCAGGCATTTAAACATGTTCCATCATACACCCTCCTCATCCAAGCGCCACGTGGCTGGCCAGGCAGATCCAAAGGCCAACAGATGACGAACTCCATGTTCCCAGTCAACAAGCGTTCTGGACAATTGCAAGAAGTCAATGGACTGAAGGGCTTCTTGGGCCTCAAAATTGCTCCACCACCTCCTATAGGGCCCAGCACCCCCCTGGTTTATTATTCTTTTTATTTTCTTTTCCTTTTATTTTTCTTTTACTAATTAATATTCTTTATTACTATTATTATTATTAACTAACAAATAATTATTTTCATAATTAATTCAGAAAACAATATTTTCTTATTATTATTTTTATTAATTAATTTTCACTATTAATTATTATTTTGTAAATAAATTCTAATTAATTAGTTTAGTTGTTTAATTAGGACAATTTTAATCTTTTTCATAATAAATAAAATCAATCTAGGATTAGGTTTTTCTTTTGACTTTTAATTTCTTTTTATTTATTTCATTAAAACTTAAAAAACACAAAAATACATTTCTTTTTCTTTTTAATTAATTAATTAGTAAATTAGGTTAAATATTAATGCAAAAGGACAAATTACTTTCTTTTCTCAAAAAGGGTCAAAACCCTAAAGACGTCCCGATTCATTCTTTCGCGCGCATATTTTTAATTCATTATTTATTTGATCATATTTTTGTATCTGTTTCCGAGGATGTAATAGTTAATTAGGTCTTTTACCGCTTTCTTTACCTTTCTCGCACTTATTTTCCAAACGGGTTTTGTTTTTGGCGATGTATAGACCCGCGCCTTGTAATAGCGTAGATTTACCTTTCCGCACTTTATTTCCCGCACAAACATTAACTGTTAATTATGCCTGCAAGACTTGTATGACAAATAAAATCAATCCGTAGCTCACAAATAACATGAACAAGATAATCTTAACTGAAATAACACACATGCACATGCCACTCCTAGGGTACGCCTCACTGGTTGCCTCGACGTGGTCGTCAAGTATAGGGTGTTTTAGAGGTCGCCCTCCTGTCTAAAGATCCAGTTGCCTCGAAACGGTTGCCTCGGATAAAAAAAGGATCTAGGACATTAGGGTTACCGCTAAGGCGTCCTACTATTGCTTTGGTGACCACACATGTCCCTCATAATCGAATTGACCCGAATAACTCCAACGACGATGCTACCTACTTCTCAATAGTGGGATAGCGCTGTCTAAAGGACTCTTACATAGCCTAATTCCTTAGAGTAGGTAGATTTCTCCTGGGTACTTGCTCTTTCAAAAACAAAAACATATTTTCGCACTTACACTTTTCTGATAAAAGTTTTCAAACAAACACTTCATGACACTCTTGAGGACTGATACAAGAGTTAAACGAAGTTTTCAAACAAACATTTTCAAAACCCACAAACACTTGAAAAGCAAACTTTTTGAAGACATAGTGAGCAAGTACCTAAGAGCCTGTGGATAACCACGGATAGAAAGGGTGCTAACACCTTCCCTTTCTATAATCTACCTCCCGAACCCGAGAAACATATCGAAAAGGAATTTTGTTGTGCTTTTGTCCTTTCCTTGTTGGAGAAAATAAAAGACGGTGGTGACTCTTGCTTACCGCGACATTTCGCGAACCAGCTTTAAACAGTCAGTTATATTTCCACCGATCACAGAACTGGCGACTCTGCTGGGGACCTTATATAAGTGAGGTGTACCTTAGAATTAGACCACTCTTATGTTTTCAATTGCTTGATTTGTTTGCTTTAATATTGTGGGCTTTGCATCGGAGTTTCATAGATCCTAACCCGGATCTAGGGGATACCTTTTAGAAGTAGCAACAAACTGTGAGGGAACTATGCGGGGTATACCGACACAGTTGAAGCAGTTGCTACGTTGATATGGAACTTTGGTGAGTACCGGTAACCCTTGAGTCAAGTCAAGGAGAGTACGGGGCCGCCGCGTGGTGTCGTGAAGCATCAACTGACCTTAGGAACCTTACTTGACCATCCTGGCCTCTTTAGGGGTAGTGAGATGACCGACTTTGGTGCAGTCCGAAGTTGGTAGATACTAGATACTACACTCATTGAGGGTTGTTTTCTTGGAATATTTTGATCGCCAGTTCAGTGGCTAAATCAAAACAATGAACATAGAAAACAACCCAATGATATTGAGCTCCTTAGAACCCGGTTACTTTTGATAGGACAGGTTTTGAGCCAACCAACTTCAAGAGGGTAGTACCTAAACTTCATGCTGGCCTGAAATCTAAGGGCTCGTTGTGTGACTTGTGTGCTTTCAAACTTGAACTACTTGCACATACTTGTTATCTGACAACATGGGTTCCTTGCAGGTTTTGCTTACAGTCCTTATCCAATAATTTGGACTCATTGCAGGGCTTATTTATATCACCTCACACGCATAGCATACACATCATACCATCATACCATTGCATACATCCTGCATAAGGACTAACCCATTTCAAGGATCTCAAGGGTTTGTGATGCAGGTCATGATGAACCAAAATGTCTAGCAAGGGGCAAAGGGGAATTATTTTCCTCTAGCCAAGGTTGTTTAGAGATCAAAACATGATGACGTAAGTCAGGGGCTATGACCCACTCGATATGGTGAGCCTTGACTCTTGAAGAAGGACTCTCAACAATATGCAGTTCCTTCAATCAAGCTACCAAATTCAAATTCTAACAAGTTCCTCTATTTACCCCGCGAGATCCTTGAAAACATTGCATGAATACATACATATCATTGCATAACAGGTCACCCTTTACAGGTTTCTCATGTTCTCGCTGTTTATTTCAGCAATGGCTTTCCAACAAAACAACCAGGAGTTCCCTACTCAAGAGACTCAGTTCGGGGAAATCCTCCTAAATCTATCCAAGGGGCAGGAAGAGCTAAGAACACTCCTCATGGGGAACTTGGTCAGGGGCAGTCCTGAAGACTGTAAGGACGAACGGCTAAAACATCTGCAAGCTGAGGTGGATACAATGAGAACCCAGATGCTGGGGCAAATGACTCTCATTCAAGACTTAGCTCAAAGACAAGAAGAGCTCAGGGCTCTCGTCAACCAACTACTTCGGGATAACCAACTGGGGAAAACATCTAAGGTTGAAGAGCCAGTCATCATTAAATTCCCTTTGAGACAAGAAGACAAGGGTAAAGCTCTTCAACTTGCTTCAGGATCACAAATTCAACATCAACCTCACCAGCTTCAGCAAGACAGTATGAAGCAAGTAGTCAGGGTTGGAGACCAAACCGATAATCAGCCCCCAAGAAGTCAAAGGTTTGGTTTGATGAATAGACCTCTCCGAGCTGCTACTACTTCACAGGTCCAACAACGACCTCGCCAAGAACAACGAGTTGATCAGAGCAAGCCAGACAAGCCTAGGAGGCAATTCACCCAGCTTAACATGTCGTTGTTTCAAGCCTTACAACGCCTGTTGAGATTGAACCTGATCACATTAAGGGACCCTCCTAAGAATCCCAACACTTCCTCTTCCAGGTATAACCCGAGTGTGAGATGTGCCTACCATTCTGACAGTCCTGGACACGACACCAATGACTGTTGGACTCTGCAGAACAAGATCCAGGACCTGATTGATGAAGGAGCAGTGGAATTCACCCCAGATGGTCAGGCTGAATTCTTCTACTATCCCTGCAAGATTCACCATTTGAAGTGACAAGTCCTAGGATTGAAAAAAAAAAAACTTTTGTTCATTCGAATGTTCAAGTTGTATTTTTCTTTGATTGTTCAAACAATTATTGTCATAGCAAACTTTATTACTTTATCAATGCATCGCATATGTCTGTTTTGAATCAATATATTCGCATTCGCTATATTCAAACTGCTTTCATTTTTGTGATGTTCAAACTCTCAATTAATAATTCTAAGCCTTTTGAGGGAGGATGACGAAAACGATACCACGATCTTTACAGTATGCTTTTGAACCGACCCCGCTGATGAAGTACAGGCATTGTTTCAAATCCTAAACACTGGAGTTATAAGGAAGATAATCCCTCGTCAACCCCTTCGAGCCAAAGAAGTAGGAGTTTTTCTTTTCACAAAAAATTAAAACCCTTAATCATAACCTGGGGCAGGGTAGTCTTCTCAGTTGATCCAGGTGCACAATGAATGACATCAAAGGAGTCCTTCCAAAACAAAAGACAGTGATGGTTCCAAATAATCATAAAGACAGGCAGTCATTATCTCTCAAAATAAAAGCCCAATAAGTCAAAACCTATGAAAGAGACTTACAAAACTGGGGCATCCCACTGACTGTAATAGAAACAGTTCAGGCAAAAAATAGGGATAATAATAATCAAAAAGAAAGAGGTCCTACAAACCCTCAACAAAAGATGACTGCCTATTCAAAATAAACTGTCAATATCCGAACCATCACCAGAATATCAGGACAAAGACTCAAACAAGGTCTAATGCATGATCAACTGAGTTTAGGTCTGAAGAACATCACGAAGAGGGGGTGGGTACAAATAAAATTAGAGCCTTTATCCTTTGTTTCTTAAACCATGAACCAGGCCACGTTATAACCCTTAAAAGTCCTAGCTGAAGCATGGGTTAGTTCGAAAGCATACTGTTACCAAAGGTATCCTGACTCCTGTAGGGCTCGCCGTAAAATCTTGAGTTGACATCACATTTTACAAAAATTGCTTGTTTTACTGAAAATGCATTTTCAAAAACTTCAAGACAGACATAAGCTTTGCATTCTTAAAATAACATTGTTTGCATATGACTATTTGTTCAAACAACAGAGAAATTCGCACGATGAATATCCAATGAACAAGAATCTTCTCAACAAAAGGGTCATCTCAAGTGGAAAGACACCTCCAACCAAGGGGCACGGCATGAGCATTGTCTATCATCTGGGGCAGTTAAGTCAAGATTCAAAGAATCTCTCAAAATGCCAAATAACCAGGGGCAAATCTCCGTCTGAGTCACTTGGGGCATTGGACACGAATTCCAGCAACAAATCCTGCATGATCAAACGAAGATCTTCTAGTAGAGCAACACAATGCTACCGACAGTGACAATTCCCTACATTCTGAGAGCGTGGACATAGTCGAAAAAATACTACGCATGATAAAGACCCGCTAGGTTGACACACCTAGGCAAAAATAAGGGCTTCCTTGCGAACCAAAAGGGTTCGGGCAAAAATAAGGGATGAAAATGAAAAATTTGTACACCCGACAAGTCGGAAACCTGAAAAGGCGGCTTGGGCAAAAATGGGTATCCCGGTGGACTGAAAAACCGAAAGGGCGGTCCAAGCAAAAATTAGGGATCAAAGCGTACGACTATGTCCCTTCATCTCGTCACTTGCTTACCAGAAGAAGATTTGTCAATCGGCAGGTATCAAGCACCTCACAGGCCTTCTTCTCCCGCAGAAACTGGGGCAATAAGAATTGTCTAAGCGATCCGGTTGCTCTGTCCACCGAGGTACCAAGGTAAGTTCAGCTGAAGAACATGACCAAGTTACTTCATTCCCCGCGAGTAAGACAAGATCCAGCCATACTCTCCCCAAGCAGAGGTGGTCTCCAATCAGCCCAAAAAGGCACAGTATCCCTAGCAAGTCAGCAAACACTCTCCCCCAAGCAGAGTTAGCCTACTGTCAGCCTTAAGGAAGTTGGGTATCCCCAGAAGATCTCAACATTCCCCAGCGGAGTATGCAGATATTCCTCAGCAAGCATCCCCTGCAGTCTCAATATAAGATTGTTCCCCGGCGGAATACCAGACACCCCAGTGGAGCCATTCCCCAGCACAGTCCAAAGGTTTCCCCAGGAGAGTTGAATCATCCTCCCCAGTAGATTCTGGAAGCTTATCCCCAGTAGATTCCGGAAGCTTATCACCTGCAGAATATATGCATCTCTCCCCGGCTTTATTCAGAAGGTTATCCCCCACCAGAGCCTATAACTGGGCTATCCTCAGCAAATTTGCAACGGAAAGATCGTCCTCGGCGAAGTTCTTCCTATCCCCAACGGAGTTCATCAAATCCCCAACAAAACTTATCAACGGAATCCCCAGCGGAGTTATCCTCAAATCCTCAGCGAAGTATCTCTTCCCACAGAGTAATTCCCCGCAGAGTAATCTCTTCAACAAGTTTATTCCTCAACGGAGTCGTCTTCTCCTACCGGTTTATTCTTGCCATCATCATCCCCAGCGGAAATGAAGAACTCTACTCTCCAAACATCAGCCCAGGATTTAACAAGCTCCCGGCATTCATCAAGGATTTATTTTCCCAGACGAAAATACATTCATAGACATTTCACATTTCATACATCCTGCTTACATACATGATAAAGTGCATACGACACGATCTCATCATGACATCATGCATCATGACATTGCATACAACTAATGTTTTGCCTTTTTTAGGAAAAGGTCAATCAAAAGACGATTACTATCAACTGTCGCAGTTCCAGATTCGATACATGTATCTAGCCAGGGCATGTTTGTGAGCGATTGATTGTGGATTCGATACCTGTATCTAGCCAGGGTATATCTGCATGAAGAGTTCGCAGTTCCAGATTCGATACCTGTATCTAGCCAGGGCATATCTGTGAGTGACTGATTGTAGATTCGATACCTGTATCCAGCCAGGGCATGTCTGCATGAAGAGTTTAGAGATTCGATACCTGTATCCAGCCAGGGCATATCTGTTGACGACTAATTCCGGATTCGATTCCTGTATCTAGCCAGGGCATATCTGTGAGTGACTGATTGTAGATTCGATACCTGTATCCAGCCATGGCATGTCTGCATGAAGAGTTTAGAGATTCGATACCTGTATCCAGCCAGGGCATATATGTAGACGACTAATTCCGGATTCGATTCCTGTATCTAGCCAGGGCATATCTGTGAGTGACTGATTGTAGATTCGATACCTATATCCAGCCAGGGCATGTCTGCATGAAGAGTTTAGAGATTCAATACCTGTATCCAGCCAGGGCATATCTGTAGACGACTAATTCCGGATTCGATTCCTGTATCTAGCCAGGGCATATCTATGAGTGACTAATTGTAGATTCGATACCTGTATCCAGCCAGGGCATGTCTGCATGAAGAGTTTAGAGATTCGATACCTGTATCTAGCCAGGGCATATCTGTAGACGACTAATTCCGGATTCGATTCCTGTATCTAGCCAGGGCATATCTGTGAGTGACTGATTGTAGATTCGATACCTGTATCCAGCCAGGGCATGTCTGCATGAAGAGTTTAGAGATTCGATACCTGTATCCAGCCAGGGCATATCTGTAGACGACTAATTCCGGATTCGATTCCTGTATCTAGCCAGGGCATATCTATGAGTGACTGATTGTAGATTCGATACCTGTATCCAGCCAGGGCATATCTGCATGAAGAGTTTAGAGATTCGATACCTGTATCCAGCCAGGGCATATATGTAGACGACCAGTTCCAGATTCGATACTTGTATCTAGCCAGGGCATATCTGTGAGTAATTGATTGTGGATTTGACACCTGTATCTAGCCAGGGCATATCTGCATGAAGAGTTTAGAGATTCGATACCCGTATCCAGCCAGGGCATATCTGTAGACGACTAATTCCAGATTCGATACCTGTATCTAGCCAGGGCATATCTGTGAGTGATTGATTGTAGATTCGATACCTGTATCCAGCCAGGGCATATCTGTATGAAGAGTTTAGAGATTCGATATCTGTATCCAGCCAGGGCATATCTGTAGATGACTAATTCCAGATTCGATACATGTATCTAGCCAGGGCATATCTGTGAGTGATTGATTGTAGATTCGATACCTGTATCTAGCCAGGGCATATCTGCATGAAGAGTTTGAAGATCAACCCATGTGACAGGCCAGGAAACCATCTTTGTTTCTCAAGTATACAATTTCTCGCTAAGGAATCTCTTACACGATCGACACCTTCAGATGGCATCGTTAAGCCCATCTCCACAACTATCCACATCTCCAAATGGCATCTATAAGCCCATTCCCAACAAGGTTCTGTCACATCTCCAGATGGCATCTATAAGCCCATCCTCCTACCCACCATCTTTCAAAATAGCATCTGTAAGCCCATTCCCGACATCACACTGCTGATACTCTTCTATGCGAGTGCAAATTTCTGGGCACTCTAGTGTTCAATCATCTTCCACCCTCGGATCACGAAAGGCACGCAAGCCAATCTACATCCTCAGGTCTAAGAAGATTGAACAGGGGCAACTGTTTTACCCCAAAATTTTCCCTCCCATATTCTTCAAGATTTGTCAAGATCAATCTTCAAATGAATCAAGGGGTTGCCCAGTCAAACATCCTCCTAAGCCAGTCAAAATTAGGGTTTTGGTTCCTTCAAGGAATTTGAGGTTTTCAATGGCTCAATCAAGTCCCATAGGCCTATATACATTTCCAAGCATCTACATGTCAAGTTTCAAGACTCACAGCATCAAATTGCACAGTCAAAAGCCCTATTTGGTTCACAATCAACTACAGGGGCAAAATGGTCATTTTGCAGTCAAAAGTCAGAATTTTTGGTAAACATCTTATTTTGAAGCCACAATCATCATTTGATCAAACCTTGATCATTATTCCTCAAGCATGGCTCAAAAATCATCAAAGATGCAAAAGTTGCTATTTTGGGACAGCTGAAAATTCAACTGTAACTTGACCAAGGCATAACTTTTTCATGGTTCATCAGAAAAATCCCATCCAATGCTCATTTTGAAGGGGATGACATTTCCTACAACTCATCTTCACATTCCAAGTCCAAGAAATGCTCTCACAAAAAGTTATCAATTTCTACATTATAGGTCAATTTCAAAAGTCAACAAAAAGGCATTTTAAGTCAAAGACCATAATTTGAGATTGGTAAATCCAAATGACATGGGACCAAAGGCATTGGTTAGAGGACTTCAAGACCTTTCCAAAATGTCCAAGAACATGTTCATATGATCAAAATTGAGCAAGATATGCATTGGAGAAGTTGGGAAATTTTCATGAATTTGCAAAAGTCAACTATCCTTAAAACTTCAATTTTTGACAAAAGGGCCCACTTTCTTCCACTTGATTCAGCCTTGTCATGCCACACACGTGTCCCATGATTAATTTCAAGATCAAACATTTATTTTTCTATTTTATTTAATTTTTATTGATTTAATTCATTTTAAATCTATAATAATTCAAATAAAATCTAAAAATCAATGGAATAGTATCTTATGATTTGAAACAACTTTCATACATCATGTGCCAGCTAACAAATTCGTGCTAGGGCTATTTTGTTCATGAAATCTTAGATTTGCTTCAAATATGGAAAGTTTGTCAATGGTGGAAAGTGTAAACCTAATTCTCCCATACACATGGATTACGGCCCAAACTTTGACCTAATTCTATTCCATTATATGCACACAACCCAACCCTAATGCCTTGAACGTGAAAAACTGCTGCACAAAGCCATAACCAACTTTGAAAAATTCAAGAAAAAAGTCAAAACTGTTCTCTCACTTCCAGGCCAATTGAATACTTTTAATTGTTTCTAACACACTGCATAGGTCCCCAGGAACGTGTAGGGATCAAAACCACGTGCTAGAACTCAAGGAAACGCCAAGAACAGTCGTACAGTTTGCACAATTTTCTCAGAATCGAAATTCATTGTTCATACATCTTTAACACGATTTGTTGTTTGTTTTGTATTGTATGAGTCCACAGGAAGCTAATGGTGTGCTTTAATTTCATTGAAATGCCCTGAAACAGAAATTGCCATTGAAGAAATCTAGGGTTTCCAAGCTTCCAAATTGGGGCTTTGTGATATAGGAAAAATTAGAGACTTTAAAGCCCATGGTTGAATTCGTCAAGGCCAGAAGAATCAAACACCGTGCTCGCGAAATATTTATGAGCATCAAGGAGCTAATCGCTATTTTTCATGCTTGCAAGTTGTGGGGGTTAAAAACCCCCGCTATCTAATGTATTTTTTACAGGTTTAGGGAAGAAGATGATGATGTGGTGAAGCGCCATTGGCTCATTCAAAACACGCGCGCTTCTTTTTTCTGTTTCAGCATGTGACTTGTTTTTCTTATATTATATTTGTTTCTTATTTTATTAACGAAAGCGTTCAAGTGGCTGAGTGGTTGAAGAGGTGGCTGTGAAACATTGGGACCTGGGTTCGATTCCCAGGTCCACCCAAAACTTGTTTCTATTTTTTCTAGTGTATTCTCATGCAGGCATTTAAACGTGTTCCATCCTACACCTTCCTCATCCAAGCGCCAGGTGGCTGGCCAGGCAGATCCAAAGGCCAACGGATGACGAACTCCATGTTCCCAGTCAACAAGCGTTCTGGACAATTGCAAGAAGTCAATGGACTGAAGGGCTTCTTGGGCCTCAAAATTGCTCCACCACCTCCTATAGGGCCCAGCACCCCCCTGGTTTATTATTCTTTTTATTTTATTTTCCTTTTATTTTTCTTTTACTAATTAATATTCTTAATTACTATTATTATTATTATTAACTAACAAATAATTATTTTCATAATTAATTCAGAAAACAATATTTTCTTATTATTATTTTTATTTATTAATTTTCACTATTAATTATTATTTTGTAAATAAATTCTAATTAATTAGTTTAGTTGTTTAATTAGGACAATTTTAATCTTTTTCATAATAAATAAAATCAATCTAGGATTAGGTTTTTCTTTTGACTTTTAATTTCTTTTTATTTATTTCATTAAAACTTAAAAAACACAAAAATACATTTCTTTTTCTTTTTAATTAATTAATTAGTAAATTAGGTTAAATATTAATGCAAAAGGACAAATTACTTTCTTTTCTCAAAAAGGGTCAAAACCCTAAAGACGTCCCGATTCATTCTTTCGCGCGTATATTTTTAATTCATTATTTATTTGATCATATTTTTGTATCTGTTTCCGAGGATGTAATAGTTAATTAGGTCTTTTACTGCTTTCTTTACCTTTCTCGCACTTATTTTCCAAACGGGTTTTGTTTTTGGCGATGTATAGACCCGCGCCTTGTAATAGCGTAGATTTACCTTTCCGCACTTTATTTCCCGCACAAACATTAACTGTTAATTATGCCTGCAAGACTTGTATGACAAATAAAATCAATCTGTAGCTCACAAATAACATGAACAAGATAATCTTAACTGAAACAACACACATGCACATGCCACTCCTAGGGTACGCCTCACTGGTTGCCTCAACGTGGTCGTCAAGTATAGGGTGTTTTAGAGGTCGCCCTCCTGTCTAAAGATCCAGTTGCCTCGAAACGGTTGCCTCGGATAAAAAAAGGATCTAGGACATTAGGGTTACCGCTAAGGCGTCCTACTATTGCTTTGGTGACCACACATGTCCCTCATAATCGAATTGACCCGAATAACTCCAACGACGGTGATACCTACTTCTCAATAGTGGGATAGCGTTGTCTAAAGGACTCTTACACAGCCTAATTCCTTATAGTAGGTAGATTTCTCCTGGGTACTTGCACTTTCAAAAACAAAAACATCTTTTCGCACTTACACTTTTCTGACAAAAGTTTTCAAACAAACACTTCATGACACTCTTGAGGACTGATACAAGAGTTAAACGAAGTTTTCAAACAAACTTTTTCAAAACCCACAAACACTTAAAAAGCAAACTTTTTGAAAACATAGTGAGCAAGTACCTAAGAGCCTGTGGATAACCACGGATAGAAAGGGTGCTAACACCTTCCCTTTCTATAATCTACCTCACAAACCCGAGAAACATCTCGAAAAGGAATTTTGCTGTGCTTTTGTCCTTTCCTTGTTGGAGAAAATAAAAGACGGTGGCGACTCTTGCTTACCGCGACATTTCGCGAACCAGATTTAAACAGTCAGTTCTATTTCCACCAATCACAGTTGCGTTTATAGAGAATCCCGTTACTGAGGAAGAACTTTGCAGTGAACCTTCTCAGAAACTTCTTATCATTGACAGATTCCCCTTCGAGATACTCCTGAACCTCGAGATACCTTTTGACTTCGTGAAACCAGGGTTTGTCTGCCACTTCTTTGGTGTCGATCCCACAGTAGTGTGCGGGTTCATCCAACCTCTCAATGGTAATTTGGGGAGCTTCATTGTCCCACCTAACTTTGAACATAGAAGACATGGTAGCTAGCGCGTCCTCCAATTGGTTCTCTTCTCGTGGGAAGTGTTTAAAGGTTACCTCCTCAAAGTGTGGGAGCAATGTCAGTACATATTCTCTGTAAGGAATGAGATTAGGGTGCTTCGTATCCCACTCGCCTTTGATATGACTTATCACCAGAGCGGAATCCCCGAATACACTTAAGAACTTAATCCTCGGGTCAATAGCAACTCGAAGACCCATGATATATGCTTCATACTCCGCCATGTTGTTGGTGCAGTTGAAACATAATCGGGCAGTGAGCGGAGTATGACAGCCCTCGGGGGACATAATTACAGTGCCAATGTCGTTACCCAGTGCGTTTGAGGCTCCATCAAAATACATATACCACTGGTATCCCTCCTCAGGTCCTTCATCCGGCCCAGGTTCTTCGTAATCAGTCACCAACATGATATTCTCATCTGGGAACTCAAAATTCATGGACTGGTAATCATCCACGGCCTGATGAGCCAAATGATCTTCCAATACACTTCGCTTAATTTCCTTTTGGGTTGTATATTGTATGTCGTATTCGGTTAAGATCATTTGCTACCTTGCTATCCTTCCGGAGAGAGCGGGCTTCTCGAAAATATACTTAATCGGATCCATCTTTGATATCAACAGGGTAGTGTGAGTCAACATATACTGTCTCAGTCGGCGAGCGGCCCATGCCAAAGCGCAACAAGTTTTCTCGAGCAATGAGTATCGGGTTTCACAGTCGGTAAACTTTTTTCTAAGGTAATAAATGGCATGCTCTTTTCGACCGGACTCGTCATGCTGCCCCAGCACACACCCCATTGAATTGTCTAGCACTGTCAAGTATAATATCAAAGGTCTTCCTTCAACTGGAGGCATCATAGTTGATGATTCTTGAAGGTATTCCTTTATTCTTTTGAAAGCAGTCTGTCATTCATCATTCCACTTTACCACTTGATCTTTCTTCAGCAGCTTGATGATTGGCTCACAAGTAGCAGTCAGATGTGAAATGAACCTGGCGATGTAATTCAGACGTCCCAGGAAACCTCTAACTTCTTTCTTTGTACGGGGAACCTACATCTCTTGTATGGCTTTTACCTTCGCGGGGTCTACCTGAATACCCTTATCACTGACGACGAAACCCATAAGCTTACCAGATCTTACCCCGAAGGTACACTTGTTTGGATTCAACCTCAGCTTGTATGTCTTCAATCTGTCGAACAACTTTTAGAGATGATCAAGGTGTTTTTCCTCATTCTGAGACCTGGCTATCATGTCATCAACATACACTTCAATCTCATGATGAATCATATTGTGAAACAAAGCGACCATAGCACGCTGTGATCGGTGGAACTGGAACTGACTATTTAAAGCTGGTTCGCGAAATGTCGCGGAAGCAAGAGTCGCCACCGTCTTTTATTTTCTCCAAATGGAAAGGACAAAAGCACAGAAAAATTCCTTAAAGAGATTGCTCTCGGTTCGGGAGGTAGGTTATAGAAAGGGAAGGTGTTAGCACCCTTTCTATCCATGGTTATCCATGGGCTCTTAGATACTTGCTCATTTGTGTTTTCAAAAATGGTTTGTTTGCTTTTCAATGTGGGTTTTAAAAAAAGTTTCTTTGAAAATTCCAGTTCGACTCTTGTATCGGTCCTCAAGAGTGTTTGAAAAATGCTTTCGAAAGCTTTTTGAAAAGGTGTCGGTGTGAAAAGTATTTTTGATTTGTTTTTGAAATTAGAGCAAGTATCTAGAGTCGTCTACCTACCCTAAGGAATTCGTCTGTGTAGATGTCCTTGAAGTAGTGCCATCCCACCATTGAGAGGTAGGTAGCACCACCGTTAGAGGTGTTCGGGTCAATTCGAGGTTCGAGACATGGTGATCACCAGAGCAATGGGAAGACACCTTAGAAGCTACCCTCATGCCAGGTTCCCGGATCATGAGGACTTACTAAGACATCCTCTACTCGACGATCACCTTTCGAGGCAAGGCAACAGTGAGGCGTACCCTAGGGGTGGTGTGTGCGATTTGTGTGTCGTTTTCATTTGCATTTATCTTGTCATGTTATTGGTGATCTAACATTTTGTTTTTATTTTTGTCATTCATTCTTGCATGCATTTATTTAACAGTTAAAAAGTGCGGAAAGATAAAATTCCTAAACTATTACAAAGGCGCGGGTCCACATCGCCAAATTAAACCAGGACCCGATTTGACATAAAATAAAGAAATAAAATGCGGGAAATATAAAATGTCCGAGTTACATGGCTTGAGCAATTACATAATATTTGAAAGAAACTAAATGTGCGAAAGAAATAAAAATAGAACGTTCGAGGGCGTTGGACCCTTTAAAGAAATTAAATGAAATTAAAAATTAATTAATTATTTATTGAAATAAAAGAAGTGTTTTTTAGGTTTTTTTTGTATTTATGAAATAAGAAAATTAAAATTAAAATTAAAAGAAACCCTAATTCTAAGTTATTTTTAATTATTTGAGAAAAATGTTAAAGTTTAACTTAATTTACTAAAGAATTTATGTACATGTTTATTTACAAAATAAATTAATAGTTAATAATAATAATAATGATGAGAAAATTATTTATTAAAAAAAATGATGAAAAAATTAAAAACCCTAATTTCTACATATTTAATTTATTAAGAAAAATATTAAAGTTTTGAAACCTAAATTAATCTAATTAATTGTTTAAAGTTTATTTACAAAAATAATAATAGTCAAATTAATATTAATAAAATAAACATTTTTTTGATTTTTCTGTATTTTATATTTATTATGAAAATTATTTTATGGAATTAAAAGAAAACAATTAGAAAACAATTAAAAGAATAAAAAGGAAAAACAAATAAAAATTAAAAATTGAGCAAACCATAGGGGGTGTCTGGCCCAAGGGGAGGTTTTTTGAAGTATTGACTCCTGAGTACCGTGGTCTGCATTCTTTGGCCATTGGATTGAGTTTCATGCATAAGTTGTTCTACTTTGGCCATTTGGCTTTTGGCTTTTGGCTTTTGGCCATTTATGTTCTGGCTTCAACGTTCCTTAATGTCTGGCTTAATGTCGGCCTCGCCATGTATTGGTGTCATGCATAAGTTTTTCTAGTCTGGCCATTTGGCTTTTGGCTTTTGGCCATTTGGCTTTTGGCCTCAACGTTCCTTAATGAACCTGCCTGGGATCCTGTCTAAATCTGCAGTGTTGAATCTCACAAACACATCAAATAAAATCATAAAATGCAAATAAAGCCAATATATGAAGAAATTTAATGTTTAGGCACAATATGGCATGTATGAATGATTATACCCTTTTGATCATGGAGATCAAATCAACCTTACCCTTACTGGAAAAGTAGTGACATGAATGCTTTTATGCCCTTTGGATCATGGAGATCAAGCCAGCCTTACCCTTACTGAAGAAGTAAATAAGATGTTGGTTTGTAACTGAGATGGCTTGTTTGTAGTGAGAGAGGGATTTGTAATAAGGATTTCAAGGTTTTTAGGGTTCTTGAGAGAATTTGATATTCTGACAGCGTTGTGGCAAGGGTTTTCTTTTTTTCTCCTCTCTTTTCTCCTCTTTTTTTCTCTTCTTCTGGTTTGTGTGAAAAGAAGGTGATTATATAATGGAAATTAGGGTAAAGCAAATGGGCTTTGAATGTGCAATTGGGCCTCCAATATTCACTTGAATTCGTCACTTTCCAGGCTAAATCGCAGGGACTTAAGTGCATTTTTTGAAGTTGAAATGTGAAAACAAAATGTAGCCGACATCAAGAACTAACTCCTGTCCGAAAATCGACTCAATCGGATAAACGGTGAATTAGTTATGAATTTTTGAAGTTTCAGCTCAGACAAACTTATTTTGGGCTTCAGTGTCGACTCTGACACGTTCTTCAATAAAAAACTGGTATTGATCGGTGCATAATTTGGTCTCGACTTTTGAAGCAAAGTTGTAGATCTATGAGTCAGTGACCTTGTGTAAAAATATGAGTCCAATCCAATAAAAATTGACCGAGTTATGAATTTTCGAAGTTTCGGCCCAGCTGAAATAATATTCAGCATTCAGGATTTTCAGCGTGTCACGCACTCTGAGCAAAAAACGAAGGCCTTTTGAATACCGTTTGAACTCAATACATTCTGTGAAAATGTAGCCAACTCAATTTGTGAAATTTCGGCGCCAGAACCAGCTCGATACGATGAAAATCGACCAAGTTATGATTTTTTGAACATGACGCAAATAAATTTCTGTCACAAATTTTCTGCACGAAAATACTTGATAAATCCACATTTTTGAAGACCTTCTGATCGAAATTGGCTTCCAGCCGTGAGAGATGAAAACGTAGATAATGTCAAGACGGAATTTTGGCCACCGGAACGGGTTCAAAACGAGCCACGATCTTCAAGTTATGAATTTTTTAGCGCGTAAAAACTGCACTTTCAGCACACTTTTTCACCATATTTCTTCGAGAAAACTCACACATTCGGATACCTTCTTTAAAGAATTGACTCTTGAGCCGAACCTGAATTTGAGAATACGTTATCAGAGATATCTTGGTGAAAGAACACCTGAATATAACGCGCCGGGTTGGACTTGTGAATTTTTCTTGAAATATTTTGAGAAATATGGGAGGACAAATTTTGGGGTACAACAGTTGCCCCTGTTCAATCTTCTTAGACCTGAGGATGCAGATTGGCTGACGTGCCTTTCGTAATCCGAGGGTGGAAGATGATTGAACACTAGAGTGCCCAAAAATTTGTGCTCACATAGTAGCAGTGTGATGATGGGAATGGGCTTATAGATGCCATTTGGAGATTGATGGATAGGATGATGGGCTTATAGATGCCATGCTAAGAGATGCTGGAAGGTGGATGGGCTTATAGATGCCATCTGGATGTCGATCGCGTAAGAGATTCCTTAGCGAGAACCTGCGTACCTGCAAAACAGAAAATGATTACCTGACATGTTGCAGGAGCTGGTTTTCAGATGCTTGGTATGGATGCGTCCTGACTGGTTACAGGAGCTGGATCTGGAGCTTCAAACGGCGATGAATGAACCAAGGATGGTTACTACCTTAGCATGAATGGTAAGAGAACCTTGGGTGACTTTAACTTCAACAACGCTCGCTGAGAAAATCTTGGTGGGAATTACCATCTTCACAGGATCGGGAAGAGAACCATAGGCAATTATAATCTCAAAGGGAATTACGTCTCACGCACCGTCGGGGAGAGAACCATAGGAAATTATAATCTGAAAAGGAATTACCACCTCACACACCGTCGGAGAGGGAACCATAGGAAATTATAATCCGAAAGGAATTATCACCTCACTCACCGTCGGAGAGGGAACCATAGGAAATTATAATCCTAAAGGAATTATCATCTCACTCACCGTCGGAGAGGGAACCATAGGAAATTATAATCCGAAAGGAATTATCACCTCACTCACCGTTGGAGAGGGAACCATAGGAAATTATAATCCGAAAGGAATTATCACCTCACTCACCGTCGGAGAGGGAACCATAGGAAATTATAATCCGAAAGGAATTATCACCTCACTCACTGTCGGAGAGGGAACCATAGGAAATTATAATCCGAAAGGAATTATCACCTCACTCACCGTCGGAGTGGGACCCATAGGAAAAGGAATTATCACCTCACTCACCGTCGGAGAGGGAACCATCTGAAAAGGAATTATCACCTCACTCACCGTCGGAGAGGGAACCATAGGAAAAGGAATTATCACCTCACTCACTGTCGGAGAGGGAACCATCTGAAAAGGAATTATCACCTCACTCACCGTCGGAGAGGGAACCATAGGAAAAGGAATTATCACCTCACTCACCGTCGGAGAGGGAACCATCTGAAAAGGAATTATCACCTCACTCACCGTCGGAGAGGGAACCAAAGGAAATTATAATCTGAAAAGGAATTATCACCTCACTCACCGTCGGAGAGGGAACCATCTGAAATTACAACCTGAAATAACTTCTACTGAGTCTTCATCAGAAAAATCTGTTGGGAGTCGATTTAGCTGGACTAGAGAAGGCCTTGGACTGGATAAGAAATCTTTGGAGTCGATTAACTGAACCGGTCTAGGTCTTGAAATATGACTGAGAATTTAGCTGAATCTTTCCTGAAAGGTAAAGGTCAGTCATATGCAATGCATGATATGGATCAGGCAATGGTGCTCTCAACATAAATGAGATTTGTAGGATATGATGCGTCTATGCATGTTATAATGATGTATGTGACGTTTATGTATATTTTCGTCTAGGAAAGTAAATCCTTGACGGGTGCCGGGAAGTCACTCCTGGGCTGATGTTGAAGAATAAGCTTTTACTCCTGCTGGGGATGATAACTGCAAGAATACCGGTAGGAGAAGATGACTCCGTTGAGGAATAAACTTGGCAAATGGAAGATTCTGCGGGGAGAAAAATACTCTAGCGACCATGCTGGGAAGCGATACTCTGTGGGGAGAGGGATGCTTCGCTGAGTTGTTGATAATAGTTTGCTGGGGATATCCTTATTGTGCTGGAAATGCTGATAGACTTCGCTGGGGGTAAGAGAACTTCGTCGGGGACGCTCTTTCCATGGCTTTTGGCTGAGGATAACCCAGTTATATCCTGTTAAGGAAATAACTCTTTGAATAAAGCCGGGAGACGCGTTCGTGCTTGGCGAGGATAAGCTTCCAGAATCTACTGGGGATAAGCTTACTGCTTGGGGAGATGAATTCCAACTTCCCTGGGGAACTAAATTGGACTCTCTTGGGGAAGTTTTGCTATGCCGGGGAAGTGATTCCTTTGAATGTTGATATACCGCCGGGGAACAATCTTTAGACCAAGACTGCCGGGGATGCTTGTTATGGATATACATGCTGCTGGGGAATGTTGAGACCTGTTGGAGGATACCCAACTTCCTTAAGGTTGATAATAGCTTTGCTTGGGGAGAGTGTACTGAATTGCTGACTCACTCTCTGGGGAATTAAGATGTACTGGTTATGTTCTTCAGCTGAACCTATCTTGATACCTTGGAGGACAGAACAATTAGATTGTTTGGCGACTCATCATTGCCCCTATTTCTGACGTGGGGGGAGGAAGACCTGTGAGGTGCTGATAGCTTGTTGATGGACAGACCTTCTTCTGGTAGGCAAGTGACGAGATGACAGGACATAGTCGTACGCTTTGATCCCTAACTTTTGCCTGGACCGCCCTTTCGGGTTTTCAGTCCACCGGGATACCCATTTTTGCCCAAGCCGCCTTTTCAGGTTTTCGACTTGCCGGGTGTACAGATTTTTTCATTTCACCCCTTCATTTTGCCCGAACCCTTTTGGTTCGCCGGGAAACCCTTATTTTTGCCTAGGTACGTCGACCTAGCGGGTCTTTGATTATGCGTAGTATTTTTTCCGACTATGTCTATGCTCTCTGGATGTAGGGAGTTGCCCCTGTTAGAAGTGTTTTGCCATGCCACCAGAAGGTGTTTGATCAGGCCAGATTCGTTGTTGAAATGCCCCAAGTGACTCAGGTGGAGATTTGCCCTAGGCTATTTGCCTTTGAGAGATTCTCCGAATCTTGATTGGATTGCCCCAGATAATGGACCAAGATCAGGTCTGCCCCTTGATTGGAAGTGCTTTTGCTCACTAGGTATTCTTCGTACGAATTTTCCTGCTGTTCAAACAAATATTCATATGCCAACAAGGTTATGTTAAAAATGCAAAGCTTATGTCTGTCTTGAAGATTTTGAAAATGCATTCTTTTCATAAAACAAGTGATTGTTTGTAAAACGTGATGTCAACTCCGTATTTTACCGTAAGCCTTAAGGAGTCAGGATACCTTTCGTACAGTATGCTTTCGAACTAACCCATGCTTCAGCTAGGACTTTTAAGGGTTGTAACATGGCTTGGTTCACGGTTTAAGAAACAAAGGATAAAGGCTCAAATTATTTGTACCCACCCGCTCTTCGTGATGTTCTCCAAACCTAAACTCAGTTGATCATACGTTAGACCTTGTTCGAGTCTTTGCTTTGATGCTCCAGTGATGGTTCGGATATTGACAGTTTATTTTGACTAGGCAGTCATTTCCTTTGCTGAGGGTTTGTAGGACCTCTTTTTTCTTGATTTTGTTATCCCTTTCTTTTTTGGCCTGAACTGTTTTCCTTTTTTGGAATTACAGTCAGCGGGATGCCCCAGTTTTGTAAGTCTCCTTCATGGGTTTTGACTTAATGGGTTTTTTATTTTTGAGAAGTAATGACTGCCTTTCTTTATTGATTGTTCGGAACCATCACTGTCTTTCTTCGTTTTGTAAGGACTTCTTTGGTGCCATTTGTTATGCACTGGGATCAACTGAGAGACTACCCTGCCCCAGGTTATGATTAAGGGTTTTAAATTTCGAAAAGAAAAACTCCTACTTCTTTGGCTCAGAGGGGTTGACGAGGAATTATCATCCTTATAACTCCAGTGTTTAGGAATTGAAACAATGCCTGTACCTCATCAGCGGGATCCGTTCAAAAGCATACTGTAGATTATGGTATCGTTTTCGTCATCCTCCCTTAAGAGGCTTAGAATTATTGATTGAGAGTTGATCATCAGAAAAAATATGAAAATAATTTGCGTATAGTGAATACGAATATATTGATTCAAAATAGACATAAGCGATGCATTAATGAAATAACAATGTTTTAACAATGAGTAAATGTTTGAACAAAAGAAAATTGCAACTTGAACATTCGACTGAACAAAAGTCTTTTCAGTCTTAGCCATGTTTTGGCAAGGGAGCAGTGATCACGTTGGGAGTCTCGGCGGGCTCGAACTCGATCTCTTTAGCATTGATCATGTTCTGAATCTTGTACTTCAGTGCCCAATAATCCTCAGTATCGTGCCCCGGGCTACCAGAATGGTAAGCGCACCTTGCTTCTGGGTTGTAATTTGGAGAGGAGGTCTTTGGATTTGCAGGAGGGTTGATCACCGCAATCAGGTTCATCCTTAACATGTGCTGCAAAGCTCGTGACCATGGCATGTTGATGTTGGTGAATTGTCTCTTAGGCTCGTCCGACCTGTTCTGATCAACCCGCTGTTCTTGGCGCGGTCGTTGTTGGATCTGAGAAGTAGTAGCAACTCGGAGAGGTCTATTCATTGGACCCGACCTTTGCCTTCTTGGAAGCTGTTCTATGACCTGGTCCCTGATTTGGGCTGGTTGCTTCATGCCTTGAGGAAGTTGGCTGATCATGGCTCTCAGCTCTCCTTGCTCCTGAGCTAAACCTTGAATGAGGGCCCTTTGCCCCGGCATCTGGGTTTTCAATGTGTCTACCTCAGCTTGTAGACGTTTCAGTTGTTCGTCCTTGTCATCTTCAGGACTCTTTCTGATCAGATTCCCCATGAGGAGTGTCCTCAACTCTTCCTGCCCCTTGGATAGGCCTAGGAAGATCTCCTTGAACTGAGTCTCTTGAGTGTGAAGGTCCTGGTTATCTTGTTGTGGAGCCATTGCTGAAATAAACAGCGAGAAAGGTAAGTGACCTGCAACAAGGATACCTGTTATGCAATGATGAGTATGACATGCATGTAATGTTTTCAAGGACCTCGCGGGATAAACAAGAAAATTGGTTAGAATTTGGGTCCGGTAGCTTGATGGAAGGGACTGCATATTGTTGAGAGTCCTTCTTCAAGGGTCAAAGGCTCACCATATCAAGTGGGTCATAGCCCCTGACAACTTTGGCTAGAGGGAAATAAATCCTCTTTGCCCCTTGCTGGGATAGTTGATTCACCATGACCTGCATCACAAGCCCTTGAGATCCTTGAAATGGATTAGTTTTTTGTGCAGGATGTATGCAATGGTATGATGTTATGTTATGCATGGGGTAATGTAGGTAACCCTGTTATGAGTCCCTAATTAAGGACTGCAAACCAAAACCTGCAAGAAACTCGGTAAAACCTGTTATGAGTTCTGATTAAGGACTATAAACGAAACCTGCAAGAAACTTAGTATACTCTGTTATGAGTCCCAAGTGAGGACTAAAAACAAAACCTGCAAGAAACTCGGTAAACTTTGTTATGAGTCCCAATTAAGGACTATAAACAAAACCTGCAAGAAATTCAAGGGTCAGATAATAAGCATGCAAGTCGTTCAAGTATGAAGGCACACAAGTCACACAAGATAAACCCTTAAAGTTTAGGCCAACATGAGGTCTAGGTATTACCCTCTTTCAGTTTTTTGGTTCATACCTGTCCTATCAGAAGTAACCGGGTTCTTAGAGGATCCCAATATCACTGACTACCCTCAATCGGTCATAACTCCAGCATCGCAATCTTTTCTTGCGGCCAGAACCATCACGAGAGTTTAGCCTCAATGGGCGTAGCATACTGCTACTATTCTAATGGCCAAGTTGTGTCATTTAAGGTTCTAAGGTCTGTTGGTGCTTAATGACTCCTTGGAAGACCCATATTCTCCCCGTTTCAACACGAGGGATATCGGTACAGACCAAGGCGCCACACCAACGTAGCCACTGCTTCACCCATGTCGGTATACGCCGGACAGGTCCCTCACAGCTTATGCTACCTAAACAGGGTATCCCCAGATCCGGGTTAGGATCTATGTAACTCCGATGCAACCCACAATAGTAAAGCAAGCAAAGAAGACAATTGAAAACACAGTGATCTTAATCCTAAGGTACACCTCACTTTAAGTTTAGGTCCCCAGCAGAGTCGCCAGTTCTGTGATCGGTGGATCTGGAACTGACTGTTTAAAGCTGGTTCGCGAAATGTCGCGGAAGCAAGAGTCGCCACCGTCTTTTATTTTCTCCAAATGGAAAGGACAAAAGCACAGAAAAATTCCTTAAAGAGATTGCTCTCGGTTCGGGAGGTAGGTTATAGAAAGGGAAGGTGTTAGCACCCTTTCTATCCATGGTTATCCATGGGCTCTTAGATACTTGCTCATTTGTGTTTTCAAAAATGGTTTGTTTGCTTTTCAATGTGGGTTTTAAAAAAAGTTTCTTTGAAAATTCCAGTTCGACTCTTGTATCGGTCCTCAAGAGTGTTTGAAAAATGCTTTCGAAAGCTTTTCGAAAAGGTGTCGGTGTGAAAAGTATTTTTGATTTGTTTTTGAAATTAGAGCAAGTATCTAGAGTCGTCTACCTACCCTAAGGAATTCGTCTGTGTAGATGTCCTTGAAGTAGTGCCATCCCACCATTGAGAGGTAGGTAGCACCACCGTTAGAGGTGTTCGGGTCAATTCGAGGTTCGAGACATGGTGATCACCAGAGCAATGGGAAGACACCTTAGAAGCTACCCTCATGCCAGGTTCCCGGATCATGAGGACTTACTAAGACATCCTCTACTCGACGATCACCTTTCGAGGCAAGGCAACAGTGAGGCGTACCCTAGGGGTGGTGTGTGCGATTTGTGTGTCGTTTTCATTTGCATTTATCTTGTCATGTTATTGGTGATCTAACGTTTTGTTTTTATTTTTGTCATTCATTCTTGCATGCATTTATTTAACAGTTAAAAAGTGCGGAAAGATAAAATTCCTAAACTATTACAAAGGCGCGGGTCCACATCGCCAAATTAAACCAGGACCCGATTTGACATAAAATAAAGAAATAAAATGCGGGAAATATAAAATGTCCGAGTTACATGGCTTGAGCAATTACATAATATTTGAAAGAAACTAAATGTGCGAAAGAAATAAAAATAGAACGTTCGAGGGCGTTGGACCCTTTAAAGAAATTAAATGAAATTAAAAATTAATTAATTATTTATTGAAATAAAAGAAGTGTTTTTTAGGTTTTTTTTGTATTTATGAAATAAGAAAATTAAAATTAAAATTAAAAGAAACCCTAATTCTAAGTTATTTTTAATTATTTGAGAAAAATGTTAAAGTTTAACTTAATTTACTAAAGAATTTATGTACATGTTTATTTACAAAATAAATTAATAGTTAATAATAATAATAATGATGAGAAAATTATTTATTAAAAAAAATGATGAAAAAATTAAAAACCCTAATTTCTACATATTTAATTTATTAAGAAAAATATTAAAGTTTTGAAACCTAAATTAATCTAATTAATTGTTTAAAGTTTATTTACAAAAATAATAATAGTCAAATTAATATTAATAAAATAAACATTTTTTTGATTTTTCTGTATTTTATATTTATTATGAAAATTATTTTATGGAATTAAAAGAAAACAATTAGAAAACAATTAAAAGAATAAAAAGGAAAAACAAATAAAAATTAAAAATTGAGCAAACCATAGGGGGTGTCTGGCCCAAGGGGAGGTTTTTTGAAGTATTGACTCCTGAGTACCGTGGTCTGCATTCTTTGGCCATTGGATTGAGTTTCATGCATAAGTTGTTCTACTTTGGCCATTTGGCTTTTGACTTTTGGCTTTTGGCCATTTGTGTTCTGGCTTCAACGTTCCTTAATGTCTGGCTTAATGTCTGCCTCGCCATGTATTGGTGTCATGCATAAGTTTTTCTAGTCTGGCCATTTGGCTTTTGGCTTTTGGCCATTTGGCTTTTGGCCTCAACGTTCCTTAATGAACCTGCCTGGGATCCTGTCTAAATCTGCAGTGTTGAATCTCACAAACACATCAAATAAAATCATAAAATGCAAATAAAGCCAATATATGAAGAAATTTAATGTTTAGGCACAATATGGCATGTATGAATGATTATACCCTTTTGATCATGGAGATCAAATCAACCTTACCCTTACTGGAAAAGTAGTGACATGAATGCTTTTATGCCCTTTGGATCATGGAGATCAAGCCAGCCTTACCCTTATTGAAGAAGTAAATAAGATGTTGGTTTGTAACTGAGATGGCTTGTTTGTAGTGAGAGAGGGATTTGTAATAAGGATTTCAAGGTTTTTAGGGTTCTTGAGAGAATTTGATATTCTGACAGCGTTGTGGCAAGGGTTTTCTTTTTTTCTCCTCTCTTTTCTCCTCTTTTTTTCTCTTCTTCTGGTTTGTGTGAAAAGAAGGTGATTATATAATGGAAATTAGGATAAAGCAAATGGGCTTTGAATGTGCAATTGGGCCTCCAATATTCACTTGAATTCGTCACTTTCCAGGCTAAATCGCAGGGACTTAAGTGCATTTTTTGAAGTTGAAATGTGAAAACAAAATGTATCCGACATCGAGAACTAACTCCTGTCCGAAAATCGACTCCATCGGATAAACGGTGAATTAGTTATGAATTTTTGAAGTTTCAGCTCAGACAAACTTATTTTGGGCTTCAGTGTCGACTCTGACACGTTCTTCAATAAAAAACTGGTATTGATCGGTGCATAATTTGGTCTTGACTTTTGAAGCAAAGTTGTAGATCTATGAGTCAGTGACCTTGTGTAAAAATATGAGTCCAATCCAATAAAAATTGACCGAGTTATGAATTTTCGAAGTTTCGGCCCAGCTGAAATAATATTCAGCATTCAGGATTTTCAGCGTGTCACGCACTCTGAGCAAAAAATGAAGGCCTTTTGAATACCGTTTGAACTCAATACCTTCTGTGAAAATGTAGCCAACTCAATTTGTGAAATTTCGGCGCCAGAACCAGCTCGATACGATGAAAATCGACCAAGTTATGACTTTTTGAACATGACGCAAATAAACTTCTGTCACAAATTTTCTGCACGAAAATACTTGATAAATCCACATTTTTGAAGACCTTCTGATCGAAATTGGCTTCCAGCCGTGAGAGATGAAAACGTAGATAATGTCAAGACGGAATTTTGGCCACCGGAACGGGTTCAAAACGAGCCACGATCTTCAAGTTATGAATTTTTTAGCGCGTAAAAACTGCACTTTCAGCACACTTTTTCACCATATTTCTTCGAGAAAACTCACACATTCGGATACCTTCTTTAAAGAATTGACTCTTGAGCCGAACCTGAATTTGAGAATACGTTATCAGAGATATCTTGGCGAAAGAACACCTGAATATAACGCGCCGGGTTGGACTTGTGAATTTTTCTTGAAATATTTTGAGAAATATGGGAGGGCAAATTTTGGGGTACAACACACGCTGATAAGTTTCTCCAGCGTTCTTCAACCCAAAAGGCATCACTTTGTAACAGAAGGTTCCCCACTGTGTAACGAAGGTTGTCTTCTCCATGTCTTCTGAAGCCATCTTGATCTGGTTGTAGCCAGAGAAACCATCCATGAAGGAGAAGATTTTATGATGCACGGTGTTGTCGACCAAAACATCAATGTGAGGAAGTGAGAAGTCATCCTTGGGGCTTGCCCTATTCAGATCTCTGTAATCTACGCACATCTGTACCTTACTGTCTTTCTTAGGTACCATAATAATGTTAGCAACCCACTGTGGATACGAAGTGACAGCTAAGAATCCCGCATCGAACTGTTTCATGACCTCTGCCTTAATCTTCTCTAACATTTCAGGGTGCATACGACGGACCTTCTGTTTAACCGGAGGACAGTCTTCTTTAGTTGGCAGGCGATGTACCATAATATCAATGTCTAAACTAGGCATGTCTTCATAGGACCAGGCGAAGATTTCAACATAGTCGTGCAACATCTGTATCAACCTCAGTACCCAAGTTCACTGTCTCAACCAACTCTTCATGGGGTTGTATGGCCCTTTCTTCCTGCTGTAGTAGTCTAGCAAGTTCTCCAGGCACTTCACAATCATCTTCACCTTTTTCCTCAGCTTGGTTGATCGGATTTTTGAAGTCATAACTGGAAATAGCAGAGCTGTTATCAATGGGATCCAGAGTGGATATGGATCTGCATTGTGATACGTGAGTGTGTGTAAGAGAATAACTGTTTTGATAAAGTGAAAAACAGAAAAGAAAAACAGAGAGCGCAAAATTTGTATGCCAGAAATGTCTAATGCTTTATTAATGATTATGAAATGACAAATAATAGCCCTCACAAGCAAAGCCAAGGTGCCTCGGGCAAGGCACCAGGCCGTAAAGTTTCACATTGTTTATTACAAATCTTAAAACAAATAAGTCAATTACTGCAAAATAAAAGAAACATGTATGAAGTCCCTAGCCGTCCAGTTGCTCGGTCCACCATTGGTAGTTGGGTAGATTCAGATGTCAAGGTCTGATTCTTCTTCACTGTCTTTAATGGCATTAATCCCACGGTTTCTGATGCGTATGGGAGGTCCTCCATCCCGAGCGCGTTTAACAGCCCTTTGAGCACCTGTAGTAAAGCCCAAACCAAATTTGTCAATTTATGAGAGAAATAAGGGAGCTGACCCCAATTGGCACACCCACCTTCTTCAACCACAACCCTGGCGTCCTTGAGAGAAGCCATCTTCAAAGGAGGTTTGTTGCTAGCAGTTTCAGTCGATGCCAAGATCTGAGGGACATCTTCAAAATTCTGACAGGGAGTTTCGATGAATTCCTCGTCCATCTCTACGTAGCGGAAGGAGTTGAGGTGACTCACCATATATTCTTCTTCACCATGCACTATGACAATCTTTCCTTTCACTGGATACTTCAGCATTTGGTGGAGGGTGGAGGTGACTGCCCCAGCCTCGTGGATCCAAGGACGACCCAGCAAGCAAGAATATGATGGCCTGATATCCATCACATAGAAAGTGGACCCAAAAGTCTGAGAACCTACTTTGACAGGGATATCTACTTCCCTGTGCACCATTCTCTTCGATCCGTCAAAAGCTCGTACCACAATGTTATTAGGCTTTAGAGTTAAACCCTCGCAACCCAACCGGTCCAACTCCTTCTTCGACAGAACATTCAGTGAAGACCCAGTGTCTACCAGCACATGAGCCATAGTGGTGCCCCTGCATTCAATCGAGACATGCAGAGCATCATTATGCTTTCTTCCTTTCGGAGTCAAATCCTCATTTGAGAAACCCAGCCCATTATCAGCAGTCAGACTGGCCACACAATCTTTGAACTGATCATCTGAAGTCTCTTGCGGCACATGCGCAGTTTTGAGAAATGTAATTAAAGCCTTTGCATGGGTCTCAGAGCACAATAGCAGAGACAACATGGATGTTTTTGATGGGGTCTGCCCCAGCTGCTCGACCATGTTGTAGTCGCTCTTCTTGATGATTTTTAATATCTCCTCCATTTCTTGCTTAGAGGCTTCCACAACAATTTTTCTAGGTGCCTCCGTCCGGGCAGGCTCACCTATAATTTTTTTGCCGCAGGTATCAGACGATTCGCCGACAGGGGTAACAACCAGAGTAAGAACAGGAACATTAGCAGATGTACTAGCAGGGACAGCAGATGGAATAATAATAGGCTTGTTGACAGTCTTGGGGGAAATCTCGGGAAAGAAAACCCTTCCACTTCGGGTAAATTTGCTGGTTCCGACAATGTTATAAATATCAGGATCAGCCTCTTCGTATTTCAAGTCTTGTTTAATTCCATGATAGTACACATCGGCACCATAATGCCACAGGACAGCTTTATCCGAGACATACAGGAAGGGACCAGGAACAATAATTATTAGTGGAGCAATTCTTGGAACGCATGTAATCCTAACAGGTCTTCTCGAGGAGACCTTGGAAGGATTGGAGGAAATGGTTATAATAGCGACATCTTCAATTAGAACAACAGGAATCATAGTTTTCTCAAACAAAATCTCTTTGCTATCTATCAGGCGTTAGACACCTAACCTCAGCAAACGGCAACCAGAAGGTAGAAGCGAACACATGTGGCAACCTTCATCGTAACCCGGAAATAAATCGGCCAACAACAAATTCTTCTTGACAATCATGAGAGGAGTAGAAACTTCATCGACAGAGGTAACAAACAAACCAGTATCAATAGCATTAACTCCACGATCGTGTTTAGGCATGGGAGCATTTATAACATTCGGCTTCTCCGGAGCATCAAAATCTATCTCCTTAGCTTCAATCAAGTCTTGTATTTTGTTTCTTAGAGCCCAACAGTCATTTGTATCATGGCCAGGACTCTCAGAATGATAGGCACACCGGGCATTTGGATTATATCAGGGAGATGTAGTATTTGGATTCTTGGGAGCCTCTCTCAAGGTTGCCAAGTTAGATCTCAGCAGATGAGGTAGAACTTCAGCCAATGTCATGTTGATGCGGGTAAACTGTCGTTGTGGTCTTTCCGCCCTTTGTTGATTGTTGCATTGTGGAGCAACTGCATGTCTAGGTATCATCACGGCACTTACTGTCTGACGTTGTTCAGCCCTTTTCTGACCCCTCGGGCTGTAGATGGAACTGGCTTCCTTCTTACCAGCAAAAGGCTTCTTTACTGAACTTGAGGAGGCATCCTTCTATATTTTTCCGCTTCGCATCCTTGCTTCTACTCAGTGAATCCAGTTGATGAACTTCCGATCAAATGATTGAAAAATGGACCAGATAACATCCCCATGAACATATCAACCAACTCCCTATCAGACAACGGGGGTTGAACTTTCCCAGCCAAGTCTCTCCATTTTTGCGCGTAATCTTTAAAACCTTCACCTGCGCCCATGGACATACTCTAGAGTTGAGTACGAGTGGGAGCAAGGTCGGTATTGTACTGATACTGCTTGTAGAAAGCAGCAGCCAGATCTTCCCAGATTCAGATATTTGCTCCCTTTAACTGGTAGAACCATTCAAGTTGAGTCCCTGACAGACTATCTTGAAATAAGTGAACCCACAAATTTCTATAAGTTGTGTGGGGATGGATCTTTTTGACATAAGAACGAAGATGGAATTTTGGGCAGGACACCCCATCATACTTGGCAAAAACTGGAGCTTTGAATTTCTGCGGGATGACCACCCCCGACACCAAACCCAATTCTTCAAAATCCAATCCAGGTATCCTCTGAACTTCCATGGCACTCATACGATCTCCCAGCTGTTTGTATCTATCCTCAACAGGAGGATATTGCTCATTGTTATAATCTGTATCATTGTCAGAGACTGCAGGACTAGGATCCTTTTCTTCTTCCTGATTCTCCCTTTCCTTGGATGAATAGGTCAGATCAGTTTATCGCTTCAACCGCTCTTCAAACCTTCTGCCCATGTTCAGAATACTGACAACCTTCTTCTTCTTCTTCTTCTTCTTTTTCTCTTTCAGAATGAGGGCTTTCAGATCCTCTTTCCCTCTTGCCAGACTGATGAACATTTGTTGGAATTGGGCATTCTGTGGCTGAAGATCCTTGATGCTTTGTTCGGAAGACATTTCTGCTGAAATAAACAGCGAAGAAGATGAGAAACCTGTAATGGTACCTGTAATGATGTGCTATGGATAGTATGCAAATGCAATGATTTCAAAGACTTTAAGAAATTTAAATTTGCGAACCACAATAAACAAAAACTTTAATAGCTGAATTTGAAGTTCAAATGCCTTTTAGGCGTTACAATTTAAAAAAAAAAGAATAAATCTGAAACTATAAAAGACATTAAAATTCCTATGGATGCTTTCTCTTTGTGCCGGGATAGTCATCGAGTCCTCTTTCTTCATGCAACTGCTTTGTGAGCTCTAAGACTTTCCTCTTCTGAGAATGGAACTGATCCTTGTAAGAATCTTGCTCCTCCATCAACTGAATCCAAGACCTCTGTAATTCTCCAAGATTAGTGGGCATATAAGGACTGAGAACTGTGTAAGTAATACCCTCCTCCGTAGTGGATTCCAAAATCACTGGCAAAACAGGTACCATCCTCTTTGAACCGTCAAAAGCCCTTACCACTATGTTGCTTGGCTTTAAAGACAACCTCTCACAGTCAATTCTATCAAGAGCTTTTTTGGGTAATACATTCAAAGATGAGCCAATATCCACTAAAACATGCGCCAGAGTTGTGCCTTTACATTCCACTGAGACATGCAATGCCTTATTATGCTTTCTCCCCCTCGGCGTTAGATCAACATCTGAAAAACCGAAATCATTGTCCGCAGTTAGACTGGCTACGCATTCTTGAAATTGATCAGCAGATGTCTCTTGAGGTACATGGGCGGTTTTTAAGAACTTTACCAAGGCTTTTGCATGTTCCTCGGAACATAGTAGTAATGCCAGCATGGAGATCTTAGAGGGAGTTTGCCCCAATTGTTCAACTACATCGTATTCGCTCCTTTTTATAATTTTTAGGATCTCCTCCATTTCTTTCTTGGAAGTCTCGGGGATAGTCAATGATTGGGCCTTCGTCCGGAAAGGTTCAATCATAACACCTTTTCCTCGAGTCTCGGTTAATTCGGAAGCAGGAGTGTCAGTTGGAATGATTACAGGGGTTGTAACGGCTTTTTCAATTGGAGTATTGTTGGAGATAAATGTAGGACCGGGAACAGCTTTTGGGGGAGCAACAACAGGAATGATTACGGGTCCAGAAACTGCTTTTGGGGGAGCAATTTCCAGAGAAAAGATCCTACCGCTTCGGGTGACTTTGCTAGTTCCTGCAATGTTACTGATATCGGAATTGACCTTCTTGGAACTTGAATCTTCGGCGGCTGGCCAGTCTTGCTTGATACAATGGTAATAGACATCCCCTCCATAATTCCATGGTATGGTTTTGTCTGATGAGTATGGGACTCTTCCAAGCATTGTGATTATTAAAGGAGTTGTTTTCAGAACTGATGTAATTCTAACGAGTCTTTTGGTGGAGACCCTGGAAGAATTGGAGGAAATGGTAATGATAGAAACATCTTCAAAAGGAATAGGTGGAACAGAAGTATTTTTGAACAAAATCTCTTTGTTATCTATTAGGAACTGAACGCCTACTTTTAACAAATGACAGCCGTTGGGGAGGACAAACAGAGATGGCAAACTTCACCACAGCCCGGGAACACACCGGCATTCAACAAATTCATTTTGATGGTCAGAAGTGGGGTCATGAGTTCATCAATTTAAGTAACAAACAAATCTTCTTCAACGACATTGGTATTATGGCCATGTCTGGGCATAGGGGCAGAGATGACATTCGGCTTTTCGAGCGCATCAAACTCAATTTAGTTTGCTTCAATGAGGTCTTGTATTTTGTTCTTTAGAGCCCAACAGTTATTAGTATCGTGACCAGGACTTTCAGAGTGATATGCGCAACGGGCATTGGGATGATAATGAAGAGATGTTGTATTGGGGTTTTTCGGAGCTTCTTTCAAGGTTACCAAGTTGGATCTTAGTAGATGCAGTAATACTTGAGACGGGGTCATGTTGATTCTGGTTAACTTCCTGGCTGGCCTTTCTATCCTTGGTTGATTATTTCTTTGCTGATCAGATGCAGGCTTTATGATCATAACAGCCCCCACCATTGGTCGGCGTTCGGCCCTATCTTGGTTTCTCTGCGGGTATACGACAGCCACCTCATTATTTCTGATAAAGGGCTTCCTTATAGTTGTAGAAGAAGATGTGTCTTTCTGAATCTTTCCATTCTTTAAATCGGCTTCTATCCTTTCTCCGGTCAATATTAGTTCAGTAAAGCCTACAGATGAACTTCCGATTAAATGATTGAAGAAGGGACCAGAGAAGGTGCCCAAGAACATGTTCACCAATTCTCTCTCAGATAGAGGGGGTTGAACTCTTCCAGCCAAATCTCTCCATTTTTGTGCATAGTCCTTGAAACCTTCATTGGACACCATGGCCATACTCTGGAGTTAAGTACGGGTAGGCGCCAGATCAGCATTGTACTTGTGATACGGTGGCAGAACCGACTGTTAATACTGGTTTGCGTTTTGCGTTTTTTGTTTGCAAAATGTCGCGGTAAGCAAGAGTCGCCACCGACTTTTATTTCATCCAATCATGGAAAAGGAAAAAGATCAGAAAAAACCTTTTTTCGAGATATTCTGAGTAATGGGGGTAGATTATAGAAAGGGAATATGTTAGCACCCTTTCTATCTGTGGTTTTCCACGGGCTCTTAGGTACTTGCTCATTTTTTCAAATTGCTTGTGCGTGCTTGCTTTGAAAAGTTTTGATTTACTTCGTTTTAACCCTTGTTTCTATCCTGAAGAGTGTTACGAAGTGTTTTGAAAACTTTAGTTTGAAAAGTTTGTTTGAGAGTGTATGGTGTAAAAGATTTATTGTTTTGAGCAAGTACCTACTAGTTATCTACATACTCGAAAAAAAGATTATTTCTGTTCTATTTCCTTTGGACAGTGTTATGCCACTATTAAGGAGTAGGTAGCACCATCGTTGGAGTTTGTAAGGGACGTTCGAAAGGGACGAATACAATCACTAAAGCAATAGTTAGAAAACTTTAGTAGTAACCCTAGAGTCTTAAGATCTTTTCGAGGCGACATTTCCGAGGCAACATTCGAATGGGACAATTTGATCTCTTTAGACTAGAGGGCAACCACTAAAATCTCCTATGCTTAATGATTGTGTACCGAAGGCAACCAAAGTGAGGTAAACCCTAGGAGTGAACATGTGCGAGTGATTTGTTTCAGTTATTTTAATCTTTGTACATTAGGGTTTTCTAACTATTTTAATTTCTCATGCATTCTTGCCATACAATCCGATTAGCCATACATCTAGACAGTTAAAAGTTGCTGAAAGTAAAAGCGGAAATAAACCTAGCTATTACATGGCTTTGACAGTTACATAATTTCCTTGACGTGAAATAAAAAATGCGGAATTTAAAATCCTAATTAAAACTATTACCACCTTGAAACAGTTACAAAATAATGGCAAAAATAATAACAAGCGTGCGGCAAATTAAATACGAGAGAAATCAGGGTTTTGACCATTGACTAAACCTAATTGCAATTGATTAAAGAAATAATTATTTTTGTCGTTTTTTGTTATTTAAGAAAATAAGGAATAATAAAAAAGGAACCTAATTACTAATTAGCTTAAGTTAAGAAAAATAATTAAATCACCTATTTTTGTGTTTTTCGTTTGAAGAAAAGAAAATAATTAAATCAAAAATTAAAACCTAGTTTTCTAATTGATTTTAATTATAAAAAAAACAAGTTAAAGTTTCCCTAAGTTAAATAAGCTAATTAATTTAATTTAACTTGATAAAAAGCCTAATTCTATTTTTTATGACTTTTTGATTTTTATGATTTTATATAAAAAAACTGATTTTAAAAAATAAAATGAATAAGAAATTAAGAATAAAGAAAACAAAATAATAAAAAGAGAAAAAAATTGAGAAATGGGCCTGTGTTGTTAGAAATTCTAGGGGTGTTAATCTGAAAATTTGTGGCCCATTAAGCTCCAGGCCTGGTCAGCGCTGGATCTGATGTGGTGTTGACTTGTGGTGCACCATGGTCCTTCATTGGAGAGGCGTGAGATCTGGCCAGTTGGACATCCAGTGGATGAGTGTTGATGGTGCATGGTAGGCGTGGGGTGATGTGCTGTATGGAATTGGCCTGAAATTGTTAAGAAAATATCAAAATGCACACGCCTGGGATCGAACCCAGGATGTGTGCATCAAAGGCAAGCTTCCTAACCATATGCGCTGGACTTGTTAGTTGAATATATTATAAACAAATAAAATCAAAAGCAAAATCAATTGCCATGCTCAGAAAACGTGTGAATTTTCAAACGCTCCAATGGTGGCTTGACACGCCATCATCTTCTCCCTTGAACCGTGGCTTTAGATGAAACACTTTTACCTACGGACATTTGTCCGTAGCTATAACCTTGTCCATCTTAAAAATCATGTACATGCAATATAAATCAATTGTAATGGTACCAATCAACTCGTCTTGGTCTCACGAGTGTCATGGTACCCCATTCATGGTCCAATTTTCCCTGTATCAAAAATCCCCAAATCGAGCTCTTAAACCCTAACAATGGTGAATATGGATTTCTACATTGTTAGTATAATTAAGCTATACAGAAAGCTTGCAATCATGATTATGAACAAGAATATATGGATAGCATGCGTTTAGGATGCGTAAAACATTGAAATCGAGTTTGAGTTTTTAGTGCAAATTGTGATGTTGTAACGTGATGATTCTGGATGCTTCAAGGCTACCAAACAATGCTATTAGCTTCCTGAGATATCAATGAATGGATTAGAAGCCTTGGAATGGTTTGAATTGGCCTATGGAATAAGATAGGTCTCACACTTTTCTTTGAAATTTTGCAGTTTTGTTCTGCCTCCTTTCATGACTCTCACCCCTGTTCTTGCCTTGGATGTGTTCAATATATATCATAGAGTGAATTAGGATTGTAAAAAAAAATCACATCTTTGAAAGTTTTGAAGATTTTATTTTATTTTCATGGCATATGTAAACTTACTATATTGAGCCAAATTATGCCTTTCTTGTATCAATCTGCCTTGATTCGAATTGATCATGATATCCTTGCATTATTTGATTGAAATCCTGTCCAAAAATCAGATCACAACATATCTTTTTCATTATTCATCAATTATTTGATTTAATTGAAATTTTAATTAACAAAAAATCAAAATAAATTGAAAAGTGAGGCAAATAACATGAGGTTGGATATTTGGATCGTGGATCACATTATAAGTGAGGTGCAAGCATAAAAAGTTAGGCCCATTTGGTAAAAAAAATGCAATTTTGAGCCCATTTGACTTTTGGCAATTTTGCAAAAAAGGTCAACTTTGACAAGGCATATCTCCTCCAATTTTAACCCTAGAGAGGTGTTCTTAGACTTTTTAGAAAGCTTAGGATGTCCCCTAAGCAACCCTTTTAGTCTCATCTCAATTGAGTCTTCCATGTTCATGTATGAAGCTTTGACCCAAAAGGTGTTTTGTTGACTTTTCAAAAGGACCTATAATGTCAAAATTCATAGCTTTTTATGAGTGCATATTTTGAACTTGTGGGATGAATATGTATTTTAGGGAATTTCATCCTATTCAAAATGAGCTTTGGATGGAAAATTTCTGATAAAGCATGTGAAAGTTATGCTTGGTCAAAGTTGGGTTGACTTTTACTACAAAACCCTAATTTAGCAACTTTTGGGTTTTGATGAATTTGGAGCATTCCTTGAAGAATCATGATCAACCCTTTATCAAATGATGGATAAGACTTCAAAATGATGATGTTGACCAAAAATCTTGAGGTTTGACTGTATGTGGGCCACAGTTGACTTTTGACCTAATACAATCGATTCTCAAGCATCTGAGCAATTGACTGGGAAAACTTCTTGTGCAAGGTATGAAACTTGACATGTAGGGTCTTGGGAACATAATAAGACCTTGTAAAGCATATGGGTCTGTGATGCGGTGGGAGAACTGACTTGAGGTTTTGCATTTTGTATTCGCAAATATTTCGGTTTAGCACAAGTCGCCACCGACTTTTTATTTTATCCAAAGGAAAGGTCAAAAAGCACAGGAAAGACCTTTGAGTTTGTTTTTGGGTTCGGGGGGGTAGATTATTAAAAGGGAAGGTGCTAGCACCCTTTTCATCCATGGTTTTCCATGGGCTCTTAGTTACTTGTTTTAGATCACTTGCTTTTGCTTTTCAATTGTTTGAAATGGTGCTTTGTGTATGGTTTTGAAAGTATTTTGAAAAGAGGCCTTTGTTTAGGCAACCTTTGTAATGATCCTTGTTTGAATGTATACAAATGTGTTTGTCTTTTGAAAAATGTTTCAATGTTTGAAAGTTTGTTGGGAAATGTTTTGAAATTGTGATGTGTGTTTTTTAAAATAGCAAGGATGGTTTGCAAGTTTGATCAAGTAACTAGGAGTTGTCTACCCTACTCAAAGATCTTTCCTACACATTTTTAACCCTTTGACATTGTTGTTTTACCATTGCATTTGGTAAACAACCTTGTATTTGGATGTTAAATGGGACAGGTGTGGGTCATCGTATGACCATGATAACAATGTTGCCAAGTATCTTAGCAAGTTTTTTGAGGGACTAGATCATTTTTGTATAGGCGACCAAGATAGTGTCATCGAGGGACTATGATCTTTTTGTTTGATTTGTTTTGCCAAGATACCTAGCATGCATACCATGGCCATGTTTTTAAGGCAACAAGTGGATGAAACCCTAGGGGTGCTTGTGTGCATTGTGTTGTCATTTTTCATGCATTTTTGTCTTGTGTTTAGTCATGCTATTTGTTTTAATTTTGGTCTTTGCATACAAACCCTTATCTTACTATCATGGCAATTGAAAGCGATAAAATGCATAAAAGTAAATCTAAGACTATTACAACATTATTATGGGGAGGGGGATACAAGTTTGAATAAGAGGATATTTGCACAAAATAAAACCCTAAAACTATTACAACCATATTGAATTTTTTTGTACAAATAAATAAATGAATAATATTTAAATGTGCAATTAAATATAAATATGCAAAGGATGTTTTTTTTGTATTTATTTCATGTATGTAAAATAAATTATTTATGTCTCAAAAATAAGAAAAAATATTAATGATTATTTTTTGAAAGGGTGGAAACCCTAGTTTTTGTTTTAAGAAAAATATATATTCTATATTATTTATTTATGTACAAGAAAATAAATAAAAATATATACAAAAGTGTTAAAAAATTAAAATGTGTGAGAAAATATTATTTAAGTGTATAAATAATAAAAATAAAAATATATGATATTTTTGTATTATTTACAAATTTTAATTAAGAAAATAAAGTAATATTAACCTAATAATTATTTATTATGCAAATAAAAATAAAATAAAAATATGATAAAATGCCAAAAATAAAGAAAATATTTTTTGTGATTTTTAATGTTCAAGAAAAAATAATAAAGTCAGAAAATAAAAATAGAAATGAAAAAATATGCAAAAATAAAGAAATGGGCCAAGGGGGTGCAAAAAGCAGGATGAGGGGTGTCAAAAGCAAGGCAGACCAGGTCCAGCCTACGTTCCAGCTTCATCCCTGACCTTTGAACAAAAATGCGCGTGTTCTGCAACTCAAATCGTATCTCCTGCATACGTGCTTAAAAACAAAAACTTGCAACATGAAAGTTATAGCTTATCATCATACGATTCTAACCATATAAAAAACTTGATCTAACTCTAAGAAACCAGGGAGAATTTTATCACCCCCAATTTCTGACCTAAAAAATTCAGAAACTTCAACATCCAAATTCTCCTAGCTTAGTTAACATAAATGAATTCTATGCATATGTACAGTTCAAGGACATTAAGGGCTACATTTTTGTTTCACAAACCTAAGCCTAATGATTCCTAAATAAGGAGATAGAAGTTTGAAAATTACCTGTTTCAGTCAAGCTCGAGTATGGCAATGTAGCAACTTTTAGTGAGGCCTGAGGTTCTTTTGAGGTTGCTTGATGTTCCCTTGACCTTTCCCAATGCTTAGCTTGCTTTGAAATGGCTTGAATCTCCTTGTAGAAGACAACCTGCAAACTCAGAATTTAAAAATGGTGAAGCTTGAAAATGAAGTTACAGTTGATGAACAATGGCTTGGATAGTTCAGGTGGGTTGTTTAGAAAGTGTTTGAAGTGGTTTGGGACAAAACGCACGAGGCAATGTGAAGATGGCTTGAGTTCTGCAGGGCTTGCCCTGTTTTGGGCAGAAGTTAGTGTCTTAGTGTTTTAGGGTGTTTGAGAGGCTTGTAGCTCGTGTTTCTGGCTTGAGATAATGTGTTGAACCTATTTGAAATGAACACAAAGCTTGCTATTATCAGATTGAAGAGGTTTGGACTTTTTGCACACTTGCTTATTTTTTAAGTAAAAGGTGAGTTGACAATGCCAAGGCTTGTACAGGCCTCTTTAGCTGCACATAGTTGGTGTACTTTGCCTCAAGTTTGTGGACTTTGTTTGCTGCAAAATATTGGGTCCTTGGCTCAAGATAAACAAAGTTGCTAAAAGTGACCTTTATCAAAGTATCATTGTTATCTTTTTGCCATTTTTGGAATAGTTCTTTGTACAATGCTTTAAAGCTCAGAACAAAGCCTTAATCCAATGTGTTTGCATTAAATTTATGAGTGTAGAAAGGATTAGAACTTGTAAACCAAGTACAAGCATGATCCAATCTGATTTGCAACTTGAACCAATATGAAAAATGCCTTGGACAAAAGTGATAATTTCCCATTTTCAAACATTCGATTCTCCCTAACCATAAATGATTTTGGATAGTTCTTGGATATTTTTGAAAGCTTGTAACATGCTCTACATTCAATATTTGAAATGCATTTTGAGATTACACTTGGAACTATGTGAAAAATTACCATGAAGATAGGTCAAAATCCTGCCTAAACTAGGGCAAAATTTCACTAAGTTAGAAAGTTTTTGGACCCTTATTCACAAAATCATAACTTGAGATCCAAGCATCTTTTTGGAAAACTTTGTGAATCAAAGTTGTAAATTTTGTGGAAGACTACAACTTTCATGTTGGAAGTTTTCTTTGAATCCAAATGCATCATGGTGAAAAAGTTGGGAAAAAATAAGAAATTTTCATAACTTAGAAAATTTCTAAGTTATGAAAATTTTCCATTTTAAACCCTAATTTTCAAAATTAGGTTTCTTGGTGAAAAATTTTCATGTTTTGACACATCTTGGTGAAAAATGACCCTTGTCACTTGATTTTGACCAAAAAGTCAAAGTTTGACTTTTCAGTGTACAGTTGATTTTTGATCAGTTGACTGGAAAATTCATCTGTCAATCCAATGCAATTGAGATCTTTTGAACCTTGTGATTAGGTCAAGATGATGCCATTGAGTCCTTGAAACCATTTTTGATCCCAATTTTCCATTGGCTAGGTGAAAAATCAGAAATTGCCCTTCTACAGTCAAAACCCTAAAAATGACCATTTTGCCCTTTTGATGATCTGATCAAATTTCTTGAGGAGTTATGATCCAAACTTGATCAAATGGTTCATATGAGTCTATAATGTTGATGTGGATCAAAAATTATGAGGTTTGACTGTAAATTGGCCACAGTTGACTTTTTCCCCAATACAGTTGGTTTTTAGGTCAACTGTCCAATTGACTGGGCAAAAATTTGATTCAAAGCTTAAAACTTGGTATGAGCAATCTTATAGGTCCAACATGAAGTATGAAAGTCATATTGAGCATTGGAAGTCCAAAAATCCCTGTGCAAACTCAAACCCTAATTTCAGGTCAACAGTGCAAGGAGAGGTCTTGAGCTGAGCAAACCCTAATCCTGGTCTTGAGTCCAAAGAGTCTTGTGAGGAAAATCTTGATAAAATGAGAGGGAAAATTTTAGGGTACAACAGCTTTCCCTGTTCAATCTTCTTGAACCTGAAGAGTTAGATTGGCGAGTTTGTCGTTCGTGACTCGAAGGTAAAACATGACTGGACACTAGAGTGCCCGTAAATTTGCACTCGTCAAAATGTAGTTGAGGAAATGGGCTTAAAGATGCCATTTGGAGAGGTGATAGAATCTTGTTGGAGATGGGCTTAAAGATGCCATCCAAGACTGTCTGCTGAGTTATAAGTTATAAGTCAGAAGAATGAGTATCAGAATGGTATTCGCGTTTGGAACGTATCTGAACTGTATCTGGAGACTGAATTTGTATGAGCGAGGGAATGGAGTCCGCGTCTGGAGTGTATCCGAGATGTAACTGTATTTGATTCTTGAATGAATAACAGAATGACTGCCGTGTCTGGAGTGTATCTGTATTGTATCTGAATCTGAAATCTGAATAAGCGACAGAATGACATCCGTGTCTGGAGCAACTCTGGGCTGGGGATAAAAGTCAGAATAAGTGACAGAATGGAAACCATGTCTGGAGCGTATCTGGACTGTATCTGGAATTGAGATCTGTATGAGTAGCAGAATGACTTCCGTGTCTGGAGTGTATCTGAACTATAACGGGGATCTGAATAAGTGACAGAATGACTTCTGTGTCCGGAGTGTATCTGAACTTTGAAATTGATAGTTGAATCTGAATGAGAAATAGAATGGCTTCTGTGTCTGGAGCGTATCTAATCTGTATCCGATTGCTAAAGTATGAATGAGTAACTGAATGACTTCCGTGTCTGAAGTGTATTCGTACTGTATCTTGACTTGAGATTCTGAATGAGTGACTGAATGACTTCCGTGTCTGGAGTGTATCCGTACTGTATCTGAAATCTTTGAATATTTGTTAAAGATAGCTTTTAATCTTACCTGAAAAGGGTAAAATGTTAGCTGAAACACAAAGTTATGTTGCATGAAATGTATGATGCAATAAATGTGTTATATCAATGTTCATGATATATGAATGTAATGTATATGCATGTAAGCTGATTCGCTGTATTGTTGAGGAAAATAAGTCCTTGATAGCTGGCGATAATGAAATCTTTGACTGCTGTCGGGGAAAATAAATGCATGACCGCTGCTGGAGATTCAAAATATTTGATTGCTGAGGATGAGAAATCCTTGGACCACTATTGGGGATAGAAAATTCTTGACAACTCGCGGGGATTATCAAAACTTTGACAACTTCTGTGGGGATGTGAGGATCTTTCACGACTTTCCTGGGGATATAGGGGTCCTTCAAGTCGGCTTGAGAAACCTGCTTGGGGAATCCAGAGAACTTTGATGACTATGGTTGGGGATTACACCATGGGAATCCTTACTCGGCTGGGAAATAGGGAAAACTCTGGTGATCTCTACTGGGGATCAGACAAAAGAAAACCTTGGTCTGATGGAGAATAAGGAAGACTCTGATGGCTTCTGTGGGGAGTTAAGAATGATAAACTTCGATCTCCTGGGGAAATTGAACCCTTGGGGGTTTCACTGGAGAAGTGAGAATGATAATCTTCAATCTGCAGGGGATTAAAAAATTCTGACAAATTCATGTTGGGGAGTAATGAAGACTCTGGAAACTTCACTGGGGAATCAAGAATGAGAATCTTCATTCTGCTAGGGAAATTTGAATCCTTGGGGACTTCAAGCTGGGGAGTTAATAATGAGAATCTTCATTTTGTTAGGGAGTAAAAACTCTGTGGGGAATAGCTATACTGTTGGGGAGTAGTTATCCTGCTGGAGAGTAAGTTCAGGACTCTGGGGGAAAAGCTTATTCTTGTTTGGAAGAAGTTCAGGAGTTTGTGTTGTATGCCAATCTACTGGGGAATTATCCTAAATTTGGGGATAAGACAAAAGTTAACTGTTATCTGGTTGATTCTCAGATTTTAAGACAACTTGTTGGGGAATCTGGGGAAAACTGAATGGTTTCCGCTGTAGATTAATAGTTGGAAATTTGACTCCGTTGGGGAAGAAGGTTTCATCTCTGCTAAGGGTCCGTAGTTCAAAGTTTTGCTCCGCTGTGGGTTGGGAGTTTGGAGGTTTAACTCTGATGGTGGATTAAGGGTTTGAAATATAACTCTGTCGGGGATTGGGAGTTTGAAGTTTAACTCTGACAGGGATTTTGAAATTTAATTCCGCTGGGGATATGTATTTCAAGGTTTTAGCTCCGCTGGGGATTTGGACGATATACTGCAGGGGATTTCTCTTGGAATAGCCTAAAGACGTTTTCATATCCTTTCAACCTGTCAGTAATTGTTCTTTCCCATTTCGTTCATTTGTAAACATGTGATTATATTCAAATGCATATGCTCATTTAATAAATCATTGGACGTTTTCAAATAAAACACAAGTGTAAAAAAGGAAAAAAAGACAAATAGTTTTCTGCACTTTGAAGTATCTTTGTATTAACTTTGTGTAAGTATTTTGTACAAAGGAGACAGACATCCTAGTAAGAGAATGTTGTCATAAAAATGAGAAAAATTTATACAAATAAAGATGGTTATGTGTAAAAAATTCCATGGGGTTCCCATTCTGCTATAGCCTTCGTAACTCTGGATATCTTGTCCATTCGTTGCTTCATCCAAAGATGATTGGATTGATCAGAAGCCCGGAGTTTGTCTGTGAAGATATTGTCCTTAAAGTGATCCGACGAGACATAGTCATACACTTTAATTCCCTAACTTTTTCCTGGACCGCCCTTTCGGGTTTTCAGTCCATCGGGAAACCCTTTTTTGCCCAAGTCGCCCTTTCGGGTTTTCAACTTGCCGGGTGTACAAATTTTTTTATTTATCCCTAATTTTTTCCTGAACCGCCCTTTCAGGTTTTCGATTCACCGGGATGCCCTTTTTTTGCCCAAGTCGCCCTTTCGGGTTTTCAACTTGCCGGGTCGTTTATGCGTAGTATCTTTTGACTATGTTTGCGTTTGCAGGGTGTGGCAGGTCATCGCCGTCCATGGTGGTTAAGATCATTGCCCCACCAGAAAAGATGTTTTTGATCACAAATGGTCCTTCGTAGGTAGGAGTCCATTTGCCCCTGGGATCACTTTGCGGCAAGATGATCCGCTTGATTACAAGGTCCCCAACTTGATATACCTGGCGTCTGACTTTCTTGTTGAATGCCTTGATCATCCGTTTTTGATACGTCTGACCGTGGCATACAGCAATAAGTCGCTTCTCGTCAATCAAGTTAAGTTGATCAAGTCGGGTCTGAATCCAATCGTCTTCACTCAAACCAGCATCCTTCATGATTCTCAAGGAGGGAATCTGAACCTCGAAAGGTAAAACAGCTTCCATGCCGTATACCAAAGAATAGGGTGTTTCCCCAGTTGATATGCGTGCCGTGGTACGGTACCCGTGCAGAGTAAACGGTAACATCTCATGCCAATCCTTGTAGGTGACTGTCATCTTTTGTATGATTTTCTTGATATTTTTGTTCCCAGCTTCGACAGCACCGTTCATCTTTGGCCGGTAGGGAGATGAATTGTGATGTTGAATCTGAAACTGTTTGCACAAGGTGGTAATCATAGTATTGTTCAGGTTTGTACCGTTGTTAGTGATGATCCTTTCGGGGATACCATACCGGCAAATGAGGTTCTGCTTGATGAAGCGGGCAACCATATTCTTTGTAACGGAGGCGAAGGAAGCTGCTTCGACCCACTTGGTAAAGTAATCAATGGCCACCAGGATGAAGCGGTATCCATTGGATGTTGTAGGCTTGATCTCCCCAATCATGTCGATTCCCCACATAGCGAATGTCCAAGGAGCTGTTAAGACATTGAGGGGAACTGGAGGTATATGTACCTTGTCCGCATAGATTTGGCATTTATGACAAGTTCTGGAATGTTGATGGCAGTCAGCTTCCATGGTAGACCAGTAATAGCCTGCCCGTAAAATCTTCTTAGCCATCGTATGTCCGCTAGAGTGAGTGCCAAAGGTACCATTGTGCAGTTCATCCATGATCTGCTCAGCTTCAACCTTGTCCACACAACGGAGTAGAATGCAATCATGATTGCGCTTGTATAGGATACCATTGCTCAAGAAGAACTTAGCTGAGAACCTCCTTAAGAACTTTTTGTCGTTGACTGAAGCTCCTTCAGGATATTCTTGAGCCTCGAGATACCTTTTGACGTCATGAAACCAAGGTCGGTCCACTACTTCTTCGGTATTAATCTCGTGACAATGTGCAGGTTCTTCCATCCGTTCAATGGTGATTTGGGGAGCCTCATTATCCCAGTTAAGTTTAAACATGGATGACATTGTAGCTAGAGCATCTGCTAGATGATTTTCTTCTTGTGGGAAGTGCTCGAAGGTAATCTGCTTGAAATGTGGTAATAATTTCAGGACATGTTCTTTGTAAGGGATGAGGTTTGGATGTTTAGTATCCCACTCTCCTTTGATTTGAATGATAACCAAAGTTGAGTCCCCAAATACGATCAAAGATTTGATTCCCAAGTCTATTGCAGCCTTGAGACCAAAGATACAAGCTTCATACTGGGCCATGTTATTGGTGCAGCTGAAGCAGAGTCTGGCAGTGAAAGGTGTATGGCAACCTTCTGGTGAAATGAGTACCGCGCCGATACCGTTGCCAAGTGCATTAGAAGCACCATCAAAGTACAGGGTCCATCGGGATTCTTGTTCAGGTCCGTCATATGGTCTGAAATCTTCAATGTTGTCCAATGTCATAATGTCCTCGTCAGGGAAGTCGAATCTCATGGATTGGTAATCTTCGACAGCTTGATGGGCCAGATGATCGGCTAGCACACTCCCCTTTATAGCCTTTTGGGTCGTGTACTGTATATCGTATTCCGTTAGGATCATCTTCCATCTAGCGATTCTTCCAGATAAAGCAGGCTTCTCAAAGATGTACTTGATTGGATCCATCTTAGATATCAGCAAAGTGGTATGAGTCAACATATACTGCCTTAGCCTACGAGCAGCCCATACCAAAACGCAACAAGTTTTCTCGAGCAGTGAGTATCGGGTCTCACAGTCGGTAAACGTTTTGCTAAGGTAATAAATGGCATGCTCTTTTCGGCCAGACTTGTCATGGTGGCCCAGTACGCACCCCGTTGAATTTTCTAGGATGGTCAGATACATGATTAGCGGTCTTCCTTCGACGGGAGGCATTAAGATAGGAGGTTCTAGCAAATACTACTTGATTTTGTCGAAAGCAACTTGATAGTCGTCATTCCATTTAACCACCTGATCTTTCTTCAATAGCTTGAAGATTGGTTCACAGGTAGATGTTAGGTGAGAAATGAACCTTGCAATGTAGTTTAGGCGTCCCAAGAAACCTCTGACCTCCTTCTCAGTGCGAGGAGCAGGCATTTCTTGTATAGCTTTGACTTTGGCCGGATCAACCTCGATGCCTTTGTTACTGACAATGAAACCCAAGAGTTTACCGGACCAGACTCTGAAAGTGCACTTGTTAGGGTTCAGTCTGAGCTTGTATTCCTTTAACCTGACAAACAGCTTTTGCAAGTGGTCGAGGTGTTCTTCTTCAGTTTGTGAACGGGCTATCATGTCGTCTATGTAGACTTCTATCTCATGATGTATCATATCATGAAACAAAGCCATCATGGCGCGTTGATAGGTTGCCCCGACATTCTTCAGTCCGAATGGCATCACTTTATAATAGAATGTACCCCACTGTGTAACAAAAGTAGTTTTCTCCATGTCTTCAGGTGCCATTTTGATCTGGTTGTAACCTGAAAATCCGTTCATGAAAGAAAATACCTTGTGCTGAGCTGTATTTCCAACCAAGATGTCAATGTGCGGTAGTGGAAAGTCCTCCTTAGGGATGGCCCTGTTTAAGTCTCTATAATCCACGTACATTCTGACTTTACCGTCTTTCTTAGGCACGGGCACAATGTTAGCAACCCATTGTGGATAGGAAGTAACAGCAAGAAAACCAGCATTGAACTCCTTCATAACTTCAGCTTTGATCTTTTCAGACATGTCGGGCCTCATGCGGCGAACTTTCAGTTTAACTGGTGGACAGTCTTCTCTTGTAGGGAGACAATGAACCACAATGTCTGTATCGAGTCCCGGCATGTCTTCATATGACCAGGTAAAGATCTCAACATATTCATTCAACAGCTAAACTAAACGCTCTTTGACACTTGGCTCTAGGTTGGCACCCACTCTAATTTCTTTTCTGTCTACCTCAGTTCCCAAGTTGATTGTCTCTAACAACTCCTCATGTGGTAGAATAGCCCTTTCTTCCTGTTGTAGCAGCCTAGCCAATTCTCCCGGCACTTCACAGTCTTCATCACCTTCGTATTCGGCATGGTAGACCAGATCTTCAGAGTCACTGAAGGTCATAGCAGAATTGTTACCCATGGAATCCGGAATGGAAGGGTACCTGCATTTGTGAGTGTGGGTGTGTGTAAGGGATATCCACCTTGAAACAAATAAAATGTAAAAAGAAAGACAATGAACACAAAAGTTTATATGTGAAAACGTCCATGATTCATTAAAATGGCATATGAAGAGGAAAAATCAAACCCTTACAAACGGACCTATATGCCTCGGGTAAGGCACAAGGCTAAAAGTGTACGAATTGTTTAAGAATTATTACAAACCAACATAAATGTTTGAAAGATAAATTACTGATTCATGAAAGTAATGGGAATAAAGTCCTTTGCCTCCCAATTGCATAGTCCTCCGTCCACAGTAGGGAAAATCTAGTCTTCCAGATTGCTTTCCTCCTCACCATCCTCCAAAGTATTGACTTCATGATGGGTGATCTTCACTGGTGGCCCTCCATCCCGGGAGCGACGTACAGCCTTTTGAGCAGAAGCAGTGAAACCCAAGCCGAATTTATCAGATTTGAAAGGAAAATCGGGAAGCTTCCCCCAGATTGTGCTTCCCCTTTCTTCAATCATAGCCCTTGCATCTTTGAGAGACGACATCCGAGGCGGTGGTTTGGTAATCATGGGTACAAAAGGCACTGTCTTGGTTGCCGCGATCTCCTGAGCTACCTCCTCAAAATGCTGAAAGGGGGTTTCGATGAATTCACCATCCAATTCTACATAGCGGAAAGAATTAAGATGGCTTATCATGTATTCCTCTTCGCCGTGAACAGTAACAATTTTCCCCTGGACAGGATACTTGATCTTTTGATGCAGAGTTGAAGTGACAGCTCCAGCATGATGAATCCAGGGTCTTCCCAACAAGCAAGAATAGGAGGGACGGATGTCCATGACATAGAATATGGAGTTGAAGGTTTCAGTTCCCACTTTAATCGGGATGTCCACCTCCCTGTGGACCATCCTTTTAGAACCATCAAAGGCTATGACAATAATGTTGTTGGGCTTCAAAGTTAGGCCTTCACAATCCAACCTATCTAATGCCTTCTTTGGTAGGACATTCAGCAAAGAACCAGTGTCTACCAGTACGTGTGCTAGAGTAGTCCCTTTGCATTCCACCGAGACATGCAAAGCGTCATTATGTTTTCTCCCTTTGATTGTTAGATCGGCATCGGAGAATCCTAGACCATTGTCTACTGTTAGGCTAGCTACACATTCCTGGAACTGATTCGCGGAGGTTTCCTGGGGCACATGGGCCATCTTCAAAAATCTTATCAGAGCTTTGGCATGAGCCTCTGAACAAAGTAGCAAGGCCAGCATAGAGATTTTTGAGGGGGTTTGCCCCAGTTTCTCCACAACATCATAATCGCTTTTCTTGATTATTTTCAAAATCTCTTCCATTTCTTTTTGAGAGGTCTCAGGGATGACTAACAGCTGAGCCCTTGTCCTGACGGGCTCTTCTTGGATCCCTTTTCCTCTATCATCAGCAACAGTAGAGGGGACAACCACAGGAATTACAACTTCTTCAATAACTGGAGTTCTCGCAGATATGTTTACTGGTACAGGAGTAACCTTAGGAGCAGCTGCGGCTCTGAAGATTGCCTTTGGAGGGGCAATCTTCGGAGAGAAAATTCTTCCACTGCGGGTGATTTTACTCGTTCCGGCAATGTTTCCAATGTCAGGAGTCTCTTCATCAGAACTCTCTTCAGTTGATTCAATTTGTTTAATACCGTGGTAGAAAATCTCTCCCCCATAGTTCCACGGTATTGATTTGTCGGACTTGTATGGGACGGGCCCCGGCATGGTTATCTTCAAAGGTGCAATCTTCAGATTGGATGTAATCTTAACAGGTCTTTTGGAGACCTTGGAAAGATTGGTGGATATGGTAATTATTGAAATATCATTGACAGGAGTCGGTGTAACAGGAGTCTTTTCAAAAAGGATTTCTTGATTATCCATTAGGCGCTGGATGCCTAACTTCAACAATGGACAGTCGGTTGGTAAGGATGAACAAAGGTAGCAATCTTCTTCACAACCTGGGAAAATCCCAGCCTTCAGAAAATTCAACTTGATTATCGGTAGCGGAGTCATCAAATTATCAATAGTAGCAACAAAAAAACTCTTCTTCAACAACATGGACATTGTGGCCATGCTTTGGCATTGGAGCAGAGATTACATTCAGCTTTTCAGGGGTGTCAAAATCAACTTCTTTAGCATCTATTAAATCCTGAATTTTATTCTTGAGGGCCCAACAATGGTTGGTGTCGTGCCCCAGGCTGTCTGAATGATAAGCACACTTGGCATTCGCATGGTAGTAAGGAGAAGATGTATTCGGATTCTTCGGAGCCTCTTTCAGACTGGCAAGGTTTAACTTCAACCGATGGGGGAGGACCTGAGCAGGAGTCATGTTTATCTGGGTGAATTTCTGTACAAGCCTTTCCACCCTTGCTTGGTTGGTTCTTGGTTGATTGTTTCGAGGCTGGTCAGCTGCAGACTTCTGAATCATTACGGCCCCCACCACTGGCCGCCGCTCAACTCTTCCTTGACCTCTTTGGGAGTAGATAGCTGAGACTTCTTTCTTTGATGGAAAAGTATTTTTGATGGCAGCGGAAGCAGATGCATCTTTTTGAATTTTCCCGCTCTTGATTCCGGCTTCAACTCTCTCACCAGTCAGAATCAACTCGGTGAACCCCACAGACGAACTTCCAATCAGGTGATTGAAGAAAGGACCTGACAGAGTCCCTAAGAACATATCAACCAGCTCTCTTTCAGATAACGGTGGCTGCACCCTTCCAGCCAAGTCTCTCCATTTATGGGCATACTCTTTGAAACCTTCATTTGAGACCATACCCATACTCTGTAGTTGAGTACGGGTTGGTGCTAAATCCGCATTATATTGGTACTGTCTGTAGAATGCGGCCGCCAAATCCTCCAAATTATGCACATCAGACCTCTCTAGCTGGTAGAACCAATCAAACTGCATCCCCGAAATACTGTCCTGGAAGAAATGAACCCATAGGTCTTTGTCAGAAGAATGTGGTTGGATTTTCCTGACGTAAAATCGTAGGTGCATCTTGGAACAAGACAACCCATCGTATTTAGAAAAAAGAGGCACCTTAAACTTAGGGGGAATGACAATTCCAGAAACCAACCCCAGCTCCTCAAAGTCCAGCCCAGGCACTCTTTGCACCTCCATGGCAGCTAGACGCTCTTCCAGATTCTTGTACTTGTTGTCTGCAGGAGGGTACTGCTGCTCAGAATAGTCTTCATCCTCTTCTTCTTCTTCCTCAGACTCAGATGGCACTGCAGTCTCTTTACCCTTTCTCACCCCTTCATCAGATGTTGAGGGGAAATCCAGGACCTTTCTAGCTTGACCTTCAATTCTTCTACCCAAGGTAGCCACACCAACTCTCTTCTTTTTCTTTTTCTCCTTTTCCTTTTCCAGTAGAGTTTTGAGCTCCTCTTGACCCTTAGCCAAGGTCATGAGTAGCTGTTGGAACTCTAAATTTTGCGCTTGTAAGTCTTTGACCGTATGCTCTATATCCATCTTGCTGAAATAAACAGCAGAGAGATAAGGAAACCTAGTGTGAAGACCTACTTATGCATATGATGAATGATATGTATTCATGTAATGCATTCAAGGATTCAGAAATTCAAATTTGTTTTAGACAAAAAGGAACACACGTCATATTAATAAGATAGAATTTGTAAGTACATCAATGCCCCATGGGCAAAATAATACAAAATTCTAATGTAAAAATATGTTGCGCATCCTCTTCGGTGCAATGTAGGTGTTGAGAGTCTGCTCTTCGTGAAGTTGGCGAGTAAGTTCCAAAACCTTCTTCTCACTGGCGTAGAATTGGGCTTCAAAAGTGTCGCTCTCTCCCTTGAGCTGTATCCAACTCCTTTGCAAATCTTCAAGTGATGTTGGCATGTCAGGATGTAGGAGGGTGTATGGAACCTCTCCTTCCATAACAGGCTCTTTGATCACAGGGAGAATGTAGGGGTAAGGCATCATAAGACTTTGGGCGCGGGTTCGTACCCACTTGAGGTAAGGCTCAAGGGGGATGGAATTCTTGTGTCCCAAGGTCTTACTGTCCACCTTGTTAGGCATCCTCCAAGCTCAGATGGACCTTTGTCGGAGTCCTTGATCGTCGTTGTCGAAGTCAAAAACCAAGTCTGGAATCAGCATGTCATGTGGGCCATCCCTTCGGGCATACCCAAACTGTCTCAGAGCCAAGCAAGGGTTGTAGGTAATTCCTCCCCTAATGCCAAGTAGAGGGAGATTGGGGAATTCTCCACAACGGTCAATGATGATGACATTCTCTTTTGATCGAGAACACCAATGGATATCTGAATGGGTAAGGGTCATCAACCATTATGACCACCTCAAGCCTTGCTCATTCTTCAAGACTGATTGGGGAAGATGAGAAATAAACCATCTTGCCAGTAGAGGAGTACAGCACATGAGAACACCTCTTTTCCTCATTGTTCGAGTGTGAAATGAGTGGAGGATATCCCCAAGCAATGTAGGCACCGGGTTGCGAGCCATGAAGATTTTGACAACATTGACATCTATAAGCTGGTCAGGGTTTGGGAACAAGACCAACCCATAGATGAGAAGAGCTATAATCTCTTCAAAAGCTTGTAGGTCCAAGGAATTCCAGCATTCTTGAGCTTTCTCAAACAGGAACTTTAACAAGAAACCCTTGACACCACTTCTGGTTTCCCAATGACCTATGACATCAGATGGTTGCAAGTGTAGGGCTTGAGTAACATCTTCAGGCTTTGGATCTCTTTCTGTACCGTTGAAGGGTAGTTGATGGAGAATAGGAATCCTCAGGAGTTGAGAAAATTCCTCCAAAGTAGGCACTAGCTGGTAATCGGGAAATGTGAAGCAGTGGTGTAGGGGGTCAAAGAACTGGAAGAGAACTTTCACCATGTCGTCCTCAGTGTTGATGTTGACTAAGTTGAGAAGACGACCCTGCCTCTCGGTGAATGGAGAATACTCTGGAACCCTAGAAGTAAGCTCCTTGAGTTGAGGAGGAATTCTCACAAGGTTGACCTGAATAGTTTTCATGCGGAGTGATTCCATTACCTACAAAACAGGAACAAAGATGAAGATCCAAATCCTTGAAATGGTTAGTGGATTCATATGATGCTTCATGATGTCCATGATGTTATGCACAAGTATATTTGTACAGACAAATCACACAAGTCCCTAGTTTCAGGCTTGCATGGGGTTTCATAGGTAGGTACCCTCTTGAAGTTTAGTTGGCTCAACCTGTCCTAGAAATAGCAATCGGGTTCTAAGGAGCTCAATATAACTGGATTATTTTTTGTGTTCATTATTTCAGTTTATCCACTTTACTGGTGACCGAAATATTCCAAGAAAACAACCCTCAATGAGTGTAGTATCGAGTATCTACCAACTTCGGACTGCACCAAAGCCGGTCATCTCACTACCCCTAAAAAAGGCCAAGTTGGTCAAGTAAAGGTTCTAAAAGTCCATTAGTGCTTCATGACATCAGTCAGCGGCCCTGTATTCTCTTTGATTAACTCAAAGGCTACCGGTACCCACAAATATGTCGCACTAATATAGCTATTGCTTCAACCATGTCAGTATACCCCGCACATTTTCCACAATGTATTGCTATTTACCTATGAATGTTTCCCAAATCCGGATAGAGGATTCAAACCCAAACAATAGAACCAAATGTAAAGCAATCAAGTCAAGCAAGATAAGCATGTAAAGGTGATCTAAACCCTAAGGTAACCCCACTTTTAGATTTTCCCCAGCAGAGTCGCCAGTTCTGTGATGCGGTGGGAGAACTGACTTGAGGTTTTGCATTTTGTATTCGCAAATATTTTGGTTTAGCAAGAGTCGCCACCGACTTTTTATTTTATCCAAAGGAAAGGTCAAAAAGCACAGGAAAGATCTTTGAGATTGTTTTTGGGTTCGGGGGGTAGATTATGAAAAGGGAAGGTGCTAGTACCCTTTTCATCCATGGTTTTCCATGGGCTCTTAGTTACTTGTTTTAGATCACTTGCTTTTGCTTTTCAATTGTTTGAAATAGTGCTTTGTGTATGGTTTTGAAAGTATTTTGAAAAGAGGCCTTTGTTTAGGAAACCTTTGTAATGATCCTTGTTTGAATGTATACAAAGGTGTTTGTCTTTTGAAAAATGTTTCAATGTTTGAAAGTTTGTTGGGAAATGTTTTGAAATTGTGATGTGTGTTTTTGAAAATAGCAAGGATGGTTTGCAAGTTTGATCAAGTAACTAGGAGTTGTCTACCCTACTCAAAGATCTTTCCTACATATTTTTAACCCTTTGACATTGTTGTTTTACCATTGCATTTGGTAAACAACCTTGTATTTGGATGCTAAATGGGACAGGCGTGGGTCATCGTATGACCATGATAACAATGTTGCCAAGTATCTTAGCAAGTTTTTTGAGGGACTAGATCATTTTTGTATAGGCAACCAAGATAGCGTCATTGAGGGACTATGATCTTTTTGTTTGATTTGTTTTGCCAAGATACCTAGCATGCATACCATGGCCATGTTTTTAAGGCAACAAGTGGATGAAACCCTAGGGGTGCTTGTGTGCACTGTGTTGTCATTTTTCATGCATTTTTGTCTTGTGTTTAGTCATGCTATTTGTTTTAATTTTGGTCTTTGCATACAAACCCTAATCTTACTATCATGGCAATTGAAAGCGATAAAATGCGTAAAAGTAAATCTAAGACTATTACAACATTATTATGGGCAGGGGGATACAAGTTTGAATAAGGGGATATTTGCATAAAATAAAACCCTAAAACTATTACAACCATATTGAATTTATTTGTACAAATAAATAAATGAATAATATTTAAATGTGAAATTAAATATAAATATGCAAATGATGTTTTTTTTTTGTATTTATTTCATGTATGTAAAATAAATTATTTATGTCTCAAAAATAAGAAAAAATATTAATGATTATTTTTTGAAAGGGTGGAAACCCTAGTTTTTGTTTTAAGAAAAATATATATTCTATATTATTTATTTATGTACAAGAAAATAAATGAAAATATATACAAAAGTGTTAAAAAAATTAAAATGTGTGAGAAAATATTATTTAAGTGTATAAATAATAAAAATAAAAATATATGATATTTTTGTATTATTTACAAATTTTAATTAATAAAATAAAGTAATATTAACCTAATAATTATTTATTATGCAAATAAAAATAAAATAAAAATATGATAAAATGCCAAAAATAAAGAAAATATTTTTTGTGATTTTTAATGTTCAAGAAAAAATAATAAAGTCAGAAAATAAAAATAGAAATGAAAAAATATGCAAAAATAAAGAAATGGGCCAAGGGGGTGCAAAAAGCAGGATGGGGGTGTCAAAAGCAAGGCAGGCCAGGCCCAGCCCATGTTCCAGCTTCATCCCTGACCTTTGAACAAAAATGCGCGCGTTCTGCAACTAAAACCGTATCTCCTGCATACGTGCTTAAAAATAAAAACTTGCAACATGAAAGTTATAGCTTATCAACACACGATTCTAACCATATAAAAAACTTGATCTAACTCTAAGAAACCAGGGAGAATTTTATCACCCCCAATTTCTGACCTAAAAAATTCAGAAACTCCAACATCCAAATTCTCCTAGCTCAGTTAACATAAATTAATTTTATGCATATGTACAGTTCAAGGACATTAAGGGCTACATTTTTGTTTCACAAACCTAAGCCTAATGATTCCTAAATAAGGAGATAGAAGTTTGAAAATTACCTGCTTTAATCAAGCTCGAGTATGGCAACGTAGCAACTTTTAGTGAGGCCTGAGGTTCTTTTGAGCTTGCTTGATGTTCCCTTGACCTTTCTCAATGCTTATCTTGCTTTGAAATGGCTTGAATCTCTTTGTAGAGGTCAACCTGCAAACTCAGAATTTAAATATGGTGAAGCTTGAAAATGAAGTTACAGTTGATGAACAATTGCTTGGATAGTTCAGGTGGGTTGTTTAGAAAGTGTTTGAAGTGGTTTGGGACAAAATGCACGAGGCAATGTGAAGATGGCTTGAGTTCTGCAGGGCTTTCCCTGTTTTGGGCAGAAGTTAGTGTTTTAGTGTTTTAGGGTGTTTGAGAGGCTTGTAGCTCGTGTTTCTGGCTTGAGATAATGTGTTGAACCTGTTTGAAATGAACACAAAGCTTGCTCTTATCAGATTGAAGAGTTGTGGACTTTTTGCACACTTGCTTGTTTTTTAAGTAAAAGGTGAGTTGACAATGCCAAGGCCTGTACAGGCCTGCTCTTTAGCTGTAAATAGTTAGTGTAATTTACCTCAAGTTTTTGGACTTTGTTTTCTGCAAAAGATTGGGTCCTTGGCTCAATATAAATAAAGTTGCTAAAAGTGACCTTTATCAAAGTAGCATTGTTATCTTTTTGCCATTTTTGGAATAGTTCTTTGTACAATGCTCTAAAGCTCAGAACAAAGCCTTAATCTAATGTGTTTGCATTAAATTTATAAGTGTAGAAAGGATTAGAACCTGTAAACCAAGTACAAGCATGATCCAAACTGATTTGCAACTTGAACCAATATGAAAAATGCCTTGGACAAAAGTGATAATTTCCCATTTTCAAACTTTCGATTCTCCATAACCATAAATGATTTTGGAGAGTTCTTGGACATTTTGGAAATATTGTAACATGATTTACAATCCATATTTGAAATGCATTTTGAGATTCCACTTGTAACTATATGAAAAATTACCATGAAGATAGGTCAAAATCCTGCCTAAACTAGGGCAAAATTTCACTAAGTTAGAAAGTTTTTGGACCCTTATTCACAAAATCATAACTTGAGATCCAAACATCTTTTGGGAAAACTTTGTGAATAAAAGTTGTAGATTTTGTGTACGAATACAACTTTCGTGTTGGAAGTTTTCTTTGAATCCAAATGCATCATGGTGAAAAAGTTGGGAAAAAATAAGAAATTTTCTTAACTTAGAAAATTTCTAAGTTATGAAAATTTTCCATTTTAAACCCTAATTTTCAAAATTAGGTTTCTTGGTGAACAAGTTTCATGTTTTGACACATCTTGATGAAAAATGACCCTTGGCACTTGATTTTGACCAAAAAGTCAAAGTTTGACTTTTCAATGTACAGTTGATTTTTGATCAGTTGACTGGAAAATTCATCTGTCAATCCAATGCAATTGAGATCTTTTGAACCTTGTGATTAGGTCAAGATGATGCCATTGAGTCCTTGAAACCATGTTTTATCCAAATTTTCCATTGGCTAGGTGAAAAATCAGAAATTGCCCTTCTACAATCAAAACCCTAAAAATGACCATTTTGCCCTTTTGATGATCTGATCAAACTTCTTGAGGAGTTGTGGTCCAAACTTGATCAAATGGTTCATATGAGTCTATAATGTTGATGTGGATAAAAAATTATGAGGTTTGACTGTAAATTGGCCACAATTTACTTTTTCCCTAATACAGCTGATTTTTAGGTCAACTGTCCAATTGACTAGGCAAAAATTTGATTCAAAGCTTGAAACTTGGTATGAGAAATCTTATAGGTCCATCATGAAGTATGAAAGTCATATTGAGCATTGGAAGTCCAAAAATCCATGTGCAAACTCAAACCTTAACTTCAGGTCAACAGTGCAAGGAGAGGTCTTGAGCTGAGCAAACCCTAATCCTGGTCTTGAGTCCAAAGAGTCTTGTGAGGAAAATCTTGATAAAATGAGAGGGCAAATTTTGGGGTACAACAGAGGCTTTTGTGGCTCACCCATCTTGATGAAAATAGAAACCCTAATTTTGAGGTGCACTGCCTTAGGAGAGAGTTTGTCTAGTCAACTCTTGGGCTTCCTTGAGCAACTTGGGGACTTCAATTGACATGTATTGAGTAAAATGAGAGGGCAAATTTTGGGGTACAACAGTAAAGATATTTTTTTAGAAAGTTGCAGCAAGATCTTACCAATTGTGAACATTAGCCCTTTCTAGTTGGTAGAACCAGTCAAGTTGAGTCCCAGACAGACTGTCTTGGAAGAAGTGCACCCGTAAGTCTTTATCAGCGGTATGGGGTTGAATTTTCCTCACATATGATCGGAGATGCATCTTAGAGCATGAAACTCCGTCATATTTAGCGAATACAGGTGCTTTGAATTTTGGAGGAATCACAATCCCCGACACCAAACCCAATTCCTCAAAGTCCAAGCCTGGCACCTTTTGGATTTCCATCATGCTCAAACGCTCTTCAAGATGTTTATACTTGTCATTAGCTGGAGGGTATTGTTCTTCAGAGTAGTCCTCTTCTTCCTCTTCTGATTCTGACGGGATAATTGTTTCCTTTCCTTTACCATCTTGGTTGTCTCTTTCACCGGATGTTGTTGCAAAGTCAAAAGTCCTTCTTGTCTGCCCATGAAATCTTCTTCCCATGTTCAAGACTCCAGTTACCTTATTTGTCTTCTTTTTCCTCTCTTCATCCAGCAGAGTCTTCAATTCTTCTTGCCCCTTGGCTAAGGTCAAGAGCAACTGTTGAAATTGTGTATTCTGAGCCTGAAGATCCTTCACTGTTTGCTCAAGATCCATATTAATGAAATAAACAGTAGAGAGATGAGGAGACTTGTTGCAAACACCTGCTTATGTTATGATGAATGGTATGTGCACATGCAATGTTTTCAAGGATTTCAAAGATTCAAATTTGTTTAGACAAAAAGGAAACACACGTTATATTAATAAGATAAAGTTTGAGTACATCAATGCCCCTTGGGTAAAATAATACAAAAAACTCTAAGATAGAAAGGTAGTGCGCATCCTCTTCGGTGAAATGTAGGCATTTAGAGTTTGCTCCTCATGAAGTAGCCTAGTGAGCTCCAAAACCTTCTTCTCGCTTGCGTAGAATTGGGCTTCGGAAGTACCTCACTCCCCTTTGAGTTGTATCCAATCCCTTTGTAGGTCTTCAAGATATGTGGGCATGTCAGGATGTAGGGTAGTGTATGGAACGTCTCCCTCCATGACAGGCTCAATGATTACCGGGAGAATGGAGGGGTAAGGCATCATAAGACTCTGAGCGCGAGTTCGTACCCATTTGAGGTAAGGCTCAAGAGGGATGGAATTCTTGTGCCCCAAAGTCTTGTTATCCACCTTGTTTAACATCCTCCAAGCTCGGATAAATCTCTGGCGAAGACCTTGATTGTCGTTGTCGTAGTCAAATACCAAACCTTGAATCAGCATCTCGTGCGGGCCATCCCTTCGAGCGTAACCAAACTGTCTTAAGGCTAAGCAAGGGTTGTAGGTGATTCCTCCCCTAATGCCAAGTAAAGGGACATTAGTAAATTCTCCATAACGGTCGACAATGATAACATTCTCTTTGGATCGGGAGAACCAATGAATGTCTGAATGTTTGAGCGTCATCAACCTTTGTGACCACCTTGAACCTTGCTCATTCTTTAATACAGATTGGGGAAGATGAGAAATAAACCATCTTACCAAGAGAGGAGTGCAACACATAAGGACTCCTCTTTTCCTCATTGTGCAAGTGTGAAAAGAGTGTAGGATATCCCGTAGTAATGTAGGCACCGAGTTGCGTGATATAAAGATTTTGACGGCGTTCATGTCTATGAGTTGGTAGGGATTTGGAAACAAAACCATCCCATAGATGAGGAGAGCCACAATTTTCTCAAAGTCTTGCAAGTCCAAGGAATTCCAACAGCTTTGGGCTTTCACAAACAGGAACTTTGCTAGGAAACCTTTGACACCACTCCTTGTTTCCCAATGAGTTGTGACATCATATGAGTGCAAGTGTAGAGCTTGAGAAATCTCTTCTAGCTTTGGGTCTATTTCCGTACCGTTGAAAGGTAGTTGATTGAGAATGGGAATCCTTAAGAGTTGGGAGAATTCTTCCAAAGTAGGCATAAGTTGATAGTCTGGAAATGTGAAGCAATGGTGTAAAGGATCAAAGAACTGAAAGAGCACCTTCATCACGTCCTCATCTGTGTTGGAAGTGACCAAGTTGAGTAGGAGGCCATGTCTCTCGGTGAATGGAGAGTTTTCAGGAATCCTTGAAACTAGCTCCTTAAGTTGTGGAGGGAATCTCACAAGGTTGACTTGAATAGTTTTCCTGCGAAGTGAATCCATATCCTACAAAACAAGAACAAAGATGAATCCAAAAATCCTTGAAATGGTTAGTGGATGTTCAAGATGTTCATGATGTTATGTATAAGTATGCATATACAAGCAAAACAAACAAGTCCTTAGATTTAGGCTTGCATGGAGTCTCATAGGTAAGTGCCCTCTTGAAGTTTAGTTGGCTTAAACATGTCCTAGTAATAGTAGTCGGGTTCTAAGGAGCTCAATATCACTAGATTGTTTCCTTGGTCATTGTTTCAGCTCAAGCCTCTTTAATGGCGACCGAAATATCCCAAGAAACCAAACCTCAATGAGTGTAGTATCGAATATCTACCAACTTCGGACTGTACCAAAGCCGGTCATCTCACTACATCCTAAAGGCCAATTTGGTCAAGTAAAGGTTTTAGAAGTTCATTAGTGCTTTATGACATCACTCAGCGGCCCCGTATTCTCTTTGATTAACTCAAAGGCTACCGGTACCCACAAATATGTCGCACTAACGTAGCTATTGCTTAGACCATGTCGGTATACCCCGCACAGTTTCCACAACGTATTGCTACTTACCTATAATGTATCCTAAATCCGGGTAGAGGATTCAAACCCAAACAAAGAACCATAATGTAAAGCATACAAGTCAAACAATGTAAGCAAGTAAATGTGATCTAATCCCTAAGGTAACCCCACTTTTAGAATATCTCCCCAGCAGAGTCCCCAGTTTTGTGATGCGGTGGGAGAACTGACTTGATTGTTTTGCGTTTGATCGCAAATGTTGCGGTTAGCAAGAGTTGCCACCGACTTTTCTTTTATCCAAAAGGAAAGGTGAAAAATCACAGGAAAGACCTTTGAGATTGTTTCTTGAGTTTGGGGGGTAGATTATGAAAAGGGAAGGTATTAGCACCCTTTTCATCCATGGTTTTCCATGGGCTCTTAGTTACTTGCTAGATCACTTGCTTTTGTTTTAAATTGTGCTTTGTGTGGTTTTGAAATTATTTTGTAAAGAGGCCATTGTTTAGGCAATCTTTGTAATGATTCTTGTTTGTAAGAATGTATACAAAGATGTTTGATCTTTTGAAAATGTTTTCAATCTTGTAAGATGTTTGAAAATGTGTGTGTTTGTTTTTGAAAATAGCAAGGATATTTTGTTTTGAAATGGAGCAAGTAATTAAGAACAATCTACATACTCAAATGTCTTTCTTGTTCATTTTCTTTTCCTTTGACATTGTTTTCTTACCATTGATTTGGTAAGCAACCCTATCTTTGGATGTAAACGGGGCGGGCATGGGTCATCGTATAACCATGATTACCAATGTTTGCAAAGTATCTTAGCATTTTTTTGAGGGACTAAGATCATTTTGTAAGGCAACTTTGAATAGCGTTATCGAGGGACTATGATCTTGTATTTGTTTGTTTTTGCTAAGACACCTTACATGCGTAATATGGCCATTTTATATAAGGCAACCAAGTGGGATAACCCTAGGGGTACTTGTGTGCAAATGTGTTATTTTCATGCTTGATTTTGTTCTGAATTAGGGTTTTCTATTTGATTGATTTTTATCTTCTCATACAAACCCTAATTACTAGCATATTATATAAAAGCGATAAATTGCGAAATTTAAAGTTACTACGCTATTACAAACATTTATGGGAGGGGGTATACAATTTATGAATGGGGATTGTAATAATATAAACCTAATTAATCTATTACAACCAAATTGAATGTATACAAATAATTAGAATAAATAGTATACAAGGTGAATTAAATATGCAAAGATATGTAAATGCAAAGAAGATTTTTGTTTAATTTTTTTATGTGAAAAAAAGCTTTAACCTAAACCTAATTAAAATAAATTAATAAATCAAGATTAACTTAAATCATTTGAAACCTAAAAGTCAAATATAAGATCTAATTTTACTGGCCCTAATTTGAAACCTAATTTTTGCAGAAATTTTAAATCCAAAATTCTCTATACACAGTTGATATAAATGAAAACTATGGACATGGTTAGCTTTAGAGCAATGATATCTACATTTTGCTTTCACAAATCAGGACCAAACGGTGCTTGTATGAAGATATAGAAGTTTGAGTTTTTACCTCTTGCAGCTGGGATTGTGAATGGAGTTTGAGCAAGTTTTGAGAAGGCCTGAGGATATGTTTAGCTTTCCTGGACCTCCTTGAGTGTATTACAATACTTACTTTGTCCTGAAAGTCCCTGAATCTCTCTACTCAACTCAACCTGCAAGCTTGATTTTTGAAAATGGTGGATGGTGGAGGAGGAGCTACAGTCTTGAAACAGGGGTATGGATCACTTATATATGATGTATATTAAGTGTTTGGGTGGTTAAAACACAATATGCACAAGTGGATTTTGAGATGACTATGTAAGGTTCAAAACTGTCAAGCTATGGCAGATTCTAAGTTGCAAAGTGTTTGGGAGTGTTTTTGAGTCTTAGCCTTCGTGTGTTATGTTGCAATATAATTGTGTTTATGTATGGAAATGGTTAGACATCAACTCCACTCTAGGTTTCTGAGTTATAGCCTTTTGGCTCTATAACTTGCTTTTGAAGAAAAGTGAGGAGACAAGTCTCTAAGTGTTGTACAAGCATGATCTGAGTTGGAAGAGGCCTTAGACAAGTTGATTTTGTTTTTGTCTTTGCTTGTGTGCAGATAAAACAATTGAGAGGCTCAAGAAGTTGACAAAGGCAAAAGTAATGCTTTATCAAAATGGAAATGGCAACTTTGTGCCATAAATGGAATTGTTCTTGTACAATGCATTCAATGCTTGGCTTAAAGCTTCAAACAGCTGTGAAAACATTTAATTATTGAGTGAAATTCAAGTTAGGAGCCTGCAAAGTAGGATTTGTTCAGCATGCTTGAGGATTGGATCCAATGTTCTTCACAAAATGGCTTGAAATCCAAGTGACAAATCACCAACTTTATCTCTTCGATTCTCCCTACTCAAGAATGATCTCAAGGAGTTCTTGGACATTTTAGAAATCTTGCAATGTGATATACAACTCATCTTTGAATTGATTCTGAAAATTCCCATTGGAACTATGTGAAAAATTTCCATGAAGTTAGGTCAAAAATCTGCCTAACTAGGGCAAAATTTCACTAAGTTCTTTTAGTTCATGAGCATGTATTCACAAAATCATATCTTGAGATCCAAGCATTTTAGTAGAAATTGTGTGTATAAAAGTTGTATATTTCATGGAGATCTACAACTTTCATGTTGGAAGTTTCCTTTGAATCATCTTGCATCATGGTGAAAATTTGGCTCAAATTTGAGAAAAAATAAGAAATTTTCTATACTTAGAAAAATTTCTAAGTTAAGAAATTTCAACTTTTCAAAACAAAATCTTAAATCCTTGATTTCTTGATGAACAAGTTTCACATTTTGACATGTTTTGATGAATTATGATCTTTGGCACTTGATTTTGACCAAAAAGTCAAAGTTTGACTTTTCAGTATACAGTTGACTTTTGATCAGTTGACTGAAAAATTCATTTGTCAATCCAATGGACTTGCAATGTTTTGAATCATGTTATTAGGTCAAAATGATGCAATTTAACTCTTTAAATCATTCTTCAAACCAGTTGATCATTTGCTAGGTCAAAAATCAGAAATTGCCCCTTCCTAGTCAAAACCCTAATTCTGACCATTTTGCCCTTTTGATGAATTGATCAAATTTCTTGAGGAATTATGGTCCAAACTTGATCAAATGTTACATATGAGTCTAAGATGTTGATGTGGATAAAAAATTATGAATTTTGACTGTAAATTGGCCATGGTTGACTTTTTCCCCAATATAGTTGATTTTTAGGTCAACTGTTCAATTGACTGATCAAAAGTGTGGTTCAAGGCTTGAAACTTGACATGAGTAATCTTGGGGGTCCATAATTATCCTTGAAAGTCATATGAAGCATTGATAGTCCAAAAATCCTTGTGCAAACTCAAACCCTAATTTTCAGTCATCAGTGCTTGAGGAGGTGTCTTGAGCTGATCAAACCCTAGTGCAGTCATGATCCAAAAGAGATCTTGTGAAAATCCTTGATAAGTGAGAGGGAAAATTTTAGGGTACAACAGGTTGTATTTGCACAGGTTGTGTAGGCTTCCTTTGACAGTTTTATAGGCAATTTTGGTTTAGGTGATATCTCTCTAAACCCTATCTCTTTTCCTCTTTCTCTTTCCATGATGCAAAGTCATTTTGCTCTTTACCCAATAATTCTGAAGGGTTTGCAATATTAGGAAAATGATGACATGTGGTTGTTTAAGCATGCTTGCATCTTTGCTATAATATTGTTTTTACTTGTTGCCTTAACAGCCTATGCTGCCTTGTTTGACATGAGACTGTATTGCTGTGTTTTTTATGCTAGCCTGCTATTTTGCTTTTGCTATTGCGGTGTGTTTGGTTGTTTTATTTAGGCTGCCTTATTTACTTGTTGCAGCTTGTTGGCTTGTTCATTTTATTATTGTTTGCTGCCTGTTATTTGGACTGTGGCTGCCTGCTGCCTTTGTGATGCAGTTTGGCTTTGTTTGTTTGCAACTTTACTTGTTGCCTTTGTAAAAAAATTTCCTTTTTTTGTGAACCAAAATCCAAGTTTTTGTGATTTTCAAAATAGGAAGAGGTGGATTGTGATTAAATCAATAAACCTGTTGATTTCTGATTCCAAAATGTAAACCCTAATGATGAGATAAAATTTGTTCTAAACAAAAGTTCTTGAATTTTTCACATGCTTGCTAACTTTTCCTCTTCTTGTTTCATGAACGGCAAGCGAGACTTGGATGCGAACGAAGGTTGGATTTATTTCTTGAAGATGAAGATGAATACTTGAAGAAGAAAATAAAAATTCTTTTTGTAAACAAGAACTTGAGATTTTTTGTAAACAAGACAAACAAATTGTAATTTCATTTGTAATGTAATAATATCAAGCATTTGAATAAAATTTGGTGTGATAGAATTTATTGTACAAAACTTGTAATCCTCAATTGAATACTTTGGATATAAAAATCTTGGTTTGGTAACTTGCATTTCAAGAAATCACAAAATGGTCAGATAAATCATGTACTTTGTATTCTTAAACAAAATAAATGTTTTAAGAGCTCAAATCTTTTTGACTAATGGAATCCACAATCATGGTTGCTTAAATGGCAACCTTAACCTTCACATCTTGTCCCAGTCAAGTTTGCATTTAAAATGAACTTGCGTGTTATGCTCGATAAAAAAATGGAATTTCATTGCCAAACAAACATGCTTCGAGAATATCTGTCAATCTTTAAATAAACTGTGATTAAGAACATTCAAAGTCAACAAATGCCTTGCGACGATTTGATAATTTTAAAGTCTTCCAAACACAATTTTCCTTCAATTCTTTGAATATAAACCCGTGAGCGACATCACATATGACCATGAACAGAAATAATCATCTCAAGGTCTTGTAATTTGAAGAAATCACAACTCTTAGAAATCAGACCACTGTTATTTGAGATTAGGTCAAAATTCATGATGTGACTTCCAACGCATTCGAATTTTGGTGATCTTCTACGCGTAATCAGCTCTTGACTTGTGAATAGAAAATGGAGATGGAATCAAGGAGAATCATACACAAGAAAAACCTCTCAAAAATATTGAATAATGAAGAATTTACGATTGTTTGAATTTGTTCTTGCAAAAGGGTCGATTTTCAAGTCGATGTAGTCATTTTTAGTTATCTGGACCACTGATTGAGCAAACTTACAATGCAAGGTTTGGAAACTGGTTTAAAAAAACCTTGAGGAGACATGAAAACCTATGAAGACCAATTGAGACCTTGAAGACTTAATTTTCTTTGAGAAATGGAAAACCCTAATTCTGGACTTACTATCTAGGAAGAGAATCCGTCTGATCAACTTTTGAGCCAATTTGAGTATTCGAGAAACCCTAGGATAGTATCTTGTATGAAAAATGGGAGAGCAAATTTTGGGGTACAGCATCTGCCCCTGTTCAATTTTCTTAAACTCGAAAAGTGAGATCGACATGTTTGTCGTTCGTAGCTTGAAAGTGGAAGATGATTGAACACTAGAGTGCCCAGAAATTTGCAGTCGATGATGTGTTGGTTGATTGTGTAGGGAATGGGCTTAAAGATGCCATTTGGAGAAATGATGGAGAGTTGTCGGAGATGGGCTTATAGATGCCATCCAAAGATAATTGTTGATAGAAGTTAGACTAAGTCTGAACTTGACTTCAATTTGAAAAGAAATCAGAATAAACCTTTGGTCGATTTAAACTGGAATTAGCAGAAGTCTTGAATGTTGTTTGATTGGAAATAATTAGAATAAATTTTGGAGCAATTTAAACTGAACCAATAGAGGTCTTGGATTAACTTTGACTGGAAAGCATCAGAATAAATCTTGGTGCAATTTATCTGAACCAGAGAAAATTGTCTACTGGGAAAGAATCAAAATAAATTGTTGAGAGATTTATCTGAACCGGCAAGGTTCTGGAGAAGAATCAGAACAAATCATTGAGAGACTTATATGAACCAGAGAAAACATCTACTAGGAAGGAATCAGTATAAACCGTTGAGAGATTTAAACTGAACCGGCAGGGGTCTGGAGAAGAATCAGAACAAATTGCTGAGAGACTTATCTGAACCAGAGGAAACGTCTACTAGGAAGGAATCAGGATAAACCATTGAGAGATTTAAACTGAACCGACAGGGGTCTGGAGAAGAATCAGAACAAATCATTGAGAGACTTATCTGAACCAGAAAAAACGTCTATAAGGAAAGAATCGGGATAAACCATTGAGAGATTTAAACTGAACCAACAGGGATCTAGAGAAGAATCAGAACAAATTGTTGAGATATTTGTCTGAACCAGAGAAAACGTCTACTAGGAAGGAATCAAGATAAACCATTGAGAGATTTAAACTGAACCGGCAGGGGTCTGGAGAAGAATCAGAACAAATCATTGAGAGACTTATTTGAACCAGAGAAAACGTCTACTAGGAAAGAATCAAGATAAACCGTTGAGAGATTTAAACTGAACCAACATGGATCTGGAGAACGGCATCACCTTGTAACAGAAAGTACCCCATTGTGTAACAAAGGTTGTTTTCTCCATGTCCTCGGGGGCCATTTTAATCTGGTTGTAGCCCGAGAATCCATCCATGAAGGAAAACACTTTGTGTTGAGCTGTGTTGTCGATCAAAATGTCAATGTGCGGTAGCGGAAAATCATCTTTGGGGCTGGCCCTATTCAAATCCCGGTAGTCTACACACATCCTGACTTTGCCATCTTTTTTAGGAACTGGCACGATGTTAGCGATCCATTGAGGATAGGATGTAACAGCCAGAAAGCCAACATTGAATTGTTTCATCACTTCTGCCTTAATCTTCTCAAACATATCGGGCCTCATTCGGCGGACCTTTTGCTTTATCGGTGGACAATCCTCTCTTGTAGGGAGACGGTGAACCACGATGTCTGTGTCTAAACCCGACATGTCTTCGTAAGACCAGGCGAAGATTTCAACGTACTCATTTAACAGCTGTATCAGGCGCTTCTTGACACTTGGTTCCAGATTGGCACCCACTTGCACTTCCTTTCGGTCTTCCTCTGTTCCTAAATTGACAGTTTCCAACGACTCTTCGTGAGGCAAGATGGCCCTTTCCTTTTGCTGTAGAAGTCTGGCTAATTCCCCTGGTACTTCACAACCTTCGTCATCTTCATACTCAGCCTGATTGACCAGATCTTCAGAGTTATTGAAGGACATAGCAGAATAGTCACCCATAGAATCCAGAGTGGATGGGTACCTACATTTGTGAGTGTGGGTGTGTGTAAGGGATAGCCATCTTTAAACAAAAAATGCAAAAAGGAAGGAAAATGAACACAGCAGTTTATCGATGAAAACGTCCAATGAATCATTAAACATGGCATATGGATATGAAGACAATCAAAACCCTTACAAATGGACATACATACCCCGGGCAAGGCATGAGGTGAAAAAGTAGTGTACGGATTGTTCAAAAGTAATTATTACAGACCAAAGGAAATGTTTGACAGATAATTAGTGATTAATAAAAGTAATGGGGACAAAGTCCTTTGCCTCCCAATTGCGTAGTCCCCCTTCGATGGTTGGGTAGATCCAATCTTCAATGTTGGCCTCTTCGTCTTCACCTTCCAAAGCATTGATCCCATAAGGAGAGATCTTGATGGGTGCTCTTTCAATCTTTGAGCGGCGCATAGCTTTCTGCCCCGCAGCAGTGAATCCTAAACCAAACTTGTCTGTTTTGTGAGGAATGTCCGGCAACTGCCCCCATGTTGAGCTCTTCCCTTCCTTCATTGCGGCCTTCGCGTCTTTTAGAGATGCCATCCTGGCCATTTGCCTCGGTACCTCAGCTACCACTTTTGCTACTTCTACTTCAGGAGAGACTTCCTCGAAGTGCTGGAATGGTGTCTCGATGAATTCACCTTCTACCTCTACATATCTGAAGGAGTTTAGGTGGTTGATCATATACTCTTCTTCACCGTGGACGGTTACTATCTTTCCCTTGATAGGGTACTTCAGCATTTGATGTAGGGAAGAGGTGACTGCCCCAGCATTGTGTATCCATGGTCTCCCCAATAAGCAAGAGTATGACGGACGGATGTCCATCACATAGAAAGTTGAGGGGAACACCTCTGTGCCAACCTTAATGGGAATGTCTACCTCCCCGTGTACCATTCTCTTTGACCTGTCAAATGCCCTTACAATGATATTACTTGGCCTTAACTCCAAGCCTTCACAGTCTAATCGGTCGAGGGCCTTCTTAGGCAGCACGTTCAGAGAAGAACCAGTGTCGACCAGAACATGGGCCAGAGTAGTTCCTTGGCATTCTACTGACACATGTAATGCGTCGTTGTGTTTTCTTCCTTTTGAGGTTAGGTCAGAATCAGAGAAACCTAAACCGTTGTTTGCTGTAAGACTGGCTACACAGTTTTGGAATTGGTCGGCAGAGGTTTCCTGGGGCACATGGGCTGTCTTCAGGAATTTTATCAATGCTTTGGCGTGCGCCTCTGAACAAAGTAGCAATGCTAACATGGAGATTTTCGAGGGGGTTTGCCCCAGTTGCTCTACCACGTCATAATCACTCTTTTTAATTATCTTCAAGATCTCCTCCATCTCTTTCTTAGAGGTTTCCGGGATGACCAAAGGTCGAGCCCTCGTCCTGACGAGCTCATCTTGGATTCCTTTACCCTTATCAGCAGAAGTAGGAGGGACAACAACAGGAACAGCAGTATCTTCAATCAAAGGGGTTCTAGCGGAAAGTTTTATTGGTGCAGGAATAACTTTGACGACAGATGAGGGTCCAAAGATTGCCTTTGGGGGGCAATCTCTGGAGAAAATATTCTCCCACTTCGGGTGATCTTGCTTGTTCCGGCAATGTTTCCAATGCTGGCATCCTCTTCATCAGAGCTTCCTTCAGTTATTTCAACTTGTTTAATACCATGGTAGTAGATTTATCCACCGTAATTCCATGGTATTGACTTTTCAGAACTGTAGGGGACAGGCCCTGGCATAGTTATCTTCAGAGGAACAGACTTTGTAGCAGATGTAATCTTAACAGGCTTTCTGACGGCCTTGGAAAGATTGGCGTGAATGGTGATAATTGAAACATCTTCAGTAGGGGTCGGAACAGCAGAAACTTTTTCAAACAGAATTTGTTGACTGTCCATCAGGCCCTGGATGCCTTTCTTCAGTAATGGGCAGTCAATTGGCAGAGAGTAACAACAATAACAATCTTCTTTGCATCCCGGGAAAATCCCGGCCTTTAACATATTTAACTTGATGGTTAACAGCAGAGTTATCAGGTCATTGACATCAGAAACATACAAATCTTCCTCAATAGCATGGACATTTCGACCGTGCTTCGGCATCGGAGCAGATATCACATTTGGTTTCTCTGAAGCATCGAACTCAACCTCCTTCGCTTCTATCAAGTCTTGTATCTTATGCTTAAGTGCCCAGCAATCGTTGGTGTCGTGCCCGACACTGTCAGAGTGGTAGGCGCATTTAGCATTGGGGTGATAATGCGGAGAAGACGTGTTCACATTTTTTGGTGCCTCCTTGATAGTGGCGAGATTCAACTTCAACAGATGGGGAAGCACTTGCGCCGGTGTCATATTGATGCGGGTGAACTGTTGTTGCGGCTGTTCCACCCATTGCTGATTTGGCCTGGACTGGTTATAACGAGGATGATCATTTGATGGATTTTGGATCATCACGGCCCCCACAGTCGACTGACGCTCAGTCTTCTCCGCTCTTCTCTGAGAATACACAGCAGCTGTTTCTTTCTTTGCTGGAAATGGTTTCTTAGAAATTGTAGATGCAGAGGCATCCTTCTGAATCTTCCCATTCTTGATACCGGTTTCTACCCGCTCGCCAGTCAGAATTAATTCAGTAAACCCCGAGGAAGAGCTACCGATCAGATGATTAAAGAATGGACCAGACAGGGTCCCAAGGAACATATCAACAAGTTCTCTATCAGAGAGAGGCGGCTGCACCCTTCCAGCCAGATCGCGCCACTTTTGGGCGTATTCCTTAAATCCCTCACCTGAGGCCATTCCCATACTCTACAGCTGAGTACGGGTTGGTGCCAGGTCAGAATTATACTGATATTGGCGATAAAAAGCAGCTGCCAGATCCTCCCAACTACGTATCTCCGACCTTTCCAGCTTGTAAAACCAGTCTAGCTGAGTGCCAGACAGGCTATCTTGAAAGAAATGTACCCAAAGGTTTCTGTCAGATGTGTGAGGTTGGATTCTTCGGACATACGACCTTAAATGCATCTTCGGGCAAGACAGCCCGTCATATCTTGCAAAAATTGGCACTTTGAACTTCGGGGGGATCACAATTCCAACAATTAATCCCAAATCTTCGAAATCCAAACCGGGGACTCTCTGCAGCTCCATAGCTGCCAACCTGTCTTCCAAGTTTTTGTATTTATCATCAGCCGGCGGGTATTGTTGTTCTGAGTAGTCTTCGTCTTCTTCAGCTTCGGATTCGGAAGGTACCGCAACCCCTTTTCCTTTACTGTTTTCTTCTTCGGATGTGGATGGAAATTCAAGAACCCTTCTGGCTTCACCCTCAAACCTTCTCCCCAAGGTAGCCACCCCGACTCTCTTCTTTTTCTTTTTCACTTGCTCTTTGTTCCCAAGCAGGGTCTTCAAATCTTCCTGACCCTTAGCCAAGGTCATCAGGAGTTATTGAAATTGTGTGTTCTGAGACTGCAAGTCCTTGACCGTCTGTTCGAGATCCATCTTACTGTAATAAACAGCAGAAAGATAAGGAAACCTGGTGTGGAGACCTTCTTATGCACATGATGAATGGTATGCTTATGTATGCAATGCATTCAAGGGTTTAGAAAGTTCAAAATTGTTGCAAACAAAAAGAACGCATGTCATATTAATAAGAAGGAATTTGTTAGTACATAAATGCCCCATGGGCCAAATATTACAAAAACTTCTCAAGGTAAAAAGACGTTGCGCATCCTCTTTGGTGCGATGTAGGTGTTGAGGGTCTCTTCCTCATGGAGTCGGCGGGTAAGCTCCAAAACCTTCTTCTCACTGGCATAGAAGCTGGCTTCAAAAGTGTTCTGTTCCTCCTTGAGTTGGATCCAACTCTTCTGCATCTCCTCCCACGATGTAGGCATGTCAGGATATAGGATGGTGTAGGGAACCTCTCCTTCCTTAATGGGCTCTTTAATCACAGGGAGAACATGAGAATAAGGCATCATTAGACTTTGGGCTCGGGTTCGTACCCACTTGAGATAAGGCTCAAGAGGGATGGAGTTTTTGTGTCCCAGTGTCTTGCTGTCAACCTTGTTAGGCATCCTCCAAGCTCTGATGAATCTTTGGCGAAGTCCTTGCGCATCGTTGTCGAAGTCAAAAACTAGGTCAGGAATCAGCATGTCATGATGGCCATCCCTCCGTGCATATCTAAATTTTCTCAAAGCTAGACAGGGATTGTAGCTGATGTCCCCTCTAATGCCAAGCAATGGAACATTAGGGAACTCTCCACAGCGATCGACGATGATGACATTTTCTCTGGACCGAGAACACCAATGTACATCAGAGTGAGTGAGGGTCATCAACCGTTGTGACCACCTTAGGCTTTGGTCATTCTTCAAGACAGATTGTGGAAGGTGCGAAATAAACCACCTTGCAAGGAGAGGAGTACAGCACATGAGAACACCCCTCTTTCTCATTGTTCGAGTGTAAAATGAGTGAAGAATGTCCCCAAGCAATGTTGGTATTAGATTCCTGGATAAGAAGATTTTGACGGTGTTGACATCTACAAGCTGGTCAGGATTTGGGAACAAGACCAAACCATAGATGAGGAGGGCCACAATTTCTTCAAAGGCTTGTAGGTCCAATGAATTCCAACATTCTTGTGCCTTCTCAAACAAGAATTTTGCTAAGAAGCCTTTGACACCACTTCTAGTTTCCCAATGCCCCTTGATGTCAGATGGTTGTAGATGTAGTGCTCGAGCAACATCTTCAGGCTTTGGTTCCTTTTCCGTACCGTTGAAAGGTAGTTGATTAAGGATAGGAATTCTCAGGAGTTGAGAAAATTCCTCCAAAGTGGGTACTAACTGGTAGTCGGGGAATGTGAAACAGTGGTGAAGGGGGTCAAAGAACTGAAACAGCACCTTCGTCATGTCCTCTTCAATGTTGGTGCTGACTAAGCTGAGCAGTCTACCATGTCTTTCACTGAAGGGAGAGCTTTCCGGAATTCTTGATGTGAGCTCCTTGAGTTGAGGAGGGATCCTCACAAGGTTGACTTGGATGGTTTTCCTGCGAGGAATTTCCATGACCTACAAAACAAGAACAAAGATGAAAATCTAAACCCTTGAAGTGGTTAGTGTATGCATATGATGCTTTATGATGTTCATGATGTATGCACAAACATATGTACAAGCAAATCACACCAAACCCTAGTTTCAAGCTTGCATGAGGTCTCATAGGTAAGTACCCTCTTGAGTGTAGTTGGCTTAAAAACCTGTCCTATAAATAGTAATCGGGTTCTAAGGAGCTCAATATCACGGGATTGTTTTCATTGTTCATTGTTTTGGTTTAGCCACTTAACTAGCGACCAAAATATTCCAAGAAAACAACCCTCAATGAGTGTAGTATCGAGTATCTACCAACTTCGGACCGCACCAAAGCCGGTCATCTCACTACCCCTAATGAAAGGCCAAGATGGTCAAGTAAGGTTCTAGGTCATTAGTGCTTAGTGACATCACTCAGCGGCCCCGTACTCTCCTTGATTGAACTCAAGGGTTACCGGTACTCACAAATATGTCGCACTAATATAGCTATTGCTTCAACCGTGTCGGTATACCCCGCACAGTTTCCACAACGTATTGCTATCTATGAATGTTTCCCCAAATTCGGGTGTAGGATTGCAAACCCAAACAAGAGAGCCAAGATGTAAAGCAATCAAAACAAACAATTAGTCATGCAAGAGGGTGATCTAAGCCCTAAGGTTACTCCACTTTTAAAATCGTCCCCAGCAGAGTCTCCAGTTCTGTGATACGGGGGGAGAACTGACTTGGGTTTTGTGTTTGTTTTCGCAAATGTTTCGGTTGAGCAAGAGTCACCACCAACTTTTTATTTTATCCTAAGGAAAGGTTAAAAAGCACAGCAAAAACCTTTGAGATGTTTTCTTGGGTTCGGGGAGTAGATTATAGAAAGGGAAGGTATTAGCACCCTTTCTATCCATGGTTATCCATGGGCTCTTAGTTACTTGCTTAGATCAACTTGCCTTGATTTTCAATTGTTTGAAATGGTGCTTTGTGTATGTGGTTTTGAAAATGTTTTGAAAAAGATGTCTTGTCTAGGCAACCCTTGTAACAATTCTTTACTCGAATGTTTTACAAAAGGTGTTTGTCTTTTTGAAAAGATGTTTCAAGGTTTTGAAAGTTGTTTTGAAAGTTGGTGTTTGTGATGTGTGTTTTGAAAAGTAGGCAAGTGTTTTTGCAAGTTGGCAAGTAACCAAGAGCTATCTACCCTAGATTTCTCAAAGATCTTTGCTATGTTTTAACCCTTTTAACAATTTTGTTCCACCATTGTATTTGGTGGACAATCTTGTGTTAGGATGTGAACGGGACGGGCGCGGGTCATCGTTTAGACCATGATTGCAATTGTGCTAAGCATCTTTGGGCAATTTTTCCTGATCATTTTTAGGCAACTTTTGAAAGCGTCATCGAGGGACTATGATCATTTGAATTGTTTTGTTTTTGCCAAAGAAACTCAACATGCAACATGGCCCATTCTTGAAGGCAACAAGTGGAGTAACCCTAAGGGTGCAAGTGTGATTAGTGTTGTCCATTTTCATGCTTGTTTATCTTGAAATTAGGTCAAACTATTTTTTGGTTAATTTTGCATACAAAACCCTAATTCTAACATGGTATAATTAGAAAGCTTTTAAATGCGAAAAATAAAAGGTCCTAAGTTATTACAACACAATATATGGGATGGGGGGTACAAATGTTCAAATGGGGATATTTTAGCAAGAAATTAAACCTAAATTATTACATCCAAATTGAATTATACAAACTATTTAATATACAACAATTAAATAAGAAATATAATAAATGTACAAGATGCAAAAAATGGTTTTTTATATGTATGAAAAAAAAGTATTTTTTATGTGTCAAATAAACAAAAATAAAATTAATTAATTTTTGGTATTTTTGATGTTTTTAGGGCAAAATCCTAATTTGCTAAATAAAGTATTTATTATGTATTATATACAATATTTATTAATTATATACAAAAAATAAATAAAAAGGAAGTATATTGTAAAAAGTGATTTTTTAAGTTAAACATTAATAAAAGTAGAAAAGTATTATTTTTGTATTTTTTTTATCCTAAATATTCTAAATATATATATATATATATATATATTTATATTATGTATTAAATATATTAAATATATACAAAAATAAAAATATTTAATATTTACAAAAAAAAAAGTATATTTTTTATAGAATGTTTTCAAAAGATAAAATAAAATAAAAATCAGAAAATAAAAGGGTTTGTATTATTTTTAGTATTTTAAATAAAAGGGTATATATATTATTTACTTACATATATAATTAAATGAAGCAAATAAATGCCTAAAAAATATAAAATGAAGGTAAAAAATATTTTTTAATGTTTTTCATATTTTAACAAAAATAACAAATCAGAAACAAAAAGAAAAAGTCAAAAAATGATAAAAATAAACACAATGGGCCAAGGGGGTGTATGTGAAAAATGAAGGTGCAAACAGAAAAAACAAATTAGGCCCAGCCCAAGGCAAGCTTCTTCAACCTCCAGCCACTTTTGTTTCAAAAACGCGCGTTTCCTTGCTTGATTCAAATATCCTGATTCTTTGATTTTCAAGCAAAACTCATAACACCAAAAATGTAGAGCATTAAATCACGAATTCATACATATAAAGAACATGATCTAACTCTCAGAAATGAGAGAGAATTTCTTCTCCCCCAATTCCTGACCTAAATTTTGTTAAACATTCAGGTCCCAAATTCTCTCAGTACACTCAACATAAATGAAAAGTAATGATATGGGTGGATTCAGGGCCATGAGTAGGACATAACTTCTTCACAAACCTAAGCCTAAATATGCTTGGATAGAGAGATAGAAGTTCAAACTTTTACCTGTTCATCTTGAATCGTGCGCAGCAATGGAGGCACTTTCAATGGAGTTTGAGGACTTGTACAGCTTGCTTGAAGTTCAGGGATGCTTCTCCAACCTCTAGCTTGCTTTGAAACTACCTGAAACGATCTATGTAACTCAACCTGCACAACTGAAAAAATGAAAATGGTGAACTTGGTTAGAGGTGTTACAGTCTGTAGCTAGGGCTTGGGATAGTTTTAATGGATGGTAGGGAGTGTGTATGAAGAGGTTTTAGCCAACACGCACGAGGGAAATGAATTGTGGGAGTCAATCTGCAACAGGGACTCTGTTTTGCAGAAAAAATGTGTTTTGATGGATGAGGAGGTATTGAGGGTCAAAGGATCGTGTTCTAGGTCAGTTAGGGAGTCTCAAATGTGTGCACAAAGTTTGCTTGAGTTGGTTCTTGCAGGAAGTTGTGTTATGATACAAAATACAAGTTTTCTTCTTATCTAAGCAAGCAAAATGCAAGTTGGATTATAGGCTCCTACAGGCCCCTCAAGTATGCTGCATATTTGGTTCTTGATCAGTGTGTTATGTCCAAGAATCCTGTGTCCAAAGATATGGCTTTGTACTTCTTGATTCACAAACTTGACATAAAGCCATACTTTACAAAAATGGATAAAGTGCTTTTTCCAATTAAGGTTTAATTCTTCATGTAATGTCCAAATGCACAAAATAATGCTAACACACAATGGATTGGCATTTAATTATTGAGTGCAAATGGGATTAGAGGCCTGTAACTAGCTTATGCATGCTGATTTGAAAAATTGCACAAGTTATGAACATGTAAATTGGCCATGAACAAAGTGAGTTTTTCCCATATTGCCGAATTCGATTTTCTCTAACCATAAGGTTGTTTAATGAGTTCTTGGACATTTTGGAAAGCTTGGAATGTGTACTACAATCCATATTTGTAATGAAAATTGAAATTCCAAGTGGAAGCATGTGAAAAGTGGCCATGAAGTTAGGAAAAAATCCTGCCTAAAATAGGTCAAAATTTCTCTAAGTTAAGAATGGTTTTGCACCCTTAATCCAAAAATTGTAACTTGAGCTACAAGCTTCTTTTGAGGAAACTTTGTGAATCAAAGTTGTAGATTTTTCAATGGACTACAACTTTCATGTTTTTACTTTTGCTTGAATCCACATGAATCTTGATGAGAAAGTGGGACAAAGTTAGGAAAAAATTAGGGTTTTTCATAACTTAGAAAAATTCTAAGTTATGAAAATTCTTCATTTCAAACCCTAATTTGTGATTTTTGATTTCTTGATGAAAAAGTTTCATGATTTGGCATGTTTTGATGAAAAATGAATCTTGACACTTGATTTTGACCAAAAAGTCAAAGTTTGACTTTTCAGTATACAGTCAATTTGGCTCAGTTGACTAGAAAATTCATCTGTCAATCTTGTGCATTTGGGATCTTTTGAACTTGTTGAACATGTCAAGACAATTCCATGGGGTCCTTGAGTCCATATATGAGCTTGGTTTGCCATTGGTTAGGTCAAACAGTCAGAAATTGCCTTTGTGCAGTCAAAACCCTAAAAATGACCATTTTGCCCTTTTGGTGATCTGATCAAATTTCTTGTGGAATTGTGATCCAAACTTGACCAAATGGTTCAAATGAGTTCATAATGTTGATGTGGGTCAAATTTTATGAGGTTTGACTGTCAATTGACCATAGTTGACTTTTTCCCCAACACAGCTGATTTCTAGGTCAACTGTCCAATTGACTGGGCAAAGATTGGAATTAAGGCTTGAAACTTGGTATGGGTAAGCTTGAGAGTCCAACATGAAGCATGAAAGTCATTTTGGGCACTTTAGGTCAAAACATCTTTGTGTAAACTCAAACCCTAATTTGGGTCAATCAGTGCAAGGAGGAGTCTTGAGCAGAGCAAAACCCTAACTTGATCTTGAGCTCCAAGAGTCTTGTGGTGAGAAAATGTTGATGAAATGAGATGGAAAATTTTGGGGTACAACACCAGTCCTTGCAGGTCACTATCATTTTTTGTATGATCTTCTTGATATTTTTGTTAGCGGCCTCTACAGCGCCATTCATCTTCGGCCGGTAAGGGGAAGAGTTATGATGTTGTATCTTGAACTGCGCACATAGGGCGGTGATCATAGTATTGTTGAGATTGGTACCGTTATCCGTGATGATTCTCTCTGGGATGTCATACCAATATATGAGATTCTGTTTGATGAATCGGGCCACGACGTTCTTGGTAACAGAAGCGAAAGAAGCTGCCTCAACCCACTTCGTGAAGTAATCAGTGGCAACCAAGATGAAGCGGTGTCCATTGGAAGTTGTAGGATTGATCTCTATGATCATGGCAATGCCCCACATTGCAAACAGCCAAGGAGCAGTCAGGATGTTTAGAGGAACTGGCATCACATGTACTTTGTCAGCATAGATCTGGCACTTGTGACAAGTTCGTGAATGCTGATAACAATCTGCTTCCATGGTAGACCAGTAGTACCCTGCTCGTAGGATCTTTTTAACCATCGTATGCCCACTAGAATGGGTGCCAAAAGTGCCTTCATGTAAATCAGCCATGATCTTTTCTGCCTCAGTCTTGTCTATGCAACGAAGCAAAACAGAGTCGTGGTTGCGTTTGTAGAGAATGCCATTACTGAGGAAGAACTTAGCAGAGAATCTCCTTAAGAACTTCGTATCATTGACTAAAGCTCCTTTCGGATACTCTTGGGCTTCAAGATACCTCTTAACTTCATGGAACCAAGGTTGGTCCACTACTTCTTCAGCATTGATCTCGTGACAGTAGGCTAGTTCATCCATCCGATCAATGGTGATCTGGGGAGCCTCGTTACCCCACTTGAGTTTAAACATGGATGACATAGTGGCTAGCGCGTCAGCTAGTTGATTTTCCTCTCGTGGAAAATGCTCAAAGGTAATTTCCTCAAAATGTGGGATTAATGTCAACACATGCTCTTTGTAAGGGATGAGGTTAGGATGCTTAGTGTCCCATTCTCCTTTGATCTGACTGATGACTAAGGCTAAATCTCCAAATACACTTAAAGACTTAATTCTCAAATCTATGGCAGCTTTGAGACCCATGATACACACTTCGTATTCGACCATGTTATTTGTACAGTTGAAGCAAAGTCTTGCAGTGAAGGGAGTATGACATCCTTCAGGTGATATGGTTACAGCACCTATGTCGTTTCCGAGTGCGTTGGAGGCTCCATCGAAAACCAAGATCCATCGGGATCCTTGTTCAGGTCTGTCATATGGTCTGCTATCTTCACAATTGTTTACCAACATGATATCTTCATCTGGGAATTCAAATTTCATAGACTGATAGTCATCCACATCCTGATGAGCAAGGTGATCGGCTAACACACTGCCCTTTATTGCTTTTTGGGTAGTGTATTGAATGTCGTACTCTGTCAGGATCATTTGCCACCTTGCTATTCTTCCAGAGAGGGCAGGCTTCTCGAATATGTATTTAATTGGATCTATCTTGGATATCAATAAGGTAGTATGGATCAGCATATATTGTCTTAGCCAGCGAGCAGCCTATGCCAGAGCGCAATAAGTTTTCTTGAGCAGTGAATATTTGGTTTCACAATCGGTAAACTTTTTGCTCAGGTAGTATATTGCATGCTCTTTTCGTCCAGACTCATCATGCTTCCCCAACACACACCCCATTGAATTTTCCAAAACAGTTAGATACATGATCAAAGGTCTTCTCTCGACTGGCGGCATCAAGATGGGAGGCTTTTGTAGGTACTCTTTGATCTTATCGAAGGCAGTTTGGCATTCATCATTCCATTTGACCACTTGATCTTTCCTCAGTAATTTGAAGATTGGTTCACAAGTAACAGTTAGGTGAGAAATGAATCTGGCAATATAGTTAAGTCATCCTAAGAATCCTCTGACTTCCTTCTCGGTGCGAGGAGCAGGCATTTCTTGTATTGCTTTTACCTTTGCAGGGTCTACCTCAATACCTTCACCGCTGACAATGAAGCCTGGGAGTTTACCGTACCTCACTCCAAATGTGCATTTACTCGGGTTTAACCTTAGCTTGTACTTCTTTAGCCTTTCAAATAGTTTCTGCAAATGGTCAAGATGTTCCTCTTCAGTTCGAGATATGGCTATCATGTCGTCCACGTAGACCTCTATCTCGTGATGGATCATATCATGAAACAGAGCTACCATGGCTCGTTGATAAATTGCTCCGGCGTTCTTCAGCCCAAATGGCATAACTTTGTAACAGAATGTCCCCACTGTGTGACGAAGGTCGTTTTCTCCATGTCCTCAGGTGCCATTTTGATTTGATTATACCCGAAGAATCCATCCATGAAGGAAAATACTTTATGATGTGCGGTGTTGTCAACTAGAATATCGATGTGGGGAAGCGGGAAGTCATCCTTGGGGCTTGCCCTATTCAAATCTCTGTAGTCCACACACATACGTATCTTACCTTCCTTTTTAGGCACTAGAGAAACATTGGTGACCCACAATGGATAGGAGGTGACGGCTAAGAATCCAGCATTGAACTGCTTCATGACCTCAGTCTTGATCTTCTCTGACATGTTTGGCCGCATGCGACAGACTTTCTATTTTACCGGAGGGCAATCTTCTCTTGTTGGCAGGCGATGGACCATAATATCAGCATTGAGCTCCAGCATGTCTTCGTATGACCAGGAGAAAACCTCAACATAGTCATGTAGTAACTGAGTTAGGCGTTCCTTGACACTAGGTTCCAGTTGGCACCTATCTTGATTTCTTTCTTGTCCTCCTCAGTACCTAAGTTAACTATTTCAACCAGCTCTTCATGGGGCTGAATGGTACTTTCTTCCTGTTGTAATAACCTAGCCAATTCCCCTGCTACCTCACAATCTTCCTCACTTTCGTGTTTGGCTTGGTAGATCGGATTTTCAAAGTCACAATAGGCCATAGCAGAACCGTTACCCATGGGATCCTGAGTGGATGTAGATCTGCATTTTAATATGTGAGTGTGTGTAAGAGCATAACTACCTTTGAAAGAAATAAAATGTAAGAAAGAAAGACAAAGACCACAAAATTTGTATGCAAAAACGTCCATGATTCATTGATGACATATGAGAATGAAGTAACAACCCTCACAAATGGACAGTTGTGCCTCGGGTAAGACACAAGGTTTTAAAGTTTAAATTGTTTAAATATTACAAGCCTGGAAACATTAAAAGACAATTACTCTTGAATAAAAGTAATAGGAATAAAATCTTTGGCCTCCCAATTGTTGAGTCCTCCACTAATGGTTGGAAAAATCCACTCGTCTATATCACAGCTGCCATCATTGTCTTCTACTGCATTGACTCCCTGATTGCTAATACACAAAGGTGGTCCCCTGGTGCGAGAACGTCGAACAACTCTTTGGGCCTCTGTAGTGAATCCCAAACCAAATTTGTTGGACTTGTAAGGAATATCTGGAAGTTGACCCCAGATGGTACACCCGCCTTCTTCAACTACTGCTCTAACATCTTTCAAAGAGGCCATCTTCAGTGGAGGTCTCGTAACCTTTGGAACTTTTGGAGTAGACTTGGTTGCCGCAACTATTTTTTGAACCTCCTCAAAATTATGACACGGAGTCTTAATGAATTCACCATCCATTTCAACATAATTGAAAGAGTTCAGGTGGCTAACCATGTACTCCTCCTCCCCATGAACTGTGACAATTTTTCCTTTGATCGGGTATTTTAGCATCTGATGTAGGGTAGAAGTGACGGCACCAGCACCATGGATCCAGGGTCGACCCAATAGACAAGAGCATGAAGGGATGATATCCATCACATAGAAAGTTGAATCAAAAGTCTGGGTTCCAACTTTTATGGGGATGTCAACTTCTCCGTGCACTGTCCTCTTAGAACCATCAAAGGCCCTCACTATGGTGTTTCTAGGCTTTAAAGTGAGTCCCTCACAGTCCAGTCGACCGAGAGCTTTTTTGGGCAAGACATTCAATGATGAGCTGGTATCCACCAGAATGTGGGCAAGTGTAGTGCCCCTGCATTCAATAGAAACATGCAAAGCATCATTGCACTTCCTTCCTTTGGAAGTTAATCAGCATCGGAAAAGCCCAATCCGTTATCAGTAGTTAGACTAGCCACACAATTCTCAAATTGGTCGATGGAGGTCTCTTGGGGCACGTGGGCGGTCTTGAGAAACTTTACCAAGGCTTTGGCATGGGCCTCAGAACACAAAAATAAGGACAACAATGATATCTTCGAGGGGGTCTGCCCCAACTGTTCTACAATGTTGTAGTCACTTTTCTTGATTATCTTCAGTATTTCTTCTATCTCCTTTCTAGAAGCTTCAGGGATGATCTCGGGATGCTCTTTCGCTTGGACAGGCTCATTCAAGACCTTTTTGCCCCTTGTCTCGGTAGCAGGGATAACAGTAGGAGTATCACTGGGAGTGTTGGTAGGAGCGGCAGTGGGAATGATCACAGGAGTAGCAACGGTCTTTGGAGAAATCTCGGGTGAGAAGACTCTTCCATTTCTTGTTATCTTACTGGTCCCAGTGATATTACCGATGTCAGGATCAGTATCTCTCGCAACTTCGTCTTTGACATCCAACTGATCTTGCTTGATGCCATAGTAATAGACGTCAGCCCCATAGTTCCATGGAACAGCTTTATATGAAGAGTATGATATTGGTCCTGGCATAGTGATGATTAGAGGTGCAGACCTTGGAACAGATGTAATCCTGACGGGTCTTTTGGCGGAGACCCCGAGAGGATTGTTGGAAATGGTGATTATTGAGACATCTTGATAAGAAGTTCTGGTAAGAGGAATCTTTTTAAATAAGATTTCTTTGCTAGTCATCAGGCGCTGAACGCCTATCTTCAGTAACAAATAGCCATTTGGTAGAGACTTGCATAAGTGACAATTCTTATCACAGCCTGGGAACAGACCGGCTTGCAACAGATTCTGTTTAATGGTAAACATAGGAGTAGTTAAGTCATTCACGGAGGAGACAAAACGATCATCATCAATGGCGTTGACACCTTGACCATGTCTGGGCATTAGCGCCATTATTACATTAGGCATTTCTGGGGGATCAAACTCAATCTCTTTCGCATCGATAAGGTCTTGTACCTTATTCTTCAAGGCCCAACAGTCGTTTGTATCATGCCCCGGGCTTTCAGAATGATAGGCACATCGAGCGTTCAGGTTGTAGCAAGGAGAAGCAGTGTTGGGGTTCTTGGGAGCTTCTTTTAAAGTTACCAGATTGGTCTTCAAAAGGTGTGGCAAAACTTGAGACATGGTCATGTTGATCCGGGTAAATCGTCTCATGGGCGCTTCTGGCTTGTGTTGATAATTTTGCTGTTGATTTGGCACATGATTAGAAATCATAACAGCCCCTACTGCCAGGCGACGTTCAGTTTTGTTTTGATTCCTATGGTCATATGAATCACTGACCTCCTTCTTTCCAACAAAGGGTTTCTTCATCGTGCTCGAGGATGCATCTCTTTGAATTTTGCCACTTTTTATACCGGCTTCAACCCGCTCACCAGTCATGATTAGTTCAGTAAATCCAGCTGAGGAACTTCCGATCAGGTGGTTGAAGAATGGACCTGATAAGGTGCCTAAGAACATATCCACTAATTCTCTTCTAAATAGAGGGGGCTGGACTCTGCCTGCGAGATCCCTCCATTTTTGAGCATAGGTTTTCAAACCTTCACCTGCACCCATAGACATGCCTTGCAATTGCGTCCGAGTTGGAGCTAAGTCAGCATTATACTGGTATTGTTTGTAAAAGGCGGCAGCCAAATCTTCCCAATTGCGAATATTGGTCCCTTCTAACTGATAGAACCATCCAACTGTGTCCCTAACAAGCTCTCTTGCAAAAAATTCATTCATAGATTCTTATCAGCCGTATGGGGTTGAATCTTTCTGACGTATGACCTTAAATGCAGCTTCGGGCAAGAGACACTGTCATATTTAATGAAAGTGGGGACCTTGAATTTCTGCGGGATGACAACCCCTGAGACAAGTCCTAACTCTTCAAAATCCAATATGTGTACCCTCTGGACCTCCATAGCATTCAAACGATCCTCTAGTTGTTTGTATTTATTACCAGCAGTTATTACCAGCAAGAGGATACTGCTCCTCATAGTAGTCAGGTTCTTCCTCTTCTTCAAATGTTGGGTTGTTTTTTACTTCCTTGGTCTTGTCTTCTTGATTATCTCCTTCACCCGATGATGTTGGGAAGTCTAAAGTCCGTCTGGCTTGTCCTTTGAACCTTCTTCCCATGATCACAATATCGGGTGGTTTCTTCGCTTTCTTCGCTTTCTTCTTCTTTTCTTTGGCCAGTAGAGTCTTCAACTCCTCTTGTCCTTTTGTCAGAGTCAAGAGCATTTGTTGAAACTGGACGTTCTGTGCCTGAATATCTTTCACTGTCTGTTCAATATCCATCTCACTGAAATAAACATTAGAAGGATAAGGAGACTTGTTGTAAGAAACCTGTTTTATGTTATGATGAATGAATATGCATATGCAAATGATTTCAAGGAAATTAGAGATTTAAACTTGTTCAGACCAAAAAAGGAACACACGTTATATTAATAAATCCAAGTTTTAGTATGTGATACGGTGGGAGAACTGACTTGGGATTTTGCGTTTGTGTTCGCAAATGTTTCGGTTTAGCAAGAGTCGCCACTGACTTTTTATTTTATCCTAAGGAAAGGTCAAAAAGCACAGGAAAGACCTTTGAGATGTTTTCTTGGGTTCGGGGAGTAGATTATAGAAAGGGAAGGTATTAGCACCCTTTCTATCCATGGTTATCCATGGGCTTTTAGTTACTTGCTTAGATCACTTGCTTTGCTTTTCAATTGTTTGAAATGGTGCTCTTCAATTGTTTGAAATGGTGCTTTGTGTGTGGTTTTGAAAGATGTTTTAAAAAGAGGCCATCATTGTGGCAACCTTTGTAATGACTCTTGTTTGAATGTATAAAAAGGTGTTTTTGTCTTTTGAAAAGTTTTCAATGTTTGAAAGTAGGGTTTTGAAATTGTGTTGTGAAGTGTGTTTTAAAGATAGCAAGGATGTTTTTGCAAGTTTTGATCAAGTAACTAAGAGTTGTCTACCCTATTTTACTCAAAGATCTTTCTTATGTTTTTAACCCTTTTAACAATGTTGTTTCACCATTGTGTTTGGTGAACAACCTTGTGTTAGGATGTTAAACGGGACAGGCACGAGTCATCGTATAGACCATGATAGCAATTGTGTCAAGTATTTTTGGCAATTTTCTTGAGGGACTTGATCATTTTGTTTAAGCAACTCGGATAGCGTCATCGAGGGACTATGATCTTTTGTTTGTTTTTGTTTTGCCAAAGTACTTGACATACATATCATGGCCCATTTTTGAAGGCAACAAGTGGATTGAAACCCTAGGGGTGCAAGTGTGCATTGTGTTTCTTTTTTTTCATGCATTTTTATCTTGGATTAGGTCAAACCATTTGTTAACTTGATTTTTGCATACAAACCCTAAGTCTAATCATGGCATAATTGAAATCTTAAAGGTGCGAGAATTTAAATTCTACACTATTACAACATGATATAGGGAAGGGGGTACAATTTTGAATAGGGGATTATTTAGACAAGAAATTAAATTCTAAATTATTACAACCAAATTGAATGTGTAAGGCATAACAATTAAATATACAATATTTAAATAAATATAATAAATAAATATTAAATAAAATGTATTATGCAAAAAGAAGCTTTTATGTATGTAAAAAGTATTTTTAATGTGAAATGTAAATAAATAAAAAGTCAATTTTAATTATTTTTGTTTTTAGGGAAAAAAAACCCTAATTTCTCAAATAAGTAGTATTATTTATTATTTATATACAATAATGCATCAATTTGTACAAAAAATAAAAGTATATTGAAAAAAAGGTATTTTTAGTATAAAATTTTAATAAAAATAAAAATGTATTATTTTTGTGTTTTTTGTTCTAATCATTGAGTCCTTGAGGCCATATGTGAGCTTGGTTTACCATTGGCTAGGTCAAACAGTCAAAAATTGCCTTTGTGCAGTCAAAACCCTAAAAATGACCATTTTGCCCTTTTGATGATCTGATCAAATTTCTTGGGGAATTAAGATCCAAACTTGATCAAATGGTCCATATGAGTTCATAATGTTGATGTGGATCAAATTTCATGAGGTTTGACTGTCAATTGGCCACAGTTGACTTTTTCCCCAATACAACTGATTTCTAGGTCAATTGTCCAATTGACTGGGTAAAACTTGGAATCAAGACTTGAAACTTGGCATGGGTAAACTTGGGAGTCCAACATGAAGCATGAAAGTCATCTTAGGCTTTTTAGGTCAAAATATCCTTGGGCAAACACAAACCCTAATTTGAGTCCACAGTGCAAGGAGAAGTCTTGAGCAGAGGAAACCCTAACTGTATCTTGATCTTCAAAGGTCTTGTGATGAGAAAATGTTGAGGAAATGGGAGGGCAAATTTTGGGGTACAACAGATAGCTTTTAATCTTATCCTGAAAAGGGTAAAATGTTAGCTGGAACACAAAGTTATGTTGTATGATATGTATGATGCAATGAATTGTGTTTCATCAATGTTTATGATATATGGATGTAATGGTTATGCATGTAAGCTGAGTAGTTGTCTTGCTGAGGAAAATAAATCCTTGATGATTGGCGACATGAAATCCTTGACTGCTGCCGGGGAAAGTGAATCTTTGACCAACGGTGGGGATTCCAAAACGAATCTTTGATTGGTGAAGATGAGAAATCCTTGCTGACTGCTTGAGGATTAAAGAATCTATGATTGTTTGAGAAATGAGAAATCCTGGGACCAGTGTTGGGGATTGAAAATCCTTAGTGACTTGTGGGGGTTCACAAGGGTTCTGACAACTTCTGCGGGGAATAAGAATCCTTCACTACTTTTCTGGGACATAAGGAAAATCTTTATTGGGGAGTTAAGACCTGGTGGGCTTCTTCTTGGAGAAATGAGACCAGGAATCCTTGATCTGCTGGGAGATAACTCTGGAGAGAATATTTATTCGGCCGGTGAAATCAAGAGCTTTGGGTTGTATGCCAAACTACTGGGGAAGTTGGGGGAAGTTGAACAGTTCCCACCGGGGGTTGATAGTTGGAAACTTGACTTCGCTGGGGAAGAAGGTTTAGAATATTCTGGCTCCACTGGGAATTGGTTTTTCAGGGTTTTCAGGCTCCATTGGGGATCGGGAGTTTGAACTCTGATGGGGACTTTGAAACTTAACTCAGTTGGGGAATCCAGTTTAAAATGTACTGGCTCTGCTGGGGATTTTGAAGCTTAACTCCGATGGGGACATGTACTCCGAGGTTTTAGCTTTGTTGAGGATCTGAATAGAGTATTGCAGGGGATTTCTTCTAGAATGGCACAAAGATATCTTCCTACACCTTCAACCTATCAGTAATTATCCTTTCTCAATTTCGTTTTATTTGTAAGCAGTGATTATATTCAAATGCATATGCCTATTTAACAAAACTTTGGACGTTTTCAAATAAAACATAAGTGTAAAAAGGCAAAGAAAGGTAAACAAATTTCTGCACTTTGAAGTATCTTTGTATTAACTTTTGTAAGTATCTTTGTACAAAGGAGACAGGCATCCTAGTAAGAGAATGTTGTCGTAAAAATTGAGAAAAATTTAGACAAGAGAAAGATGGTTATGTGTAATAATTCCATGGGATTCCCACTCTGCTATAGCCTTCAGAACTCTGAGTATCTTGTCCATTCGCTGCTTCGTCCGCCGATGATTGGATTGATCAGTAACTTGGAGCTTTGCCGTGAAGAGATTGTCCTTAAAGTGATCCAACAAGACATAGTCATACGCTTTAATTCCCTAACTTTTTCCTGGACCTCCATTTCGGGTTTTCGATCCACCGGGAAACCCTTTTTTGCCCAAGTAGCCCTTTCGGGTTTTCAACTTGCCGGGTGTACAGATCTTTTTGTTTTATCCCTAATTTTTGCCTGAACCGCCCTTTCGGGTTTTCGATTCACCGGGATACTCATTTTTGCCCAAGTCGCCCTTTCGGGTTTTCAACTTGTCGGGTTATTTATGCGTAGTATCTTTTGACTATGTCTGCGTTCGCAGGGTGCGGCAAGTCGTTGCCGTCCATGGTGGTCAGAATCATTGCCCCACCGGAAAAGATGCTCTTGATCACAAATGGTCCTTCGTAAGTAGGAGTCCACTTGCCCCTGGGATCACTTTGCGGCAAGATGATCCGCTTGATTACAAGATCTCCGACTTGATATACCTGACGTCTAACTTTCTTGTTGAAAGCCTTGATCATCCGTTTTTGATACGTCTGACCATGACAAACAGCAGTAAGTCGCTTCTCGTCGATCAAGTTAAGTTGATGAAGCCGGGTCTGAATCCAATCGTCTTCACTCAAACCAGCGTCCTTCATAATCCTTAAGGAAGGAATCTGAACTTCCATAGGTAGAACAGCTTCCATACCATATACCAAAGAAAATGGGGTTGCCCCTGTTGAAGTACGTGCCATGGTACGATATCCATGCAGAGCAAACGGTAACATCTCATGCCCTTCCTTGTAGGTGACTGTCATCTTTTGAATGATCTTCTTGATGTTTTTGTCTGCGGCTTCAACAACACCGTTCATCTTCGGCCGGTAGGGGGATGAATTGTGATGATAAATCTTGAACTGTTCGCATAGAGCGGTGATCATAGTGTTGTTTAAATTTGTACCGTTGTCCGTGATGATCCTGTCGGGGATACCATACCGGCATATGAGATTCTGCTTGATGAAGCAGGCAACCACATTCTTCGTAACAGAGGCATAGGAAGTTGCTTCGACCCACTTGGTAAAATAATAAATAGCGACCAAGATGAAGCGATGTCCATTGGATGCCGTAGGCTTGATCTCTCCAATCATGTCAATGCCCCACATTGCGAATGGCCAAGAAGCTGTCAGAACATTGAGAGGAACGGGAGGAATATGTACCTTGTCGCGTAGATTTGGCATTTGTGACAAGTGCGGGAATATTGATAACAATCAGCTTCCATGGTAGACCAGTAGTAGCCTGCCCTTAGAATCTTCTTAGCCATCGTATGTTCGCTCAAGTGGGTACCAAATGTGCCACTATGTATCTCGGTCATGATCAACTCTGCTTCAGCTTTGTCCATACAACAAAGTAGAACACAATCATGGTTGCGCTTGTAAAGGATGCCATTGCTTAGGAAGAACTTGGCAGCAAATCTCCTTAAGAACTTTTTGTCATTGACGGAAGCTCCTTCGGGGTATTCTCGAGTCTGGAGATACCTTTTGATTTCATGAAACCAGGGTTGTTCCACTACTTCTTCGATATTAATCTCATGACAGTGTGCAGGTTCGTCCATTCGCTCGATGGTGATTTGGGGAGCCTCGTTATCCCAGTTGAGTTTAAACATGGAAGACATTGTAGCCAGAGCATCTGCTAGCTGATTTTCTTCTCGCGGAAAGTGCTCGAAAGTAATCTGCTCGAAATGAGGCAACAATGTCAAGACGTGTTCTCTGTATGGGATAAGATTAGGATGTTTGGTGTCCCACTCTCCTTTGACTTGACTGATAACCAAAGCCGAGTCCCCAAATACGACCAAAGATTTGACTCCCAAGTCTATAGCAACCTTGAGACCAAAGATGCAAGCTTCATATTCAGCCATGTTGTTGGTACAGCTGAAGCAAAGTCGGGCAGTGAAGGGTGTATGGCAACCTTCCGGAGAAATGAGTATCGCATCGATATTGTTTCCAAGTGCATTTGAAGCACCATCAAAGTACAGGGTCCATCGGGATCCTTGTTCAGGTCCATCATACGGTTTGTTACCTTCAATGTTGTCCAATGTCATGATGTCCTCGTCAGGGAAGTCGAACCTCATAGATTGGTAATCTTCGACAGCTTGATGGGCTAGATGGTCAGCTAGTACACTCCCCTTTATAGCTTTTTGGGTAGTATACTGGATATCATACTCAGTCAAGATCATTTTCCATCTAGCGATTCTTCCAGATAAAGCAGGCTTCTCGAAGATGTACTTGATCGGATCCATTTTGGAAATCAGCAAGGTGGTATGTGTCAACATATACTGCCTTAGCCGGCGAGTAGCCCATACCAAAGCGCAGCAAGTTTTCTCGAGCAGTGAGTAGCGAGTCTCACAGTCGGTAAACTTTTTGCTAAGGTAATAAATGGCATGCTATTTTCGTCCAGACTCGTCATGTTGGCCCAACACGCACCCCATTGAGTTATCCAAAACAGTCAGATACATGATTAACGGCCTTCCTTCGATGGGTGGCATCAGAATAGAAGGTTCTAGTAAATACTCCTTGATCTTATCAAAAGCAACTTGACAATCATTGTTCTATTCAACGACCTGATCTTTCTTCAACAGTTTGAAAATTGGCTCACAGGTAGATGTCAGGTGAGAGATGAACCTCGCGATGTAGTTTAAGCATCCCAAGAAACCTCTAACCTCCTTTTCAGTACGGAGGGCAGGCATTTCTTGTATAGCCTTTACTTTAGATGGATCAACCTCAATGCCTTTGTTGCTGACAATAAATCCCAGAAGTTTACCAGACCTAAATCCAAAAGTGCACTTGCTTGGGTTCAGTCTGAGCTTATACTCCTTCAACCTGGAAAACATCTTTTGCAAATGATTAAGGTGTTCTTCTTCTGTCTGTGATCGAGCTATCATGTCGTCTACGTAAACTTCGATCTCATGATGTATCATATCATGAAACAAAGCTACCATGGCGCATTGATAAGTTGCCCCTGCATTCTTCAGTCTGAATGGCATCACTTTGTAGCAGAAGGTACCCCATTGCGTGACAAAAGTAGTTTTCTCCATGTCCTCGGGGGCCATTTTGGTCTGGTTGTATCCCGAGAATCCATCCATGAAGGAAAAAACCTTGTGTTGAGCTGTGTTGTCAACCAAGATGTCGATATGTGGCAGTGGAAAATCATCTTTAGGGCTAGCCCTATTTAAGTCCCGATAGTCCACACACATTCTGACCTTGCCGTCCTTCTTAGGCACAGGCACAATGTTAGCAACCCATTGTGGATAGGAAGTAACAGCCAGAAAGCCAGCGTTGAATTGCTTCATTACTTCAGCTTTAATCTTCTCAGACATGTCAGGCCTCATTCGGTGGACCTTTTGCTTGATCGGTGGACAATCTTCTCTTGTAGGGAGACGATGAACCACGATATTTGTGTCTAGTCCTGGCATGTCTTTATAAGACCAGGCGAAAATTTCAACATATTCGTTCAACAACTGCACTAAGCGCTCCTTGACATTTGGTTCCAGGTTGGCACCCACTTTTACTTCTTTCATGTCTTCTTCTGTCCCCAAGTTGATGGTTTATAGCAACTCTTCATGAGGCAGAATAACCCTCTCTTCTTGTTGTAAAAGTTTGGCTAACTCTCCCGGCACTTCACAGTCTTCATCCACTTCGTACTCAGCATGATTGACCAAGTCTTCAGAGTTATCGAAGGCTAAAATAGAATGGTCACCCATGGAATCTGGAGTGGATGGGTACCTGCATTTGTGAGTGTGGGTGTGTGTAAGGGATAGCCATCCTTAAACAAAACAAAAATGCAAAAGGAAAGAAAATGAACACAACAGTTTATGAAAACGTCCAATGATTCATTAAAACATGGCATATGATAATGAAGAAAATCAAGCCCTTACAAATGGACCTACATGCCCTGGGCAAGGCATGAGGTGAAAATAATGTACGAATTGTTATAGTTATTACAGACCGAAATAAGAAATTGTTCAAAGATAAAATTATTGGTTGATGAAGGTGATGGGAATAAAATCCTTTGCTTCCCAGTTTCTTAAACCCCCTTCGACGGTCGGAAAAATCCAATCTTCGAAGTTGTTCTCTTCATCTTCATCTTCAATAGCAATAACTTCATGGTGAGTGATCCTTACAGGTGGCCTTCCAGTTTTGGAGCGACGCATAGCTTTTTGTCCTGCAGCAGTAAACCCTAACCCAAACTTGTCCGTTTTATGGGGAAAATCAGGCAGTTGCCCCCACACTGTGCTCTTCCCCTCTTTAATTACAGCCTCTGCGTCCTTGAGAGATGCCATCCTAGGCACATGCTTGGGAATGATAGGCACCTCAACCATTGTCTTCGCAACTACCACCTCAGAAGAAACTTCCTCAAAATGTTGAAAAGGCGTTTCGATGAACTCGCCATCCAAATCCACATAGCAGAAGGAATTGAGATGACTTATCATGTACTCTTCCTCGCCGTGCACCATTATAATTTTACCCTTAACAGGATATTTCAACATTTGGTGCAAAGAGGAGGTAACTGCCCCGACATAATGGATCCACGGTCTTCCTAACAAACACGAATATGACGGACAGATGTCCATCACATAAAAGGTGGAGTTGAAAACTTATGTGCCTACTTTGATAGGAATATTAACCTCTCCATGAACCATTCTTTTGGACCCATCAAAGGCCCTAACAACGATGTTACTAGGTTTGAGGGTCAATCCTTCACAATCCAAACGGTCTAAAGCTTTCTTCGGCAGCATATTAAAGGAGGAACCAGTATCAACTAAGACATGGGCGAGGGTGGTTCCCCTGCATTCAACTGAAACATGTAGCGCGTCGTTGTGTTTCCTTCCTTTGGGAGTCAAGTCAGCATCGGAAAAGCCAAGGCTATTATCAGCAGTAAGACTGGCCACACACTCTTGAAACTGGTCAGCCGAAGTCTCTTGGGGTACATGTGTCGCCTTCAAAAATTTGATTAAGGCCTTAGCATGGGCCTCAGAGCAGAGAAGAAGAGCTAACATTGAAATTTTAGAAGGGGTCTGCCCTAATTGTTCCACAACGTCGTAATCACTCTTTCTGATTATTTTCAAGATTTCATCCATTTCTTTCTGGGTGGTTTTGGGGATAACCACATCATGAGCCTTCGTCCTGACAGGCTCTTCCAGTATCCCCTTACCCTTATCGGTATTATCAGCAGATGATCTTACTTCAGGAGTATCCAATTCTTCAATTATCGGGTCTCGCACAGATGACTTAACAGGTGCAGAGGCTTTTGAGGGTCTGAAAACTGCTCGGGGGGGAGCAATCTCCAGAGAAAAGATCCGGCCGCTGCGGGTTACCTTGCTTGTTCCCGCGATGTTCCCTATATCAGGGTCTTCTTCTTCAAAAATCTCTTGGACTGCTTCAATCTGTTTGATACCATGATAGAAGATTTCTCCTCATAGTTCCATGGTATCGTCTTGCTAGATTGATACGGGACAGGTCCCGGCACGGTGATTTTTAATGGTACAAATTTAGGGTCGGGCGTAATCCTGACAGGCCTTTTGCAAGCCTTGGGAAGATTGTCGGAAATGGTTATGAATGCAATATCATTGGTTGAAGTAGCAAAAGTAGTAGGAGTAACAGGAGTATCAACAGGGGTTTTTTGGAAGAGTATCTCTTGGGTATCCATTAGGCGTTGGACACCTGATTTCAACATTGGGCAGTCGGCTCGTATGTTCAAACAAAAGTAATTGTCTTTTCCACAACCAGGAAATATCCTGGCTCTCATCAAATTCTCTTTAATCACTAGTAACGGAGTCAAAAGGTCAGCAACATCAGTAACATGAAGGTCCTCCATAACGGCATGAACATTATTACCGTGCTTGGGCATCGGAGCAGAAATCAGATTGGGCTTCTCAGGAGCATCAAATTCTACTTCCTTGGTGTCAATCAGGTCCTGGATTTTATTCTTAAGCGCACAACAATTATTGGTATCGTGCCTAACACTGTCAGAGTGGTAAGCACACTTGGCATTGCAGTGGTAGTATGGAGAGGAGGTATTAGGGTTCTTTGGTGCTTCCTTCAGACTGGTAAGATTCAGCTTCAACAAATGAGGGAGTACTTGTGCTGGCGTCATGTTGATTCGGGTGAACTGCCGTTGTGGCCTTTCTACCCGTTGTTGATTAGGTCTTGACTGATTGCCGCGAGGTTGATCATTTGAAGAGTTTTGAATCATCACAGCCCCTACAGTTGGTCGGCGCTCGGTTCTTCCCTGACTTTTCTGAGAGTAAACAACAGAGGCTTCCTTCTTAGCCGGGAAGGCTTTCTTAACAGCAATGGACACGGAGGTATCTTTCTGAATCTTACCACTTTTAATACCGGCCTCGACCCTTTCGTCGGTCAGAATTAGTTCAGTAAATCCCGCGGAGGAACTCCTAATTAAATGATTGAAGAAAGGGCCAACAGGGTCCCCAAAAACATGTCGACTAACTCCCTATCTGACAAAGGTGGATGCACCCTTCCAGCCAGATCATGCCACTTCTAGGCATACTCTTTAAATCCTTCATTGGAAGCCATCCCCATACTCTATAGTTGAGTACGAGTGGGCTCCAAATCAGCATTGTATTGGTATTGACGGTAAAAAGCAGCAGCTAAGTCTTCCCAATTGTGAATCTCTGATCTCTCGAGTTGATAGAACCAGTCCAATTGTGTGCCTGACAAACTGTCTTGGAAAAAGTGTACCCAAAGGTCTTTATCAGATGAGTGGGGTTGGATCTTTCTGACATACGATCTCAGATGCATTTTTGGGCAGGACAGGCCGTCATACTTAGCAAATGTTGGTACTTTAAATTTGGGAGGGATGACGATCCCAGCGACCAACCCTAGTTCTTCAAAATCTAAACCAGGTACCCTCTGCAACTCCATGGCTGCCAATCTATCCTCAAGATTCTTATATTTATCATCCGCCGGGGGATATTGCTGTTCGGAGTAGTCTTCGTCTTCTTCCTCTTCCTCCTCTTCAACTATAGATTCAAAAGGTACCGCATCCCCTTTTCCTTTATCAGCCCCTTCGTCAGACGTTGAGGGGAACTCGAGAACTTTTCTAGCATTACTTTCAAACCTTCTTCCAAAAGTGGCTACTCCAGGCCTCTTCTTCATTTTCTCTTTATTTTTCTCCAACGGTGCTTTGAGGTCCTCTTGACCTTTTGCTAAGGTCATGAGGAGTTGCTGGAATTAAGAATTATGTGCTTGCAGATCCTTAACCGTCTGCTCCAAATCCATCTTGCTGAAATAAACAGCAGAAAGATGAGGAAACCTGGTGTGAAGACCTGTTTATGCATATGATGAATGATGTGTTATTCATGTAATGCATTCAAGGATTCAGAAATTCAAATTTGTTACAAACAAAAAGGAACACACGTCATATTAAGAAGAAATTATTAGTACATAAGTGCCCCATGGGCAAAATATTACAAAATTCTTAATGTAAAAAGACATTGTGCATCCTCTTTGGTGTGATGTAAGTGTTGAGAGTTTCCTCCTCATAAAGTCGGCGGGTAAGCTCCAAAACCTTCTTCTCACTGGCATAGAAGCTGGCTTCAAAAGTATTTTGTTCTTCCTTGAGTTGGATCCAACTCTTTTGCATTTCTTCCCATGATGTTGGCATGTCAGGATGTAGGATGGTGTATGGAACCTCTCCTTCCGTAACAGGCTCTTTGATCAAGGGGAGAATGTGAGGGTATGACATCATAAGATTCTGGGCGCGGGTTCGTACCCACTTGAGATAAGGCTCAAGGGGGGTGGAATTCTTGTGCCCCAGTGTCTTACTATCCACTTTTTTGGGCATCCTCCAAGCTCTGATGAACCTTTGTCGAAGTCCTTGCGCATCGTTGTCGAAGTCAAAAACTAGGTCAGGAATCAACATGTCATGAGGGTCATCCCTCCGAGCATATCCAAACTATCTTAGATCTAAACAGAGGTTATAGGTAACGCCTCCCCTAATGCCAAGTAGTGGGACATTAGGGAATTCCCCACAACGATCAATGATGATGACATTTTCTCTGGACCGAGAACACCAATGAACATCAGAATATGTGAGGGTCATCAACCGTTGTGACCACCTTAAACCCTGCTCATTCTTCAAAACTGATTGTGGAAGGTGGGAAATAAACCACCTTGCTAGGAGAGGAGTACAGCACATGAGAACACCTCTTTTCCTTATTGTTCGTGTGTAAAATTAGTGTAGGATGTCCCCAAGCAATGTAGGTATAGGATTCTGAGATATGAAAATCTTGACAACATTCACATCTATAAGTTGATCAGGGTTTGGGAACAGGACTGTTGTACCCCAAAATTTGCCCTCCATTTTTCACAAGAAATCACAACTTCAGGGTTTTCCCTGATCTTTCAAGATTGGCTCAAGAATCAGTCAAACAGACTTTTCTTTATCAGTCAATCCAAACTTAGGGTTTCCATTGATTTTATTGAGTTTGGCCCAGGAATTGATCAAGCAGACTTTTCTTTGACGACAAATCTGGAATTAGGGTTTTCACTCGTATTTCTCAGAAGAAATTGAATCCACAATAATTCAATTGACTGTTACATTATTTTTACGCTTCTTCCAGATTATCGGTTGCTTCTCAAAACCTAAATATCTGGGATAGGAGCTGAGGCTTTGATTGAAACTTTGAGGCATTGGTTTGATCAGTAAAGTGAGAAGCGTATGGAATGCTTGTTTGTTTAACTGTACAAAGCATATGATTAATTGGAATGTCGGGCGTATTGTGGTTAATGCAAGGTTGCGAGACTGCAAAGTTTGTTGATTATTTATTTTATCTGAGTTAAAATTATTGGGATGCATTTCCAGTTGTTTTAATTTAAGAGATTTAAATAATTAAATAGACAGTGCAAAGGAAAGAAGGAAATATTTGACAGTAAAGAATTCTTATTTGACAAAGACTTTTTATTTATTTCAAATATTGTTACAAATGTTATTCGAATATTGTAAATTTATTTACAGTGTTTACAATAATATTTATTACAATAAATGAAAAGAAAATAAATCTAAAAGCCTAAGTCTCTTGAAATATTCTATCTTCTACTGCTTCTTCCATTATCCAACTGGTATTTACCTGCAAAGACAGAAAAAGAAATCAGTGCAGTTAAATTGAAAAGCATTTCTAAGCAGATAAATAAAAAAGGGATCATCATTAAAGCTTGTTGGTCAGGATCAGATTGTTTTTGGGTTCATCATGTTTTACTTGTCCTCTTTGCAAATCACAAGAAGATTTCTCTTCTTGGTTCACAAAGGGGAAAGTAAAAATAATTTTGCAAGCATACAATCATTTAAATGCAAAGATACAAGGCACAAGGCTGCACACAAAGAAGGCACAAGGTTGCACACAATGTCAAACTGAACAACAAATTGCATTAGTCAACCAAAAGTAAACTAAGTTGCACAAAAGCAAACTAAGTTGCAAAAATGTCAAACCAAGTACACAAGCTGTCAAAACAGAAAAACTGTACACAAGCTATCAAAAAGAACAATGCAGGAAATCTGGAAGAAAGTACAGAATGCAGGAGAAGAACTAAAATACAAGCAAGCAGGCTTGTCAAAACTTCTCATCATATTCTGGCCAAAACAAGCTTTTAAGAATAAAGAAATACATTAAGCAATTTAAAAATGCTTTATGGAGAGAGAAAGAGAAAACCAGAAGAAGGTTTTGCAGTTTGGCAGGCTGTACAAAAACAGTGAGAGAGAAGATAAATAGGACAGTCTAACATTTTAAAGGGGAGAGCCAAAAAACTGAAACTCAATTCAAGTTGAAAAATTACAAACTGCAAGTTATCATAACCTGTAAAACTGCTTGTAAACAGAAGCACAATAAATCACACAAGCTTGCATAACCAAGAGAGCCACAAAAACTGCAACTCAAAGTAAACACAGAAAACCTGTTAAACTTCAAACCTGCCTTACAAAATAACAAACCTGCATTCAAGAAGAAAACACAGCCTGCCTTCCCAAAAGCTCAAACAACAAACCTGAACACTCATTTACAGAACTGTTAAACACATAGCCTGCCTTCAAAAGGCCAAAACTGCCTAAAACCATCAAACAAACTGTTGTACCCTAAAATTTGCCCTCGTATTTTTCCCCAAGAAATCTCAGCTTCAAGCATTTCCTGACTTCTCAAACTGGCTCAAGAATCGGACAAACAAACTTTTCTTGACAGTCAAGCAAAATTAGGGTTTTTACTGAGTTTCAGAGCTCTGATTTGTTTCATACAATGGGCCTAGGGTTTGATTGATTGTTGGTCAGGCAAGAGTGATTTGGCATTTAATCAGGAATTAAGTTTTATGGGCATATTCTCAGAAGAATTTGAATTCCACAGCACTTTGCGATTTATTTCGAGATTCGGATTAAAATTCGCGTTATCTTGGTTTAATCAGTAAAAAAGACAGTGGTTTGAATTCAGTACGTTTTGATTAGGCCAGTCAGGTACAAGATGCAGTCTTGGATTCACAGTGTTCATATGTGTGATCAGTCTATCTGGGTTAATTGCTACCTTGCTTTGGATTTTGGATAGGACAGGTTTATTGGATCAATGTTGTTTTATTTTAGTTATTTATTATTCTAAAAATTAAATGATTGAATTTATTTTTCAATTGTTTTAATTCTAAGAATCTTTAAATAAATAAATAAAGCAATAAAGAAAATGGAACCATTTAGATAATTTGGATTTTTATTGATATTTGAATTACCTACAAATTGTTGTTTATTACAAATAATAATTTACATTTAATTTAAATATTACATAGAAAAAAAAAACTATCCTATTTTCTAAATATTCTTCGTGCTTCATTCCGCTCCGGTACTCCATTTTTCTCATCTGCAAAAAGAAATAAGAAAGTCAGAAAGAATTAAAATTAGCAGAGACAGATAAAATTGCTCATCATTAGGGGCCACTGACTGGGATCAGTTGCCCTCTCTGCAAATCACGGGACTTCTCCCGGTTCACAGAGAGGGAAGATTATTTTATTTCATGAATGCAAATGCAAATGCATAGTTTCAAAAAAAGAGTTTGCAAACTGCATAAAATCTCAATGTTCAATTCAAACCATAAAGTCCAAATTCAAACCATAAAATCCAATCCAAACTGCCAGAATGCCAAAAGATATCAAAGAAGTCAAATTGGTACAAGTTGCTATCAAAGCCTACAAACTGTCAAAAGGAGATGCAGGGGGTATTATGCAAGCAAAACAACCTTAACTCATCATTTCCCATAGAACCCCTTCAGAACAGTACAAATAAAAATCATATGAAAAAATCTTTGCTGTACTGTAGAGAGAAGTAAAGAGAGATAAAGCAAACTCAGTTCAGGTTAGGCATAGGCATCTGCACAGCAGGCAAAAGGAAGAGAGAGGAATGTGTACCAATTTCATCAACTCTGCACAATAACAGTTCACAGCAGACAATAGCAGGAAGAGAAAGATACACAAAATCAGAAAAGAGCCAACTCAGTTCAATAACATAGACAGCAGGCATAGACAGTAGAGGCAGAAGAGATATACAACAAAGAGGCTAATGCAGTATTATTCAAAAAAATTACACAGTATAGCCAATCACTGAAATGGAAAAATGCCATGAAATCTTGTGAAGTTGTCCAACAGACTTGGGTCAAAGGGAAGACCACAACTTTAAAAAAGGGATTGGGCGCCAAGGTAAAAAGGAAAAAAAGATTATGCAAATCAAATCCAAGCCTAGTTCAGAAGTAGCAGCAAGTGAGAGAAAAGAAGAGATATATACAAGACTGAGCCAGCATAAGCAGGGGTACGATATCCAAACCACTACTACCATAACATACTGAACCAAGCACATACAAGCAAAAGTTTAAAACAACTTGCAACCTTCAACAACACCCCAACCCTCACATACCCAAACCTGCACCAGTATAACCATAACCCTAAAAACTAAAAAAAACACCCCAAACCTGTCTCAACCTTTATGCCAAACACAAAAACCTGATATCCAAACTCAGAAACTCAACCTTTATGCCAAACACAAAAACCTGATATCCAAACTCAAGCATCAAACCACTACTGCCATAACCAAACAACAGTAATCTTCATAACCCAAAACTCCCTGTCAAAAACCTTGCAAAACCAGTCTAAAGCCAAGCATCAGTCACGAAACATAACCCATACCTACAAACTGATCAAAACCAAGCCAAGCTAACATTACTCAGAACTTGTCAAAGACTATCAAACCAGCATTAGCAAAAAACTTCATATCCAAACTCAAGCCTCGCCATCTTATGAAAACCAACACCTAGCCTCAGAATTTCTTCATCATAGGCAATAAAAAACATGACATCCAACTCAAAAACCACTCAAGGCAATATTTGTTCAAAACCACTCAAGGCAATATTTGTTCAGAATTACTCAAGACAATAATTGTTCAAAACAAGTCACATAGCATCAAGCACATAAGCAAGCGTATAGCCTCTCAAGAAGAAGAAAGAAAGAAGCAACTCAAGAACATTCAAGACCAGTTCAGAATCATAAGCATCAGTAACATCAAGAAGAAGAAGATAAAAAGTGAATTTCAAGAAAGGTTTTTCAGGCCAAATCGAGCATCATCATCAAAACCTTAAGCATAAACAGGGAACGAAGTTACCAGGAAGGGGTCATCAGAAGCGAAGCCTCATCAAGTCCATCACGACGCTCCGGCCGCCTGAACGCTACTTCTCCGTCTCTCCTCCGTCCCCCAAGAACAGGTAGCAATATCTTCCCTTTCACCTCATAAAACGAAAATATAAAACTCAGTTTAAAGACAAGTCCGAACCACGCGAATCCAGAAAAAGAAAGACGTAGATATATCATTTTAAGACTAACCTTGCTTCAAGAGACGCGAAATCCTTGCCTTGGAGGGAAGAGAGCGTTGAAGCGCGCTGGTGGCCGGAGGAAGCTCAGGGAAGACTAGAACGAAGAAGACGAAATTCAAGAGAACACGGCGCCGCTGCTGACGAACCCTAATTCCACTCCCAATTGAACAAACAACGCTTAACCCTAAATTTCGTTTCAGGCTTTGATTTGGGCTTAACCCGTGTCTGCCTTCCTAAGCCCATTAAACATCAATCTCTTCTCATTTTTTATCCAATATTCATTAATCAGCTAACCCTTTGTTCTTTATTATTTATTTTATATTTTTTTGATTCTTGATAAAAATACTAACTCTTTCCATTTTTATAATAAAAAACAATATTTTCTTTTTTATATATTAACTCAATTAATCCATTGTTTCTAAAACATATACAATTTATTTCTTAATTTAATTAAACACACTAACTTAATTTAAATACTTTTTATACACAAATTAAACTTAAAAAAACATTTTTTGAAATACATTTGTATATAATTATCTTTTCTTTTTTATACATGATTAAATTGAAGAAACTTTTTTAGTTAATATCATTTTTGTACATATTATACATTCTCATACATAATTAAAATTAAACTTTTTAATTAACATTTTTCATACATAATAATTCAATACATTTTTCTTCTAATATTTAAAATCACAAACATTTTGACTAAAATACTTCTTTAGTTAAAACTTAACATTTAATCAAAGCACCTTCATTTTTCTTTTGTACATAATTAACATGTAAACCAAAAATACAAGATTAAAACATTTATCTAGGTCAAAACCCTAATACGGCTCAATTTCGCATTTCGCATTTGTACATATTTACACTTACACATACATTTGCACTTACCCAATATATTGCCCTACACACATTTTATCTTACATTTATACATTTGACATTTATATTTTGATTGCGACATTCGATTTGGTTGTAAATACTATAAGTCTCATCCCCTTGTACATTTATACCCCCACTCCCGGACATTATTTTGTAATAGCGTAGATTTACATTCCGCAATTTACAGCTTTTCAATTATACCATGGTTAGACCTAGGGTTTGTATGTACATAAAATCAAACGCTAGATAACCTAAGACAAGACAAATACCTGTAATCAATACACCATCACACTTGCACCCCCTAGGGTAATCCCACATGTTGCCTTCCAAATGGGCCATGCTTGCACGTCGAATGTCTTTGGCAAAACAAAATCAAATGATCATAAGTCCCTCGATGACGCTTTCGAAAGTCGCCTATCAAAATGATCAAGTCCCTTCAAGCAAATTGCCAAAGACACTTGGCACCATTGCATTCGTGGTCCATACGATGACCCACGCCCGTCCCGAATAAACTTCCTAAACGCAAGATTGCCTACCAATTTCAATGGTAGAACAAAATTGTTAAAAGGGGTTAAAACATGACAAAAACCTTTGAGTACAATAGGGTAGACAAAACTCTTAGTTACTTGAGATCAAACTTGCAAAAACACTTGCCTTCTTTTCAAAAAAAACCACAATCCACAACACTTTCAAAAATCAACTCTTCAAACTTTTGAAACATCTTTTCGAAAAGATATGCACCTTTGTAAAACATTCGAGTAAAGAATTATTACAAGGTTGGCCTAAGACAAGGCATCTTTTTCCAAAACATTTTCAAAACAACCCACACACGCACTATTTTCAAAGCAATCGAAAAACAAGGCAAGTGATCTAAAAAGCCAAGTAACTAAGAGCCCATGGATAACCATGGATGAAAAGGGTGCTAATACCTTCCCTTTTCATAATCTACCCCCCGAACCCGCGAAATATCTCAAAAGGTTTTTGCTGTGCTTTTTAACCTTTCCTTTAGGATAAAATAAAAAGTCGGTGGCGACTCTTGCTAACCGCACAAGTGCGAATATGAACGCAAAACACTAGTCAGTTCTCCCACCGTATCACAGAACTGGCGACTCTGCTGGGGAATAAATTTAAAGTGGGGTTACCTTAGGGCTTAGATCACTTTCTTGCATGACTAATTGGTTGGTTTGCTTGCTTTATACCTTGGTTCTATTGTTTGGGTTTATAATCCTCCGCCCGGATTTTGGGGAAACATTCATAGATAGCAATACGTTGTGGAAACTGTGCGGGGTATACCGACACGGTCTAAGCAATAGCTATATTAGTGCGACATATTTGTGGGTACCGGTAACCCTTGAGTTCAATCAAGGAGAGTACGGGGCCGCTGAGCGATGTCACTAAGCACTAATGACCTAGAACCTTACTTGACTATCTTGGCCTTTTATTAGGAGTAGTGAGATGACCGGCTTTGGTGCAGTCCGAAGTTGGTGGATACTCGATACTACACTCATTGAGGGTTGTTTTCTTGGAATATTTTGGTCGCCAGTTAAGTGGCTAAACCAAAACAATGAACAATGAAAGCAATCCAGTGATATTGAGCTCCTTAGAACCCGGTTGCTATTTATAGGACAGGTTTTTAAACCAACTACACTCAAGAGGGTACTTACCTGTGAAACCCCATGCAAGCCTGAAACTAGGGTTTGGTGTGATTTGCTTGTACACATGTTTTATGCATACATCATAAACATCATGAAGCATCATATGCATTTACTAACCATTTCAAGGGTTTAGACCTTCATCATTGTTCTTGTTTTGTAGGTCATGGAAGTTCCTCGCAGAAACACCATTCAAGTCAACCTTGTGAAAATCTCTCCTCAACTCAAGGAGCTCACCTCAAGGATTCCGGAAAATTCAGCCTTCAGTGAAAGACATGGTAGACTGCTCAACCTAGTCAACACCAACATCGAAGAAGACATGATGAAAGTGCTATTTCAATTCTTTGACCCCCTTCACCATTGCTTCACTTTCCCGGATTATCAGTTGGTACCCACTTTGGAGGAGTTTTCTCAACTCCTAAGAATCCCTATCCTTAATCAACTACCCTTCAACGGTACGGAGAAGGAACCAAAGCCTGAAGATGTTGCTCGAGCACTACATCTACAACCGTCTGAAATCAAGGGGCATTGGGAAACAAGAAGCGGTGTCAAGGGATTCTTAGCAAAATTCCTGTTTGAGAAGGCACAAGAATGTTGGAACTCATTGGACTTACAAGCATTTGAAGAAATTGTGGCACTCCTTATCTATGGGTTGGTCCTATTCCCAAATCCTGACCAATTGGTAGATGTCAACGCTGTCAAAATCTTCTTGTCCAGAAATCCAATACCAACATTGCTTGGAGACATCCTTCACTCATTTTACACACGAACAATGAGAAGGAGGGGTGTTCTCATGTGCTGCACTCCTATCCTCGCAAGGTGGTTTACTTCGCACCTTCCACAATCTGTCCTGAAGAATGATCAAGGTGTAAGATGGTCCCAGCGATTGATGACTCTCACTCATGCTGATATACATTGGTGTTCTCGGTCGAGAGAAAATATCATCATCGTCGATCGTTGCGGAGAATTTCCCAATGTCCCTTTACTTGGAATTAGGGGAGGAATCACCTACAACCCTTGCCTAGCTTTGAGGCAATTTGGGTACGCACGGAGGGATGGCCCTCATGACATGCTGATTCCTAGCCTAGTTTTTGACTTCGACGACGATGTGCAAGGACTTCGCCAAAGGTTCATCAGAGCTTGGGGAAAACTCAACAAGATTGATAGCAAGACCCTGGGACACAAGAACTCCATCCCTCTTGAGCCCTACCTCAAGTGGGTACGAGCCCGCGCTCAAAGTCTGATGATGCCTTATCCCCATGTACTCCCAGTGATCAAAGAGCCCGTCCATGAAGGAGAGGTCCCCTACACCATCCTACATCCAGACATGCCTACATCGTGGGAAGAAATGCAGAGGAGTTGGATTCAGCTCAAGGAGGAACGGAACACTTTTGAAGCTAGCTACTACGCCAGTGAAAAGAAGGTTCTGGAGCTTACTCGCCGACTCCACGAGCAAGAGGCCCTCAACGCCTACATCGCACCGAAGAGGATGCGCAATGTCTTTCTGCCTTAAGAGGTTTATGTTGTAACATCTGGCCCATGGGGCATTTATGTATTAACAGATTTCTTCTTAATATGACGAGCGTTCTTCTTTGTCTGAAACGATTTTGAATGTCCTAAATCCTTGAATGCATTGCATACATCAGCATACCATTCATCATATGCATAAGCAGGTCTCGCTCCAGGTTTCCTTATCTATCTGTTGTTTATTTCAGTAGGATGGATCTCGAGCAAACGGTCAAAGACCTACAAGCCCAGAATGCACAATTCCAGCAACTCTTGATGACCTTGGTCAAGAGTCAAGAGGATATCAAGGCTCATCTGGAGAGCAAGGACCCAGTGAAGAAGAAAAAGAGGGTCGGAGTGGCTACTTTGGGGAGAAGGTTTGACAGAGAAGCTCGGAGGGTGCTCGAATTTCCTCCTACTTCTGACGAGGGGACTAGTAAAAGAGATCGGGTTGCAGTGCCTTCCGAGTCTGATGCGGAAGAGGAAGACGTGGAAGAAGACGAGGATTATTCGGACCAGCAGTATCCTCCCGCTGATGACAAGTACAAGGGCTTAGAGGACAGATTGGCTGCAATGGAATTGCAGAGGGTGCCGGGTCTGGATTTTGAAGACATGGGCTTGGTCGCCGGAATTGTGATTCCTCCAAAGTTCAAGGTGCCGGCGTTTGTAAGGTATGACGGGCTGTCTTGCCCCAAGATGCACCTCAGGTCCTATGTGAGGAAGATTCAGCCCTATACAGCTGATAAAAATCTCTGGATTCATTTCTTTCAAGACAGTCTGGCGGGAGCCCAGTTGGAATGGTTTTATCAGTTAGAGGGAACCAGTGTCAGGAATTGGGAAGACTTGGCCACCGCTTTCTATAAACAATACCAGTATAATTCCGATCTTGCTCCTACCCGTACCCAACTTCAGGGTATGTCGCTAGGAACAAGTGAGGGATTCAAGGAATACGCACAAAAGTGGAGGGATTTGGCTGGCAGGGTGCAGCCTCCTTTAACCGATCGTGAGCTCGTTGATATGTTTCTTGGGACCCTATCTGGGCCATTTTTCAATCATTTAATCGGTAACTCTTCCGCGGGATTTACTGATTTGATCTTAACAGGTGAGAGAATCGAGGCTGGCATCAAGTCGGGAAAAATTCAGAAGGGTGTCGCCGCAAGTATGGAGAAGAAGCCGTTTAAGAAGGAGACAGCTATGGTATATTCTCAAAGGAGAGCAGGGAAGACGGAGCGTCGGCCGACTGTGGGGGCCGTGATGATCCAAAATGCTCCAAGCGAGCAGCCTCGCTACAACCCATCTAGACCAAACCAGCAACGGGTGGAAAGGCCACAACGGCAGTTCACTCGTATCAATATGACCCCAGCACAGGTACTTCCCCACCTGTTGAAATTAAATCTAGCCTCTATCAAAGAAGCGCCAAAGAATGTCAACACATCCTCTCCACACTACCATGCCAATGCTAAGTGCGCCTATCATTCAGACAGCGTTGGGCATGACACCAACGATTGCTGGGCCCTCAAGCATAAGATCCAGGACTTAATAGACGCCAAGGAGGTAGAGTTTGACGCTCCAGAAAAACCCAATGTGATCTCTGCCCCTATGCCGAAGCACGGTCGGAACGTCAACGCCATTGAAGAGGATCGGTATGTTACTGACGTTAGTGATCTAACTACTCCACTGTTAACCGTTAAGCTAAATTTGTTAAGGGCCGGGATCTTCCCGGGATGTAATGGAGACTGTTACTGTTGTCACTCTTTGCCATTGGGTTGTCCGCTACTAAAGAAAGGCATCCAAGGCCTCATAGATAGCCGACAAATCTTGTTCGAGAAAGTTCCTGTTGTTCCAGTTCACGTTGAAAGTATCTCAATCATAACCATTCACGCCAATCTTCCCGAGGCCGTCAGAAAGCCAGTTAAGATTACGCCAGTTGCAAAGTCCATACCGTTGAAGATAACGAGGCCGGGGCCGGTTCCCTATGTCTCCGAGAAGTCGATACCGTGGAACTATGGTGGTGACATCTATTACCATGGTATCAAGCAAGTTGAAATAATTGAAGAGGATTCAGATGATGATGAAGCCAGCATCAGTAACATTGCGGGCACCAGCAAAATCACCAGAAGTGGGAGGATATTTTCTCCAGAGATTGCTCCTCCAAAAGCAGTCTTTGGACCCTCATCAGTAAAAGAAGTCATCCCTGCACCAGCAAGACTCTCTGCCGGAACTCCTTTGATCAAAGAAATTTTCGTTCCTAGTACCGTCTCTCCTACCATCGCCGATAAAGGAAAAGGAATACAAGATGAGCCCGTCAGGACGAGGGCTCAACCCTTGGTGATTCCGGAAGCTTCCAAGAAAGAGATGGACGAAATTTTGAGGATAATCAAGAAAAGTGACTATGATGTGGTGGAACAGTTGGGGCAAACCCCCTCCAAGATCTCCATGTTGGCACTGTTGCTTTGCTCAGAAGCGCACGCTCAAGCTTTGATTAAGTTTCTAAAGGCAGCTCATGTGCCTCAAGAAACCTCCGCAGATCAATTTCAACATTGCGTGGCTAGCCTGACCGCAGACAATGGATTAGGCTTTTCTGATGCCGACCTGACCCCTAAGGGCCGAAATCACAATGATGCGTTACATATTTCAATCGAGTGTCGCGGAACCACCCTTGCACATGTTTTGGTTGATACCGGTTCATCGCTGAATGTTTTGCCTAAGAAGGCCTTGGACCGGTTAGATTGCGAAGGATTGGAATTAAAGCCAAGTGATATCGTCGTCAGAGCCTTCGATGGGTCGAAAAGAATGGTCCATGGAGAAGTTGAAATTCCTGTCAAGATAGGTACCGAGGTGTTCAAATCCACTTTCTATGTAATGGACATCCGTCCATCATACTCCTGCCTGCTGGGTAGACCTTGGATACACCATGCTGGGGCAGTCACCTCCTCCTTGCACCAAATGCTGAAATATCCTGTAAAGGGTAAAATCATTACTGTCCATGGCGAGGAAGAGTACATGATTAGCCATTTAAATTCTTTCCGGTACGTGGAAGTCGAAGGGGAGTTCATCGAGACACCATTTCAACATTTCGAAGAAGTGCTCCCTCAGATAGCAGTGGCGAGGTTGGCAGCTGAGACACCAAGGCAGATGGCCAGGATGGCATCTCTGGAGGATGCAAGGGCTGCAGTTAAAGAAGGAAAGAATTCGGCATGGGGGCAGCTACCCGATTTTCCGCATAAGGTTGATAAGCTTGGTTTAGGCTTCACCACCGCTGGTCAGAAGGCCATGCGCCGATCAAAGATTGAGAGAGCGCCAGTCAAGATTTCCCCTTACCAAGTCAACGCCCTGGAAGATGAAGATGAAGAAAGCAACTTTGAAGAATGGATTCACCCGACGGTCAGAGGAGGGCTGAACAACTGGGAGGCTAAAGACTTTGTCCCTGTCACTTTTATTCCTCAGTACCCATCCACTCCGGATTCCATGGGTGACTATTCTGCTGTATCTTTTAATAACTCTGAAGACCTGGTCAATCTAGCCGAGTATGAGGACGACGAGGGTTGTGAGGTACCAGGGGAACTAGCCAGGCTCCTGCAACAAGAGGAGAGGGCCATCTTACCGCATAAAGAGCCGTTGGAAACTATCAACTTGGGGACCGAGGAAAATCGGAAGGAGGTACAAATGGGTGCCAATCTGGAACCAGAAGTCAAGAAACGCTTGGTACAGTTATTGAATGAGTATGTTGAAATCTTCGCTTGGTCCTATGAAGACATGCCGGGCCTAGACACCGACATCGTGGTTCACCGTCTCCCCACAAGAGAAGACTGTCCACCGATCAAACAAAAAGTTCGCCGAATGAGGCCTGACATGTCCGAAAAAATCAAAGCAGAAGTAATGAAGCAGTTCAATGCTGGCTTTCTGGCTGTCACGTCCTATCCTCAATGGGTCGCTAATATTGTGCCAGTACCTAAGAAGGACGACAAAGTCAGAATGTGTGTGGACTACAGGGATTTGAATAGGGCCAGCCCTAAGGATGATTTTCCGCTACCTCATATTGACATCCTAATTGACAATACAGCTCAGCATAAAGTGTTTTCTTTCATGGATGGATTCTCAGGCTACAATCAAATCAAAATGGCCCCCGAGGACATGGAGAAAACAACTTTTGTCACGCAATGGGGCACTTTCTGTTACAAAGTGATGCCGTTCGGGTTGAGGAACGCAGGAGCAACCTATCAACGCGCCATGGTAGCTCTATTTCATGACATGATACATCATGAGATTGAAGTTTACGTAGACGATATGATAGCTCGGTCACAGACAGAGGAAGAGCACCTCGAACATCTAGAAAAGCTGTTTGCCAGATTGAAAGAATACAAACTCAGGCTAAATCCAAGTAAATGCACTTTTGGAGTTAGGTCCGGTAAACTCCTGGGATTCATCGTAAGCAACAAAGGCATTGAAGTCGACCCGGCAAAAGTAAAAGCAATACAAGAGATGCCTACGCCTCGTACTGAAAAGGAAGTTAGAGGTTTCTTGGGGCGCATAAACTATATTGCCAGATTCATTTCACATCTGACTTCTACCTGTGAGCCAATTTTCAAACTCTTGAAGAAAGATCAGATAATTGAATGGAACGACGACTGCCAAGCTGCTTTCGATAGAATCAAGGAATATTTGCTAGAACCTCCTATTCTGATGCCACCCGTCGAAGGAAGACCATTGATCATGTATTTGACCGTTTTGGACAATTCAATGGGGTGTGTTTTGGGCCAGCATGACGAGTCTGGTCGAAAAGAGCATGCCATTTATTACCTTAGCAAAAAGTTTACCGACTGTGAGACTCGCTACTCGCTGCTCGAGAAAACTTGTTGCGCTTTGGTATGGGCTGCTCGCCGACTAAGACAGTATATGTTGACTCATACTACCTTGTTGATATCCAAAATGGATCCTATCAAATATGTCTTCGAAAAGCCCGCTTTATCAGGAAGGATAGCCAGATGGCAAATGATCTTGACCGAGTATGACATCCAATACACCACCCAAAAGGCTATAAAAGGGAGTGTGCTAGCGGACCATCTGGCTCATCAAGCTATCGAAGACTATCAACCCATGAAATTTGATTTCCCGGACGAGGACATCATGAGTTTGGACAACATTAAAGATGACGGACCGTATGACGGACCCGAAAAGGGATCCCGATGGACCCTGTACTTTGATGGTGCCTCAAATGCACTTGGAAACGGCATTGGCGCGGTACTTATTTCTCCGGAAGGATGCCACACTCCTTTCACGGCCCGACTTTGTTTCAGCTGCACAAACAATATGGCGGAGTATGAAGCCTGCATCTTTGGCCTCAAGGCTGCCATAGACTTGGGGATCAAATCTCTGATTGTATTCGGGGACTCGGCTTTGGTCATTAGCCAAATCAAAGGAGACTGGGATACCAAGCATCCCAATCTTATTCCATACAAAGAACATGTTCTGACGTTGTTGCCTCATTTCGAGCAAATTACCTTCGAGCACTTTCCGCGAGAAGAGAATCAGCTAGCAGATGCTCTAGCCACAATGTCCTCCATGTTTAAACTCAACTGGGATAACGAGGCTCCCCAAATCACCATCGAGCGAATGGATGAACCGGCGCATTGTCACGAGATTAACACCGAAGAAGTAGTGGAACAACCTTGGTTCCATGAGATCAAAAGGTATCTCGAGACCCAAGATTATCCTGAGGGAGCTTCCGTGAATGACAAGAAGTTCTTAAGGAAATTCGCCGCTAAGTTCTTCCTGAGCAACGGCATCCTCTACAAACGAAGTCATGATTGTGTATTACTCCGATGTGTTGATAAGGCTGAAGCAGAGTTAATCATGACTGATATACACAGCGGCACCTTTGGCACTCACCTGAGCGGACATACAATGGCCAAGAAGATCCTAAGGGCAGGTTATTATTGGTCTACCATGGAGGCTGATTGCCATCAACATTCCCGTACTTGTCATAAATGTCAAGTCTATGCCGACAAAGTTCATATCCCTCCGGTTCCTCTCAACGTTCTAACCGCTCCATGGCCCTTTGCAATGTGGGGCATTGATATGATTGGAGAGATCAAACCCACGGCTTCCAACGGACATCGCTTCATCCTGGTTGCCATTGACTACTTCACTAAATGGGTCGAAGCAGCTTCCTTCGCTTCCGTCACCAAAAATGTGGTTGCCCGCTTTATCAAGCAAAATCTCATATGTCGGTATGGTGTTCCAGACAGAATCATCACAGACAACGGTACCAATCTGAATAATACAATGATCACTGCGTTATGCGAACAGTTCAAGATTTATCATCACAATTCATCTCCCTATAGACCGAAGATGAACGGTGCTGTTGAAGCCGCAAACAAAAATATCAAGAAGATCATTCAGAAAATGACAGTCACTTACAAGGACTGGCATGAGATGTTGCCGTTTGCGCTGCATGGATACCGTACGACAATACGTACCTCAACCGGGGCAACCCCGTTTTCTTTGGTTTATGGCATGGAAGCCGTTTTGCCTATGGAAGTTCAGATCCCGTCCCTGAGAATTATGAAAGACGCAGGTTTGAATGAAGATGAATGGATTCAGACCCGACTTGATCAACTCAATCTGATCGACGAAAAGCGACTTGCCGCTGTATGCCATGGTCAGACGTATCAAAAACGAATGATCAAGGCCTTCAATAAGAAAGTCAGACGTCAGGTATATCAAGTTGGAGATCTAGTAGTCAAGCGGATTATCCTACCGCAAAGTGATCCCAGGGGCAAATGGACCCCTACATACGAAGGACCGTTTGTAATCAAGAGCGTATTTTCTGGTGGTGCGATGATTCTAACCACCATGGACGGCGACGATTTGCCGCACCCTGCGAACGCAGACATAGTCAAAAGATACTACGCATAAAATAACCCGACAAGTCGAAAACCCGAAAGGGCGGCTTGGGCAAAAATGGGCATCCCGGTGAACCGAAAACCCGAAAGGGCGGTTCAGGCAAAAATTAGGGATAAAAACAAAAAAATCTGTACACCCGGCAAGTCGAAAACCCGAAAGGGCGGCTTGGGCAAAAAGGGGTTTCCCGGTGGATCGAAAACCCGAAAGGGCGATTCAGGCAAAAGTTAGGGAATTTAAGCGTATAACTATGTCTCGACAGATCACTTCAAAGACAGTCTCTTCATCAACCGGTCCCAGGTTTCTGATCAATCCAGTCATCGTCAAATGAAGCATGGAATGGACAGATGTTCGGAGTTGTGAAAGCTACAGCAGAGTGGGATCTCATGGAATTATTTCACATAGCCATCTTTGTTTTAAATTTTTCAAATATTTACGACAAGATCCTCTTACTAGGATGATTGTTTCCCTTGTATAAATATACTCAAAGAAAATCAATACAAATACTCTTCCCAAAATTTGTGTCATTTCCCTTTTCCTTTTTTCCTCGCACTATTTGTTTTATTTTGAGAAACGTCCAATGTTTTGTTAAATAGGCATATGCATTTGAAACATGACCACTTCCTAATTGAACCTAAGAAAAGGATTACTGATAGGATGAAAGTACAAACGAGTATTTCAACACCCTTCCAAAGGGAATCCCTCGAGATCTGTAATCCACGTCCCTAACAAACCTTGAGGTCTATCTCCAGCAGACCCTCGGAGCTTATCCCCGTAAGATTCCGCAAGGTAATCCCCACAGAGTACGGACGTCCCTTCCAAGTTTTATTCAAAGTTATTCTCACAAAGGCGTATAACTGGTTTATTCTCGACTAACCGTCAGGAGAGGTCACTCGCCAGAATTCTTCCCATCCCCAGCGGAGTTCCTCAGAATTCCCCCAATAATAACTCATCAGTACTATCCCCGGAGAAGTTTATCCCCAGCCAAAGAATCTTCCGGAGATTATTTTTCCTCAGAGTTCAAGATTCGGTATCCCCAGCAGATCAAAAGCTTCAACGGGTCAATCCCCGGCGAAGTCAGACTTTTAAATCTTCTCCCCACAGGTTTTTTAGAGGAAAATCTAGCATTCCCCGGTAGAGTCAGTCTTCAGAGATACATCTCTCCCAGTTGAAGATTCTCAATCTGGCCTCCCCAGCATTAAGTCTACTAGTTTAACACTCCCCAGCAATGACCCAGGATTTATTTTCCCCAGCCGCGGTCAAGATGCCCCTATCTCCCGATGGCCTGGATTCATCTATCCTACGCAAGACAGCTCTCCAGCTTACATGCACATCCATTTGCATTCATAAAACTATGATGTACATTGTATCATGCATCATAGCATTGCATCCAACTAACTTTTCGCCTTTTTCAGGCAAGATCAATCGACAGAATAAAACAATTCAACTTCAAGACTTCTGAAAACAGTCCGTGGATTCTTCCCAACAACGGATGTTAATCTACCAACTTGTTCAGACTCTTCTCAACCTTTGAAATTAGTTTACGGAAGCTTCCCAACAACGGATGCTGCTCTATTGCTAATTTAACTTCAAGACTTCTGAAAACAGTTCACGGGTTCTCCAAGTAAACGGATGTTAACCTATCACTTGTTCGGATTCTTCTCAAAGATCTCTGAAAACAGTCCGTGGATTCTTCCCAACAACGGATGTTAATTTACCAACTTGTTCAGACTCTTCTCAACCTTTGAAATTAGTTTACGGAAGCTTCCCAACAACGGATGCTGCTCTATTGCTAATTTAACTTCAAGACTTCTGAAAACAGTTCACGGGTTCTCCAAGTAAACGGATGTTAACCTATCACTTGTTCGGATTCTTCTCAAAGATCTCTGAAAACAGTCCGTGGATTCTTCCCAACAACGGATGTTAATTTACCAACTTGTTCAGACTCTTCTCAACCTTTGAAATTAGTTTACGGAAGCTTCCCAACAACGGATGCTGCTCTATTGCTAATTTAACTTCAAGACTTCTGAAAACAGTTCACGGGTTCTCCAAGTAAACGGATGTTAACCTATCACTTGTTCAGATTCAACCTCAAGACTTCTGAAAACAGTTCACGGGTTCTCCAAGTAAACGGATGTTAACCTATCACTTGTTCAGATTCAACCTCAAGACTTCTGAAAACAGTTCATGGATTCTTCCCAAGTAACGGATGTTAATCTATCAACTTATTTAGATACGACTTCCTGAAAACGGCTTGTAGGTTCCCCCAACCACGGATGTCAACCTATTGCCTGTTCAGACCCCCCAATTCAGAAAGGGTCTAAGGCTCGGACACTTTCCTAAAGCTCCCGTCCAGATGGCATCTCTAAGCCCATCCCCGACAAGTTTCTGTCAATCCCCTAGATGGCATCGTTAAGCCCATCTCCAAATGGCATCTCTAAGCCCATTCCCGCATCCCGTACTATGATAAGTGCAAATTTTCTGGGCACATTAGTGTCCAATCTCCTTTTACCTTCAGGTCGCGAAAGGCAAGCCTGCCAATCTAACTCTTCAGGTCAAAGAAGATTGAACAGGGGCAACTGTTGTACCCTAAAATTTGCCCTCGTATTTTTCCCCAAGAAATCTCAGCTTCAAGCATTTCCTGACTTCTCAAACTGGCTCAAGAATCGGACAAACAAACTTTTCTTGACAGTCAAGCAAAATTAGGGTTTTTACTGAGTTTCAGAGCTCTGATTTGTTTCATACAATGGGCCTAGGGTTTGATTGATTGTTGGTCAGGCAAGAGTGATTTGGCATTTAATCAGGAATTAAGTTTTATGGGCATATTCTCAGAAGAATTTGAATTCCACAGCACTTTGCGATTTATTTCGAGATTCGGATTAAAATTCGCGTTATCTTGGTTTAATCAGTAAAAAAGACAGTGGTTTGAATTCAGTACGTTTTGATTAGGCCAGTCAGGTACAAGATGCAGTCTTGGATTCACAGTGTTCATATGTGTGATCAGTCTATCTGGGTTAATTGCTACCTTGCTTTGGATTTTGGATAGGACAGGTTTATTGGATCAATGTTGTTTTATTTTAGTTATTTATTATTCTAAAAATTAAATGATTGAATTTATTTTTCAATTGTTTTAATTCTAAGAATCTTTAAATAAATAAATAAAGCAATAAAGAAAATGGAACCATTTAGATAATTTGGATTTTTATTGATATTTGAATTACCTACAAATTGTTGTTTATTACAAATAATAATTTACATTTAATTTAAATATTACATAGAAAAAAAAAACTATCCTATTTTCTAAATATTCTTCGTGCTTCATTCCGCTCCGGTACTCCATTTTTCTCATCTGCAAAAAGAAATAAGAAAGTCAGAAAGAATTAAAATTAGCAGAGACAGATAAAATTGCTCATCATTAGGGGCCACTGACTGGGATCAGTTGCCCTCTCTGCAAATCACGGGACTTCTCCCGGTTCACAGAGAGGGAAGATTATTTTATTTCATGAATGCAAATGCAAATGCATAGTTTCAAAAAAAGAGTTTGCAAACTGCATAAAATCTCAATGTTCAATTCAAACCATAAAGTCCAAATTCAAACCATAAAATCCAATCCAAACTGCCAGAATGCCAAAAGATATCAAAGAAGTCAAATTGGTACAAGTTGCTATCAAAGCCTACAAACTGTCAAAAGGAGATGCAGGGGGTATTATGCAAGCAAAACAACCTTAACTCATCATTTCCCATAGAACCCCTTCAGAACAGTACAAATAAAAATCATATGAAAAAATCTTTGCTGTACTGTAGAGAGAAGTAAAGAGAGATAAAGCAAACTCAGTTCAGGTTAGGCATAGGCATCTGCACAGCAGGCAAAAGGAAGAGAGAGGAATGTGTACCAATTTCATCAACTCTGCACAATAACAGTTCACAGCAGACAATAGCAGGAAGAGAAAGATACACAAAATCAGAAAAGAGCCAACTCAGTTCAATAACATAGACAGCAGGCATAGACAGTAGAGGCAGAAGAGATATACAACAAAGAGGCTAATGCAGTATTATTCAAAAAAATTACACAGTATAGCCAATCACTGAAATGGAAAAATGCCATGAAATCTTGTGAAGTTGTCCAACAGACTTGGGTCAAAGGGAAGACCACAACTTTAAAAAAGGGATTGGGCGCCAAGGTAAAAAGGAAAAAAAGATTATGCAAATCAAATCCAAGCCTAGTTCAGAAGTAGCAGCAAGTGAGAGAAAAGAAGAGATATATACAAGACTGAGCCAGCATAAGCAGGGGTACGATATCCAAACCACTACTACCATAACATACTGAACCAAGCACATACAAGCAAAAGTTTAAAACAACTTGCAACCTTCAACAACACCCCAACCCTCACATACCCAAACCTGCACCAGTATAACCATAACCCTAAAAACTAAAAAAAACACCCCAAACCTGTCTCAACCTTTATGCCAAACACAAAAACCTGATATCCAAACTCAGAAACTCAACCTTTATGCCAAACACAAAAACCTGATATCCAAACTCAAGCATCAAACCACTACTGCCATAACCAAACAACAGTAATCTTCATAACCCAAAACTCCCTGTCAAAAACCTTGCAAAACCAGTCTAAAGCCAAGCATCAGTCACGAAACATAACCCATACCTACAAACTGATCAAAACCAAGCCAAGCTAACATTACTCAGAACTTGTCAAAGACTATCAAACCAGCATTAGCAAAAAACTTCATATCCAAACTCAAGCCTCGCCATCTTATGAAAACCAACACCTAGCCTCAGAATTTCTTCATCATAGGCAATAAAAAACATGACATCCAACTCAAAAACCACTCAAGGCAATATTTGTTCAAAACCACTCAAGGCAATATTTGTTCAGAATTACTCAAGACAATAATTGTTCAAAACAAGTCACATAGCATCAAGCACATAAGCAAGCGTATAGCCTCTCAAGAAGAAGAAAGAAAGAAGCAACTCAAGAACATTCAAGACCAGTTCAGAATCATAAGCATCAGTAACATCAAGAAGAAGAAGATAAAAAGTGAATTTCAAGAAAGGTTTTTCAGGCCAAATCGAGCATCATCATCAAAACCTTAAGCATAAACAGGGAACGAAGTTACCAGGAAGGGGTCATCAGAAGCGAAGCCTCATCAAGTCCATCACGACGCTCCGGCCGCCTGAACGCTACTTCTCCGTCTCTCCTCCGTCCCCCAAGAACAGGTAGCAATATCTTCCCTTTCACCTCATAAAACGAAAATATAAAACTCAGTTTAAAGACAAGTCCGAACCACGCGAATCCAGAAAAAGAAAGACGTAGATATATCATTTTAAGACTAACCTTGCTTCAAGAGACGCGAAATCCTTGCCTTGGAGGGAAGAGAGCGTTGAAGCGCGCTGGTGGCCGGAGGAAGCTCAGGGAAGACTAGAACGAAGAAGACGAAATTCAAGAGAACACGGCGCCGCTGCTGACGAACCCTAATTCCACTCCCAATTGAACAAACAACGCTTAACCCTAAATTTCGTTTCAGGCTTTGATTTGGGCTTAACCCGTGTCTGCCTTCCTAAGCCCATTAAACATCAATCTCTTCTCATTTTTTATCCAATATTCATTAATCAGCTAACCCTTTGTTCTTTATTATTTATTTTATATTTTTTTGATTCTTGATAAAAATACTAACTCTTTCCATTTTTATAATAAAAAACAATATTTTCTTTTTTATATATTAACTCAATTAATCCATTGTTTCTAAAACATATACAATTTATTTCTTAATTTAATTAAACACACTAACTTAATTTAAATACTTTTTATACACAAATTAAACTTAAAAAAACATTTTTTGAAATACATTTGTATATAATTATCTTTTCTTTTTTATACATGATTAAATTGAAGAAACTTTTTTAGTTAATATCATTTTTGTACATATTATACATTCTCATACATAATTAAAATTAAACTTTTTAATTAACATTTTTCATACATAATAATTCAATACATTTTTCTTCTAATATTTAAAATCACAAACATTTTGACTAAAATACTTCTTTAGTTAAAACTTAACATTTAATCAAAGCACCTTCATTTTTCTTTTGTACATAATTAACATGTAAACCAAAAATACAAGATTAAAACATTTATCTAGGTCAAAACCCTAATACGGCTCAATTTCGCATTTCGCATTTGTACATATTTACACTTACACATACATTTGCACTTACCCAATATATTGCCCTACACACATTTTATCTTACATTTATACATTTGACATTTATATTTTGATTGCGACATTCGATTTGGTTGTAAATACTATAAGTCTCATCCCCTTGTACATTTATACCCCCACTCCCGGACATTATTTTGTAATAGCGTAGATTTACATTCCGCAATTTACAGCTTTTCAATTATACCATGGTTAGACCTAGGGTTTGTATGTACATAAAATCAAACGCTAGATAACCTAAGACAAGACAAATACCTGTAATCAATACACCATCACACTTGCACCCCCTAGGGTAATCCCACATGTTGCCTTCCAAATGGGCCATGCTTGCACGTCGAATGTCTTTGGCAAAACAAAATCAAATGATCATAAGTCCCTCGATGACGCTTTCGAAAGTCGCCTATCAAAATGATCAAGTCCCTTCAAGCAAATTGCCAAAGACACTTGGCACCATTGCATTCGTGGTCCATACGATGACCCACGCCCGTCCCGAATAAACTTCCTAAACGCAAGATTGCCTACCAATTTCAATGGTAGAACAAAATTGTTAAAAGGGGTTAAAACATGACAAAAACCTTTGAGTACAATAGGGTAGACAAAACTCTTAGTTACTTGAGATCAAACTTGCAAAAACACTTGCCTTCTTTTCAAAAAAAACCACAATCCACAACACTTTCAAAAATCAACTCTTCAAACTTTTGAAACATCTTTTCGAAAAGATATGCACCTTTGTAAAACATTCGAGTAAAGAATTATTACAAGGTTGGCCTAAGACAAGGCATCTTTTTCCAAAACATTTTCAAAACAACCCACACACGCACTATTTTCAAAGCAATCGAAAAACAAGGCAAGTGATCTAAAAAGCCAAGTAACTAAGAGCCCATGGATAACCATGGATGAAAAGGGTGCTAATACCTTCCCTTTTCATAATCTACCCCCCGAACCCGCGAAATATCTCAAAAGGTTTTTGCTGTGCTTTTTAACCTTTCCTTTAGGATAAAATAAAAAGTCGGTGGCGACTCTTGCTAACCGCACAAGTGCGAATATGAACGCAAAACACTAGTCAGTTCTCCCACCGTATCACACAAACCATAAATCACATGAGCCTGTCAAGCCAGCACAACAAGCCTGTCTTTCCAAAACACAAAAGAAATTACAAAAAACCTGTTGGCTCAGCTTACCAACCTGTAAAAAAAATTTTCCCTTCAAACACACCCAACTGGTTATCAAAGCAAACCAAACAAATTGATTCACCAATCAACAAGACTATAGTGCAAAACCAAAGAACAACAAGCAATCCTCAGAACAAAGTTCATCATCAGAATATCAACAGGGCCCAGAAAGAAAAAAATCTAGAAGCAAAACGATATAGGTTTCAGAATATATCAATCATCATCAACAATCAGTAAAGACCAAAATAGCCTATTTTTTTTAGAATATATCAATCATCATCAAAAGCCAATACTCAGAGAAGAAGAAGAGAAGATTCAGAAGCGAATGATATGGGGTTTTCATAATACAAATTCATCATCAAACGATTCAAGAGAAGTCAAAAGATATGAAATACCAGAAAGCAACGCTCTTGTCATCATCCTCCCTCCGCCTTGGCCACCTGAGAGCGCCACCAGTCCAAGCCCTCTTCTCCTCTCACTTTTCAGAAGCAAAACGTCCAAGGTAAATTTGCTCTCAACCTTTTTACTACGCATCAAACATCAAAGCCATAAATCAAAACGAGCATGCAAGAAACAAACAAATGAGCAAACTGTAAAAAACCCTAAGGCAAAAGATAATGATTCATACCGTTCAAAAAACCGTCGTGGGCCACTGTGAGAGGATGAAAGAGCGAGAGAGGGCGGCGCTTCGGCAGCTTAAGGTTGAAGGAGTAATCAGAAGTTCATGTTTGAGAACGATGAAGAGAGAACGAAGAAGACGAGAGAAGGAGCGACGCCGTTTACAAACTGTAAACCCTAGGTTCTGAGTGACCAAAACATTAACCCTAAAAAATGTTGTGCATGGCATTTCGGCCTTCGCCCCACATAAAACTAAGCTCACAACACCTAAACTGCTAAACACCCCCCATTTCAGCCTTTTCTCCCTTTTTGCTCTTGTTATTTCATTTGGGCCTTCGCCCAACAAAACACAAAGCCCAAACACGTTCTGGTGCATACCCCCTCCCCTGAATTCTGTTCCTTTTGTTTTGGGCCCAAACCCATTTAAAGCTTAATTTCAGAAATCTTTTCATTAACTTAATAAATTTTGTTACCTAACCTTAATTAGTTTTTTTTAGTTAATAATACTAACTAAATTTTGTTTTTTGAGATAATTATCTCTTTATTAATCTTGATTAATATCATTAAAACACCAAAAAAAATATAGTTTAGTTTAATTTAATTAATCTTGTTTTCATTTAATAAAACAAAAAAATACATAAACAACGAAACTTTAACTTAAAATGATTTTTCTTTTCTTTAAAAACTCTTTGTTTATATAATTAACAAATACACAAAAATAATAATAATAATACTTAATTTTCACTATGTTATGTTTTTATTTGTTCATTTGTAAATAAATACACGCATCTCATACTTCTTTGATTTCCATTATCTTACACTTTGTCATATTTTTTATATTTGAATTGCGTCGAGTCAATTTGGTTGTAACCCATAATATTTAGGACATTATTCTGATAAGACTCATCCCCATTTATAAATAATTTGTACCCCCATCCCCAGATACTCTTTTGTAATAGCTTAGGATTTAATTCTCGCACTTTATGCTTTTTAAATATGCCATGATTAGAGACTAGGGTTTGTATGTAAAAATCTAAAATCGATCGCTAGATGACCTAACACAAAGACAAATACATGAAAATTAATACACAATTCACACTTGCACCTCTAGGGTAACCTCGCTTGTTGCCTCGGAAAATACAATCATGTCCCTCGAGTATGAGACACTCTAGCAAATGTCCCTTCGATAAACAAAGATCGTAGTCCCTCGATGACCCTCGATGTTGCCTTCGATAAAACGACCTCGTCCCTTACAAAATGGCTAGAGCGTCTCACAAGTTGCCTTAAATGATTGTATACGATGACCCGCGTCTGTCCCGTTTAAACATCCTAACGCAAGGTTATTCACCAAATACAATGGTGAAATAACACTGTTAAAAGGGTTAAAAACATAAGAAAGATCTTTGAGTAAAATAGGGTAGACAACTCTTAGTTACTTGATCAAAAATCTTGCAAAACATCCTTGCCATTTTTTCAAACACACTTCACAACACAACTTCAAAACAACTTTTGAAACATTGAATTATCTTTTCAAAAAGACACACACCTTTGTATATATTCAAACAAGAATCATTACAAAGGTTGCCTAGACAAGGCATCTTTTTCAAAACATTTTCAAAACCACACACACAAAGCACCATTTCAAACAATTGAAAAGCAAAGGCAAGTGATCTAAAACAAGTAACTAAGAGCCCATGGATAACCATGGATGAAAAGGGTGCTAGCACCTTCCCTTTTCATAATCTACCCCTCGAACCCAAGAAAACATCTCAAAGGTCTTTCCTGTGCTTTTTGACCTTTCCTTAGGATAAAATAAAAAGTCGGTGGCGACTCTTGCTAAACCGAACAAGTGCGAAAACAAACGCAAAATCCCAAGTCAGTTCTCCCACCGTATCACAGAACTGGCGACTCTGCTGGGGACACATTTTGAAAGTGGGATTACCTTAGGGTTTTAGATCACCTTTACATGCTTATCTTCTTTGATTTGATTGCTTTACTTTTTGGGTTCCTTGTTTGGGTTTGTTTTAAATCCTACACCCGGATTTGGGGGCACCTTTTAGGTAAGTAGCAATAAATTGTGAGAGAACTGTGCGGGGTATACCGACATGGTTGAAGCAGTAGCTACGTTAGTGTGACATATTTGTGGGTACCGATAGCCTTTGAGTTAATCAAAGAGAATGCGGGGCCGCTGAGTGATGTCATGAAGCACTAACGAACTCTTAGAACCTTACTTGACCATCTTGGCCTTTTTAGGGGTAGTGAGATGACTGACTTTGGTACAGTCCGAAGTTGGTAGATACTCGACACTACACTCATTGAGGATTGTTTTCTTGGAATATTTTGGTCGCCAGTTAAGTGGCTAAACCAAAACAATGAACATAGAAAATAATCTAGTGATATTGAGCTCCTTAGAACCCGGATTCTATTTTAGGACAGGTTGAGTCAACTAACTTCAAGAGGTTACTTACCTACAAACCCCATGCAAGCCTAAACCTAAGGACTTGTTTGCTCTGTGTGAATATGATTACCTGTATATACACTTGCTTACTTTTGCATACATGTACATAACATCATAACATCATAACATCATACCGTAGCATTTTCAATAACCATTTCAAGGATCTCGAGGGTCTTTTGATGCAGGGGCACGTTGAACCAGAAATCTACCAAAGGGCAAGAGGTTTCATTTTCCTCTAAACAAACGCCGTCAAAGATCAAGTGCAACAACTTGAATCGGTGGCTATGACCCACTTGACATGGTGAGCTTGATTCTCGTGGAAAGACATCCACCGATACAAAGTTCCCCAATCAAAGATGTTGATCAAAATTCGACCTCTAACATTTTCTTGTGTTTACCCCGAGAGATCCTTGAAAACATGCATCCACATATCATGCATTGTATCATAACAGGTTTTCCTTTTCAGGTTTCCTTATTATCCTACTGTTTATTTCAGTAGGGATGGCTCTAGAAAGGATTGTCAAAGATATCCAGGATCAAAATGCTCGACTTCAAGAAATGTTCTTGAACCTGTCCCAGGGGCAAGAAGAAGTGAAAGCTCTCCTCACAAGGGGCATGGTCCTAGGGAATTCAGGCAGTGTCAGGAATGATCAGTTGGAAGAACTACAGATTGAGCCGGAAACAATGAAGATCCAGATGATGGGACAGCTGGTGGGCCAGATGGCTCTCATTCAAGACCTGGCTCAAAGACAAGAAGAGCTCAGGGTTCTCGTCAATAATCTGCTTCGAGACAACCAAGTGGGGCAAACAACTAGGGTTGAAGATCAAGTCATCATTCAACCTCCTTTGAGACAAGAAGACAAGGGAAAAGCTCCCCAACTTACCTCGGGGTAACAAGCCCATCAACAACCTCGCCAGCGTCAACGGGGTAATCGGCGTAAGCAAAATACGTCTGGAAGACGCTTCTCTGAAACTGACATACCATCATCTTTAATACTGAAACGCTTGTTGGAGGTCAATCTGCTTACTTTAAAGGATCCTATTCGGAAGCCCAATACCTCTACTCCTAGCTATCACCCCGACACATTTTGTGTATACCACTCCCATAGTCCTGGACATGACACCGATGACTGTTGGGCTTTGAAAAACAAGATCCAAGACTTGATTGACGAAGGAGTGCTGGAATTCATGCCGTATGGCGAGATGAAAATCTCCCGTTGAGGGTTCTCCACCTGAAATGACAAGTTCGAACTAAGAGACTTTTGTTTCATTTGAATTTTCAAGTTGTAATTTCTTTTGTTATTCAAATAATTATCTGTTGATGTCAAACTCTGTTTCATTAATGCATTGCTTATGTTTGTCTTGAATTCATCCATTCGTCTTCACTATTCTTGAACTATGCTTTCTACTTTCTTTATGACATTTAACTCTTGCAAAAGCTACGAGACTTTAGAGGGAGGATGACGAAACAATGCCATAATCTCATACAATATGCTTTTGAACAGACCTTGTTGATGATGTACAGGCATTTCTTTCAGATCCTAAACACTGGAGTTATAAGGAAGATAATCCCTAGTCAACCCCCCTCGAGCCAAAGAAGTAGGAGTTTTCTGTTTTAAACACAGATCGAAACCTTTGATTTAAACCTGGGGCAGGGTAGTCTCTCAGTTAATTCAAGAGATGCACATTGAAGTTGCAAACTCTTAGTTCATAATACAACGAATGACATCAAAAACATTCCCTGGGAATCAAAAGACAGTGATGGTTCCTTATCTCATAGGCAGTCATTACCTCTCAAAAGAGAAAAGCCCACTAATCCAAAACCTATAAAGGAGGCTTAAGAAAGCTGGGGCATCCCGCTGACGGTAATCTCGAAAACAAGAACAGTCAGGCAAAAATTAGGGATAACGAATCAAAAGAAAGAGGTCATTATAAATCCTCAATAACATGAAAAATGTTGCAAAAATGATGACTGCCTTCCATAAAATTCAACTGGTGTGAACCATCACCAAAATGTCGTTCCAAACTCGAATAGAGTTCGACGCACAATTAACCGAGTTTAGGACTGAAGGACATCACGAAGAGCGGGTGGGAACAAATATACTTTGAGCCTTTATCCTTTGTTTCTTAAACCGTGAACCAAGCCACGTTACAACCCTTCGAAAGTAGTAATTGAATCATGGGTTAGTTCGAAAGCATACTGTTACAAAGGGTATCCTGACTCCTGTAAGGCTTTGCCCTAAATCTTGTGTTGATTTTGTCTTATAAAAAGTTTTCTGCTAAAAAACGCATTTTTCAAAACTTCGAGACAAGCATAAACTTTGCATTATTCGAATATCATTGTTTGCACATATTTATTTGTTCGACAGCGAAGAAATTCACAACAGTGAATGTTCATAGGAACGAAAGCTCTCTCAGTAAGTAAAATCACCTCAAGTGAGATGACACTCCCATGGCAAAAATCTCCCATCAGCAAAGGGGAACTTGGCATGGTATTGTCCAGCAAATCTGGGGCAGTCCAGTCAAGATTTCAACAAATATTTCAAAGACCATTAAATCTGGGGCAGTTCAGTCAAGATTTCAACAAATCTTTCAAAGACCATTAAACCCGGGGCAGTCCAGTCAAGATTTCAAGAAATCTCTCAATTGCAGGTTAACCTAGGGGCAAGTCTCCCTCACCATCACTTGGGGAATTTAAACGTCAATCTCATCAAAGGGTTACGTACAGTCCAAGTTTCCTGGTAGTACCACAAACATCTGATACTAGGGGCAGTGATGAACCTCTCCGAAATCTTTCTGAAAAGAAATTCAAGCGTCCTCGAGAAGTTTATCATCCCTCTAAGCAGACTAGCAGTCATGGGTTTATGCCCCCAACATTTACCAAGGACTTATTCTCCAAAACAAATTACATTTCAAGTTGAATGGTCGTCATCAAAAATTTCCTTCATCACCTACTGGAAGTTACGGTCGTCATCAAAAATTTCCTTCATCACCTGTTGGAAGTTACAGCCACCAACAGAATAACGGACAACTGAAGCTCCTAAAAATCTGTTTCTCCCAAGAATGAAGATTCTCATTCTCGAGGTGGCGTATAAACTCCTGACCTTACACCAGCAGCTTGACTCTCCCTAGTGCAATCGCCACGGAAGTCATTCTGTCACTTATTCAGATCCCAGTTACAGTTTCAGATACACTCCAGACACGGAAGTCATTCTGCTACTCATACAGATCTCAACTTCGGATATAGTCCAGATACGCTCCAGACGCGGTTGCTATTCTGTCACTTATTCAGATCCCAGTTATAGTTTCAGATACACTCCAGACACGGAAGTCATTATGCTACTCATACAGATCTCAACTTCAGATACAGTCCAGATACGCTCCAAACACGGTTGCCATTCTGTCACTTATTCAGATCCCAGTTACAGTTTTAGATACACTCCAGACACGGAATTCATTCTGCTACTTATACAGATCAATACTTCTGACAACAGTTTACGGATTCTCCAAACACGGATGTTAATCTATCGCTTGTTCAGACTCAACTTTTGAAAACAGTTTACGGATGCTTCCCAACATGGATGCTCATCTATTGCTTATTCAACTTCAAGACTTCTGAAAATAGTACAGATACACCCCAGACACGACAATCATTCTATTACTCATTCAAACTTCAACAATCAGATACAATACAGATACACTCCAGACACGGCAGTCATTCTAATATTCATTCAAAATTTTAATACAGTTACAGCTCAGATACGCTCCAGACACGGACGCCATTCTTTTTGCTCATACAAACCTAGTCTCAGATACACTCCAGACACGGAAGTCATTCTGCTACTCATACAGATCTCAACTTCAGATACAGTCCAGATACACTCCAGACACGGTTGCCATTCTGTCACTCATTCAGAATTTATCCTCAGCCTAGAGATGCTCCAAACACAGATACCTTCCTGCTTCTCATCCTTTCACCTATAACATACAATTCAACTTCTTGATATTCCCGACAGAATGAAGTTTCTCATTCTTAAAGCGGCATACAACCTAAACCTGAACTTCTTCCAGACAGAATAAGCTTTTCCCAGAGTCCTGAGTTTTTACTCTCCAACGGGATAGCCACTCCGCAACAGTATGGCTATTCCCCACAAGGTTCTAATTCCCCAAGCAGAGTGAAGACTCTCATTCTCAAATCCTCACAGAGTTTTCAGATATTCCCCGACGAAGATCTCCTCAAAGCAGGAATCCCCAGTAGATTGGCATACAACCCAAACTCCTGATTTCCCCAACAGTGGTCCCAGAACTTCTCACTTTCAATGATCAAAGGATTTTCAATCCCCGGCAGCAGTCAAAGACTCATTTTCCCCGACAGCGGTCAAAGTTTTTTATTACCTCCATCCATTCATAATTTATCCTCCTCAGCAAGGCGGCTGATCAGCTTACATACACATTCATTACATTCATATAACACATACATGGCATCATACAGCATGACTTTGTGCTTCAGCTAATACTTTTACCCTTTGCAGTATAAGTTTAGCAAGTTTCGAGCTTCAAAGATTTCTGGAAAAAACCGTTTACGGATGCTTCCCAACATGGATGCTAACCTGTTGCCTATTCAGACTCCTAGCTCAGAGACGATCCAAACATGGATACCTTTCTGATACTCACCCACTCACCTGCAACAAACAGTCTTGGATGGCATCTTTAAGCCCATCTCTAGCAAGATTCTGTCACATCTCCAAATGGCATATTTAAGCCCATTCCCTCAACTATGCTTTGACGAGTGAAAATTTTTGGGCACTCTAGTGTCCAATCATCTTTTACCTTCGAGTCGCGAACGACAAAGTTGCCAATCTAACTCTTCAGGTTCAAGAAGATTGAACAGGGGCAACTGTTGTACCCCAAAATTTGCCCTCCCTTTTTCACAAGAAATCACAACTTCAGGGTTTCCCCTGATCTTTCAAGTTTGGCTCAAGAATCGGTCAAACAGACTTTTCTTTATCAGTCAATCCAGAATTAGGGTTTCCATTGATTTTATTGAGATTGGCTCAGGAATTGATCAAGCAGACTTTTCTTTGACGACAAATCTGGAATTAGGGTTTTCACTCGTATTTCTCAGAAGAAATTGAATCCACAATAATTCAATTGACTGTTACATTATTTTTACGCTTGTTCCAGATTACCGGTTGCTTCTCAAAACCTAAATATATGGGATAGGAGTTGAGGCTTTGATTGAAACTTTTAGGCATTGGTTTGATCAGTAAAGTGAGAAGCGTATGGAATGCTTGTTTGTTTAACTGTACAAAGCATATGATTAATTGGAATGTCGGGCGTATTGTGGTTAATACAAGGTTGCGAGACTGCAAAGTTTGTTGATTATTTATTTTATCTGAGTTAAAATTATTGGGATGCATTTCCAGTTGTTTTAATTTAAGAGATTTAAATAATTAAATAGACAGTGCAAAGGAAAGAAGGAAATATTTGACAGTAAAGAATTCTTATTTGAAAAAGACTTTTTATTTATTTCAAATATTGTTACAAATGTTATTCGAATATTGTAAATTTATTTACAGTGTTTACAATAATATTTATTACAATAAATGAAAAGAAAATAAATCTAAAAGCCTAAGTCTCTTGAAATATTCTATCTTCTACTGCTTCTTCCATTATCCAACTGGTATTTACCTGCAAAGACAGAAAAAGAAATCAGTGCAGTTAAATTGAAAAGCATTTTTAAGCAGATAAATAAAAAAGGGATCATCATTAAAGCTTGTTGGCCGGAATCAGATTGTTTTTGGGTTCATCATGTTTTACTTGTCCTCTTTGCAAATCACAAGAAGATTTCTCTTCTTGGTTCACAAAGGGGAAAGTAAAAATAATTTTGCAAGCATACAATCATTTAAATGCAAAGATACAAGGCACAAGGCTGCACACAAAGAAGGCACAAGGCTGCACACAATGTCAAACTGAACAACAAATTGCATTAGTCAACCAAAAGCAAACTAAGTTGCACAAAAGCAAACTAAGTTGCAAAAATGTCAAACCAAGTACACAAGCTGTCAAAACAGAAAAACTGTACACAAGCTATCAAAAAGAACAATGCAGGAAATCTGGAAGAAAGTACAGAATGCAGGAGAAGAACCAAAATACAAGCAAGCAGGCTTGTCAAAACTTCTCATCATATTCTGGCCAAAACAAGCTTTTAAGAATAAAGAAATACATTAAGCAATTTAAAAATGCTTTATGGAGAGAGAAAGAGAAAACCAGAAGAAGGTTTTGCAGTTTGGCAGGCTGTACAAAAACAGTGAGAGAGAAGATAAATAGGACAGTCTAACATTTCAAAGGGGAGAGCCAAAAAACTGAAACTCAACTCAAGTTGCAAAATTACAAACTGCAAGTTATCATAACCTGCAAAACTGCTTGTAAACAGAAGCACAATAAATCACACAAGCTTGTATAACCAGGAGAGCCACAAAAACTACAACTCAAAGTAAACATAGAAAACCTGTTAAACTTCAAACCTGCCTTACAATATAACAAACCTGCATTCAAGAAGAAAACATTGCCTGCCTTCCCAAAAGCTCAAACAACAAACCTGGACACTCATTTACAAAACTGTTAAACACATAGCCTGCCTTCAAAAGGCCAAAACTGCCTAAAACCATCAAACAATACACAAATCACATGAGCCTGTCAAGCCAGCACAACAAGCCTGCCTTTCCAAAACACAAAAGAAATTACAAAAAACCTGCTGGCTCAGCTTACCAACCTGTGAAAAATTTTTTTGCCCTTCAAACACCACCAACTGGTTATCAAAGCAAACCAAACAAATTGATTCACCAATCAACAAGACTATAGTGCAAAACCAAAGAACAACAAGCAATCCTCAGAACAAAGTTCATCATCGGAATATCAACAGGGCCCAGAAAGAGAAAAAAATCTAGAAGCAAAATGATATAGGTTTCAGAATATATCAATCATCATCAACAATCAGTAAATACCAAAATAGCCTTTTTTTTTAGAATATATCAATCATCATCAAAAGCCAATACTCAGAGAAGAAGAAGAGAAGATTCAGAAGCGAATGATATGGGGTTTTCAGAATACAAATTCATCATCAAACGATTCAAGAGAAGTCAAAAGATACGAAATACCAGAAAGCAACGCTCTTGTCATCATCCTCCCTCCGCCTTGGCCACCTGAGAGTGCCACCAGTCCAAGCCCTCTCCTCCTCTCACTTTTCAGAAGCGAAACATCCAAGGTAAATTTGCTCTCAACCTTTTTACTACGCATTAAACATCAAAGCCATAAATCAAAACGAGCATGCAAGAAACAAACAAATGAGCAAACTGTAAAAAACCCTAAGGCAAAAGATAATGATTCATACCGTTCAAAAAACCGCCGTGGTCCACTGTGAGAGGATGAAAGAGCGAGAGAGGGCGACGCTTAGGCAGCTTAAGGTTGAAGGAGTAATCAGAAGTTCATGTTTGAGAACGATGAAGAGAGAACGAAGAAGACGAGAGAAGGAGCGGCGCCGTTTACAAACTGTAAACCTTAGGTTCTGAGTGACCAAAACATTAACCCTAAAAAACATTGTGCATGGCATTTGGGCCTTCACCCCACATAAAACTAAGCTCACAACGCCTAAACTGCTAAACACCCCCCATTTCAGCCTTTGCTCCCTTTTTGTTCTTGTTATTTCATTTGGGCCTTCGCCCAACAAAGCACAAAGCCCAAACACGTTCTGGTGCATACCCCCTCCCCTGAATTCTGATCCTTTTGTTTTGGGCCCAAACCAATTTAAAGCTTAATTTCAGAAATCTTTTCATTAACTTAATAAATTTTGTTACCTAACCTTAATTAGTTTTTTTTTAGTTAATAATACTAACTAAATTTTGTTTTTAGAGATAATTATCTCTTTATTAATCTTGATTAATATCATTAAAACACCAAAAAAAAATAGTTTAGTTTAATTTAATTAATCTTGTTTTCATTTAATAAAACAAAAAAATACATAAACAACAAAACTTTAACTTAAAATTATTTTTCTTTTCTTTAAAAACTCTTTGTTTATATAATTAACAAAAACACAAAAATAATAATAATACTTAATTTTCACTATGTTAAGTTTTTATTTATTCATTTGTAAATAAATACACGCATCTCATACTTCTTTGATTTCCATTATCTTACACTTTGTCATATTTTTTTATATTTGAATTGCGTCGATTCAATTTGGTTGTAATCCATAATATTTGGGACATTATTCTGATAAGACTCATCCCCATTTGTAAATAATTTGTACCCCCATCCCCGGATACTCTTTTGTAATAGCTAAGGATTTAATTCTCGCACTTTATGCTTTTTAAATATGCCATGATTAGAGACTAGGGTTTGTATGTAAAAATCTAAAATCGATCGCTAGATGACCTAACACAAAGACAAATACATGAAAATCAATACACAATTCACACTTGCACCTCTAGGGTAACCTCGCTTGTTGCCTCGGAAAATACAATCATGTCCCTCGAGTATGAGATACTCTAGCAAATGTCCCTTTGATAAACAAAGATTGTAGTCCCTCGATGACCCTCGATGTTGCCTTCGATAAAATGACCTCGTCCCTTACAAAATGGCTAGAGCGTCTCACAAGTTGCCTTCAATGATTGTATACGATGACCCGCGTCTGTCCCGTTTAAACATCCTAACACAAGGTTATTCACCAAATACAATGGTGAAATAACACTGTTAAAAGGGTTAAAAACATAAGAAAGATCTTTGAGTAAAATAGGGTAGACAACTCTTAGTTACTTGATCAAAAATCTTGCAAAACATCCTTGCCATTTTTTCAAACACACTTCACAACACAACTTCAAAACAACTTTCAAAACATTGAATTATCTTTTCAAAAAGACACACACCTTTGTATATATTCAAACAAGAATAATTACAAAGGTTGCCTAGACAAGGCATCTTTTTCAAAACATTTTCAAAACCACACACACAAAGCACCATTTCAAACAATTGAAAAGCAAAGGCAAGTGATCTAAAACAAGTAACTAAGAGCCCATGGATAACCATGGATGAAAAGGGTGCTAGCACCTTCCATTTTCATAATCTACCCCCTGAACCCAAGAAAACATCTCAAAGGTCTTTCCTGTGCTTTTTGACCTTTCCTTAGGATAAAATAAAAAGTCGGTGGCGACTCTTGTTAAACCGAACAAGTGCTAAAACAAACGCAAAATCCCAAGTCAGTTCTCCCATCGTATCACAAGTACCAACCCATAGATAAGGAGTTCCACAATCTTTTCATAGGCTTGTAGATCAAGAGAATTCCAACAGTCTTGTGCCTTCTCAAACAGAAACTTTGCCAAGAATCCCTTGACACCACTTCTGGTCTCCCAATGTCCCTTGATGTCAGATGGTTGCAAGTGTAATGCTTGAGCAACATCTTCAGGCTTTGGTTCTTTTTCCGTACCGTTGTAGGGTAGTTGATGAAGAATAGGAATTCTCGGGAGTTGATAAAATTCCTCCAAAGTAGGTACTAGCTGGTAATCAGGGAATGTGAAACCGTGGTGTAGGGGGTCAAAGAACTGGAAGAGAACTTTCACCATGTCTTCTTTAATGTTGGAGTTGACCAAGCTGAGAAGTATACCATGTCTTTCATTGAAGAGATAATTCTCTGGAATCCTGGATGTAAGCTCCTTGAGTTAAGGAGGGATTCTCACAAGGTTGACTTGAATTGTTTTCCTGCGAAGAGATTCCATGACCTACAAAACACGAACAAAGATGAAGATCCAAACCCTTGAAATGGTTAGTGGATGCATATGATGCTTTATGATGTTCATGATGTATGCACAAGCACATGTACAAGCAAGTCACACAAAACCCTAGTTTCAGGCTTGCATGAGGTTTCATAGGTAAATACCCTCTTGAGTTTAGTTGGCTCAAACCTGTCCTATAAATAGTAACCGGGTTCTAAGGAGCTCAATATTACTAGATTGTTTTCTATGTTCATTGTTTTGGTTTAGCCACTTAACTAGCGACCAAAATATTCCAAGAAAACAACCCTCAATGAGTGTAGTATCGAGTATCTACCAACTTTGGACTGCACCAAAGCCGGTCATCTCACTACCCCTAATAAAAGGCTAAGATGGTCAATTAAGGTTCTAAGAGTTCATTAGTGCTTCATGACATCACTCAGTGGCCCCGTATTCTCTTTGATTGACTCAAAGGCTACCGGTACTCACAAATATGTCGCACTAATATAGCTATTGCTTCAACCATGTCAGTATACCCCGTACAGTTTCCATAACGTATTGCTATTTACCTATGAATGTTTCCCAAATCCGAGTAGAGGATTTCAAGCCCAAACAAGAGAACCAAATGTAAAGCAATCAAAGCAAACAATATAATCATGCAAAAGGTGATCTAAGCCCTAAGGTTACTCCACTTTTATAGCTTATCCCCAACAGAGTCGCCAGTTCTGTGATACGGTGGGAGAACTGACTTGGGATTTTGCATTTGTGTTCGCAAATGTTTCGGTTTAGCAAGAGTCGCCACCGACTTTTTATTTTATCCTAAGGAAAGGTCAAAAAGCACAGGAAAGACCTTTGAGATGTTTTCTTGGGTTCGGGGAGTAGATTATAGAAAGGGAAGGTATTAGCACCCTTTCTATCCATGGTTATCCATGGGCTCTTAGTTACTTGCTTAGATCACTTGCTTTGCTTTTCAATTGTTTGAAATGGTGCTCTTCAATTGTTTGAAATGGTGCTTTGTGTGTGGTTTTGAAAGATGTTTTGAAAAGAGGCCATAGTTGTGGCAACCTTTGTAATGACTCTTGTTTGAATGTATACAAAGGTGTTTTTGTCTTTTAAAAAGTTTTCAATGTTTGAAAGTAGGGTTTTGAAATTGTGTTGTGAAGTGTGTTTTGAAGATAGCAAGGATGTTTTTGCAAGTTTTGATCAAGTAACTAAGAGTTGTCTACCCTATTTTACTCAAAGAACTTTCTTATGTTTTTAACCCTTTTAACAATGTTGTTTTACCATTGTGTTTGGTGAACAACCTTGTGTTAGGATGTTAAACGGGACAGGCGCGGGTCATCGTATAGACCATGATAACAATTATGTCAAGTATTTTTGGCAATTTTCTTGAGGGACTTGATCATTTTGTTTAGGCAACTCAGATAACGTCATCGAGGGACTATGATCTTTTGTTTGTTTTTGTTTTTCCAAAGTACTTGACATGCATATCATGGCCCATTTTGAAGGCAACAAGTGGATTGAAACCCTAGGGGTGCAAGTGTGCATTGTGTTTGTTTTTTTTCATGCATTTTTATCTTGGATTAGGTCAAACCATTTGTTAACTTGATTTTTGCATACAAACCCTAAGTCTAATCATGGCATAATTGAAAGCTTAAAGGTGTGAGAATTTAAATTCTACACTATTACAACATGATATAAGGAAAGGGGTACAATTTTGAATAGGGGATTATTTAGACAAGAAATTAAATTCTAAATTATTACAACCAAATTGAATGTGTAAGGCATAACAATTAAATGTACAATATTTAAATAAATATAATAAATAAATATTAAATAAAATGTATTATGCAAAAAGAAGCTTTTATGTATGTAAAAAGTATTTTTAATGTGAAATGTAAATAAATAAAAAGTCAATTTTAATTATTTTTGTTTTTAGGGCAAAAACCCTAATTTCTCAAATAAGTAGTATTATTTATTATTTATATACAATAATGCATCAATTTGTACAAAAAATAAAAGTATATTGAAAAAAAGGTATTTTTAGTATAAAATTTTAATAAAAATAAAAATGTATTATTTTTTGTGTGTTTTGTTCTAATTATTTAATAAAATATAGTATATATGTATATATATGTATTAAATATATTAAGTGTGTATAAAAATAAAATAAATTATTTACAAAATGTATATATTTCAAGAAAATATTTTCAAATGCGTATAAAAATAATAAATGAAAATAAAATTATTATTTGTATTATTTTTTAATTTAAACAAAATGATATAAAAGCATATAAACATTTTTATACTAGTAAAAATAAAAATAAATACCAAATAAATGCAAAAAATTATAAAAATATTTTTGGATCATTTTTCATGTTTGAAAGTAAAACATCAAAGTCAAATAAAATAAAAATGCAAAAAATGACAAATATACAAGAAATGGGCCAGGGGGGGTGTAAAAAGAAAAGTGGGGGTGCCAAAAACAAGCTTGTCCAGGCCCAGCCCAAAACCAACTTCATCTTCTTCCTCTAGACAGAAACGCGCGCGTTCTATGTGCAAAATACTATCTCCTGATTCTGTGCTTTTTTGACAAAACTCATAACATGAAACTTGTAGAGCATCAAACAATGAATCTAACCATATAAAAAACTTAAGCTAACTCTCAAAGACCAGAGAGAATTTCTCTGGCCCTAATTCTTAACCTAGTTTTTTCATAAAGTTCATGGATGAAATTCTCCTAGCACGATTAATATAAATGAAAACTAAGCACATGTATGGTTTCAAGGCTATGAATACAACATCTTTCATTCACAAACCTAAGTCTAACTATTCCTAAATAGAGAGATGGAAGTTCATGAAATACCTGTTTCAGTTGAGTTTGAGCTGGATAATGTAGCAACTTTCAATGGTGCTTGAGGTTCTTTTGAGCTTGCCTGATGTCCACTGAAGCTCTCCCAATGCTTAGTTTGTTTTGAAGTAGTCTGAATCGTGCTACAGAACTCAACCTGCAAAGTTTCCAAACAAAAATGGCAATGTGTGTTAATGGAGTTACAGTTGGAAATGGAGGTCTGGAATAGTTTAGGTGAGTTGAATGGAAGGTATTGGAACAAGTTTGAGGCAAAACGCACGAGGCAAAGTGGAGATGGAGGTGATTCTGCAGGGCTTGCCCTGTTTTGCTGAAAAATGGAGATTTTGTGTACAAGGAGGTTTGAGTGGTGAAGATCTCGTGTTTATGGCTCAAAGGGTTGTGTGAAATGTGTTTGCAATATTTGTTTAAGCTATCATGGACTGGTTTTCAAGTTGGCGAGATTTGGACAAATTTCTTCTTTGTGAAGCAAGAATGTGTAACTTGTCATTACAGGCGTGTACCCTCTATCTTGTATGCTGCATACTTTTCCCTTGGTTACTGGAATTTATGGATTTGATTTGGCTTCTGAGATATGGCCCCTATGCTCAAAGATCATGTTTTGACATAAAGCATAACTTTTCAAGAATGGAAATGTACCTTTTTCCAAATAGGGATTAGTTTTGTGTGCAATGTCCAAATGGCCAAGATAATGCATTAGCTCAGTGTATTTTCATTCAATTAAGGAGTGTAAAATGTTTTAGAGGCCTGCAAACAAGTACAAAGCATGCTGGTTTGAAAATGAAACTTGTATGAACATGTATTGGCCATGGATCAAAGTGAGTTTTTGCCAACTTCAAGCATTCGATTCTCCCTAACCACAACGGTGTTTGAGGAGTTCTTGGACAATTTGGAAAGATTGAAACATGTAATATAATCCATCTTTGAAATTCAACTTGAAACTCCAAGTGGAACTATGTGAAAAATGGCCAAGAAGATGGGTCAAAATCCTGCCTAAAATAGGGCAAAATTTCTCTAAGTTAAAAGTTTTAGGTACCCTTGTTCCAAAAATCATAACTTGAGATCCAAGCTTCTTTTGAGAAAACTTTGTGAATCAAAGTTGTAGAATTTGTGATTGAATACAACTTTCATGCTATAAGTTTTGTTGGAATTCATTTGTATCTTGGTGAAAATGTGGGGCAAAGTTAGGAAAAAATAAGAAAATTTCATAACTTAGAAAATTTCTAAGTTATGAATTTTTTCCATTTTAAACCCTAATTTGCAATTTTGGGTTTCTTGATGAACAAGTTTCATAATTTGACATGTCTTGATGAAAAATGACCCTTGGCACTTGATTTTGACCAAAAAGTCAAAGTTTGACTTTTCAGTGTACAATCAAATTTTGATTAGTTGACTGAAAAATTTATCTGTCAATCCTATGCATTTGAGATCTTTTGAACTTGTTGAATGGGTCAAGACAATTTCATTGAGTCCTTGAGTCTATAGTTGATCTTTATTTGCCATTGGCTAGGTCAAACAGTCAAAAATTGCCTTTGTACAATCAAAACCCTAAAAATGACCATTTTGCCCTTTTGGTGATCTGATCAAATTTCTGGTGGAATTGTGATCCAAACTTGATCAAATGGTTCATATGAGTTCATAATGTTGATGTGAGTCAAAATACATGAAGTTTGACTGTCAATTGGCCACAGTTGACTTTTTCCCCAATACAGCTGATTTCTAGGTCAACTGTCTAGTTGACTGGGCAAAAATTTGATTCAAGGCTTGAAACTTGGTATGGAAAAACTTGTGAGTCTAACATGAATTATGAAAGTAATTTTGGGCATTGTAGGTCAAAACATCCCTGTGCAAACTCAAACCCTAATTTAGGTCAACAGTGCAAGGAGGTGTCTTGAGCAGAGCAAACCCTAGCTTGATCTTGAGTTCCAAGAGTCTTGTGATGAGAAAGTGTTGATGAAATGAGAGGGAAAATTTTGGGGTACAACATAGTACATCATGCATATTTGGGATTACAATGAAAGAAACAAAATACAACAAAAACTCCTAAGACAAAAAGGTTGAACGCATCCTCTTTTGCGCGATATAGGTGTTCAGATTCTGCTTTTCATGAAGCTGCTTGGTGAGTTCCAGAACCTTCTTATCACTGGCACAAAATTGGGCTTCAAAGGTGTCTCGCTCTTCCTTCAACTGAACCCAAGCTTTTTGCAAGTCTTCGAGAGAGGTAGGCATGTCAGGATGAAGGATAGTGTATGGGACGTCTCCTTCAACAACAAGCTCTATGATAACAGGGAGGATGGAAGGGTAAGGCATCACGAGACTCTAAGCACGAGCCCGTACCCACCTAATGTAAGGCTCGAGAGGGATAGAGTTTTTATGTCCCAAAGTTCTACTGTCCACCTTGTTCACCATTCTCCAAGCTCGTGTAAACCTCTGGCGATAACCTTGGTCTTCTTTGTCGTAGTCGAACACCAGACCTTGAATGAGAATCTCATGAGGGTCGTCTCTTCGGGCATACCCAAACTGTCGAAGAGCTAAGCAGGGGTTGTAGGTGATACCCCCTCTAATACCAAGCAGAGGGACGTTGGAGAATTCCCCACAGCGGTCAATGATAGAGACATCTTCCAAAGATCTCGAACACCAGTGGATATCAGAGTGGGTGAGGGATATCATCCTTTAAGACCATGTTAGTCTTTGCTCGTTCTTCAATACTGATTGAGGTAGGTGTGAAGTGAACCACTTAGCGAGTATGGGAATACAACACAAGAGAGTACTTCTTTTCTTCATGGTGCGGGTATGAAGGCATTGCAAGATGTCTCCCAGTAAGGTAGGTACATGATTGCTAGAGAGAAAGACTTTGATGGCATTAACATCTATGAATTGGTCTGAGTTGGGGAATAGAACCAAACCATAAATGAGAAGATCCAGGATGTCTTCAAAAGCTTGGAAATCCATGTCATCCCAGAATGAACGAGCCTTCTCCAATAGAAACTTGGCTAGGAAGCCTTTAACCCCGATTCTTGTCTCCCAATTGGCTATGATGTCGGCTCTCTTCATATGCAAAGCTTCGGCGATGACTTCGGGTTTTGGAATCCCCTCTAGACCGGTGAACAATATATGATCAAGTATGGGCACCCCTAAGAGTAGAGAGAACTCTTCTAGTGTAGGTACCAACTGATAGTTAGGGAAAGTGAAGCAATGATGTATGGGATAAAAGAATTGAAACATCACACACATCATCTCTTCTTGGAAACTGGAGGTAGACAAACTGAGGAGTCGACCATACTTCTTGGTAAAAGTAGAATCCTCAGGCACTCTTGAGGCTAACTCTTGAAGTTGAGGGTGTGCTTTTACAAAGCTAATTCAAATGGTGTTTCTTCGGACGAAATTCATGACCTACAATACAAAAACAAAGATAAATTTCTAAATCCTTAAAATGGTTAGTGAGCATGCGTATGATGCTTATGATGTTTATGATGTTATGTACAAGTAAATATATACATACACAGCAAACAAGTCCCTATGTTTTAGGCTTGCATGAGGTTTTATAGGTAAGTACCCTCTTGAAGTTTAGCTAGCTCAACTTGTCCTAGTAATAGTGATCGGGTTCTAAAGGATCTCAATATCACCGACCTTTCTCTTAGGCATTGTCTCAGCACAATCAATCTATTCTTGCGGCCGAGATATCCCAAAAGTCCAGCCTCAATGAGTGTAGTATCGAGTATCAACAAATTTTCAGCTCTACACCGAAACCGATTATCTCACTGCGTCCTAATGGCCAAGTTTGTTCAATTAGGGTTCTAAAGTCTGTTAGTGTTTCATGACGCCACTCAGTGGCCCCGTATTCTCATCGATTCACCATGAGGGATACCGGTACCCACAAATGTGTCACACTAACATAGCCATTGCTTCAACCATATCGGTCTATGTCGTACAATTTCCATAATCTATTGCTACTTACCTAGAAAGGTGTCCCAGATCCGGGTGGAGGATCAAAGCAAACCCAATACAAAAGAACAAAATATAAAGCATGCAAAGAAACAAGTAAAGGTGATCTAACCCTAAGGTAACCTCACTTTTAGGTTAAATTTCCCAGCAGAGTCGCCAGTTCTGTGATACGGCAAGAGAACTGACTTGGGTCGTTTTGCGTTTGATTGCATTTTTGCGGATATCAAGAGTCGCCACCGAATTTTCTTTTATCCAAAAAGGAAAGGTAAAAAAGCACAAGAAAGACCTTTCGAGATTATTTCTCGGGTTCGGGGGTAGATCATGAAAAGGGAAGGTGTTAGCACCCTTTTCATCCGTAGTTATCTACGGGCTCTTAGTTACTCGCTAGATCACTTGCTTAGTCTTTGACAATGTGCTTGTGATGTGGGTTTTGAAAGTATTTTGAAAATGTCTTTGTAATGGTTCTCGTTTCTATAAGAACGCGTACAAAGTTTTGTTTCGAAAAATACTTCAAAGATGTGTTTGTGGAATGTGTTTTTGAAAGTGGTTTTGAAAAGATGTTTTGCAATTGTTCTCGTCTCTATAAGAACGTATACAAAATGTTTTGTCTTTTGAAAATTTTTTGAGATGAAAGTGTTGGTGTAAAAATGTTTTTGTCGTGAGCAAGCGAGTAACTAAGAGCGAATCTACTTACTCGAAAGGTCTTAACTGCTCTTTTCTTCCTCCTTTAGATGTTTCTATCTTACCATTGATTTGGTAAGAAGCTCCATCGTTGGATGTGAAGGGACAAGCGTGGACAATCGTACAGTCATCGAAAGCGACTTATGAGACACTTTAGCAATTTTTTGTAAGGGACTAGATCCTCTTATCGAAGGCAACATTGAGGGTCATCGAGAGACTATGATATTTTATCGAAGGGTATTTTCTAAAGCGTCCCATATTCGAGGGACATGACTATGTTTCCGAGGCAACGAGCGAGGTTACCCTAGAGGTGTGCGTGTGAAAAGTGTGTTTGTTTCAAGTTAATTTGTCTTTAATTAGGGTTGTCTAGCGATTGATTTTGAATATTACCATGCACGCCTAATTACTATACAGTATAAAGAAAACAGTAAATTGCAAAAATGGAAATTCTACGCTATTACAGAGCTTTCAGGAATGGGGGTACAATTCTTACAAATGGGGATGAGTCGAATGCGATTAAAAGTCCAAAATAGCAATCAATACAACCAAATAAAATTTGTGCGATTAATTAAAGTTATAACAGTCTAGAAAATTAAAATTAATTAACAAAGTAAGGGAATAAAATTCTAAGTATTTGCTTGAAAAGTTTGGAAAGAAAAATAGAGAAATCTATTCTATTAAGTAGCTTAAGAATTAAATCAAATGCATGTATTTTTTGTATTTTAGGGTTTTTGTTATTTAGAAATTAAATGAACCAATTAAGACTTAATATACAAAAATTAGTTAGTAAAATAATTTACAAAGTCCTAAACTAATTAAGAAAATAAATTAATTTTGAAATTATATTATTTAACTGGATTTTAAGATTAAAGCTAAATCTAAACTAAACTAAAAAATAGTAAAAAAGGTTGTGAATAGAAGACTAGGGGTGATGTTGTAAATTCGCTGATGGGCTTAAGTTGGTAACAAGACAGTAATGGCCCAAAACATGATTTTTATTCCTTTTTTTTTAAATGATATGCAAAAAAAATGGATTGGGCTGGAGAAAGAAAGAAAAAAAGAAAAAAATATATGTGGACTCAACATGGACTGGGTCGGGCCAGACCTAGGTCCGTTTATCTCCAAAACAATGGAAAAGTGTTGTGAAAACCCTAGACAAACTATTTGCCCTTCTTCTCTCTCTACTCTCTCACGAATTCTCACCACCATCTTCCTCTCCATACTCGTTCTCTCTCACGTTCAAACTCTTGACTGATTCTCTATTTCTAATCCTTTTTTTCTGCTTCGCTCATAGTATTATACGCTCATGGCCCCTCTGCATACTACTTCCCTGACCACTGTTTACCCTCTAAAACCTTGACCATAAAAAAGAAAAACGGAGATGCGATTTCCAGTCTTAAACATGATACTATCGACCAAATTCAATAGAACGTCAACAACCACGTTTCATTTCAACTCAAAGTAGAAAACCTAGATTTGGAAGAACTGAAATTAAATGGTATACATGTTGTGATTCAAGTAAAAGCTATGGGGTTTTCGATCATCACAGCATGGGTAACACATTGGTACAAAAAATGCGAAGAAAAAGGAAGAAGTTGCTCACAAGGTCAGAGTTAGTTTGACGATTTCAACGTTGGCGAGGAGTTTAGATGTTCAGGTATGCTAAAAAAAATCCCTCACTTTCTTCTCTTTATTTGTTCGGTTCGAATCCCACAAATGTTGAGTTTAGGCACTAAAGTTGTTGCGTCTTTGCTTCTGTTAAGTAGTGCTTACAGTTGTGCTGATGAATATGCAGATTGAGATGCTGTAGAACTTCAAATGAGGTTTGGGCGAGTTTTGTTGATGTTGCACGTTTGTTGTGTGGCAGGTAGGTTATTGCTGAGTTGCTGTTGTGGTTTGGATGAAGAGGGGAAGTTGTAGTGTATGAAGTTGGAAGTGATGGTAATGATATTTTGTGTTCTGCTGTTATGGTTTAAGTTGCAGGGAACAAATTTGTTAACAGGGTGTTGGAGGTATTGGTTTGTGGGTTATGAGATGTATTAGTTTCTGCTGGTTATTGTTTGTAATTTGGCTGCTATTGTGTTCCTCTCTATTGCCTTGGCTCCTGGTTCATTTATGTTGGCTTGGTTATGTGTTGTTTTTTTTTGTATATTTGTTGGTTCTGTTTGGTTTTTGTATCTTTGCTGGTCTTCCTCTCCTCTTGAGTATGCTGTTGTCTTGGGATTTTATAGCAGTCTAGAAGTGGGAATTGGAGGGAATGTTTGATGAGTTTTGAATAAAATTGGTTTTTTAATTTTGGGCTTTAGAGTGCAGGTTATGTTTTTCCATTTTGGTGCAAGTTTTGGTGCAGACTGTAGCAGGTGTGGCACAGATGAGGTGCAGGTTTTGGCATGTTCTCTTTGGTTTGAAGCAAATTTGGACTGTTTTAGTTTGTGGGGTTGTATTTGCACAGGTTGTGCAGGCTGCCTTTGACAGTTTTATGGGCAATTTTGGTTTAGGTGATATCTTTCTAAACCCTATCTCTTTTCCTCTTTCTCTTTCCATGATGCAAAGTCATTTTGCTCTTTACCCAATAATTATGAAGGATTTGCAATATTAGGAAAATGATGACATGTGGTTGTTTGAGCATGCTTGCATCTTTGCTATATTATTATATTTACTTGTTGCCTTAACAGCTTATGCTGCCTTGTTTGACATGAGACTGTATTGCTGTGTTTTTTGCGCTAGCCTACTGTTTTGTTTTTGCTATTGCATTGTGTTTGGTTGTTTTATTTAGTCTGCCTTATTGACTTGTTGCAGCTTGTTGGCTTATGCATTTTATTGCTGTTTGCTACCTGCTATTTAGACTGTGGCCGCCTGTTGCCTTTGTGATGTAGTTTGGCTTGTTTGTTTGCAACTTTACTTGTTGCCTTTGTAAACTTTTTTCCTTCTTTTGTGAACCAAAATCCAAGTTTTTGTGATTTGCAAAATAGGAAGAGGTGGATTGTGATTAAACCAATAAACCTGTTGATTTCTGATTCCAAAATGCAAACCCTAATGATGAGATAAAATTTGTTCTAAACAAAAGTTCTTGAATTTTTCACATGCTTGCTAACTTTTACTCTTCTTGTTTCATGAACGGCAAGCGAGACTTGGATGCAAACGAAGGTTTGATTGATTTCTTGAAGATGGAGATGAAGACTTGAAGAAGAAAATAAAAATTCTTTTTGTAAACAAGAACTTTAGATTTTTTGTAAACAAGACAAACAAATTGTAATTTCATTTGTAATGTAATAATATCAAGCATTTGAATAAAATTTGGTGTGATAGAATTTATTGTACAAAACTTGCAATCCTCAATTGAATACTTTGGATAGAAAAATCTTGGTTTGGTAACTTGCATTTCAAGCAATCACAAAATGGTCAGATAAATCATGTACTTTGTATTCTTAAACAAAATAAATGTTTTAAGAGCTCAAATCTTTTTGACTAATGGAATCCACAATCATGGTTGCTTAAATGACAACCTTAACCTTCACATCTTGTCCTAGTCAAGTTTGCATTTAAAATGAACTCGCGTGCTATTCTCGATAAAAAAATGGAATTTCATTGCCAAACAAACATGCTTCGAGAATGTCTGTCAATCTTTAAATAAATTGTGATTAAGAACATTCAAAGTCAACAAATGCCTTGCGACGATTTGATAATTTTAAAGTCTTCAAAACACAATTTTCCTTCAATTCTTTGAAGATAAACCCGTGAGGGACATCACATATGACCATGAACAGAAATAATCGTCTCAAGGTCTTATAATTTGAAGAAATCACAACTCTTAGAAATCAGACGACTGTTATTTGAAATTAGGTCAAAATTCATGATGCGACTTCCAACGCATTCGAATTTTGGTGATCTTCTACGCGTAATCAGCTCTTGACTTGTGAAGATAAAATGGAGATGACATCAAGGTGAATCATACGCAATAAAAACCGCTCAAAAATATTGAATAATGAAGAAGTTACGATTGTTTGAATTTGTTCTCGCAAAAGGGTCGATTTTCAAGTCGATGTAGTCATTTTCAGTTATCTGGACCACTGATTGAGCAAACTTACAATGTGAGGTTTGGAAACTGGCTTAAACAAACCTTGAGGAGACATGAAACCCTATGAAGACTAATTGAGACCTTGAAGACTTAATTTTCTTTGAGAAATGCAAAACCCTAATTATGGACTTACTGTCTAGGAATAGAATCCGTCTGATTAACTTTTGAGCCAATTTGAGTATTTGAGAAACCCTAGGATAGTATCTTGTATGAAAAATGAGAGAGAAAATTTTGGGGTACAACAACATCGATCAATGATGGTAACATTCTATGAGAATTGGGGACACTAATAAATGCATGAGTGTTTGAGTGTCATCAACCTATGTGACCACCTTGAACCTTGCTCGTTCTTCAATACAGATTGGGGAAGATGCGAAATAAACCATCTTGCCAAAAGAGGAGTACAACACATAAGGATACCTCTTTTCCTCATAGTGCGAGTGTGAAAATAATGTAGGATGTCTCCTAACAAAGTTGGCACTGGGTTACGAGACATGAAGATTTTGACGGCATTCACATCTATGAGTTGGTCAGGATTTGGAAACAAAACCATCCCATAGATGAGGAGAGCTACAATTTCCTCAAAAGCTTGCAGGTCTAAGGAGTTCCAACAATTTTGGGCTTTCTCAAACAAGAACTTGGCTAAGAAACCTTTGACACCACTCCTTGTTTCCCAATTAGTTGTGATATCAAATGGTTGCAAGTGTAGAGCTTTAGCAATCTCTTTTGGCTTTGGATCTCTTTCCTTACCGTTGAAAGGTAGTTGATTAAGAATGGGGATCATCAAGAGTTGGGAGAATTCTTCCAAAGTTGGCACAAGCTGATAATCGAGAAATGTGAAGCAATGGTGTGAAGGATCAAAGAACTAGAAAAGCATCTTCATCATGTCCTTATCAGTGTTGGAGGTCACCAAGTTTAGGAGGCGACCATTTCTTTTGGTAAATGGATAATTTTCAAGAATCCTTGATGCTAGCTCTTTAAGTTGAGGAGGGATCCTTACAAGATTAACTTGAATGGTTTTCCTGCGAATAGAATACATGTCCTACAAAACAGAACAAAGATAAATCCCTAAAATCCTTGAAATGGTTAGTGCGTATGAGTATGATGTTATGATGTTTATGATGTTTATGATGTTATGTACAAGTAGATATACACAAACAAAGCAGACAAGTCCTTAGGTTTAGACTTGCATGGAGTCTCATAGGTAAGTACCCTCTTGAAGTTTAGTTGGCTCAAACCTGTCCTAGCAATAGTAATCGGGTTCTAAGGGAGCTCAATATCACTAGTTTGTTTTCTCGAGCATTGTTTCAGCGCAAGCCTATTTAATGGCGACCGAAATATCCCAAAAAACCACACCTTAATGAGTGTAGTATCGAGTATCTATCAACTTAGGATTGCACCAAAGTTGGTCATCTCACTACGTCCTAATGGCCAAGTTGGTCAAGTAAAGGTTCTATAAGTTAGTTAGTGCTTCATGACATCACTCAGCGACCCCATATTCTTCTTGACTACTAAAGGGCTATCGGTACCCACAAATATGTCACACTAACATAGCTATTGCTTAGACCATGTCGGTATACCCCGCACAGTTTCCACAACGTATTGCTACTTACCTATAAGGTATCCCAAATCTGGGTAGAGGATTCAAACCCAAACAAAGAACCAAAATGTAAAGCATACAAGTCAAACAATGAAAGCAAGTAAATATGATATAGCCCTAAGGTAACCCCACTTTTAAAGATTTCCCCAACATAGTCGCCAGTTCTGTAACACGGTGGGAGAACTGACTTGGTTGTTTTGCGTTTGATCGCAAATGTTGCAGTTTAGCAAGAGTCGCCACCAACTTTTCTTTTATCCAAAAGGAAAGGCTGAAAATAATAGGAAAGACCTTTAGAGATGTTTTCTTGAGTTCGGGGGGTAGATTATGAAAAGAGAAGGTATTAACACCCTTTTCATCCATGGTTTTCCATGGGCTCTTAGTTACTTGCTAGATCACTTGCTTTTGTTTGAATATGTGCTTGCGGTGTGGGTTTTGAAAGCATTTTGAAAATGTCTTTGTAATGGTTCTCGTTTCTATAAGAACGCGTACAAAGTGTTATTTCGAAAATAGTTCAAAAGGTGTTTGTGGAATGTATTTTTTGAAAGTGATTTTGAAAAAGATGTCTTTGTAATGGCTCTCGTTTCAATAAGAACGCGTACAAAGTGTTTGTCTTTTGAAAATGTTTCAAATGAGTGTGTTGGTGTATAAAATGTTTTTTTTGTGAGCAAGCGAGTAACTAGGAGCGAAACTACCTACTCAAAAGGTCTTAGATGTTCTTTTCCTCCTCCTTTAGATGTTGCTATTTTACCATTGTTTTGGTAAGAAGCCCCATCGTTGGATGTGAAGGGACGGGCGTGGGACGTTTGTATAGTCATAGAAGGCAACCTATGGGATGTTTTAGCAATGTCGTTTAGGGACTAGATCGTTTACCGAAGGCAACATCGAGGGTCATCGAGGGACTACGATCTTTTATCGAGGGTCTTTGCTAAAACGCCCTTGTTCGAGGGACATGACTATTTTCCGAAAGGTAACAAAGTGGGATTATCCTAAGGGTGCTAGTGTGCAAGTGTGTTTAATTTTCCTGCATTTAGTCTTGATTGGGGTTATCTATTTGTTGATTTTATGTCTTGCCATACACACCCTAATTACTAGCATTTATATTTGAAAACAATAAACCGCAGAAATGTAAAGGTCCTACGTTATTACATCATTTAGGGGTGGGGGTACAAATTTACAAATGGGGGTTTGCAAGAATTTAAATCCTAATTAACTATTATAACTATATTGAAATGTACAATGCAAGAAAGAAAAAGGACTTGTTTAGAAAATGGTTTTTTGTCTTAATGAATTAAGAAAAAAAATGAAATAAATGAATTAATAAAAAGAAAGTATTTTTATGTATTTTTTATATTAATAAAAAGGGTATTAATATTGAAAATGATAAAAA